>OY743216.1:3717260-4459452 GCA_963555745.1 Cardamine flexuosa | reverse complement strand
TTCACCTTGGGATCCGATGAGGTGGGTTGCAATTTCTAACTTCTTCTAGTTGCTATGTTTGTTCTACCGGTTTAAAGCATGGATTCTATTGCTGAGTGTATGAATTTATTTCTATTTGGATGCTGCATGGCTTTGGTATTCCAGGTGATACCTGCTTTCGAGGAGGCTGTCGCTGGAATGGCTCAAGGTGGTATCAGAAGGTTCGACATCTTCCTAATATCTCTCACTCTCTACACATCCTACATATCTTGATTGTTCTTATAACCATGAACTGTACGTAGGATAGATCTCATTCTGGCAGCAATGAGAATGAATCATTGTAACAATTAGCTCGGTTTGCAGGATAATTGTACCGCCAGAACTAGGATACCCGGATAATGACTACAACAAGAGTGGACCGAGGCCAATGACTTTCTCTGTGAGCCATTCTCTGTGTATATCTATATAAGAAATATATGATTTCTAATGTTCCCTTTTGATGTTGCACAGGGACAACGTGCATTAGATTTTGTGCTAAGGAACCAAGGGCTCATAGATAAGACACTTCTTTTTGATGTTGAACTCCTCAAAATCGTACCTACTTGATGTAGTGTAACATCCACAGTCTACACTTGCCGTATATATATTATGATGTGTATACTTCATGTCACAATTGTGTAAATTGAGCTCAGTTTATATCATCTAGTATCATATAATGTTAGCCTCCCTTGTAATTACTTAAAGTGATCATAAAACTTGTAAAATATTTATGATGGCTTGAAAGCCTGCAAATATTTATGATGGCTTCAACAATTTCATGAAAACTTAAAAATGTTTCTCAAAAGTCGGAGAAACTTTTTGCCAGTTTTTAATAAAATCCAGTAGTGTGTTACCTAAAAACTGAAAACCAAAACATTTTCCTCCAAAACAAAGCCAAGAAACCTTTTTGTTGTAAAAAGCGTTTATTTGACCAAATAAAGAAGAACCCAAAAGAGACCAGTGTAGCTAATTTCTTATTTGTACAAGTGTTAAACTCTTATAGGGTTTGGATAAATATCCCTGACTGAGACTAATAAATTATTACATTTCATAGATTTAGTTGATAAGATTAAATATGAACGCAAAACGGTGCTAGCTTCTGGTGTTTGACTTTATTGTGTAACCAATATGGGTTCAATGTCAGAGTCATCATTAATGGAGACTGTAAAAAAAAAAGACAAAAACAAGTTGCAGTTACGCATTGTATAAGCCATTCAGTGAGATTTATGTCTTCCAAGTACAAAACATATGGTATGTGTATATATATATCTTAAGAAGATGGCTAAGCTCTGTAACGTTTAAACAATGGTCTACATATATGGGAGTCCACGTGCAATTAATGCAAGTCTATATCTACCACTTACCAGCTAGCTCCGTCTATTTAATTCCATCTTCCCATCTTAAGCTACTGCATTTATACTTTTCTCTAACCAATCCTCATACATCACTTTCTGCTTACGGATTATGTTTGCTTAAAATCAATTATTCCCATTTTTTATTCTCAAGCTCTCTTGCCTTTTTATAGTCTCTGTAAACTTCAGTTTTCTATGGTTTTATAAGAAAAAGTTATATATGTTATGGGTGCTTCGGAGATTAAGTCACCGGGGAGTGTCCTCGAGACGCCGGGAGGTGGTTGTTCGAGCTCGTCTGTGCATCATAGGAAGGAGTTGAGTGTTTTCTTCTTAGAATCAGATAACAGACGTCTTGCTCTTGGTCGTGGCTATACCGGAGGTACCACTCCGGTTAACATCCATGGCAAACCCATCACCAATCTTTCCAAAACCGGTGGTTGGATCGCAGCTCTTTTCATTTTCGGTAACTTTCATTTTTCTTACAACGAAGTTGTTATCAGTAGTTGTATGTCCTCGTAGCTTACTTTTTGTGGTTTGTTTGCAATGTTTTTAGGTAATGAAATGGCAGAGAGAATGGCTTATTTTGGACTATCGGTGAACATGGTGGCGTTCATGTTCTACGTAATGCATAGGCCTTTTGAGAGTTCATCAAACGCAGTCAACAACTTCCTTGGTATCTCTCAAGCCTCCTCTGTTCTCGGTGGCTTCTTAGCAGACGCTTACTTGGGTCGATACTGGACTATTGCCATCTTCACTACCATGTATCTTATCGTAAGTAGTAAATATCTCTTCAAAATATTTCATTATTTTTCAAAGAAGTTTAAGCATTAGATCAATTTCCTTTTGGTTCAAGTTTAGATCTAATTATGTTTTTTTGTTGGCATATATATGAGAAGGGGTTGATAGGAATAACAGTGGGGGCAAGTTTGAAGATATTCGTACCAGAACAAAGCAACTGTGACCAGTTATCATTGCTCTTAGGAAGTTGTGAAGCAGCTAAATCTTGGCAAATGGTTTATCTCTACACGGTTCTTTACATAACCGGGTTTGGAGCTGCTGGTATAAGACCATGTGTTTCTTCATTTGGTGCAGACCAGTTTGATGAGAAAAGCAAAGACTATAAGACACATTTAGACCGTTTCTTCAACTTCTTCTATCTATCAGTCACTTTAGGTGCAATCATTGCCTTCACTTTGGTGGTTTATGTTCAAATGGAACTTGGTTGGGGTATGGCCTTTGGCACATTAGCCATAGCTATGGCCATTTCTAATGCTTTGTTCTTTGCTGGTACACCACTTTATCGACATAGGTTGCCTGGTGGTAGTCCCTTGACAAGAGTCGCTCAGGTCTTAGCTGCAGCTTTCCGCAAACGAAATGCAGCTTTTACAAGCAGCGAATTCATCGGTCTTTACGAGGTTCCGGGGGTCAAATCTACTATTAGTGGCAGTCGTAAAATCCCTCATTCGGATGATTTCATGTAAGTTTTTATTCCTATGCGTCCAAACCCCAATAGTAACATAAATAAAGTATTTGATCAGTTTGTATGGATTCATATATATATGTAGATGGCTAGACAAGGCAGCACTTCAGTTAAAAGAAGATGGAATGGATCCATCTCCATGGAAGCTATGTACAGTAACACAAGTGGAAGAAGTGAAGATTCTGATAAGACTGATTCCAATCCCAGCATGCACTGTAATGCTGAGTCTGGTTCTAACAGAGTATCTTACACTCTCAGTGCAACAAGCTTACACACTCAACACACACATTCAAGACCTCAAGCTTCCAGTGACATGCATGCCTGTCTTCCCAGGGCTCAGCATTTTCCTCATTCTCTCCCTTTATTACTCTCTCTTTGTCCCTATCACGAGAAGAATCACTGGCAATCCTCATGGTGCTTCTCAGCTTCAAAGAGTGGGAATAGGGTTAGCAGTTTCAATCATATCAGTAGCTTGGGCTGGACTCTTCGAGAACTACAGAAGACATTACGCGATACAACATGGTTTTGAGTTCAACTTCTTGAGCCAAATGCCTGATCTAACTGCCTACTGGTTACTAATCCAGTACTGTCTCATCGGTATCGCGGAGGTTTTCTGCATCGTAGGGCTATTGGAGTTTCTTTACGAGGAAGCACCTGATGCTATGAAGAGTATTGGTTCGGCCTACGCTGCTCTAGCTGGCGGGTTAGGGTGTTTTGCTGCCACTATTTTGAACAACATCGTCAAGGTAGCGACTCGGGACTCAGATGGGAACTCGTGGTTGTCACAGAACATTAACACAGGGAGATTTGACTGTTTGTACTGGTTGCTCACGCTTCTGAGCTTTTTAAATTTCTGTGTTTTCCTTTGGTCAGCTCATCGGTACAAGTACAGAGCTCTCGAGTCTTAGGATGACAAGAGTAAAGCTTTTATATAAAGACACAATCTGTGTTATGTTCTGCTTATTATTATTTTTTGGAAAACAACAGTAATTGTATCTTCCTATTAGGTTTTCCTATAAATGTTTAAGAGCGGACAATTTGCTAAGAAGACTATCAGATAAGTTCTGTAAAACGTATCTTGGCAACTTTTACCGAGAAACAAAGGCAACAAAAATTGTCAGCAAAGCCAGGGAGATTAAAAAACATTTGTTTCACTGTTACAAAAAAAAGGGCCCAAACATACAAATCCTATGACTGTCTAAATATATCTAAGCCCTTTGAGATATTGCTGCCTAGATATCACATACTGAGCTGCAGAGTAAACAATCCCTAAAAGACCCAGAAGCCGAACCTGAAACACGTCGGTTATTACCACAGCTGCAAAGCTAAGCGGTACGGTCAGCATCGGCGATGCGTCTGTGTGTTTAGTGGTGTAACTCCACACGTACCTGTTGAATATTATATGACCTGGTGCTGTGAGTATTAGGAGAGCCAGGTTCTTCACTGCAAAGAACCATTCACGGCCTCCAATTTCTACTCCCCAACCTGTGTTTCCACCGAACCATACTTCTTCCCATACAACGTAGAGAGATGATAACGCCAAGTATGTTGATATGACTACTGTAACCGGGAAGTATCTCTGTTTATCGCCGAACCCGGATAAGAGATCAGAGTCTTGGTTTAGGAGAAGTAAGATTGGAGCCAGGAAGAATATCGCTTGGCTTGAGCCGCCGGAGAGGTGGATGTTGAGGATTAAGCATATGGCAAAGCACGTGATGGTGGCTACGTTACCAACCGCAGGCATCCAGGCTGCTCCTTCTTCTGACATTTTCTCTATTGCAAAGCTTTGAGTCGTGGTGGCTCGGCGTTGCTGCATCAGCCTCATTCGTGTCGGGATAATCCCTCTTGCCCCACCTTGGGTTTTTGACTGACCACTCCTCTCAGAGAATTTCTCACGCAGAAGCGAAGTGAGCTCAAACTTAATCAGGAGAGCTATAAGCATAAATATCGCTGCATAGAGACCTAGAAGAGATGTTCTTGCGCCTTCAATGGCCAACATGGCTGTGACTTTCTTGTCCTCCTCCCTTGTGTCCCATGCAACATTATCGTTTAGCTCATTTTTAATTCTGACCTGCCCTTCTAACAAATATGTCACGGGAAATAGAGCCACAAGAAGAGCAAAAACCCAGGGAAGCAGCTTTGTGCTCGAGGCAGATGGAAAATGGGTGAAGATGACAAAAACTGAGGCACACACCATTGTGGTAACGATCATGGCGTGTAGAACAGCAGCTTGTAGAAAGAACTCTGCAGATATATACACACCGAGAGCTATACCCATGGCAATGGAATAAAATGTTCTCAGTTCTACCACGTATTTGATTGGGATAAGAGATGTAGCAGCAGCAAGAATCAACAGGAGTGCCACTATAAGTAACCACGACGGCCAAGTCGGTTTGGATGCCATAAATCCGTAGATGGAGATGTCATCAGCTGACTGGCGAGCGGCCTTGATCATGTCAGAATGGTAACTCCACGTCATAGGCATCGGTGGCTGCATCAGAATAAGCATGCATCCCGTTGCCACTACCAATACCAAGCTTCTCTTAGCTGACTGCAAAAAGTAATACAATTGTCCTAATCAGCAAATAGTGACAACTGAACCATCTCTTTTTTTTTGTATTTAAACTCCTTAAATCAAGACCTTAGTTACAGCACGACTACAACTAGATACAGTCTTACTACTGGAGTTTAAATGGAGATTTATAACATGAATGCTTTCAAGAATAGAGGAAACAGCAATTTCCCTTCAAACATAAAAAAACTATTTCTTTTTGTCATACTTTTTAATTTAGTTCCATGATGTAACCTCTGATAGTAATAGACTAACTCATAACATGTTAAATGACCGGCTTCACTTTAGGTGCACCTAAGCATCATGTCGGAAAACTCTTTTCTAGGTGGACTGACACATAAATGGAAGCTATGCTCCTTGTCTACATCAACAAAACATAAGAAAATAGTATAACAGACATACCAGGACATGGGAAAAGTGGAGGGCGACAATTGGTATACAGGCCAGACCAATTAAAACGATGCAGAAACCAAGAAGCAAGCCATCAGATGGAGGTCTTCCATTCCACCACTGCAGAGCATCAAATATTGTTTCCCGGCAAAACCAAACAGACACAGCAACCACTACCGCATGAGCATAACCTTGCCATGGTTTCATTTTAGAGGCAGATTTCGACTTCTCCCTGCACATTCCACCAATGGAATAATATATAATCAAATTTTAAAATTCTAGATGAGACAATGCTTGTAAAAGTTAAAATGCCCAGTGCATACTTGTATAGTAGTAAGGGAGGGGTAACAGCCAGTAATAGAGCTGCAGACACCCATACAATTGATTTTGATGACAAGAAGAGCATAGCCAACTTGGCTGTATACAGACAGGTCAAGATCCAGACTGCCTTTTGTCCAATTCGGTGGTCAGCAAATAGTCTTCTCACCACAGCCAATCCTACTAACGTTGTCAAGATAACCATGTAGCTAGGGTACATCACATCGTCTTCCATTCCATAATAGTATATGCTTGAGTAATTGAAAAAGCGGTCCTCGATGTAACACAGCAATATTGCATGGGCTATCATACCAGCTTCAGTCAGGAAGTGAAATTTTGATGGGAGAAGAACAAGACCAGGGATCAGCATGGCTATGATAATGTTCGCCACTATAAGCTTACAGAATGATTTCAGGAACATGCCGGCTAACCATATGTTTAAGTCCCAGTAATTATGCATTACGAACCATATAACCATTAAGCTTCCAAGAGCAACAAATGCAAAGTAAGAGGATACACTTTTCTTTGTAAAAAATCGAGCAAAATAAAGCCCAGCGATTGCAGGAAGCGGAGTAAACTGCAAGATAAACAGAGTGTGAAATTCCATTATTACCATATGGGTCATAAATCAAAGAACAGACCTAACAAATGAGGCACTTTATGAAATTGAATGAGTCAATTTTCAGAAGGGAATCCTTCATAGATGGACACATGCTTTACTTGAAACCGGTAAACAGTAAAGCAACTATATCAACTGGCAGCAGCAAATTCTACAAGACTACTGTGACGATGTCAGCTGCCACATATAATTCAACTTTCTTAAACTAATAAATAGTGTGCAGACTGAAACGAAGCACCGGAGGCACAACAGTACAGAACAACATATGCCTTAGACTCTGTCTTACATTAAGTAGAATCAAACTTATAGTTATAGGACCATGTAAAATTTCAAAATTTAAACAACTATATGCTCAAGTTTGAAGTTTTTGTAAACATTTTTGCTATTCAAATTTCGACCAACAGCCTTCAAAAGCTTATACCGCCAATACAGTCATAAATAACTTTTTCATTCTTTACGACCATCTATTAACTAACATACGACTCGGGTAGCTTGCAATATACTAGCCTAGAGACGAAATCCATGGGACACCAACTCATCTAATTACAATCAAAATTTGATTACAAGAAAGCTCAGGGAACTAGTTATCAATTACAATAGCAATAGGAGCTGTGGAGTGGGAAGTAAAATACTTACCAGAACTGGAAATCCTACAACGATAGCTCCTGCAGAACTCACAATCACAGACAAAGCTGTGAAAAAGGCTGAGCTAAGAGCACTCGAGATCATTCCAAGAACAGAAGCACCAGCGCCAGCAGCACCTCCAAGCAATGTTGTGGTCACCAAAAGGTAGTTCAATGGAGGAGGCACTTGAATATACTTCCCAAACGAGCGGAACACAACTCTAACCTCCAAACAGATGACAATAATGACCATAGCAATGGCGCCATTCACAATCCGGATGCTCTGTAGCTGATGAGAATCCTTGGTAACCCACCATAGACCACCTCTTGTAGAGGCGTAGAGTTGGAACAGGAAAGGGATAAAGAAGAGAAGCAGCAAATCGCAAATTGAAGCAGCTGATGAGAATACCACAGAGTAATGTGAAGCGACGTGAAAGAGAAGCGGCATAAACATCAAATTCAGTGATAGGAAACAGCTCTCGAGCGGTCCAAGGATAAAGTTATCATCAGGGACTTCTCCTCCATGGTACTTAGCTTCCTGCTTGGTCTTGTATGAAGAAACCCTAGGAATAGCGAAAAGCCAGTAGAAGACGCAAGCGAACACGAGGAAGTAGTAAGAGGAGTTGTTCATCCCAACGGCGGAGATTGTAGCCCATGCGAAAAACGAAGAGGCGGTGAAAGGGACGCAGGCGAACAAGAGACGTTCCAGAGCTACAACAATGGAAGGATTTTCTAGCTGAAGCCATTTGAACTGAAGCGAAGTCCAGCATCCGATGAGGAAGGTAGTCTCGGAGCAGAGAAAAGCAGCGAGCAAGCCGAGAGGAATTGAATTGAAGGAGGAAAATAGAGAAGAGGAGAAGAAGAAGGAGATCTGAGCAGCGATCAGTGACATCCATATACCGAGAAATGCTCCGAATTTGACATTAAGAGAATCGACGATGTAAGATATGAGGAGGCCAATTGTGAGGGTAGCGACAACGGCAGCGCCGCCGAGGTCGAGGAGGAAGGCGGCGCAGGGGACAAGAGCAATTGCGATCCGTCCATTGTAGGCGAAAGAAGATGGAGAGAATCGGGAGTTGTTGGATCTCGAAGTAGTAGAAGCTCGATCCATGAAGTTTCTGGTGGAAGCAGGGCTCATGTGAGGAGAGTAAGAGGAGGGAGATAGAGTAGGTTCACTGGAGGAGGAGGATATATGCGGCCGGAACAGCCGCGGCTGCAGCTCCGGTGGCATCATTGTCGCCGGAATTTTCCTTTGAAATACAGATTGATCACGAATCCCACCGTTTACTGATGAAGAAAGGATCTGTGTGTTAATTTCGCGGAACAATTACGTGTCCGGAAGAATTGCAACCCTTGGATCTTAGTAGTGGGACCCCCAATCTTTTAGCTTTCGTAGGTCCGCATCTATAGAATAGTGGCTCAAGCTAAACTAAAACGGTGTCGTTCGCTATATGAACCTGTGAGGACTGACAAGTGAAAAACACGACGACTCCGTCCGAGTCACTAATTAATTATAGTCTTAAACATGTAAATAATTTTTCATTTATTTTATGTTTTGCCGGCAAATATTAATTTCATTTTTTTGTGTTCTATTACATCATAATTTTCCATTTATAGAACAATTTTTTGTTAATATTTTGATAGAACATCACTTATACTATTTGATAGATCAGGAAATACATTGTGTACGTGTTAATTGTAATAGAAAAGATCCACAAATCTTAAAATGTATAGCTACGTTATACATAAGATATATTTATTACGGGGATTTGGCTGTCATTAATTTTTGTTTTCTCTCATACATTATGTAATGGCGGTTTTATCGGCTGGAATGTAGCTCACGAGGCTCCCACGACGGAGTTTTCCGGCTAAGAAACTTGGAAACAACGTGCGCCTCCAATATCTTCAAGGCTTCTTCATTCGTCACCGACCTAGGAGTCTTGTACTGACTCACAGAAGAGCCTCGAGACAGAGAGAACTTCATGAGCTCGTCAAAAGCTCCAGGCCTAACAATTTTAATCTCAAGTGGTCCAATGACCTTATCATTCTTTCGTCCTTTTCGGTACACAGAGTCGAGAGACTCCTCAACGGTGAAGCAGCATTCTTCCAAGACATTTGAGCCGGGCTCGAGCTTCGCGTTTTTGAATTTGCTCCCGAGTTCCCAATAAAGCACGTAGTGTCCTGGCAACGAGGAGAAATCCACACGGCTAGTGAAATCCATGAGCATCAGGTCATGTGGCTCGAGCAGGAGACTAGCGTTTGCCACTGCCTTGAGGAGGTCTTCTTCGTAGGTCTTGTTCAAGTCGATGCTCAGTACAACTTTCTGTCTTCCCACGAAATGAAATTGTGGCGCATTGTTATGGAAACCAGTCACTCGTAAAATATCCCCTAAACGATACCTATACAGACCTGTAAAAATCATACATAGATCTTGTGAGGAACGTTTGACACACATTAAGAAAACAAAACAGTAAAAACAAAAAACAAAAATAGTAAAAATCTAAGACTTTTAGGTCATACAAAAATAAACCCTAAAACAATAAACTTACCAGAAAACGTTGTGACAATAAGTTCGTAATCATGGCCAACTTTAACATCGACAAGATCGACGACCTCCGGATTCTCTCCCGGATCATTACCAATTTCTTGACGGTCTTTCACGACCTCAATGAACTCAAAGTACCCCATACTTGGAATAATGGTGTACGATACATCACTAGGCTTAGACAAAGGATTGAGATTGATTCCAATGAAACATTCGGAGCTGCCATACCACGATGAAACCAAAGGAAGACCACCGGCATAGAATTCCAGCAATGGAATGTACTGTGCCATAGAGCCGGTAACAACAGCTTCAATGCATTTTGCTTTTGGCCACAATCTCGTCACTATTGCCTCCCATGATGTGTTACTGCATTCTTTTTCGATCAGGCTCGCTAGTTCCGGATTTGGAGAGGTGAGGAACTTACTGATCCCTGAAGTACATTGTGCGTCAGTGATCCAATCGCTGAGATGGCCAGTCCTTATGTTAGAGCATAATTCATGCCAATGATCTTCCAAGAACTTGATTACTTTGAGGAATGAAGAAGCATAAGGTGCACCAAGGCGAGTTACATTTTCTCGTTGTAGAAGTCCACAAAGCAATTGGCAGTACATGCCCTGATTCGTGTCTTCACAAATCGAAATCCCATGCGGGCTTATCTGTATTCGATCCCTGTTAATGATTTAACAAACACAATAAGTAAACACTCTCAAAGGAGCGTAATGCAATGTAAATGTGGGAGCAAAAGTTTTATTGATTTAATTACCAAAGAAATGAGTTGGTTGCGTTCACGCTTTTCAAAACACAACTTATCATAAACCGGACTATCAACCCAGAGGCAGTCTCACTTTCTCGAGTCACGTAATAAAACATGAGAGATTTTCCTTCGTGAAGTCCTTCCACGTGCCTGCCAACAGTAACAACAATAGGTTTGGGTTTTACTACTAACTCTTTTTTGATAACAACAAAACAGACACAACTTGAAGTTTGGAACTCTTTACGTGTAGATTAGAGGTGCATAGAGAGATCCAAACAAAAGCCTCTGTTCCAATTCCTCTGTTGTTAAAGGAATCAACTTTGGAACTCCTCCTGACGTACCCGTCCTGCAAAAATAACAATCGTTTCCTTAACTCTTTTACATATTATATACTTCAATGTAATATACATTATTGAAGATTAACAAACTCTTGCATGGTTGCATGGATAAACAAGTTTTAACCAAATTTCGTCTAATATATTTTTGTAAAAGATAAATGAATTAAGAGTAATGTTTTGAAGGTACGTGGCCAAGAGTAGACTGATGGGTCGATCACAGATGAGATCAAATGGCTCTCCATTAGCGATACGATCAATATAAGGCCGATAATCTTCGTATGTGACAATGGGTAGATTCTTCTTGAAGCTTTGCTTATCGACTTGACCGTTGAGTAAACCTCTAAGGTACTCAGTCTGAGCATTACGTGAAAGTATTGCTTCCAACACGGAATCTTGAATCTGCTTTACGTTGGTCGTCACATCTTGAAGAAGAGATATGGCAGCTATTGGGTTTGTTGGATCGAACCTTGGCAACATGCTTGCTGGTTTTTTTTTATTATCTGCAACAACAATAACAAATATCAAAGCCCTAATTCTTTCGCTTATATAGGTTATATAGCTAAGTCTTATAACTTGTGGACCAAGAAATTGCTTACAAAAGAGTGGAAAAAAACAAACCTCTGTTCTGGCGAAATGGATGAGCTCCTGCCACTCTTTGTCTACGGTTTAAGACTTTGGAGGAGCGATTAGAGGGAGCAGACAAAATGTGTGGTGTGGCGAAATGTTCGTGTGCCTGAAATTGTGGATGAGTTTACGACAGTGGCGCGGAGGCAAGTTAAGCATTATGGGTTCAACTGATAACAATAAAATTTTGATACTTTTTCGAATTTATATAAAGTTATTAAATATCCAGCCTAATTATGAGTTTGCCAAGGTTCGATCCAACAAACCCAATAGCTGCCATATCTAAAACAAGAAACATTTTAGATACTAACTTATTCTTAAAAAGTTACTAACTTATTAAAAAGATACAAGTTGTTTACCTATTATTTTTAAAATACACAAACTTTTGACACTTCTAAAACAAGAAACATTTTAGATACTAACTTATTCTTAAAAAGGTTTTCCCCTACTCAAGTCTCACAGATTATGCGATGGTGTTTTTATCGACTGGAGTGCAGCTCATGTAGCTCCCATGATGGTGTTTTCCGGCTAAGAAACTTGGAATCAACGTTGGCCTCCAATATCTTCAAGGTTTCTTCACTTGTGACCGACCTTGGCGTCTTGTATTGACTCACAGAAGAGCCTCGAGACAGGGAGAAATTCATGAGCTCATCAAAAGCGCCAGGCCTAACAACTTTAATCTCAAGTGGTCCAATGTTCTTATCATTCTTCCTTCCTTTTCTGTACACAGCGTCCAGAGACTCCTCAACGGTGAAGCAGCATTCCTCCAAAACATTCGGGTCAGGCTCCAACTTTGCGTCCTTGGTTTTGCTACCGAGTTCCCAATAGAGTACGTAGTGTCCTGGAATCGAAGAGGAATCTACACGGCTTGTAAAATCTATGAGCATCAGATCATGTGGCTCTAGCAGGAGACTAGCGTTTGTCACTGCCTTGAGGAGGTCTTCTTCGTAGGTCTTGTCCATGTCGATGCTCAAAACAACTTTCTGTCTTCCCACGAAACAAAATTGTGGGGCATTGTTGTAGAAACCAGTCACTCGTAAGACGTCCGCCACACGGTACCTATACAGACCTGTAAAAACATATATAGAATGTTTATTTGATCATTTGTCATCTTCTCATAAAAAAAAAAAAAAAAAAAAGACTCACCAGCAAACGTTGTGACAACAGGCTCATAATCATGGCTGATTTTGACATCGGCAAGATCAACGACCACATGGTTCATTGAGGGGCCATGACCAGCTTCTTGATGATCTTTCTCGGTCTCTAAGAACTCGAAGTATCCCATACATGGAATGATGGTGTACGACACGTCACTAGGCTTACAGAGAGGATTGAGATTGATACCCATGAAACATTCAGAGCTACCGTAAAACGATGAAACCAAAGGAAGACAACCACCATAGAATTCCAGCAATGGAATGTACTGTGCCATTGGAGCCTGTAACTATGGCCTCAATGCATTTTGCTTTAGGCCATAGTCTCCTCAATATTCCCTCCCATGATGTTTTACTACATTCTTGCTCGATCAGGCTCGCTAGCTCTGGATTTGGAGACGTGAGGAAGTTACTCATCCCTAAAGTACATTGGGCGTCTGTGATCCAGTCGCTGAGACGGCCAGTCCTTATGTTTGAGCATAACTCAAGCCAGTGATCTTCCAAGAACTTGATTACTTTAAGGAAGGAAGAAGCAAAAGGTGCACCAAGGCAAGTTACATTATCTCGTTCTAAAATCCCACATAGCAACTGGCAGTACATGCTCTGTGTAGTGTCTGCACAAATCGTAATCGCATGCGGGCTTATATTTGATGGATCCCTGCAAATCATTTAAAAAACACAATAAAGAAACACCACTAACAGTACCAAGGGGCATTTTCACATCCGGGTGCTGATAAATACTTGCACAAAGAGTGAATTATGTAATGACTTACCATTGAAATGAGTTTGTTGGGTTCACGCTTTTCAGAACACAAGTTATCATAGTCCTGACCATCAAACCAGAGACAGTCTCGCTTTCTCTGGTCACGAAATAGAAGAGTAGAGATTTTCCTTCGCTTAGCCCTTGGATGTGTCTGCAAAAAGTAACAACAACAGTTTTTTGGATTTTGACCTACTCTGTTTTTTTTTTTTTGGTATCAATAAATCAGAGGTAAGTTAAACTTTAGAGCTGATCTTAACTTGTTGAGTAGAGGTCTATAGAAAGATCTAAACAAAAGCCTTTGTTCCAATTCCTCTCTTGTCATAGGAATCAACTTTGGAACTCCTCCTGATGTACCCGAGCTGCATATACAATCGTTTCCTTCATTTTTTTATTTAGTGTACTCATGCATCAACAAGTTTAAACCATATTACCTTAATTGTAAAAAAAAAAAAAAAAAAAAGAAAACTGAAGTTGGCCAAGCTAATTTTAAATTCTCTTCTGGATATTAATCGTCAAGAATTGATCAAATTCTTCGGAAGTCTTGCAAGTAATTTTTATATATACAAAGCTTTGAAATTGTTTTGAAGGAACCTGGGCAAGAGTACAGTGATGGGTCGATCACAGATGAGATCAAAGGGCTCTCCATTAGCTATACGATCTATATAAGGCCGATAATCTTCGTAGGTGACAACGGGTAAGTTCTTCTTGAAGCTTTGCTTATCGATTTGACCGTTGAGGAAACCTCTAAGGTACTCAGTCTGAGCATTACGTGAAAGTATTGCTTCCAACACGGAATCTTGGATCTGCTTCACGTTGGTTGTCACATCCTCGATAAGAGACATGCAAGCTTTTGGATTTGTTGGGTCGAACTTAGGCAACATGACTTTCTGCAACAAAATGCAAAACTGATCCTAATTTTTAAGTCTTAGCATGAAATTGTTTACAAAAGAAGAGTGAAAGAACAAAGTTTTTAGGATTTAGTAAAGGATCAGACAAAAAAATCCAACAGGTGGTGGTGATGTAAAGCTTTACGGTAAAGTGACACGTGCACGGAGAGTGATTACACGCGCACTGATACACTATAACTTTGATAAGACTTGTTTGTTAATTTGTCCAAGTTTATAGAGTGGTTTATATATGTATCCATATCAAAATTGCAATAGTCTTCTTTTTTAGGTCACATAACATTTGGAAGAATCTAAATACCATTAACTAGCCAAAATCCAAAAAAATACACCAAATAGTTATTTTCTTTATTTTAATTCTCAAAATTAGTATGGTGCTATAGTTTACACTTTTCTATGTTATAAATATAGAAAATAAATTTTAGTTTAGAGAGTTACACCCTTCAACAAAAATACAAACACTCAAACATACTCAAAACACAAAAGCTTGCATGTCTATATAGTACTTAAATGCGTTTTCTAATTTTAACTGGATTTGCTAGCACAAAATTAATAAATAAAATATTAGACATTTTTGTTTAAGACAAAAAATAGCATTTTTATTAAATGTTAATTCTTTTATATAGTACAATTTTGTTAACTTTATATTTTTAGAGTTTAGGAAGTATGTTTTAGGGCTTAAGCTTTAAATCTATATCATAAATTCTAAATATTTAATCCAAATTAAAATATTTTTAATTATTTTTTTTTTAAATGATATTTTTATTCTAAATATAAAATATGTGCTAAATCTTTTTCAAATTTCACAAATATATCTTCTGCCGCTACTCTCCACAGTTTATCATCTCTCGTCTCGTCTTTTTTTATATGTTCGTGCGAAAATTGCCTAAATCTATTTTCCATCACTATTCTTCACAGTGTTTCTTCTCCAGGCGCTACCTTCTTTTCAAACTCTTTATGCTGAAATCTCCCACCCTCCGCAAACTCTCATTCAACTCTCCCAAAACTTTCTCCACCGCCAAAACTTCTTCCATCGCCAAATTTTCTAAAAATTTCCAAATTTCTCGGCGAATATTATTTTTGATTAACGAGAGAAATGATGCAATATTTGGATTTCCCAACATTCGCTCTTCTTGTTATTTTCCTTTCAAAATTCTTTGTAAAACCAACAATGTAAAACACGATTCTATATTCTCTTACCAAACAATTTTAAAAAAATATATTTACATTCCTCATTATCTTTCTTTAGTTTTGGAGATAAACATTTTTGTTCTATAGTTTTGTTTTTTTACGGCAAATAATTTATCTAAAAATTCAAGAAAAATTAAATAGTAAATTTTCAAAGAATAAAAAGGAAATGACGACAAAAAAAAAGAAAAAGAAAAGAGGAAAGTATTTTTATTACTTGCCAGAAACAAAATAATCAAATTGAAGCTAATTAATCCTATTTTAAGAAGAATTTATTATAATCTGATTTCTAAGAGTAAACCTTTTTTTTGGCAACAGTAAATTACTACAACAATATGGTCTCATTGGAAATAATACAACCAAAAAATAATATAAATTTTGAAAATTCTTAAATGTAGTTTCCCCTGCCCTCAACTCTCACAAATAATGTGACTGCGGTTTTATTGGTTGGAGTGTAGCTCATGTAGATCCCACGACGGAGTTTTCCGGCTAAGAAAATTGGAAACAACATTGGCCTCCAATATCTTCAAGGCTTCTTCACTTGTGACCGACCTCGGCGTCTTGAACTGACTCACAGAAGAGCCTCGAGACAGGAAGAAATTCACGAGCTCGTCGAAAGCTCCAGGCCTAACAATTTTAATCTCAAGTGGTCCAATGACCTTATCATCCTTTCGTAATTTTCGGTACACAGAGTCGAGAGACTCCTCAACGGTGAAGCAACATTCCTCCAAAACATTCGGGTCAGGCTCCAGCTTTGCTTCCTTAACTTTGCTCCCAAGTTCCCAATAGAGTACGTAGTGTCCTGGAAACGAGGAAGAATCCACACGGCTAGTGAAATCCATGAGCATCAGATCATGTGGATGGAGCAGAAGACTAGCATTTGTCACTGCCTTGAGGAGGTCTTCTTCATAGGTCTTGTCCATGTCGATCCTAAGAATAACTTTTTGTCTTCCCACAAAATTAAATTGTGGTGCATTTTTGTAGAAACCAGTCACTCGTAAAACATCCTCTAAACGGTACCTATAAAGACCTGTAAAATCACATATATAGATCTTGTGAGGAACAACAACACTAGAATGTTTATTTGATCCTTTATCATTTAAAAAAAAAGACTTACCAGAAAACGTTGTGACAACAGGCTCATAATCATGGCCGATTTTAACATCGACAAGATCAACGACAACAGGGTTCTCATGACCAGTTTCTTGACCGTCTTTCTCGACCTCTAAGAACTCGAAGTATGCCATACTTGGAATGATAGTGTACGACACATCACTAGGCTTACATAGAGGATTGAGATTGAGACCGATGAAACATTCGGAGCTACCATACCAAGCCGAAATCAAAGGAAGACCGCCGCCATAGAAATCCACCAATGGAATGTACTGTGCCATGGAACCGGTAACTATGGTGTCAATGCATTTTGCTTTTGGCCATAGTCTCTTGACTATTGCCTCCCATGATGTTTTACTACATTCTTGCTCGATCAGGCTGGCTAGTTCTGGATTTGGAGACGTGAGGAACTTACCGATCCCTGAAATGCATTGGGCGTCTGTGATCCAATCGCTGAGACGACCAGTCCTTATGTTAGAGCATAACTCAAGCCAGTGATTTTCCAAGAACTTGATTACTTTAAGGAAGGAAGAAGCAAAGGTTGCACCAATGCGAGCTACATTATCTTGTTCTAAAATCCCACAAAGCAATTGGCAGTACATGCTCTGTTTAGTGTCTTCACATGTGGTAATCGCATGCGGGCTTATATTTGCTCGATCCCTGAAAATCATTTAACAACACATAATCAAAGAAACACCACTAGTTGCATTAAGAGTGAATAGTGTAATGTGTGTATCGGAACAAAGGTTTTATTGACTAACCATAGAATTGGGTTCACGCTTTTCAGAACACAAGTTAGGATAGTCCTTATCATCAAGCCAGAGGCAGTCTCGCTTTCTCGATTCACGACAGAAAACATGAGAGATTTCCCTTGGTTAAGTCCTTCGATGTGTCTGCCAACAGTAACAACAACATGTTTTGGGTTTTACGTACACTTTTTTTTTAGTATCAACAAATCAGGACACAAGTTAAACTTTTTACTTGTCGAGTAGAAGTTTATAGAGAGATCGAAACAAAAGCCTTTGTTCCAATTCCTCTCTTGTCAAAGGAATCAACTTTGGAACTCCTTTTGATGTACCCGAGCTGCAAATACAATCGCTTCCTTTCATTTTCTTGTTTTAATGCACATTGTTGAAGATTAAAAAAAACTCATGCATGCATCAACAAGTTTTGAACCAAATTTCCTTTTGTAAAAAAAAAAACCCATCTCATTTATCTCATTTGGGTTTTGTATTATGTAAGAGCCTAGATTTAAATTTTGCATATAACTTTTATTCACAAAGCTTTGAAATTGTTTTGAAGGAACCTGGGCAAGAGTACACTGATGGGTCGATCACAGATGAGATCAAAGGGCTCTCCGTTAGCTATACGATCTATATAAGGCTGATAATCTTCGTAGGTGACAACGGGTAAATTCTTCTTGAAACTTTGCTTATCGATTTGATCATTGAGGAAACCTCTAAGATATTCGGTTTGAGAATTACGTGAAAGTATTGCTTCCAACATGGAATCTTGGATCTGTTTCACGTTGTTTGTCACATCCTCGAGAAGTGACATGCATGCATTTGGGTTTGTTGGATCGAACTTGGGCAACATGACTTTCTGCAACAAAAAACAAAACTCCTAATTTTAAAGTCTTTTTTATCATGAAATTGCTTACAAAAGAAGAGTGAAAGAACAAACTTTTGTTCTGGCGAGGTAGATTAGCTAGAGAGCAGACAAAGCATTTAATTAGCCAAGGATCAGACAAAATAAATAAATCCAATAGGTTGTCATGTAAAGCTTTACGGGAAAAGTGACACGTGAACGGAGACCAAGTCTAAGTACAAATAAAACTCGTGCATTCTAGATATATTGGTAAAGGCTTTTCACAATTTTAAATTTTTCCCACAGCTATTCTAAATTTACCAATCATGCTGCAAGCTAGATATGATTTTAATCCCAACACATTAAAACAAACTTGAAGACAAAAAAAAACTAACATGTTTACATTCCTCATTATTAATTTAATTTTGGAGATGAACATTTTTGTTTTGTTTTCTCCCTTTAACTTTCCTTGTATTCATTCTTTTGTTTCTTCCCAAAAGGAATACTTTTTTGTTATATAATTCTTCATCTAAATTCAGAAGACTTAAGAAAAATCTAAATAGTACAAATTTCAAAGATAAAGATAAGAAGAACATTATTTTTCATTACTTTCCAGAAACAAAATCACCAATTAAAGCAAATTATTTCCTTTTTTCCCTGATACTCCCATCTTAAGAAGAATTTTTAAAAATAAGATAGAGAGTAAACATTGTTTTTTTGTCAACAGTACAACAACAATATGGCCTCATTGGAATTTGGAAATAGTAAAGAGATTTTAGAATATTCTTAAAATGTTGTTTCCCCTGCCCTCAAGTCTCACAGATAATGTGATGGCGGTTTTACCGGCCGGAGTGCAGCTCATGTAGCTCCCACGAAGGAGTTTTCCGGCTAAGAAACATGGAAACAACATTCTTCTCCAATATCTTCAAGGCTTCTTCACTCGTGACCGACCTTGGCGTCTTGTATTGACTCACAGAAGAGCCTCGAGACAGGGAGAAATTCATGAGCTCGTCAAAAGCTCCAGGCCTAACAACTTTAATCTCAAGTGGTCCAATGTTCTTATCATTCTTCCTTCCTTTTCTGTACACAGCGTCCAGAGACTCCTCTACGGTGAAGCAGCATTCCTCCAAGACCTTCGGGTCAGGCTCCAGCTTTGCGTCCTTGGTTTTGCTACCGAGTTCCCAATAGAGTACGTAGTGACCTGGAATCGAAGAGGAATCCACACGGCTAGTGAAATCTATGAGCATTAGATCATGTGGTTCGAGCAGGAGCTTTGCGTCTGTCACTGCCTTGAGGAGGTCTTCTTCGTAGGTCTTGTCCATGTCGATGCTCAAAACAACTTTCTGTCTTCCCACGAAACGAAATTGTGGGGCATTGTTGTAGAAACCAGTCACTCGTAAGACGTCCCCCACACGGTACCGATACAGACCTGTAAACAATCATACATATATAGATCTTATGATTTCATATTAAGACTTCAATTTTTTTTCTCTAACAAAGACTTATGCAACAAAATTAACATTCTAAAAACGACATTTATAGAGTAAAAAAAAAACAAAAAATAAACTTACCAGAAATCGTTGTGGCAACAAGTTCATAATCATGTCCGATTTTGACATCGACAAGATCGACAACCACATGGTTCACCGCCGG
Source organism: Cardamine flexuosa (assembly GCA_963555745.1). Classification (NCBI taxonomy): domain Eukaryota; kingdom Viridiplantae; phylum Streptophyta; class Magnoliopsida; order Brassicales; family Brassicaceae; genus Cardamine; species Cardamine flexuosa. The sequence continues at coordinate 4,439,456 of OY743216.1, read as the reverse complement.
ATCATGACCAGCTTCTTGACTCTCTTTCTCGACTTCTAAGAACTCAAAGTATGCCATACTTGGAATGATGGTGTACGACACATCACTAGGCTTACACAGAGGATTGAGATTGATACCGCTGAAACATTCGGAGCTACCATACCAAGTCGAAACCAAAGGAAGACCACCGCCACAGAACTCCAGCAAGGGAATGTACTGTGCCATGGTGCCAGTAACTACAGCTTCAATGCATTTTGCTTTTGGCCATAGTCTCCTCAATATTGCTTCCCATGATGTTTTACTACATTCTTGCTCGATCAGGCTCGCCAGTTCAGGATTTGGAGCAGTGACGAACTTACTCATCCCTGAAGTACATTGTGCGTCTGTGATCCACTCGCTGAGACAGCCAGTCCTTATGTTAGAGCATAACTCAAGCCAGTGATCTTCCAAGAACTTGATTACTTTTAGGAAGGAAGAAGCAAAAGGTGCACCAAGGCGGGTTACATTATCTCGTTCTACAAGCCCACAAAGCAATTGGCAGTACATGCTCTGAGTAGTGTCTGCACAAGTCGTAATCGCATGCGGGCTTATTTGAAATTGATCCCTGCAAGTCATATAACAAACATAACTGAAACCCGAGTAGGATGAAGAGTGACTTGTGTAATGTAACGTGGGGGCAAAGGTTTTTTAGTGATATACCAAAGAAATGAGTTGGTTGAGTTGACGCTTTTCAAATAACTAGTTATCATGGTCCTGACCATAATCCCAGAGGCAGTCTCGCTTTCTCTGGTCACGAAATAGAACGTGAGAGATTTTCCTTCGCTAATCCCTTCAATGTGCCTGCAAACGGTAACAACAACATTTTTCTTTGTTTTTACTATTTAACTCTTTTGGTATCAAACAAAACAGACAAAACTTGGGAGTTTGGAAACTTTTACTTGTGGAGAAGAGGTGCACAGAGAGCTGAAAACGTTAGCCTCTGCTCAAAGTCCTCTGCTGTCATAGGAATCAACTTTGGAACTCCCCCTGAAGTTCCCGAGCTGCAAATACAATCGCTTCTTTGAGTCTTCAAATTTTCTATAATATAATTACTGTATAAATAAACTACACTTCAATTGTTAAGACTAGCAAACTCATGTCAAAAAAAATTTATAACAAAAATCAATATGAATTGACTTCATTTTGGGTTTATGTAAGAGACTAAATTTCAAGTCTCTTCTGGAAATTCTAGTCAACAAAATTCCTCCTAATATCGCGCTTATCATCACATGTTCACTTAGCAGAAAGATTCTTTGCTCTGAATCTGAAGAGATTCCAAGATTAAAAAATAAGTGGATTATTTTGAAGGTACCTGGTCAAGAGTACAGTGATGGGTCGATCACAGATAAGATCAAAGGACTCTCCATTAGCGATACGATCGATATAAGACCTAATATCTTCGTAGGTCACAACGGGTAACTTCTTCTTAAAACTTTGCTTATCGATTTGACCATTGAGGAAACCTCTTAGGTACTCTGTCTGAGCATTACGTGAAAGTATTACTTCCAACATGGAGTCTTGAATCTGCTTCACGTTGATTGTCATATCTTCGAGTAGAGACATGCAAGCTTTTGGGTTTGTTGGATCGAACTTGGGCAACATGCTTTTCTGCAACAAGAAAGAAAAAAAAAAACCCTAATTCTAAGTCTTTAATTACGAAATTACTTACAAAAGAGTTAAGAGCAAACCTCTGCCCTGGCGACGTGGATGAGCTCTGGCCTCTCTACTTGAACCTTTGGAGGAGAGATTGGAGAAAACAGACAAAAGGGTGTGTGGTGTGGCGAAATGTTGTGGAAGAGTTTCCGATTCATAAAAATAGTTTTTAAATGTTTTGAGAAAGATGATTAATTAACAAGGGATGGAAAAAGAGATAAAGCCTTCCGTGGTGAACACTACGAGGAGATAATCGCTGTTATGGAAATCAACGACACGTTGTTTTTCTTAATTAAATATTGTCCTCGAGTTTGTAACTTTTTTTGTCCTTTTCCCCCAATTTTTTAAGCGATAAATTATAAACCATGTGATACGACAGTCAAACATTCTGTAGTACAGGTGTGTATTAACAATAATTTTCCATTTTTAGAAAGATTTTTATATCCCATTTATAGAAGGTTTACCAAACACATGTGGGGTATGAATGATATGGTCCGAAACTTATTAATTTTGGGCAACGTAGATTTCGTCGGCCCAAAAGCCCTCTTAAGAAACCTAATTTGGATCAAAAGGTTTGAACTGAACCGCAAACAAAGTCGGTTCAACTTGCTATACCAAATTCGTCGGTCCTGTTAGCAAAACATTGAACCAATGAAATTAGGAGCCAAATCCATTGATTAATCAAATCGTATAGCGTGTGGGGTAAATGGTTGTTCTATGCCATAATAGATAATGTGACTGCGGTTTTATCGGCTGGAGTGTAGCTCATGAAGCTCCCACGATGGAGTTTTCCGGCTAAGAAACTTGGAATCAACGTTGGCCTCCACTATCTTCAAGGCTTCTTCATTCGTCACCGACCTAGGAGTCTTGTACTGACTCATAGAAGAGCCTCGAGACAGGAAGAAATTCATAAGCTCATCAAAAGCGCCAGGCCTAACAACTTTAATCTCAAGTGGTCCAATGTTCTTATCATTCTTTCTTCCTTTTCTGTACACAGCGTCCAGAGACTCCTCCACGGTGAAGCAGCATTCCTCTAAAACATTCGGGTCAGGCTCCAGCTTTGCGTCCTTGACTTTTCTCCCAAGTTCCCAATAGAGCACGTAGTGTCCTGGAATCGAAGAGGAATCCACACGGCTAGTGAAATCCATAAGCATCAGATCATGTGGCTCGAGCAGAAGCTTTGCGTTTGTCACTGCCTTGAGGAGGTCTTCTTCATAGGTCTTGTCCATGTCGATGCTAAGAATCACTTTTTGTCTTCCCACGAAACGAAACTGTGGCGCATTGTTGTAGAAGCCAGTAACTCTTAAAACGTCACCCACACGGTACCTATATAAACCTGTAAATTCATATTAAGACAACAATTATATTGTGTATTGTAAATTTTAAATTATAAAACAGACATTTATAAGAGAAAAAATTAAAATAATAACTTGCCTGAAAACGTTGTCACAACAGGTTCATAATCATGGCCGATTTTGACATCAACAAGATCAACGACCACAGGGTTCTCTGCTGTATCATGACCAGTTTCTTGACCGTCTTTCTCGACCTCTAAGAACTCAAAGTATGCCATACTTGGAATGATGGTGTAGGACACATCACTAGGCTTACACACAGGATTAAGATTGATTCCGAAGAAACATTCTGAGCTACCGTAAAACGATGAAATCAAAGGAAGACCACCACCATAGAATTCCAGCAAAGGAACGTACTGTGCCATGGAGCCGGTAACTATGGCCTCAATGCATTTAGATTTTGGCCATAGTCTCCTCAATATTCCCTCCCATGACGATTTACTGCATTCTTGCTCGATCAGGCTCGCTAGTTCTGGATTTGGAGACGTGAGGAACTTACCAATCCCTGAAACGCATTGGGAGTCTGTGATCCAGTCACTGAGACAGCCAGCCCTAATGTTTGAGCATAACTCAAGCCAGTGATCTTCCAAGAACTTGATTACTTTGAGGAAGGAAGAAGCAAAGGGTGCCCCAAGGCGAGTTACATTATCTCGTTCTACAAGCCCACAAAGCAATTGGCAGTACATGCTCTGAGTAGTGTCTGCACAAGTGGCAATGGCATGCGGGCTTATCTGAAATCGATCCCTGTAAAGTCATATATATAACAAACACAATCAAGAAACACTTTTCAAAAGAAATGTGGGAGTAAAGGTTTTTTTTAGTGATTTACCAAAGAGATGAGTTGGTTGAGTTGATACTTTTCAAAACACAAGTTATCATAGTCCTGACCATCAAACCAGAGGCAGTCTCGCTTTCTCTTGTCACGAAGTAGAATAGTAGAGATTTCCCTTCGCTTAGCCCTTGGATGTGCCTGCAAAAAGTAACAACAATTTTTTTTTTTTTTTTACTATTTAACTCTTTTTGGTATCAACAAAACAGACAAAACTTGGGGAGTTTGGATTTTTTTTAACTGGTGGAGTAGAGGTGCACAGAGAGATGAAAAAGTTATCCTCTGTTCAAATTCTTCTGTTGTCATCGGGATCAACTTTGGAACTCCACCTGAAGTCCCCGAGCTGCAAATACAATCCCTTCATTAAATATGATCTCATTTTTGGGTTTAAGTAAAAAGTCTAAATTTCAAGTATCTTCTATAAAGTTTACTAAACAATTGGTTATCACATATCGTTCACAAAGGAGAACTTTTTATTAAAAGATTTTTAATAGATGGATCATTTTGAAGGTAACCTGGTCAAGAGAACACTGATGGGTCGATCGCAGATGAGATCAAAGGACTCTCCATTAGCGATACGATCTATATAAGACCTAATATCTTCGTAGGTCACAACAGGTAAGTTCTTCTTGAAGCTTTGCTTATCGATTTGATCGTTGAGGAAACCTCTAAGATACTCTGTTTGGGCATTACGTGAAAGAATTGATTCCAACACGGAATCTTGAATCTGCTTTACGTTGGTAGTCACATCTTTAATTAGAGACAGACAAGCTTTTTGGTTTGTTGGATCGAACTTTGGCAACATGCTTTCTTGCTAAATAAACAAAAAGCAAAACCTCAATCTAAGACTTATCACGAAATTGGTTACAAAATAGTGAAGAAGCAAACCTCTGTTTTCAGTGTTCTGGCTAGGTGGATGAGCTCTGGCCTCTCTCTTTCTCTAAAGCAGACAAAAGGGGTGAGTGGTGTGGCGATGAGTTTCCGATTGATAATGATTTTTTGTTTTTTTCAGAAAGATGATTAATTAACAAAAGGATGAAAAAGAGAAAAACCTAACCTATGGTGATATTTGACTAGAAGAGGAATACAAGAAAGATGATATTTGATTGATTAAAGGATTCGGATTACAATTTATCTTTAAATAGAGAAAACAGAGACAGCTCTTCACTTCAGATTACGGACATATGTCTTTACCAAATTCTTACCACAACAACCATTCTTTGATCTTCCGTCTTCGGTTCAAACACCGAAGATTATAGCTATTAATGGAATGAAATCAATAATGACGCGTTGTAATATTGAAATTATGATAATAAATTATTTTTTCTTTATTTTTGGTCCTCCAGTGTCTAATTTTTCCTGTCATTTTCCTCCAATGTTTTTTTTTTGTTGGTTAGTTAAAAAATGAAAATAATGTAACCTTTAATTGTTTTAAGCGATAGATTAAACGTACCAAAAATCCCATTTTTAGAAAGCTTTTGATATGCCGACAAAAATAAAATTTAAAAAAAGAAAAAGAAAGATTTTGATATCCCGTATTTAGAGGGATTACGTTTGATGCCAAAAGAAGAAAAAAAAAAGAATACGTATGTGGTTACATCATCTCAAAAGTAGAAAAAAACTTACGGTCCAAAACTAATTACTTGGGGGGGGGGGGCATAGATTTTGGTCGGCCCAAAAACTCTCGTTTGGAAACTGAAAACCGAAAAGAAATCCAATTTGGATAAAATGTTTGAACTGAACCGCAAACAATGTCGGTTCAACTTGCTCTACCGGTTCGTCGGTCCAGATAACAAACCATTGTTTGTAGTTTGTACCAATGAAGAGCAGCAGAGTCATCATCGTTTCTGAAATTGCGAAAATCCATTGACCAATCAAAATCATTAGCTGGTGGGAATGGCTCGAAACGACTCGCGATCTAGGTCGCCGTCTCACCGCCGACGCTACTCTCGCTCGCCAGTGACACACCGTAGCAGCCGTCGCAGCAGGCGCGACCGTAGCCGCTCACTCTACTCGTCAAGGTCATTCCACAATCTTTCTTACCTTAATATGTGATAAATGTATAGAAGCAAATCTCGATTCCTATGGTTTTGTGGGGAATTAGCATTAGGCATTTTACCTGTTTTACCCAAGGTTTTTTGTTAGAATCGTTTTTTTATGTTACAGATTGATTCAGAACATATTGCAGAAACTTCCTAAATTTTTTGTTCTTTGTAACTTTAGTTTTGGACCTTTTGGTGTTTGCAAACGAAAATTTTATTCTTTAGGTTCAAGACTTGTTCATAAGAGATGGTCTTTAATTTTGGTAGGCATAAGAAGAGCAGATCTCCTACACCGAGGCAGCACCAAAGAGATAGAAGTAGTTCATTGTCTCCTTCAGAGCATAAAATTGCTATTGAAGTGAAGAAAGAACAGGAAGATAAAGCTAGGTAAATTCATTAAATGTTGTATTGTCTTTCAGATTATAGTATAGCTTCTCTGTTTTGTGTTTGAAGAATATAGTTTTCTGGATTAGGAGAGTATATAAAGGTTCATTTGCACAATAAAACTAGCCTATGCAAGTATTGTGAATTAAGTTTAGTGATAGCTCTATCCACTATGTGGAAATTGGAAGATTTACTAAGCAAGGTAAATATATATTTCTCGAATTTTCCAGTGGTCAAAGAAAAATATAGCTCTGTTGTGTTCATTGACATGTCACCATTTTGTCTCGTTATCTAAAATTGAATAGTGTGTTTGAGCAGCTAAAGGAAGATTTATTGATCAATTTATGTGTTTGCAAATTATATGACTTTGATAAGTTTAATTTTGGCTAGTGTGGTCTTGTCAGTGTATCTTTTTTTAACTAGAGTTTACTGCTAAATTAAGATTGCAGCAAGAGGCTGAGTTGAAACGACTAGAAGAAGAGACTGCACAGAGAATAGAGGAAGCAGTGAGGAAAAATGTGGAGGAAAGGATGAAAACCGAAGAAGTTAAAGAAGAAATAGAAAGGCGGACAAAGGAAGCCTATGAAAAGATGATTCTTGATGTGGAGATACAGCTGAAGAAAGAAAAGGAGTCTGCTCTAAACGAGGCTAGAAGAAAGGAAGTAAGTTTTAGTTGTTTGTTTGTTCATTCAATGTTACTGCTCTATTTGTTATAGTTGCTGAAAGTAAAAAATGGGGAATTCAATGAAGGAACAAGCTCGGAGAGAAAGAGAAGAGCTGGATAAGATGATAGAAGAAAATAGTAGGAGGGTTGAAGAGTCTCAGAGGAGAGAAGCTATGGAACTTCAACGTAAAGAAGAGGAAAGGTATCGAGAATTGGAGCTGTTGCAGAGACAGAAGGAGGAAGCTGCAAGGAGAAAAAAGCTGGAAGAAGAAGAAGAAGAGATTAGAAATTCCATCAAGTTATCAAATGGAAGCAGATCACGTTCCAAGTTGCATTTCGGCATGGGTCTATAATCTAGAAACATTTGACTGAATGTCTGAAGAAGCTTTTGCTTTGTATCATAAGAATAGGAAGATACGGTTGACTCATCTATGCAACACTATCTAGCTGACCCTTCATAGAGCTTATTGTATCACTCTGTGTGAAAAAAACAATTCCAGATTGTTATGGTGAAAAGAAAAAACATAGTCGGCGTTGCTTCAATATCATTCTTGTAGCAAGTAAAAGATACAAACAAATCAATGAGAAAAAGGTTTTATGGATTTCAGATTCAGTTTTAAGGTTACTACTTACAATAAGTGATCATGTAATCATCTGATCTCTTATCTCAATGGTTTTAGAGAACGAGAGCAAAATCTAGACAAATGATCAGCCAAAGCTCAAAATCATTATCTCGTCTCATGAGAATAAACACATAAAAATAATCTTTTATTTTTTTTGTTCTTCTAGTAAGTAGTAACACTTTCTAAAAGTGGTGTTTCTTCAATAAATCTGAGGGAAAATGGCATGTTTAGTGAAGCTGCTTCTGCCATTCTGTTTTTTCAGATGGTAAGCTTGATTTAGAATAATTTTGTTTTTGACTTACTAATCTCCAAATCGGAAATAAACTCATCTTGGACTTGGGCCTCTTTATGTATGTTGGATAGAGACTTTTATGTAAAGAACTTTGAGGTGTTAGTCACTCTGTTTCTATGAGCTAATTCCCTACGGCTTTTGACGAATAGAACCTATATTCAAATTACACAAGACAGCCTTTTGAATTCAAGATAAACCATAAAACTAAAACAAATGGATAGATGTGAAATTTTCTAAATTGAGCCATTCAAGTCCAAATAATATATTTTAAATTCGGCAATTGGGCTTATATGGACCCCATTATAAACTCATTAGTCATCATATTTCTCTTATGTTTTTGATAGCTACGAGGCTACGAACCTTACCCCACAAGATATAAATATATTGAGATAAAATAGAGAATGCATTATTAGTAAAGATGTCACGTACATGAGTATATATATTGAAAATGTATCCACATGCATAAGAGTTGCAATTTTCATGTGCATGCGAAGATGATGATTGTTATCTGGGGAAGTTCCACTCTCAACGGAATCAACGCAAAGCAGCCGTAATTTTTGAATCTTTGAAGCCGAAAGCAATGCTAAAAGTCTCTTGTCAGAGATACCGTACGTCCAAGTCAATATCAGAAAGGGTCACTTGAAAATAGCTTAGACTAAAAACAAAGATATATTCGATCCGAACTCTATATATCTTTTCATCTTCTTCTCTCCTTCTTTCATTTTCCAAGTCTCATGATTTCAGAAAATATCACTTTCTGAAAGTAATATTTTTAAATTTAATTTAGGGACAAAATTTTCAATTAGTTATTATTAAAAACGAAAAAAACAAACTGAAACATTACTATTTGGGTTGATCAATCGATATAGATGTTGAAAACAAATAGACCATGGCAGTTTAAAACAATTTGATTACTGTTGTAAATATGTATTTATGATTCAGTAAGAAATGTAATATAGTACTAATATGTGACGGATATATAATTTGATTCAACGCAGGTGCGTTGTAGAGATGTCTTAAATGATAATATAGTGTAAAGATTGTGTGTGAAACTGTAGTATGATAGTAATCGAAATTTATAAATGTTTCTTTGGAAATTCTGTCGTGTAGTGGTTTTGGAATTTTTTTTGCAGAGAGTTATATTGGGATTGACATCAGAGTAGAGTGGGTCCTGGGATCTGGAAGAAGGCCCTCAAACTTAACACACTTGACGTAACCAAGTTGGATGGGACCCATTTTCCCTTTGCCTTTGAGCATGCGTAACTCTCAAGAAGGCTCTTTCTACATCGTCTCTTCTAATCTCATTTACTCAATTATCAGCCCACCCAGATTTTAAAATAGACCAACTCGAAAAAAAGATCAAGAAAAAAAAGGAGTAACTAGATACACATAATATTTAACTTTTTATGACCTCTCTCACACGAGTTCCTTTTGTTTTGTTGGGTATTATTATTTGATTAAGACATTAAGTGAAATAGTGTAAGTAAGATGGAATAATATATGCAGAAAATATTCTGAGAACGATCACGAGGAAGGCCAATCAAACTCGCTACTGTGTAGAATAATGAAAGAAGATACACGGTCGGTCTTTAAAGTACTATCTTTGGTGGGCCAAGCTCGATCTAAATCTCAAGACCAAGTTTGCTTGTCCTACTCTCAACTCTCACATGTATCTATAAATAAATAAAGAAGATATAAGCCTTATATTAATATAATAACGATTCGTGTATAGATGCATGTACACAAATGCGTTCTATAGAAGGCACATTCCTATGTGGAAAGATAGGTCTCATAAAAAAATAACAATTTTGGGTTTTTTTTGGGATTGCGATTTATAGTTCAACACGTTTTTTATTCTGTAAATGATTAGTGATTGCGATATTCGTAGTGATCATCTGTGATCTTGTTTGAGTACACTTAAATCACAAAGAAAAATTGATTCACTTCATTGATCAGTCAGATAAAACAAGTGTGTACCACTTCCTCAAATTCGGTTGATACCTCGTGTATTAGTGTTTAACTTTCATAGATAATTTTTAAGTTACTATAATATTTCATTTAAAAGTAATAGAATCAACTGACCCTTAGTCTACTGGTAACCAAAGTCTATCTAAAATTTTGATACATTTTGTCTCCTAGCTAGGTTAGATATAGTTGGAAAAATAAACGACTTCTTGAACAATACTCTTATCTCCGATCCAGAAAAGATTACGTAATTCGACCCGGAATTTCCTTGTTTAGTCAAAAATACAAATAATAGAAACTGCACATGATGAAAAAGAAAACTAAGTTATCTATGTGAACTAATGTAGTGGCAGATCTATATTGAGAGGGAGGGACCACGACTAAAGCTCCAGTAACATTCGCCTCTATCTTTTCTCTTATTTCATTTCTGTTTTATTTGATATCTATTATGTTTCCGGAATATATTATCACCCAAATTTGGTTAATGATTTGCTCGGACATGAGACAATATAATAAGCATGGGCAAGGATACTATACTGCATGCGTTATTAATATTGTTGCTATATATATCTTTTTTGTTAATTTTGCTATTTTAATGTTTGATTACTCTTACTACTTTATTGAGATCTAAGTTTTTAGATGCATTTGCACGTTTATATAGGACAACTTGATGAGAAAAAGAAAAAAAAAAAGAATGCATAGGAACCCTTGCAATTATAAAATATAATTATTTATTAGCTAGGACTTATGTTTACTGGATATTTATAACTGTCTTGTTACACCATGTAATTAAGTACATATCTATATTATTTCTTCTTGATTGAGGATTTAACTGAAACTCAATGTTCTGAAAAGTCCACAAAGATAACGGAAAACTAGGATTTAGAAAGCTTATATATGTGTATTCTGGTTCGTGTTCGTTGTTTGTTGATGATAGACTGCTTGTTTCAGGGTTGCCATTTTTTTGCGAAGGTTCGACATATTTTAAGTCTAGGTTCTGATGAAGTCTAACTCAGTTAATTAGTGAGCTCAACAGAGGAAAATGGTGGGTCAAATATTTTTGTTTGACTTACGAATTTTCATACATTTATAGTTTTAGTGGATTCGATTCGGAACGTAGTACCTACAACTAGTTCACCTTTGCACAATCATATCAAAGGTTGGCTACCAGACTAGAGGAGCAAAGTTTACATTTTTTGTTGGGAGTATTCGTCTAACTTTTATCGGTTTAATTTTTTCAGAAATCTTATAATTTATGTTCAATAACTGATATTGTGAACAAACGAAGAATAGATTATTCGAAATCAAAAAATAATGAACTGGTCATCTATACATACATATGTCGACAAAATGAAAATGTTTTCAAATGAAAAGTGAAAACTTATCCGAAATGAAACTATATTGACTCAATTAATATGTCCGACGGAATGACATGTCTCTAGTAATTAAACTACAGAATATCCAAACTTTGCTCACAACTATCTTAAGAAAAAGAGCAAAAAAAAAAAAAATTGTTACACAAGTCTTTCTTTTCATTCATATTTTCGGTGCAACAAAGGTTACGGGAAAAAAAATGAAACGAGAATGGAAGCGATTTAAACTGATTCAACCAACAATAATAATAAGATATAGATTAATTATATTATTCTCTTGGGTAATTATAATAATGGTAACCATAGCTCTTCTCTTCTTCTTCCCGCTGCTGTTGCTGCTGCTGTTGTTGTTGCTGCGTCTGTTGGGAAGAAGAAGAAGATGAAGAAGGCGTTGAGAAAGGTTGACTGAAAAGACTCGACGTGTAGTAAGATAAATCATCCTCATTGTTACTCGTAAGCAACTGAGCGTATTGAAGTATGTCCTGGTTATACGTCATTGGCCAAGGAGATGTAGTAGTAGAAGATGGACCAGGTCGAGGAGGAGGTGAGTTCATTGATTCACTAACTCCTCTTGGGGCATGAGCAACTGTTGTGGTGGTAGGGCCTTGGACGCGTTCAGGGAAGTTGAGTTTAGCCTTGGTGCCTTTGAATTTGAGGGCGGCTCGGTCGTAGGCTAAAGCGGCTTCCTCTGCTGTTTCAAAAGTCCCGAGCCAGACACGGGCTGCTTTCTTAGGGTCACGGATTTCGGCTGCCCATTTTCCCCATGGTCGCTGCCTTACGCCTCTATAGTGTCTTCTTCTTGGTTGATCTTGAAGAACATGCACCAAAAAAGAAATAAATTATAGATATTGCATGTGCAATTCTGATCAATGCATGAGAATTATATATATGCTACGTGTGATTTCAATCATTAGTTGTCGTAAGCGAATAATTTAAGGGAAAACTGGTTTAATAATTGTGACTTGAAAGAAACAAAAAGTGGACGGTTTAAACTAAAGATGATTCATGCAATAATACTAAGAATTATTGAACTTTGCACAACATATTATTCCTCTATCATAAAATTACATTTTTCATTTTCAATCTGGATGGAATCTATATATTGGCAATAATGCGAATAATTTGTTGTAATTTTACTTACTTCAATCATGAAGTTTAAAGTATATATATGATCGGGTTTTATATTTGTTTTAGTGACTAGATTTGGTCCAAATTTTATACATAACGATCTGGTCTATGAACAGAGTCGATCAAGTTGAATAATAGCATACATACAATATATTTATTACTTTATCAGTTATATAACCAGCGAAATATTCTTCTTCTTTTTTGTCAGACACCAGAAAATTATTCAAAGAGTCAACCTGCAGCAGCTACACATCGACATTCAAAATTTACACAAAGAAACTATTAAAGTTGAACAAAAACATATTTGCGATCAATTTTAAAATGTATCAATCAGTTTAAGAATTATTCACAAAATAATTTTTCATAAATTGAAACGTTTTTCCAGAATTTTTTTTTACAAATATCTAGAAATAATGCCTGGATTTTTGTTTCTATATATGATTAATTTCGGGTGTTTTTTGTGTGTGTATAAAGATGGCATATATAATTCTAATTTAGTATTCAAAGAATAAAAACTGATGTTGACTTTTGATAACATATTTGGCTTTCAACGCATCTAAAAAACAAGTTAATCATGTTGAAATGCTTCAAAATATTGATAAAAGGACAACCATAAAGTTGAGAGAGAATGATATCGAAGACAACTAAATTCAAATGAACAAAGGAACGTGCGTGGTCAAAATTACTCTATCTAGTTAGGTAAGAAGGCATATATGTGTAGGTTATATCTGTGTTTGACGAGTTAAGACGATCCATATGGGTTATAATATATCTAATTTGTACTTTGAAAAAAAAAAATTCTAGATATATTAATTAAAAAAAAAAGTATAGACACGTAGTAACCTGATCGGTGGTTCAATTCAAAACACAGAAGGAAAGTTCTTTACGGAAAGTAAATTAAATGATAGATGCATTGAACTTGAACTTGAATTTGAACCTAGCTAACCTATACAAATTTTTTTTTTTTTCCCAAACTTAATTATTAAAGAAAATAGAAAAAGGGTTATTATTATTATTTATAGTAAGTATTTAGTTAGTTAACTTATTAAGACGATTATGATCAAGCTATTTATATAAATAGATTTTCTTGAATTAATTACCTTTGTCAACCTGATCTGATTTATCAAGTTCTTGTTTGACTGGCGAGTCTGATCTTTCCGCTGCCGGATTCTCGATGACACGGCTAAGAGCGGAGACCATGGCGGTTACATCAGTCTCGTCCCAAGACGGATTATATTCCGCCGCCGCCGATGTTTCCGGTGGAATTGATCCTTTTCCATACCTCCGATCCACTTTTAAAACAAAATTGTATTCACACGTATATGTAAGACACACACACAAGGAAAAGAACAAGAACGTGTGTGTAGATATGTACAAGACTTTGAAGGAACTAACTTAGCGAATTGATTGTAAACAGAGTAGGGAATCTCGAGAGTGACTAGAAGAACATGGAACTTGGCTTAGTGATGAACAAGTTGGGAGCAAATAAGGGTTTTCTTTACTTTTGTCTATGATATAATATTATGACTATGAGGAAAGAATAAGAGGTGACAAAAGGGTTTATAAAGAGAAGGATCTACAAGAAAAGACGATATAATATTAAATATTATATAAATAATAATTAAAATCTTTGGAATGGTGCGGGGTGGGACCGATCTTTGAGTTCTCATAGTTCTCTTTTTCTTTTTTTTTTCTCAATCTTTGCTTTTTTGGAAGCTCAAGCTTCGCATGTTTTGGCAGCAGTGTTATGCACACATTAGGAATGAGTGCGGAACCAACATTCTCATCTTTATATATATAATTGGTTCTGTTTTATTTGATGCCAGATACTTATTAAATTTCTGAAATTCGATCGCATATTTGATTTGTTATGTACAAATTAAAAAATTAAACAATATTAGTAGAATTTGTATGTACGAAAAATCATTCTTGTTGCTCTAAGTTTAGGTTCAATTATAAAAGCTTGTACACATTTGAAAATTATATAAGCTTTAGACTTATAGTTAACCACATGTTGAGATCCCGGATACAATAGTACGTACCCAAACTCGTATTCTGCTTGGAGAGAATCCTGCATCTACTGTATAAATAACATTTATATATAGTTATTTTTTTCTTTCTAAACGCTGCATAAATATGAAAAGTTGAATTATTAGACATCCCCATTGTTTTACAAGTAGAGTGGCCTCGATCGAGTAGTCAGTGTTTGAAGGACATCACGTCACTTATCATCAGTCATCACCATCAGAAAGTATTTATTGGGATTATCTTATGTACTGCTTTGTTTTGGAAAACGTTTTTATTTTCATATGGGCCATATAAAGTTTGAACATTTTGTTTATATAAATTTTGAGTAGTCTCATCAAGAAAACTCGAATAGTATTACCAAGGACATTATTGCTTAAGTAAAAATAAATAATAAGAAATTACTGGTTAATTCAAAGAATGCAACATTTGGGAAGATAGTTAGTTCCAAAATTTCATCCATTGCTCGCCATCTAATAGACTAACATAGACTATACTCTCAGTCAAATTCTTTGAGGTGACTAAGATCGTCCTATAATGATAGTGAATTGCTTTCGCGATGCAATTTTTAATTTACAACGAAAACTTGTGGATGTGGCATCATATTCCACTCTTCAACATGATATTTACTGTTAGTGATCTCATAAATTTTCATTTAGAAAAGGAAAACAAGTTGTGTTTTCTAATTTTCTAAAAATTAATTATATTTATACCCGAATTTAGATTGACGATAATCAATGTTTATATATTTGTTTTTTTATATATCGAAGTTGATCTAATATATTTTTTCCATTTCAATTTTTTTTTTTTGGTTTCCATAGTGGAGTTATAAAGGGTACACACCAAAAAAATCTAAGCTTGACGCATGCTCAAGGGATTATGAATAATGTAAAGGAGAAATAAGGATTTTTCTTTTTGTGAAAATAACCAAAGCGGTATGATTCGTGAAATCCAAAAAGAAAATCCAGAAAAGGCCAAATGAGAGGAAAATATATTTAGGACCCATTCCAGTCGAACTCTCAAAATCCGCTTCTGCTTTCTCCACAATTAGGGCGGACACAAAATTCTTTACTCAAATCATATCGAATCAAACCAAAATAATTCAACCCAAGTCAAACTGAAAAATGGTTTTTGGTTTTTAGTTTTTGGTTTTTGGTTTTTGGATTTTAGTTTTTGAGTTTTTTTGGTTTTTGATTTTGGGTATAGATTTTAAGGAAGAAACAACTCTATTGTGGTTTTTGGTTTTTCTTTGAAAATTAGAGAAACCATCTAAAAACCAGTTTTCCTAACTTTTAGGGAATTTATTTTTGTAAAATCTTGAATGGATAAAAATTAGATTTTCCAAAATCTAAAACCAAAAACTGTTTTGAAAACTACAAACAATCAAGGCTTTAGTTCTTTTATTTTGAAAGAAGAAGAACTAACTAATTGGTTCTACAAAAGGAAAATGTTATCTCTTTTTTTTTTTTTTGGTCGAAGGAAAATGTTATATATAGAAAGAAGTCATTTAAAAAAAAAAATGTCTAACATGATGGACTCTTAAAAAGACTTATAACGGAAATATCCTAGGAAAAAATGATAAAAAGTAATAATAATATGAAGCTGGAGAAAATTTAAGCAACAATTGTGAAATGGAGTTAAAAAGATAAGAGCAACCAAAAAAGACATAAAAGGAAATAGTGCTAAAAACCACTGAAAAACGATGTGTTGGCATATTCTACACGAACCATTACTAATAAACTCCCTCTTCAACTTAAATCCTTCTTCCAACGATACCCAGTTGAGAAACATCAGGTCAAAGGATTTTGAAACCAAACTGACGTAGTATTATATCTTTTATTTTTCAATATGTATCATTTGGGTCTTGGAATAGGTTTAGGTTTGATATGTTATGAATAGTACAAATGCGTTTGTGAAAGATTAGTCAGGTACTAACTTAGATGTCTAAAGAATTTTGTGCTTTAGACATTAGGCTCAAAGCTAGAACACACTAAAAGCACTCGCCCACATGTTTTCATAAAACACTTATGTGCTCGAAATGGGAAGAAACAAACCTAAGTTTGAAAGTGTTGATAAACACGGATTTTGACCTTCTCTTGTCTTTCGTTTCCCATGCTCTTTGATCAGATTTCCCATGGAAGAAGCGTCAGAGTGTCTCTTTCAATAATATGTCTGGTACTTGTTTCGCATTCGATTTTCATTTTTCCAAAATCAGTTTGTCGGTAAGATCAAAGGTTAGACTCATGTTTGGCTATCTCGAACTCTATGAATTAATAGTCGAGAGGGGATCTGTGAATCTGTGGTAACATATTAATTCATTTACTCATCTATCTTTTTATTGTTTAGGGGAAACCAAACTGAACTAAACCGTAATTGCATCTAACCAATCAAAACCAAACCGAATTCCAAACGTTTTGATTGGTTTTTAGTTTCTATTAGCCCGATAAAATGAAAAACAATAAAAAGAAGCCGAACCAAGACTAAACCGGATTGTCCCCTAATTATTTTGGTAGCCATGGGCCGAGGGTGGTGAAGTGTTAGAGAAGGGTTTTGTTTTCATCTCAAAGTTCTTTGTCCATTTTCCAAGTCCATTAACTTTAGATGCGGTTATCATAAAATGCTCTGTTTTCGTGAGTAAAAGACTTGGAAATGTCAATGTTGTGTTCTTGTTCCATAACGAGAGGAAAATGAAAAATGAATTGCTCAAAACATATTAGAAAGTATATATATTCAGATAATTCAGATAAATTAGTACATAGCACACATTGGGCTGTATATTTTATATTTTTATTGCAACTCCAACAAATCACTTGGGCCTATAAGCCAAGGAAGAATAATAATTTCAAGTACTGAAGAATCTGCCTACCACACAAGCCTCCATTACTAGTAAGGCTTTTCGTGATTTAATGCATCTTGGAGTCTTGTATTGACCGGTGGAAGCACCTTGATCGATAAAGAAGTCCATGAGAGAATCAAACGTTCCTTGACGCACCACTCTTACTTCCAGAGGCCCTATGGATCCGTCTTTGAACCGACATCTCTTGTAAACATTGTCAAGCGACTCCTCCATTACCAAACAACACTTGGATAATGCCACTTCATTGATCTCAAGCTGATTCTTCTTCCTCTTTTCTCCTTCTTTTGACTTAACTTCCAAGTAAACAACGTAATGACCCGGAAATGTTGAGGTATCAGCATAACTGGTGAAGTCTTTCAGAGTGAGACCTGCTGACTCAAGAACACGGCTCGCTTGGCTCACCGCCTTAAACAGATCTTCTTCGTTGGTTTTATCGGAATCGATGCTTAAGACAACATTCTCTCTTCTTACAAACTTAAACTGAGGTGCGTTGTTGTAGAAACCGGTCACCAATACAATATCTCCCACTCTCATTCTATACAAGCCTGAAAAGAAAAAAAACATTAGTTTAACCATGTAAGAAAAAAGTATTTCATTTATATTGAAGTCATGATTAATGTTTTGATTCTCACCAGCGAAGTTTGTGACAACGGGTTCATAAGTGCATCCAAGTTTCACATCATCTAGGTCAACCACATCGTTCTTGTCTCCCTCCATTGGTATGAACTCAAAGTAAGACATGTTAGGCATGAAAGTGTAAGACACGTCTTCAGGTTTGCACAAAGGATCTAGATTGATCCCAAAGGTAGTCTCCGAAGAACCGTAAGTTGTTGAAACGAGAGGCAAGTCGTTGCAATAGAAGTTCAACGTGGGAACGTATTGTCCCATTGAACCCGTAACAACGGTTTCAATATATTTGGTGTTTGGCCAGAGTTTGTTGACTATACCTTTCCAAGATTTTTGGCTGCATATAGTTTCGATTGTGTCTGCTAACTCAGGACGTGGTCCATCAAGGACCAAAGCCACAGAGCTTTGACAACCCAAGTCTGTGACCCACTTGCTGAGCTGGCCTGATCGGATGTTTGAACACAACTCCTCCCAAGAGTTCTCAAGAACCTTGATAGCTCGAACCATGACAGAAGCGAAGATGGAACCCATTCTCACAACCTCGTCTCTTTGGACCAAGCCACATAGCAAATGGCAATATAGACTTTCAGTGTTGTTAGGGCATAAGATGACTTCATCAGGGCTCGTATACGAGTAGTACCAGTTAGATGGCCTGTTCTTGAAGTAATCGCTTTTGAAATAGCTGCTTGTTGCGACTCGAGCAGGCAAGCCAGAAGGAGTCATGGATTCTTGTTTAGTGAAGAGAAACATCATCCCTTTTCCTTCCTCCACACCTTTCACATGCCTAAGCAAACACAAGAAGAGATTTTTTCATCAATGATCTAGTCCAAATATGAATCGTTAAAATGTATATTCAAGAAATAAAAAAAACTATATTACTTACTTGGATATAACGTCCTTACGAAGATCGTAGATGAATGTCAAATTGTCTAAGTACTTGTTGTTCCATGGCATCATCTTTTGTGCTCCTCCTGAAGTTCCCGAACTAGAAATAAAAAAGAAACACTTCAATATAAGCATGTACAGTTATAAAAGGAAATAATACTATATATAGAAAGAACTTCTTGATTATGTACCTTAGCAAGAAACCAGTAATAGGTCGGGCAGATATAACATCCGATGACTCTCCGTTAACGACACGTTCGATATCAGGTTTAATATCTTCATAAGTCACCACCGGAACATTTTTCTTGAAGTGCTCTTTGTCAAACGTCTCGGTGAGAAAACGTTGGAGGTACTCTGTTTTTGTGTTACGAGTGAGTATCTCCTTCAACAAATCGTCTTGTATTTGCTTAACGTTAAAAGTTAAATCGTTGAGCTTCTTCTCAGATCCTTCGTTGATATGGGAGATTGGCTTCATGTTTGGTTATCTCTAATTGATATGAAAACAGAGAGAAAACACTTGGTAATATATGTATATATATATAGCAAGGAAATTTTTTGATGATTAAGTTGTTAACGAGTCTAGGTTATATATAGCAAGTAAAAACTTGCTAATTAAGCTGTTCGCAAGTCTAGGTCAATGTTTAGATGATATTCTAACTGTAGAAAAGTCTCGAGCAAGGAACACAATTTGATATTTTTTTAATTTATTATATAACTCTGACCTTAGTGTGTGAAATGTGCTAGAAAATGATGATGATGTTTCATTTTAGTATTTCAACAACTCGGAGTAGATTAATTATACACGAGAGGAGTAATAATATACAGGTAATAATATTAAGCTGAAAGGAAATAGTTTTTGTGAAGAAAGAAAAATAAAGTATTGTTTAGCTTTTTCATGGAAAATGTAGTTTCGTGGACTTATAGAGAATTCATGGAAAATGCAATTTTTTTGTGTGGGACCGTTGATGATACGAGTCCTAGGCATCTAAGAATTCATGGAAAATGTGTGTTAACTAACTGACTCATCGAAAATTAGTTTTATGCAATTCATGGATTCTCAAAAGCATTGGTAGGCTTAATATTATTATGTGTAATGTGTTAGATAAGTACTAAAAATACGTAATATTATTAGTTCAATACACCCCCTCTTCCCCTAATTCATATTAAAAATATAGGTGATACATGCTATACCACTATTTAGTATCTTCACATTTAATTTATTTTTTTAATGTTTACATCATTCATCAAATTTTCATTTTTAAAAGTTTTTTTATATAGTCATGCATTAAAAACTATAACCTGTATAAACTAAAAATAATTAATCTAGAAACTACTTCATAAGATAGGAAATATGGAGAAAAAATGAAACTAATCATTAGTTTATTTTTATTTTGTCTATTAATTACGTTTTAATGTTAAAATTGATTTTTTTTTGTTAGATGTTTATATAAAAAAAATTGAAGCTCTATAAAAACCCTATATCATATTAAAAATATTTGATTTTTTTTTTATATTAACATAGTATTTAGTTTTGAAATTTTCAAATTATAATTATAATATGATCATGAAAAATTATGATAAATAAATCCGTTTTTTATTGGGTCATAAACTCGTAATGTAGTTTAAAATTCTTTTGACATGCAGCATCTAGAAGAAGAAAATCAATAGTTGATGATGCAGCATCTAGAGTTAACATTCTGCAACTGGTTTTTAGTTGATGTCTGTTTCATGAGAATCAATCCAGTCAGGAAAACGCGGGGAAATTCACAAGGAACTTCTGCAAGAGTTGAACTTCTAATTTAAGTTTACACATGTGCATAAGAAAAATACACAAAGACCACAAAGACTCTACAAGAGTCCAATATAAATTTTACAAAAAAGGAAAGGTAATTAGAAAGAAAATCATACGAAAAGACCACAAATTAAAGACTCCACACTGAGAGTCAATATAAAACTATATATTTAGTTTGAGTCGCGATGAAAGTGACTGAGACTAGAAACTACAAACGAAGTTTCAATATCTTATTATTTAATCGATGGACTCCTTTTTAGTTGTTTACCGGCGACCATGTATATTTTGGAATAAGTATAGTTATATTTTTGTTTGGTTTATGGAATAAGTATATAGACAATTAGAAACGAAATCAAGACGAAACAGAGTTCAAACTCACCTGCAACAGACTCTTCGTATCTTCTCCAGATTGATCCAAGCACTTACGATGCACTATTGGAAACTGCAGTAAACCAATACAAAGATAAAAATAAAAATTAATAACAATGGTATCACTGATATTATATGGTTCTCATGTAAGCTCCAATCGTAGTCTTATCCAACACAACCGTACTTTATGCCTTTTTCCTTTAACCAACCCAAACATTGTAAATTCATCTAAAATTAATGCCAATGCGTTTTAATACGGGAAAAATGTCGAAAAAGCATGAATTTTTTAAAAATGGACGAAATAACATGAACTTTTAAAATATTATTTAAATCATAAAGTTTGATTTGACTTTTAGATAAAATAGATAAGTTTCGTTGATTTGACCATTTAGGACATACTGTTAACTTTCTGTTAATAAATCACGTTAGAAGGTTAACATTTCGTTAATATTTTTTGTTAAATCAAAATTACGTTCTGTTTTTTCTAACAAAACGACGTAGTTTTGATTTAACAGAAAATGTTTTTCCTAACAAAACAACATAGTTTTGATTTAACAAAAAATATTAACGGAATATTAACTTTTTAACGTGATTTATTAACAAAAAGTTAATGGCATGTCCTAAATGGCCAAGTTAACGAAACTTAACTATTTTATTTAAAAGTCAAACCAAACTTTATTATTTGAATGACATTTTGAAAATTCATGTTTTTTTTGTCCATTTTTAAAAAATTCATATTTTTTTAGACATTTTTCCGTTTTAATACTCCAAAAGTCCAAAACAAAGAAAAACCAAATTATTTTGTTCTCTTCTATTCTTTGCCTTATTTTCTCCATTCTCCATAAATATATAATTTTATTTTATTTTCTTTCCAACCAACTCTACTCCATTGTTCTTATGAAATATAGAACCGTTTATTTAATAAATTTGTACTTCTTTTGAAATACATATCTTATGTAGGAGAATCGTGAAATATCAAATTTCTTGTTTGTATTTTAAAAAGCCAATACTAATACATCTAAATGTCATTAATTAATATTTGGTAAATATTAGAGCTAGTATACTTAAATAATATAGTTGACCTTCTAACAAAAACCTTAAACTAGTGGACCTTATGCTGTGGAGACCTGGAGGGATATTGCCCAGAAAATCTCTGGAAAAATAGACCCTTGTTCCTAGTAAAATCTAAGCGTTGAAAGTCATTTCTTTATTAGTAACAACTTCTAATACTCCCTTTTTATATAAAACAACTAGAAGTCGTCGTCAAATTGAAAATGCATATTCTAAATATGGACAAAATCCAAAATATAATCATATTCCGTTTATATAAAATAAGATTTACAAAGTTAATAGTTCAGAATTTGAATATCTTAACTTAAAAGAGCATACATTATTTGGATGAAGCCATGATCCAATTTTATAATTTTAAATATGTATCCCAAATATTCTCCTGTGGCTGTGAGTGAAGACATGTGATGTTGGACTAACCAAACACTGCAACCCCAAGTGGGTTTTTTGATCAAACCATAAGCTGAAGAGCCGTACAAACAGATTCACTAAGCAACCATATCTTTCACAGTTTTTAAGCAAAATATGTGAAGCAAACAAATGGAATCCATTGGTTTGGTTTATCGTCACTTCTTGAAATGAACCGAAAGAAAAATAAGGAGTATTCTTTCTCAGCGTCAACAGACTTTCACCGGTTCATAAATTCCACAAAATCTTTATTTTCCATCTGTAATAAAAAGTGGGCTCTACTACTTGATGATTGAGACACTGTCCTTCTTTGACCCTGGAACCTTCCCAGAAACGACTCACTAGTGTTGAAACCATACTTGTGGTAATATCTCTGCTCCCCGGAAATTGAGCTAGTTTTAGATTATCTCCTATCTCTTCTATCAACCAGCCTCAAAGCCAAACTGTTTCTATTATTTTCTTACTATATATTATATGCTAACATAATTTTGCAGTATATAGTGACTAAATTGATTAAAAGGAAGTCTGAGGAATTAAAAATATCTTACATGTGCTGCTAAAAGATGCTACATGTTTGTATCCCATGGACCTCAACTTAATTTCCGTGCAGAGCTTTCAACCAGCTTGTATGTTTGTGAAAGATCAGTCATCTGTTTCATCTAAACTTCGCTTGACACGATATTGACGACCATTCCTCTGGAAACTGGTGCAGCTCTCTGATTCTCCTAATTCACTATCCCCATCTTCTGTTGCACTTGGTCTTTCATCTTTTGTTGGACTTGGTCTCTCGTCTTTTGTTGGACTTGGTCTCTCATCTTCTGTTTCACTTGGTCTCTCATCTTCTGCTACCTCTTCAGCTACAATAGGCTTTGTCTCGCTACAGTTACTACTGTCTTCTATTATGTCCATAGTCTTCTTCTGCGGTGAAATAAAGGAGACTTTCTCGGATGATTCTGCCTCTGAAATTTTTAATCCATCAACAGCCTTGGGAATGTCCATGCCCTCTTGTGTTGGGGACTTCTCATTCAATTCACAAGATGGATCAAAGCTGTAACGCGTGTACTTCGAAGGATTTACCAAGTAATCCGGTACACGAGGACCATTTTTACTCTTATGAAATACATTTTTAAAAGAGGCAGAAGCTGAACAAGTATCTTCAGGCTTCTTTGATGTTTCTTCAGATACAAAATCAAACCTGACTCGCTTACTTGTCTTTGCTTCTGAATCTGAACGATTCTTCTTCCTTTTGAGTATAGGCTTTGGTGGCACAGCTTTGGACGATTCTTCTGATTGTGTTGGCTCTTTGCTTTTCGAGGGCTGATCACCAAAACTGCTAAGTTTACTTGCCTCGATTAGGTCTTCCTGCAGCCTAATTTTTGCAGCAATATGGTTAGCACGAGGATCCCGAATCCGCACACTAGATGGTTTTGAAAGGATATCTTTCATAGACGAGCTTTTACCCCCATTCTCTTCCCCTAGAGCAACTTTATCATACTCATCTTCCTCTGCCTGCATTAAGAAGTCGTAAGGAAACAGTTCAAATGTATTCTTGACGAAATGCCAGAAAAGAAAAAACCAATGAACAACCCTAAGTATCAAATCAAATTCCATGAATCAGACTCAGACTTGTAATACGAATTTCATATGAATCTAAAGCGGTTTCCTAAATTCCCTAATTCGAAACAAATCGTTACCAAATCAAAATTAATTTTACCTCGTTATCGAGAGTACGGTCAAGGCCCATGGAGGCTCTGATGCTCCACGCATTATCAAAATCCTCTTCGCCGCAATCAATATCTTTGAGATCATCTTCTAAAGGCGTCCGAGCAGTGCTCGAGCTCCTCTGCTGTCTCAGGAGCTCGTCGAACGATGTCGCACAAGGAATCTCATCCCTATCGTAGGAATCTCGTTTCCACTCCCGCTTCTCCACGTCTGTATCGGAGAGAGACCATACCGATCCAGATTGCTGCCGCGACGACGGAGCAGAAGACGTAGATAAGTTAGAAGAAGAGGAACGAGAGAAGGCGAGAGATCCGAAGATCCTGGAAACACGAGATTGGAAATCATCGTCCGCTGATCCAGACGACGCCATCGGAAAAGCAATTAGAAACTCTGAAACACACACAAATCGATTGGGGGAGTAACGAATTAGTAAAGAACGAAGATAGTAGTACACCGCCTATTAGTTATTAAACTTGTTTATCCGAAATGGAAATTTTAAACTCGTAAATGGACATCTTACGAATTGGGCCTGTTATAATTGAATTTTATACTTTTTGGCCCAGTATCTCGGCCTAGTTCAGATCTCAATTAGTCACTATATTATACCTGTCATGATATCAAATGAAAAAGTATATATTTTACTAAAATAATTTTAGTATTTGTAACCGTAGGCCGTTTCAGGTCTATAACTTAAGGAAATGAAAGAGAAGACAGGCTAAAAAGGAAAAGAGAGATCTAAAGTCATACTAGATTGATAGCATTAAGGTCGGAAATCATTTGAGAGAGAAACATATAGTATTATATATATATATATATATATATATATATGATGGGTTAATCTGATTAGAAAGACCAGATAGAGTCATAGAATCAATTATGTTTTACCTGATGTTAACAAAACTTAAAAAACCAAACTGAACAAGATTAGAAAACTACATTGTAACACGATTTTGATTAAATATATAAATCGGTATGAATACGATTAAGCAAAATTTATAGCAGCTGTACAAGATATGATACATGTATAATTAAACAATGGAGAGTATTTAATTATCAAATGCGACTGTAAAGTCTGCTAAAAAAGTAAAGATCATCGTGTACCATTTTTCCAAATTCGTCCCCTCTCCCTTTTCTTTTTGCTTTTCAAAATGTTTTCCACCCTTGTGAGAGTTTAATAAATTTCATAAAAATAAAAATCTATAAAGGAATCATTTATACCCCACTGGCCTCTCTGTCTCTCCGGAACAAAAGGTAATGGAGAAGCAACCACAGTACGGGTCCCACACCCTCTCTATATCAATCCCCGCGAGGCTACATCGTAAACTACACGCGCCTTCTTATTTACACTCTACGCAACACTACACGCGCCTTAAAAGAGCGTGAAGGGTACGGGATTGAGCCATGTCCTTGTTTTCTCAGATGACCACCACTCTGTTACAGAAAAAAGCACAGTCAGTCCTCTCTTCGGTTCCCTCTCTTTTTTATTTCACTCCTTGAAACGACACCGTATCTTACCAACCTTTTTCGATCTCCGCCGGTAACTAAACGGCATAGTTTCGCCGCCTTTTGTGGTAAAAAATTTCACCAAGACGGTCAAGTTTTTTTTTCTTCTTCTTTTGGTCTCTTCTCTTCTCCCGAGACACTCATCTAAAAAACCCCAACCCCCACTGTTTTCTTGTTTTTTTTTTCTCTCTCGATTTCAAGAAAAAAACCAGCTTGAAATTACGCAAAGCTCGAGACTTGGAAGATCATCGGACTGAGGAAGCTTTGTGTGTAGAGGATCTCACTTTTTTGTTTCTGTCTGTTGCTTCGTTTATGTGTGTGTGAGAGAGATTTAGTTGGTTTTTAGCTTTTTAGGTTCTTTTTTTGTTGTTTCTTGTGTGATGTAAATTGGTGTTTGGTACGAAGAAGAAGAAGAAGTAAAACATTAAGCTCAAAAATGCATTTCACTAAGCTTGATGACTCTCCTATGTTTCGCAAACAGGTTTGTTTCTACATATCTTGGTTCCATCTACGTTTGTCCTCATCTGTTGAGTCTTTTAGTGTCTTATTAGGTTTAATTATATGTTTATAGTAGACTAGATTTGTTCTTCAGGTTGTGAACAGATACTAATTTTGGAACCATTAGGATGTGGAATTGTCTACAAATTTTTGTGTTCACCGACATTTATACCCCAACATTAGAAGCTTCAAATTAATGTGTTCACTGAGAAATTGAGTTTCCTTGAAAGCCTATTTTGGTTTACCATGTTTAGTAACTCATGTTGATTGATCAAATGTGAAATGACTTATGATAGGAGACACTTGTGTCCACTTAGGTAGTGTTCTCATACTCACTGTTTTAGTCGGACTTGTGCTTATGTTGATAGTATTTTTCTGAAACAGTTACAAAGCATGGAGGAGAGTGCGGAAATATTGAGGGAAAGAAGTCTCAAGTTTTACAAAGGATGCCGTAAATACACGTGTGTTCCAAAACTTTCACAAAGTTTGTTAGGATTGTAGCTGAAAGATTTAGCTTTTAACAGAGATTGATTGTCCTTTTTTTTTTTACAGTGAAGGGCTAGGCGAGGCATATGATGGGGACATTGCTTTTGCAAGTGCACTTGAAACATTTGGTGGAGGTCATAATGATCCAATAAGTGTGGCTTTTGGAGGTATGAGTCCAAATTCACATAGCCTATGGGAAAACTCGCATTCACATACTTGTCAACTGAGATTTTTATGCCGTTTCCTTTTTTGAATGCATACATATTCGTTTTAAGTAGTAATTTTTGGTAGCATTAAATTGTGTGATGTTGTTGTTCCGCTCTCTCTTTGATAGGGTTGTTAGATTCACCGTTTATGGTGGAAATCTCAGTTAAGAATTGGAAAAAAAAAAATTCTAGGTCCATCGAAACTGCTGATAAACTCTAACTTGCTGCGACAGGACCTGTAATGACGAAATTTACAATTGCGTTGAGGGAGATTGGGACTTATAAGGAAGTTCTTCGCTCACAGGTATGCTTAGTTTGTTACTGCTGCTGATAACTCCTCTGTGGTATCAACGTAGGATAGTTTTGTATTCCTTTCACCAAAAGTTAAGGTTTTAGCACCAACTAGATTGCTTCACCTTATTACATTGTATAGATTTAGATCAGATCAAGTCTTTTCAATTCAGGTTTTCATTTTGATGAGTTCTTGTTGTCAGGTGGAACATATACTGAATGACAGACTACTTCAATTTGCCAATATGGACTTGCATGAAGTTAAGGTACAAGCTGGTTACATTCTTCTTGGCTAGATATTTCATTTTTTATGATGGCGATATGTCCAAGTGCATCAATGGGGTTTTAGCACCAACTAGAATATCTATATAACAATGGAATACACACATTCTGCCATGTATGAGTGGAAAGAATATGGATTAGGTTTGACTTTGGGATTGCATCACCTAGAAATCTACTCTAAGCTGAATAACTATCACTCCACAAAAAATATTTAGAAAACTTTTCTGTGGTCATTAATGTAGAGAAGGTCCGATGAATGTGAATATATGGTTAAGTTTCCTGAGCCTGACAAGGTTATATTTGAATATGGAATCCTGAGAGATCATTTTTGCCACAGGAAGCTCGGAAGCGCTTTGATAAGGCTAGCCTTACCTACGATCAGGTATCCCTTTGTTAATGGTTTTTTGTTTTGTTTTCTGCACTCTACTGACATGATTTGCACTACAAAAGATAGTTTGGGAAGACTAAAAATTTCCCATCCCAACTTTTTTCTTTACTATATGTATTATCTGTAAGAAAAGTTTCAACCAAAACAAAATGGGTCGAGCTCAATAAATATTTCTGTATCCCTCGTTAATGGAGGAACCCTAGAGTTCTTTTTTTCGTAGTTGAATATGTATGTGTTGCACCTTTATGTGCAGGCTGTGCATATATCTACAGAAACCTAGCTAGTTCTTGGTCGTGTTACTTTTCTGAGCAACTCTTACTAGGAATCAAATTTGTAACTTGGAATATAACTGATATTTGTTACTTCCTATGGTACTTTAGGCCCGTGAGAAGTTTTTATCTTTGAGGAAAGGTACAAAAAGTGATGTTGCTGCTGCTTTGGAACAGGTATGGTGCATGAATTTTAGAAAAGCTCGTTTCTAATTTATGTATTGTTTGTTTCTCTATACTTATAACTAAACATATCTTGAAATACTGACAGGAACTTCACACTTCGAGGTCTATGTTTGAGCAAGCTCGGTTCAACCTTGTAAGTTTCGTTTCTTTGATCTTATTAATTAATTTCAAATCTATAGACCTACTGTCAAATCCAAACTTTTTGTTGGAATAATCATTTGTTTTATCTAATTTTTCAGGTAACTGCTCTTTCAAATGTTGAAGCTAAAAAGAGGTTCGAATTTTTGGAAGCAGTCAGTGGAACGATGGATGCACATCTTCGGTACTTCAAGCAGGTAAGTTTGTTATACTTCCTTCAGAATTATAAAATAGTCTGAAAAAGGTTTGTGTCAAATCTGAATTTGGCTGCTTTCAGGGTTATGAATTACTACATCAGATGGAACCATATATCAATCAGGTTGGTTTATTTTTATTTTCCTATTCTTTAAGAAATACATCCCTAAATATTTATACCTCAACTCTTTGTTCCCACCAGGTCTTGACCTATGCACAACAATCCAGAGAAAGATCAAATTATGAACAAGCAGCACTGAATGAAAAGATGCAGGAGTACAAAAGACAGATCGATCGAGAGAGCAGGTGGGGTTCAAATGGTTCTAATGGATCACCCAATGGAGATGGCATACAAGCGATCGGTAGAAGCTCTCACAAAATGATCGACGCCGTGATGCAATCTGCTGCAAGGGGAAAGGTTAATCAAATATCTTTTACATATGAACGAAACATCTTCCAGAGAGTACTAATAACATTTCTTGGTGCTTTCAGGTACAAACAATTCGCCAAGGTTATCTCTCTAAACGATCTTCAAACCTGAGAGGAGACTGGAAAAGAAGGTTTTTTGTTCTTGACAGCCGAGGAATGCTGTATTATTACCGAAAACAGTGTAGCAAACCATCTGTGAGTTTTGTAATTATATTTATCTTTTATTTGTTCTTTGCAGACTCTGACTTAGTTGATTTGATGTTTAGGGGTCTGGCAGCCAGCTTTCTGGACAGAGAAATAGCTCCGAGCTTGGGTCAGGACTTCTTAGTAGGTGGCTTTCTTCGAATAGTCATGGTGGAGTACATGATGAGAAGTCTGTAGCTCGTCATACAGTGAACTTACTTACCTCAACAATTAAAGTCGACGCTGATCAGTCAGATCTGAGGTTTTGCTTTAGGATCATTTCACCTACAAAAAACTACACGTTGCAGGTTTGTTGCTGCCTTTAGACCTTTAATGTTTGAATGTTTTCCCAACTTTTTAAATAGTTTTCACTCAGTGTTTGCTTATGTTTTGTCAGTGCAGGCTGAGAGTGCACTCGATCAAATGGATTGGATAGAAAAGATCACTGGGGTTATTGCATCACTACTTAGTTCTCAGGTCCCTGAACAGGTGAGTATTATCATTTTTTTTTCCGTGACCAGGCTCATGTTAATCATCAATGCAATTATACTGATTTGTTCTTTGGCTGTATCTCAGCGTCTTCCTGGTAGTCCTATGGGAAGTGGTCACCATCGATCTGCTAGTGAAAGTAGCTCATATGAAAGTTCTGAATATGATCATCCTACTAGTGATGAGTTTGTATGTGAGAGGAGCTTTTTAGGGTACCATGAAAGGCCATCAAGAAATTTTCAGCCACAAAGGTCCATTAGAAAGGGTGAGAAGCCCATTGATGTTCTGCGAAAAGTCTGTGGGAATGACAAATGTGCAGATTGTGGAGCTCCAGAACCAGACTGGGCTTCTTTAAACCTCGGGGTTCTTGTCTGTATCGAGTGTTCTGGTGTTCACCGTAATCTTGGTGTGCATATTTCTAAGGTAAATCGCCAGAAATCTTAGGTTGAAGTGACACTTAGCTTGATGTTCATTAGCTATTCAGAATGTTAGAGCATATGATAGAATCTGAACGTGGCTGTTGCTACAGGTTAGGTCACTTACTCTAGACGTGAAAGTATGGGAGCCATCTGTTATAAGTTTGTTCCAAGCTCTTGGGAATACTTTCGCAAACACAGTCTGGGAGGAATTACTTCATTCAAGAAGCGCTTATCATGTTGAACCAGGCTTAACAGGGTAAAAACTCCATTTATGGTTCCAAAGCGATAATAACTCTAATCACACCTAAACATAAGAATCTTATAATGACTTTGCCAAATATACACACAGGTCTGATAAATCCAGAGTGATGGTCACTGGAAAACCTAGCTATGCTGATATGATATCAATCAAGGAGAAGTATATACAAGCTAAGGTTTGTCTCTTTGCTTTGTCATTGAAAATGTTCAGGAAAGCGAATTCAAACATATTTTCCTTTTGTATTTTCACAGTATGCTGAGAAGCTATTTGTTAGGAGATCTCGAGACTGCGATTTCCCACAATCAGTTGCACAACAAATGTGGGATGCAGTGTGTGGTAATGATAAAAAATCTGTTTACAGGCTTATTGTCAATGGTGACGCTGATGTGAATTCTGTGTATGACCAATCATCTTCGAGCTCTTCTTCGTTAACACTTTCTAGAGTAATATTAGTACCGGAAAGGCCCAAACGTGAGGATGTTCTACTCAGATTAAGAAATGAGTTACTTGATAGAAACTCTGGTAGTTCTTCAAATATTCCTCCTGAGGGAACTTCTCTGCTTCACTGTGCTTGTGAGAAGGCTGACATTGGAATGGTTGAGCTTTTGCTTCAATATGGTGCAAATGTAAACGCTATAGATTCAAGTGGTCAAACTCCGCTGCATTGTTGTATTCTCCGAGGCAAAGCGGTTATAGCAAGATTGTTACTCACTAGGTGAGTTGGTTCTTCTTTTGAGCCGCTTATCCTAAAACCTTTGGAAATGTTTATGTCTTTAACACAAATTGTTTTGAATTTTGCAGAGGAGCAGACCCGGAAGCTATAAATGGAGAAGGCAAAACTGCTCTTGACATCAGTGCAGAGTCAAAGTTTACTGACACAGAAGTCCTAGCTCACCTTTCAGACACAAACGGATACAATATCAGACAGTGATGATGGAGATAGGGAGGCTCGCAGGCATAGAACTTTCGGAGCTATGTTTCATGGTTTTAAGAGCCAATCAACAACACTAAAGAACGGCCTCTTATGGTCTCGGAGCAAGCTTAGCCACCAATTAAGTTATGTGTATTGATGTTTTTTTTGTGAGATGGATATAGGCTGCGTATTGGGGAATTATAGCGTTATTGTGTTGTGTTGTGTCTTGTTGTGTGTATGTGGGGACTATAGCATCCTAAGTTTGTTATGTCATGCGTTGTAACTTGTAAGCAACTTACTGTTTTGTTCACTTGTGCAAGAGTGTTAATCATAAATTATTCATTAGCTATATGATTTGTGGTTTGATATTGGCTTTGATACAAAGCTAATATAATTATGCCTTATACTAATTATCGTTAACGTCAATAACGCCACGTTTGAAAGTTGATTTTCAACTTATTCCCAAGATATTCAAAGTTTTTGAGTCT
The DNA here is from genome assembly GCA_963555745.1 of Cardamine flexuosa. Taxonomy (NCBI): domain Eukaryota; kingdom Viridiplantae; phylum Streptophyta; class Magnoliopsida; order Brassicales; family Brassicaceae; genus Cardamine; species Cardamine flexuosa. Next base: position 4,407,755 of record OY743216.1, on the reverse strand, counting down.
TTTGATAAAAGTGTTACCGTTTATCTTAATTAAAATGTGATTCATTTCAATTAGGTTAACTAACCCTGATTATCTTTTTCACCTAAGATATTTTTATAAAAATGTAATTCAAATGGGAAAACAAGACTTCACTTTGAATAAAGGCATTTCCTCAGCATAAAAAGCTTGAAAAAAATATAATAATTTTTTGAAAGGAAAAGAAAACAAAAGGAGAGATTGGGAGGAGAAAGCAATTATTCTCAGACAAACAAAGGGAACCACTTTTGTGTAGTAATCTCACACGCTAAGACAAAGTGCACAAATTCCCGAGCCTTCCCGTTAATCCAACGGTCCATATCTGACTCAGCTAATCAAAATCAACGGATGAGATCTTCTTTTGGCTCAGCCTCTACTTCCCTCGAGCTCGGTACTCGATGTCTTGCTTTCGGCCACTCATGACAGCAACGAGAGCTGCCTTTTATCCGCCTACGTGGCGGTAGGGCCCATGCTTACCACGACCATCTGACATTATGGGTCCCACTCTAAGGCGGGAACCCAATTTTCCTCCTTTATCATTTTTTTTTGTTTTGTTTTGGCTGTAACGGATTCGGTCATGCTTTTTGTGAGGAGAGAGGGAAGAGAGAGTCACAGTCTTGTAGATACTGTGTCTTGAAAAGAGAGTTTAGGGAGAGAGTGTGTTATGTGTGTGTTTGGTTACTTAGATTAAAATGAGCTGAAAACAGATTTGGATTGTTTTGTTTGTTTGTTTCATATCTCATCTACAGATATAGTAATACTGTGGAAACGAAGATTAAAAATAAATAAAACCCACCTTGAAGTTTGTTTTCTGGTTTTGGTTATCACTCAGTTTTGGGGTTTATTTTGAGACATACACTACAAAGTTTGATACTTTTGTGTCCCCCCTTATCAAGAAAATTGTGGGCTTCTTAAAATTTCCGATTTTTTTATTTTTGGATTTGGAAGAAAAGTGTGAGAATTTCAGATAAGAGAATCTTTGAGCCATATGATTCTATTCATCTTCTTTGTGAAGATTTTGAGTTGAAGAATTCTATTTTTTTTTTCTCTCATTGGGTTTCTCGAGAGAATATATGTGGTTTTGGTAGAAGAGGATAGGAGAGCTTCACTGTAGCTTAAAAAAGTCTTAAAACTTTTTATGTAAGCTTTGAACTGCTTCACCTTTCTGGGTTTTCTCAGATTTGTGTCTATTCTTGTTAAAACCCCAAATGCTTTTTTTCTTCGATGAGTGGCTCGGAGACACAGCAATGGAGCTAATAAGAAGACGAAGAAGAAGAAGAAGAAGAAACGGATATAACAACACAATCTCTCTGGTTTTGTTCTTCTTCTTAGTCTTCTCTTCAAGAACAAGCACAAGCACAAGTTGTCGCCGAAGAACTGTGAAACACTTATCCACAACTACACCATCAGCTACACCACTCGAATCAAGAATCACTTCCAAGGTTATCGTTATTAGCATCGTCTCAGGGGTTTTAACTGGTTTGGTTTCAGCCTTGGTGCTAGCTTTCTTGGTCCGTTTCATTGTCAAGTACATGAAACAAACACCAATTCTGAAAGGTCCTGTTGTGTTTTCCCCTAAAATTACTCCTAAATCTCTTCACGCTGCTCTTGGTAATGGTATCCAATTGCTTGGCTCAGATCCTAATGGTAAATACTATAAGATGGTTCTTGATAACGGTTTAGTGGTTGCTGTCAAGAGACTAGGCTCACTTGAAGGAAGTGGCTCACCAGAGAGTCTTAGTAGTAGTAGTAGTAAGTCAGTTAAGAGAAGGTTGCAGAAGGAACTTGAGCTTCTTGCTGGTTTAAGGCATAGGAACCTTATGAGTTTAAGAGCTTATGTTCGCGAAACCGATGAGTTCTCTCTTGTCTATGATTACATGCCGAATGGTAGTCTTGAGGATATGATGAATAAGGTTAGAGCCAAAGAGGTTGAGCTTGGATGGGAGATTAGGCTTAGAGTTGCTGTTGGAATTGTGAAAGCGCTTCAGTATATTCATTTCAGTTGTGAGACACAGATTCTTCATTATAATCTGAAACCGACAAATGTGATGTTGGATTCCGAGTTTGAGCCTCGGCTTGCCGATTGCGGATTGGCTAAGATCATGCCTAGTTCACACACAGCGGTTTCTTGCTACTCTGCTCCCGAGTCTTGTCAAAGTAACAGGTGCTTCAAAAACCTTTGAGTTAACTACTTATTCTTCTCTTTAACTAACATGGTATGTGAAATCTTTGTGACAGATACACTGACAAAAGCGACATATTCAGCTTTGGGATGATACTGGGTGTTCTTTTAACCGGGAGAGACCCGACACAGCCTTTCTGTGAAGAGGCTACAAGTGGAGGCAGCTTAGGACAGTGGCTGAAGCATTTGCAGCAATCCGGGGAAGCAAGAGAAGCGTTAGATAAGAGTATTCTTGGTGAGGAAGTGGAAGAAGACGAGATGTTAATGGCTTTGAGAATCACTATCATCTGCCTTTCTGATTTTCCAGCAGACCGGCCTTCGAGTGATGAGCTTGTCCACATGCTTACTCAACTGCACAGCTTTTAACCCCCAATGTAACCTATGTGTAAAACCCAATCCAAACATCTGCAGTAACATCAATATATCATTTTCTTTTTTCTTTACCAGTTAAAGCTTAAGCTTTGATCATTCAAATGGTCCAAAAAATAGGTTTTACTCTTACAACAAAAGAAAGATAGCAACCAGTTCCCTCGCCTAAACTTAAGACAACAAGCAGTTCACATAATACTACACTCAGAAGCAATACAAATAAAAGCGCAGATCAAGCGATGAGCTTGTCAGAGTCAGTTTTCTACTTGCATTGTCCTAACAGGTGACCCGTTGCCAAGTCTGGATTGTATCAATAACTCTGAAAGGTCACCGCTCTCGAAGAAGGATTTGTGAAGAGCCACAACACATGCTTCAGCTTCAGCTTCATTTACTATAAATGAAATGTTTACCTGCGAGATTTCAAAACAAGAAAGAAATTTGTAAGGTGTGGACGTAAAGAGAGTTTTGTAATAAACAGTGTTGTTACCTTAGATGCTCCTTGTGATATCATCTGGACATTGACACCTTTGGTATAAAGAACATGAAACGCCTGCTCAAAGTGAAAAAACAGTTATGTAAGAAGCGCATAAGAGATATCTTTCTTTGTTAGGAGGCAAGATCTAACCCTCTCTAAAATCAGGGAGGAATGTTGAACATTCCCAATTAGAGAGATTATTGCTCTTCCTTTTAGCAGATTCACAACTGCAATTTTCTCCAGTTCTTCTACTACATGATCAAGTTCCTGTTACAAGGCAAAATAAAGAAAAAGGCCTTTGAAAAACATGCATATATAATGGATTGGAAATAAAGTGCCTAGGATTCTACAAGAACTTGCCTGTTGAATCAGCTCCCTGCTCCAAAGTTTTGAAGGGTCCAGTGTCAGAGATATACTGACTTCACTAGTGGCAACAACATCTACGGAAATGCCAAGATCCTCAAATATCGAAAATACCTGGCCAAAAGAATGAGGAAAGCAGGCTATTATAGGCTGGAGAAAAGTATCCTAAGGGATGAAGTTTTAAAATGTAAATTCTTACCTTTGCAAGAAAGCCAACCTGACCTAGCATTCGGGTACTTGCTATATCCAGCATGGTCACATTGCGTTTCAGTACAATGCTCGTTAAAATTGACTGCCACACGAAAGAAGCATAAATTTTGGTTTTTCCATGAAGTTTCTCACATAAGCTGCATAAAAAATAACAAAAAATAGGAGACTCTCTATACCTTGGTCATGTCTCTTGTTTTAGTGATGATAGTTCCAGGAGCTTTAGGGTTATACGAATTTTTAACCCTAACAGGAATCTCACCCTCTCTAGCTGGTCTCATTGACTGTGGGTGCAAGACCTGCAGCAACAATTTTATTTCTTTACTCAACTACTCAAGCATTACCATTGTCCAAATTTTCTAATATCTGCACTTTGAGTATTATTGCATACCTGTGAACCAAAATAAGCTAGCTCGGCTGCTTCGTCGAATGTCAGAAATGGTACTGGTGTTGCTCGTTTATAAATAGTAGGGTCACATGTTAGAACACCATCAACATCTTTCCACACCTACTCAATGGAAAGAGAAACATCCAAACTGAACATAGAAGTCCACAACTTTTTAAAAAGAAACCATTTAAGCTTTGAAACTGCAGAAGAACCTGAATCTCTTGCAAACCCAATGCTTTGCCAATTGTGGTTGCTGTCAAATCACTGCCTCCCCTACCCAATGTAGTAACCGCACCAGTTTTCCAACCCTATTATTGAATCAAAAAAAGAATTAGGCAAGCCACGAAAAACTTGGTTATCTGTAGATTGTAAACTGTTAGTAATACCTTCCCAAGGAAACCTGTTACAATAGGAATAGCAGGATCATGGATCCAATCTTCATAAAGTCTCTTTGCAACGGCTGGATAAGTTGCTTCCAAGATATCACCATTTGTGAAATCATCCGTTGTAATGAAACCAATCTCAAATGCATCATACTGCAAAGTAATCATCGAAAATTATACTAAGATTTGTTCACTGAACAAAAGTGAGCACCTCAAGTAGCTAAAAGCAAGGCAAGTTTATGAAGTAAAACAGAAAAGTACACCAATATGTGTTCCTTGACAACCAAAACCAAACTAATACAAAAGTTTAAAGACCAATTCAGAGTATAGACTTTCCATTCAATTATCATATTTTTCTAAACCAAAATCTGGATTAAACATTTCAAGCCTAATCTACCAACATGTCAAATTTACTAATTAGTCAACCAAATGAAATATATATTAAGCTAATAGTAAAATATAATGATGGACATACTTGGCGTGCTTTGACACCGATTTTAGTAAGATAAGCTGCAAAAATCCTTGTAGACAAACACTCTCCAAAAGATACTAAGTAGTCTCTTGTTCGAAGTGTTAATTCCTTCATCATGGCAATGCCTTTTAGGAGTTGCTCCAGTTCTTCCAAAAAGGCTGCAAAATGCATCACAGTTTTAAAAAGAAAAAGCAAAAATGCTTCAAGTGTTGGAAAGTCTACAAGGTACATGAACAAACTAAACTAAGCTTACTCAAAATAACAGAGGGATCGATGTTGAGCTCTTTCACTGTCCTGAAACAACAACAACAACAACATATTCTTGATCAAAACCAACAGCAAACAAGAAAAGTATACTCAAAGAACCAAATTTTCAGTAAACCAAAACCTGAGATGCAATTCCTTAATAATGCTCAACTCCTCAATCTCAGATGCATTTGAAACACCACAGCTCACAGCCTTCTCTCCCGCCTTCACTAGCAACAAGATGATAACTTTAATCTCATAAATTCAACTTCATCTAATACACAGAGAAAAAGAAGATCATTTTCAGCATTACAAGCAAGAGATTGTTGGTAGTTTTCCCCATTGCAGAGAGAACAATGACTGGACTTTCTTCCGGAAAAGTCAAAATCAAATCCGCCACTTCCTTCATTCTCTCAGCAGAAGCCACAGAAGATCCACCAAACTTCATCACGCAAGTGAATCTCTTCTCTTCTTCTACCTCCATCTCTCTTACCACGTCTGTCTTCTTCTCATCCAATAAAGCTCGCACAGTGCTTTTGCAGCCTGAACCTGAAACCATCCTAATTGAAGAGCCACCATCTCCAATGGGTGATAAGAATTTCCTTGAACCCTTCAGCGCAGAGAAATCAACACGATTCAGAGAAATCGGTAGCGTCGGCGAGTTTCGGTGGCGGCTTTGCGGCAATCTGGTGAAAGGTGCATTGCTATGACAACACCGTACCCTAGTAGCCGCCATTGGAGATGAAGAAGAAGGAGAAACCGAGTATCTTATTAATTGATTGATAGGTTTTTTTAAAACAAGAAGAGGAGAGAAATTGTGAAGACGCCAAAGATGGAAAAACTTTGAACCCTCCTTCAGTTTTTATGTAGCAAAGCGTCGTCGTTTTTATTACCAAACCATTCATTTGATTTGACTTGACCAGTTGGTTGTTGCAATAATTTAAGCCTGTAATAAAATCGTGCGTGTTTGTTTCTCTTTCATTTTTAGTTTCTCGAAAAGCTGTAAATTTTTTGTTGATTTTTTCCATCGGCCATGAGGATTCTCACTTTACAGTCCTCCTCGTATAGCCCTTCTCGAATTCCGATTGCAAAGCACGCGAATTTCGATTCAATTCCGTCGTGGGTTTCTCTGAAATCGAGCACTTCTTCTTCTTCTGTTAAAATCTCGCATAAACAAGGCGAAGTCGAGAATCTTCATTTGGTTTCATTATCTAAGCATAAGAAGCTCAACGAAGCGTTTGAGTTTTTCCAAGAAATGGATAAGGCTGGCGTCTCCGTTAGTCCGTATTCTTACCAGTGTCTCTTAGAAGCTTGCAGAGAATTAAGGTCTTTATCTCATGGGAGACTCTTGCACGGTCGCATGCGGATGGGTATCGAGAATCCTTCTGTGACTCTTCAGAATTGTGTGTTACAGATGTATTGTGAGTGTGGGAGCTTGGAAGATGCAGATAAGCTGTTCGATGAAATGCCTGAGTTAAACGCTGTCTCGAGAATAACGATGATATCTGCTTACGCCGAAAAGGGTCTTTTGAATAAAGCTATTGGCTTGTTTTCAGGAATGTTAGTGTCAGGCGATAAGCCTGATTCGTCTATGTATACTACACTCTTGAAATCTCTGGTAAATCATAGTGCCTTAGATATTGGTAGACAGATTCATGCTCATGTTATCCGAGCTGGGTTATGTAGCAATGCATCTATAGAGACTGGGATCGTGAACATGTACGTGAAATGTGGTTGGTTAGTTGGTGCTAAGCGAGTGTTTGATCAGATGGTAGTGAAGAAACCAGTGGCTTGGACGGGATTGATGGTAGGTTATACTCAAGCTGGAAGAGCAAGAGATACTTTGAGACTTTTTGTGGAGTTGATAACGGAAGGTGTTGAATGGGACAGCTTTGTGTTTTCAGTTGTTCTTAAAGCATGTGCTTCTCTTGAAGAGCTTAATCTTGGCAAGCAAATCCATGCATGCGTCGCTAAGCTTGGATTAGAATCTGAAGTCTCGGTTGGAACTCCGCTTGTTGATTTTTACATCAAATGTTCCAGCTTCGAGTCTGCTTGTCACGCATTCAGAGAAATCAGTGAGCCAAACGATGTTTCCTGGAGTTCACTCATTTCCGGATACTGCCAAATGAGTCAATTTGAGGAGGCTGTTAAAACGTTCAAGTCTTTGAGAAGCAGAAATGCGGCGGTTCTAAATGCTTTTACATATACTAGCATATTCCAAGCATGTTCGGTACTTGCTGATTGTAATATTGGTGGCCAAGTCCATGCAGATGCTGTAAAAAGAAGTCTGATTGGATTTCAGTATGGAGAAAGCGCTCTTATTACGATGTATTCAAAATGTGGGTGCTTAGATGATGCCAGTGAAGTCTTTGAGTCAATGGACAACCCCGATATTGTTGCTTGGACGGCTTTTATATCTGGACATGCCTACTATGGAAATGCTTCTGAAGCTCTGAGATTGTTTGAGGAAATGGTGAGTTGTGGTATGAAGCCAAACTCAGTTACACTTATTGCGGTTTTAACTGCCTGCAACCACGCAGGCCTTGTTGAACAGGGCAAGCATTACTTGGACACAATGCTTCGAAATTATAACGTGGCTCCGACTATTGACCATTATGATTGTATGATTGATATTTATGCCCGCTCGGGACTATTAGACGAAGCTCTGAAATTTATGAAGAATATGCCTTTTAGACCTGATGCAATGAGCTGGAAATGCTTTTTAAGTGGCTGTTGGACCCATAAGAATCTCGAATTGGGTGAGATTGCTGGTGAGGAACTTCGCCAACTCGATCCAGAAGATACAGCTGGATACGTGCTACCGTTTAATCTGTATACTTGGGATGGAAAATGGGAAGAAGCTGCTGAAATGATGAAACTAATGAATGAGAGGACGTTAAAAAAGGAACTGAGCTGCAGCTGGATCCAAGAAAAGGGTAAGATTCATCGGTTTATAGTGGGTGATAAACACCATCCGCAAACTCAGGAGATCTATGAGAAGCTTAAAGAGTTTGATGGTTTTATGGAAGGTGATGTGTTTCAGTGTAGTATGCCAGAGAGAAGAGAACAGCTTCTTGACCATAGCGAGAGACTTGCCATTGCATTTGGACTGATATCAGTGAATGGCAATGCCGGTGCACCTATTAAGGTGTTCAAGAATCTTCGAGCATGTCCAGATTGTCATGAGTTTGCAAAGCATGTATCTTTGGTTACAGGACGTGAAATCGTCATCAGAGATTCCAGAAGGTTTCACCATTTCAAGGAGGGAAAGTGTTCTTGCAACGATTACTGGTGACTGGTCATTTTTAGTGTCTGTATCAGTAGATAGTTTACATTGGATACTGACCCAGCAAGAATTGAGTCTGCGAGTTGATGGTAAGAGTGTCCAAACGTGGATATATTACATGTCAAAAGTAGTGTGGGTAATACAATACTTCTGTTTGCAAAACTGGATTAACATTTTCCTGACTGCAAAATACTCAAACCACAAAGGAAGAAAGCATTAACGAATACAATACTGTTAAAGCTGTGGTAACATGACTGTTCTGGATCCTGAGGTCCACAAGGTCACTACTTACTGGCTGGACCTGGAGGCTTCCCACAATCTACGTTCTATCCGCAGCTTCCTTAGCTCTGTTAGTCCTTGCTCAACTGAGAATTAGAAACTAACCAATTTAGTATGGATACTCCTCTTTGGACTAAAAGGAATTTGGTGAGTTCGATTGTACCTTCAATGGCGTCTTGTGATGATGGAGAGTGTGCACTCCTGCTGATCCAGTATCGAAGACGCTCTCTCGCAATGTTCACTTCTATGCCAAGGGATAGGGCTCTTCTCCAGAAGTACGTGAGCCAAGCCTGTTAAAAGTTCCAAAGGATTCATAGCATTGAGATTGGAGAAAGACCAAGATTGAGCTGACGAAAACAACATCAATATATCCAAAAGATACAAAAGGAACAGAAAGCAGGGATCAAATGAAGGAAAACCCCATGAGAGAAAGCGAGAAAGAGTCTGTTGTTCTGTACCTCCTTGAAGAGAACATCTTCGGACTCTTCTTGGCTCAGTTCTGCGAAGGACCAGACACAGGTCAGAACTATCCTCAAGAATAACAAGAACTGTTTGCACTCTTTGTTGAAGTAGTATACGATATGTCAACATAGAATACTGAAACTTAACTTTTGTATTCCATAGGGTCCTAACTTTATCTAGAATTTTTCATTGTTACTTTATTGATTATGCTTTACTCCATACGTTGAATCTTATAACACCAAGATGTTGACCTAGAAATTCAGTGATATAAGCTTAAATAAACTTACCAAGTACCTCCAAAGACTTAGGACCACCTGGTGATTTTAATTCTGAAATAAAACGCCAGAAAAATAGCATTATCAAAGATACATAGACGTGTAAGATGCGACATTTAAAAATACATATACACTGGAATTGTAAAACGATGCCATTTTTAGCTAATGCAATGAGCGACAAAAATGATTGACAATAACATAATCAAGAAGAGCTCACCGGTATCAGATTGTCGAGCAGTATTGAACAACCTTAGCTGGGTTAATGTAATTGTAATGGCAACTTCAACCTTCAAAAGAACAAGCATAGTCCATGAGAAAAATGAAAGAGGGGAGAGGCGCATGAACCATGCGAAAGAAGATAAGAATAAACCTTTAAAGAAGTTAGCTCCTTTAGACCCATTTCCACAGAAAGCATACTTTCAATATTTCCCTCTCCCATTAGATCATTTATATCTTGAACAAGCTGGCTCCTTTTCTCATTCTCCTCAGAATCTGGTCAGATGTTTTGGTACCCAATAGATAAATACACAGTAATGAGAAGTAACAATCGAAAATATAAATGTTTACAACAACAGATATCTTAGAAAAACAATACTGAGTGATTGCTTACCTTTTTCCCAGCTTTCTTCCTTAGCCTTCTGGCCAGCTGATAGCACAATTTCAAAAGGAAGAGGTGCCAGAGATGACCAGTATTCATATTTGGATGTAGCAATATCCGTACATATGCCTGAAATGCAAAAAAGCATTAGATGTCAAGAAGCAAAGATAAATGATGGCATAAGAGTTCTAAGTCATTAAGCAGATATGTTTGTTACCCCTTACCGTATCTGGCAGCTAAACCCCAATACCGAGCTAGCCAGCACCGCTTAAGAACAACTTCCTCCTGCAAAATTATACAAGGGTGTGTTACTTAAACCCTACCACAAGCTTATGTGTAGATTGTACAAAATCATGAACACAAACCATCTCTTTTTGGGTCAATATCATTCTCTGTGTCATTGTTCGTAAAGCGTTGACTTCAGATTCTGCTCCTTGAAGCTGTGCAACTACAGCAGTGGTCTCAAGTTTTGCATTCTAAATCAAAGTGAAACATAGAAAACATAAGATTTCTACATTTTCATTCACTAGCACCTCATAGTGAAATGTGACACATGTACAGAAAATAGGGCTTACCTCTACTTGAGACCGAAGAGCAGTAGTCTCTTTATCAGTCCCTTGTCTATTCTGCCTTGCCTCTTTAAGGGCCGCCTGTCATATAGTCAGTGTTGGTGAATCTAAAAACCAGAACAAAATCTTCATATTTGTAAACAAAACCACCACGTAATAGTGTAAATCTTGAGGAGCCTTGGACTATGGAATACCTCTCTTTGACGCAAAGCAGCTTCTTTTCTGCAACATGAAACAAAGTACACATTCATATAAGCATTTTAATCCTACAGGAAAAAAAAAGAAAACTGGCAATAAATTGTATTGATTTATGACTACCTGCTCAGAAGTTTAGCTTCCAAGGATACACCTTCTCCCAAAGAAGTTACCTAAAGTTTGTCTCAAGGGTTTAGAACAGTATTGAAAAAAAAATTAAATCTAATTATCCATATATATACAGGCAAGTTTGTCACTGCTCCCAAATTACCTGTTTTTCAAGCTCTCTCACCCTAGCTTCTGCTTCCTTGCATCTCTCATCCTCAAGCCTAAGCTGTTAATAAACTCAAAAGTATAAAAACTTTACCCTGAGGATAGATAGAAACCAAAAAGGAGAAGACTTTATACCTTTTCAAGAATACTCTCATTCTCCTCTTGTAACATATCAAGCTGTGATGTAAAGCAACTGTCAATTTCCATCCATTAAAACAAGAAGAAAAAAAAAACACAAAAGGAATTAGCATACTTCATCACGAAGTGCAGATGCTTCATGCTGATCTTTTGAATCTTTTGCATTAAAATGACCAATATCAGGTAAAACCCTGCAAATAACAAACAAATTTCCCAAGTCCATGAATAAAAACAAAACCCCAATTAGTTAAGTAACATAAAGAAGATAATTTGTTCACCTCTTCTCAGTCTTAGGAGTAACAACAACTGGTAATGGATTCGTAGTTTGGTTCCTTTGAGACAGTTTACTCGGAGGAACAGGTGGTTGTGATGCACGAACAGATACTGGAGAGTTCCGAGCTAACTGATATATTTCACAATTCACCAACAAGTAGTTTACTACTACATTCCTAATTCCTCAATCAAAATCTCACATTTCCAAAATTGGAAACTAATTTCCTTAAATCTCAATTGAAAATCAGTAAAATTATTAAATTGGATAAAGAAATTGGTTTTTACCGCAGGAGAGGAAGATCTAGCGATCTTGGGAGGAGGAACAACAACAGAAGCAACAGGTTTAGGTTTAACAATCGTGGAAGAAGAATTTCTAGTGAAGGAAAGAGGAGGAGGAGGAGCGCCATATCGGAAACCTAAATCATCACCACCGACAGCATCATCATCATCATCGTCGTCGTCGTCATTAGTTGTCTGTGAAGCCATGACTTTAGCAAGCCTCTGTGCAGCTGCTTTAGCTGCGACGTTTTGTGCTCGCTTGACGTTTGAAATAGCAGTGACGGAAGAGGATCGAGCGTGGTGATGACGCGCCGGAGAAGAAGGTGCTACGGCCGCATTGGTTGTACCTGAATCGCCGCTCCATTGACGGAAGTAGCTTGGGCTTTCCGTGCGTGCTCGCTCCATGGATGATGATGATTCAGACCTAGATCTTCTTGGTGATGTTGATTAATGGAGGAGTCAGACAAAACATAAAAGACATCTTTGTTTTTTTCTTCTTCTTCTTCTTTCATATTTAAAAAAAGGAACAAACAAAAAAACAAGATCAAGAGATTTGAGTTGAGTAAGTCTACTTTAGTTAATTACTAAAACAAAATTAGTTTAGATAAATTTTGATTTGTTTTACAATTTCACCACAATATTTTTCAAAATTAAACAAAAAGAACAATTATCTTTCGAGTATTATCTTTAATAAATCCTAATTAAATAAAAAGAACAACAAAATAAAATAAATTTGAAACATTTGTCACCGTCACTTGGCCACGCCGTTGCTTGCTCTCCGTCAACGATCCATTTTTATGATTTATGTGTATCATTCTTTGCCGACAATTTCGCCATTTATAACAATTGTCTCCAAGTTTAAACCTTCTTTTTTTTTCGTCTTCATATATTGGTTATTTATCTAATTCGAGTTATTATTAGTGTAAGGGCCTTCTATAAATCGAGTTTTATTTTCGTAAATCTCCGATAATATGACTTTGGAGATCGATTTGAAAGAAGAAAATAAATATGGTGGGCTTACCATCATTTAAATTACATTAGATCTTCACTTTGGTAGGCTTCTCAAAAACTGATAAAAAGTTCTTACAGCTCAAATATTTATATCGTTTAGGAATACACAATCTCAACGGGCCGAATATATTAGAGCGATCTAATCAAGTTTGACATTGAGTTGGTTTGTTGATAGGCCAAAATTCGGCCCATTTTCTCAGACAAAAGTCCCAAAACAACAAACAATTAAAGAACATAAAGCAGCAACATATGATGTATTAACTATGTCAAAAGAAAGTCACATAGCAGTAGTAACAGTAATGGCATGAAAATAATGTATATAAATATTTTAATACATTGTTCATGCGTTAATGTTACTCGCAACCCCAGAAGATACAACAATAAAAAAAACATCAATCGGGGCATGCATACTCCTACCAAATTAGACACTCTTTCGTTCTTGATCATTCCACAAATAGTACCCAAAAAAAGAAAAAGCCTTAAGGGAAAATAAATAATCGAAACCACCCACCAAAAATAGAAAAAAAGAGGGGGAAAACAATTGAAGAAGGTGGGCTTTGAGTTAAAAACAAGGAAGAAATGGTGGGCAGTTATTTTTATTGAGAATTGTGGTGTTAATAAATAAATAAAATAGAGTAGAAAAATATATATAATTAAGAAAGAGTCCTACCATAATGGAGGATCATGATATGATCAGAGGTAGATGAATTTGGAAGCAAAGTAAAGTTTTGTGAAAGAGAAGAATTGTCTCTGCTTCCTCTCCATATTGAATCTCTCACGTGTTGTAGTGTCAACACTGGCTCCAGTTCGTGCCCTCTGCATCTTATCTCTACCTGCTTTTCATTTATTTTTTAATTTTACAAAACAAACAAAGAAAAACAGTATATATTAGTCCTATGAATATATAATAGTAAACCAATGATGCACACACACGAACAAAAAAAGAGAGACCAAGGCTACATTTAAAAGGGTTTTCTCTAGGTATATTAATATTTGATGGGGATGAAGAAAATTTGGGTTTAATGAGATCATTGCTTCGTAGGGGTGACGAATAGAGAGTGATGGAAAAGCCACGTGTCATGGTGGCTACGCAATGCCGTAATTATGTTCATCTCTACTTTACTTCTAAGAGATTCCTGATTTTCTAAACACGATGCTTTAAAAAGAACGAGCAACACCAACAATGACACCACCACTTATTTCACATATAATAAGTTAAAGAAAACTATGCAACACATATTCATTCACATAATAATATATTTGATCAGATTTGAATGGTACCCACGATGTCCAAATCTTAATCATTTCGCGTCCCACCCTTTTTTTTCTTCTACTCATAATGTATTTTGATTCCAATGACTTCAAAATAGAATTTATGTACGCCGTAATGTCACTAGTATTCAACTTGTGGTAAAGAATATGGATACCTATTAATTCAGTTAGAAGGTTAAGGTAATGACGGATATAAGTCGGATACGGGGTAATTTCGACTCGGAGGTTTACACTACTAATATAATCTTTTATTAGGTCGGGTAAAAATTGGGCTCGATTAAGCTTTTTTTATATATATAAAAATGTACGTACTCGGTAACCTAAAGGTAATTTTGAAAAATGATTTAAAGAGAATTTACATTTTATGTAAAAAAAAACTATAGATTTCTAAACGGAGGAAACTCAATGGAGACACGACCCCATGAAAACTTCACCATCATCTCATGCACGTCTTCTCTTTAACGTTTTGCTGACTAAGGTTTACGACCCAATAAGCATTTTAACTGACATATTTTTGTTTCTTAGTGGGAATATAAACATATTTCATTACAATTAATGTAGTTGATGCTGTTAGCTAAATATCTATTAAACATACCAAAGTAGAATACTGTCTACGGTTGCTATACATTATCCTTATTCTTTGGTTAGCATTATACAATAATTAGCATAGGAAAGTGGTGTACTATCAACATCTTAATATTTATATATTATTATTAAAGGACCCACATACTTATATAATAAATTAATGTAAAATTGAATATAAAATAGGGACCATAGAAGTCGTAGTCGGATATGCATATATATTAAATGGTTTGCATGCATCGCATCACTAACTAAAAAGGATATCATGTCATCGAGTTTATTAAAAAAAAAAAGAAAAAAAATATCATGTTCATGGCTCCCTTCCCTTTAGTGCTGCTATTTTGTTCCTTTTAAAAAAATGCAAATTTCATTTCAGTAAATGACAATGATTCTGTTGTTGAAGGCGACTTCATGCATTGCTTTTCCCCGACGTAAAATACATTTTTATTCACTACATAGATATCAAATATGCCTATAATATGTACAAGTTGCGTTCCAGCATATTACGTTTAACTAGCATACCAAAACACATTGGTATATATGTATTTTACGACATATGATATATATGGTACCTAGATTTTGGAAATTCCAGCGATTTTAGGAGACGTGCAATTAGTTTTTATTTTTGTATGCATTAAGTAGCTTAAAATAAGCGTAAAATGTTATTTATTTTGTTTCCACATTTCTGTTAAGCGTAAAAATCTTTTGTAAAGAGCAAATTAATGCACTGCAGTACTTTCACACACAAAAAACACTCTAGTTAAAAGATTTACGAATTAATAGCTTCAAATATTGGGCCAATCAAATTTAAGAAATGGAGTTCCCAAATACTATGTTGGTGGGACCGCGACCATTTCTGATTTGCCAAACCATGAGTATTCACACTTAAAGAATGACTAGAGTTTGACTTCTTTACTCTTGTATACTATGGAACATATCTTCTTCTTCTTTTTTAAACCTATCTATTTAACAAAAAAACTGTATTCATATCTATCTATTGGTGAAATTAGAAATAATTATCATTAAATGCCTACTATAATATGAAAACTGAGTAAAAGTTAAAAATTAATTATGTAACTATGGGGGCAAACTAAATTTTTTTATACCCATTAATCAACAAACAAAAATAAATAAGTTTTTAAACAAAACAAATTAATGGGTGCATAAACGAGTTTTGGCCAAAATTTTGTTAAAATCTACAATTTTCTTATATAAAGCAAACTTTATCCAAAGAAAAATAATCAAACTACCCAGGAAAAAAATCAAGATGTGACTTATCATATGTGATTTTTCATGCCACAAGTAAGTGATGTGAATAAAACATGATTTTTTTTCAGTTTCAAAAACCATTTATGTTACGGTATGCGTGACAAAATGTAAATTTCAAATTCTTTTTCAAGGAACAAAGTTTTCCATCAAATTACACCGACAAGTAGACCAAACATCTGCTAGAAAATAAAATTTCACAAACAAAACTGGTTGGATCCAACTCTTATGTTTGCAAGTAGTCGGATCAAATTTTCTAATATATATACCAATATAGTGTTGAAGGAAATATAGTGGAGAAGATAATTAAAGACACGATGATTCGAAACAAAAGGAAAACATCTAAAATTTAGATAGATATATGTGGATGGAGGATATGGAAAATTTTAAGAAAGTGCAGCACTTAAAGAGGATATGAGTATGATTGATGGGGAAAAGGCTTTTCAAGCACCAAATTCACAAGAGGTTTGTGAAGGAAAGGGTCCTACACGAGACGCTAACAAACAATTAGCTAAACCAAGGCGAGAGAAAGAGATTGTTGGTGTTGATGAGCCACTTCTAACATAAGCATGACGGTTTCGCTAAGCCTCAGTTTATTATAGCTTCTTATTTTAGTTGTATATATAATATAAATCTTGAAAATTAATATTTCTATGCATCTCATCCTAGATTACATTTTTAGAAAATCGAAACTATAAAAAAAATTCTGGGAATTGTTTGCTATATCAAACAGCTTAGAAGAATAGAACTACCATCTTTATACTATATACAAAAATCATGCGGAATATTTTAAATAAAGACTAAATCAGAACTTTAACAAGAAAAACAAAAAGAGTGGCAAGGCTCATTATGGAAACAAATCAGAGATAATTTTTGGAATACACTAAAACTCTTAAAAATTAATAGTGGTACGTAGGACTATGATATTTTATTAGTTATAAAAATATTAACTAGTTCAGTAAACTAATTCCGGATTGAAAGTTTTATTACTAATTGATTATTAATTTATAAATATTTTACAATTTATCGAGGTTTTATTTGATCAAGTATTGATTTATAAAGATTGTATTATACTATTTTTTGTTTATGGGTGAGTTACAATAACTTAATTTGTTTTTAATAAACTATTATTCAGAAAAATTGGTCAAACAAGACAAAAAAAAAATCCCAACGAGTGTTTTATGTTCATTACCAACAAAGAGCTGCAACATTTCTAGAGTGGTTAATCCCGATAAACAAGAAAACTGAACATTATTATAAGTTCTTTTTTTTTAACCGAAAAATATTATAAGTTGGTACTTAATTGGTACTTATACAATAAAGAAGAAAGAACGAGTTGACAAAAAAAAAAATCATGGGGCGCAAAAAGAAATTTGAATTTATGAATACTTTTAGCTTTTAAGGCCTTTTGTTTTCTTACGTCTAAAAGTCAAAGGAAACTTAAAAAGAGGGAGAAAGACAAATATGGAAGAACAATGCCTCCACGAAGTCAGATTATGGCTGCCTAATCATTACATTCATATTTATTATTCACTCTTCATACATATGCCCTACCCAAATCTCATTATACACACACATTCACATCATTATAAAATTGTAAACTAATGTATATATTTTGTTATAATTTGTTTGTTAAGAACGTAAATATATAGTTTCACACACAAACATATTAATATATATACCTAATTAGGACTTTATAACAGATTTGATACAACTCTTAGAAAGGTTTAAAATATTAAAAATCAATCCTCAAGAAATCTCAAATAATAGTCTTTAATGATATGCTGATTAATGATCATATGCAATCTATTTAAATTTCTTTATGTCCACACTGATATGTTATTTAATGATCAATTTACAATTTCCATGTGCTGTACATAAACATATTTTTATAGGAACTACCAAATGAATCCTATAAAGTATTAGATCAAATATGTACCTATCTTGAATTCTATGTTATTTTCCTATTGTATAGTTTATGAGAAATGGACAAGAACTAAACACCTTATCAATCAAAACTTAATTATTTGATATATCTATATATATATGGACATACACTTATATAATGTGTATAGAGATAGTATAAAGATATTCATACCACCAACATATAATTTTATATCAATTGTATCAACTTCATGGCATCATGGCATGACTTAATGCAACCAGACAACAAAACTGATAGATTTTAATTAAGTAAATTTCAAAGATTGGCTGTTTGACCTTAAAATTATATATAGTTTAATTTATCTGTATTTCAGATTAATTAATTTTAATAGACCTCTAAGCTTCTAAGGAATGTTATCCAGGAAAACATGCTTACAAGTTACGAGCAAACGTATTTCTATATTTCAAACAATATAATATTATCTCAATTAAATCTGTCTTAGTCTCCTTTTAAGATTTTGTTCTTATTTTATGTAAATCAGTATTTAAACTGGTACGCATTTTTAAGTATTTTCCTATGCATTATCATATCTATACAATGCATGGATCAAAGCAAACAAGCAAATTCTTCCCAAAAAACAAACACACGTACGTACAAATGAAAATAGGTTTTAAAATATTGTGCATTTGAAAGTCTCATGCAATTTTCGGACGACGTCCAAAAGATTCATCTGTGTGGCTTTCAGATATGTCGAAAATATTAAAGGAAAAGAAGAAAAAAAAAAAAAAAGAGAAAGGGCTCACGTAAGTATTCAAAGCCATCTTTCAGCGTTTCGTAATTTTCTTTTTTGGTAAAGGGAGTGGTAATCATCGGTTGGTAATTATCAAAAGCAGACCATTAGTGACGATCCATCATCCATGCACATTATAATTACTGAAATATTGAATCCCTTAGCATAGAAAAGAAGACTCGAATATTTTCTTTGGAAATAAGATTTGTAATTATTAATTCAGGGATCATAAAAGTTACTTATAGCGTATTATGGGTAAGCGAGCGCATAAATGCTCAGATACCAATGATTAAAATTCGCACGAGAAGCATAGTACGTAAATTTAGGGATTGAATTCTATTTCTTTCATCAAAAAGTAAATAGAAAGGACACTTTTCATTTCATGAATTCAACTCATAAGATTTTAAATAAGTCAGCATGCATATGATATGAAGTCACTTTATTATATCCATCATTTGAGATAATAACTAGCTCTAGCCTCTAGAAGAAGCGTGCGATATAGCTATTGTAACAGTTATACGTATATATATATATATATATATATATATATATATGTAACTTATAAAAAGGAAAATTTATTTTGGTTTTACAATCACTTGAAGATAAAAAATACATTATATACATTTATTAAAATGTTTGGTTAAAAAGCTAAAACCTAATATGTTGTTTGAAAATGTACTTATAACAATTTAAAACGCAAACGCAAATACGCATTTAAAGAAATCGGATTCTATAAATCAGTTTGGGTGTATATATGTAGGTTGGTAGGTGGATTAACATATATTTATATAATATGCATATAAATAAATAAATTAAAGGGTGCACTCATCTCTAATGAGAATTTGATCATACTAGACACTAATTAATGGCTCGACCGTTAATTAATTCCGTAAACTATAAAAAGAAGCAAGTAAGACAAAGCTATGAAAAGGTTGAAAATCAATTTATGGATAATAAGCATATAAAAAACAAAGAAAGAACAAAACGGCTTATACCTTGCAACGACATCTACTTGTGACCTAATTAACATGGAGACACTTTTTGTGGCAATTTAGTTCCGGTGTTGCTTTCATGTTCCTCAGTACACCAACCCCCATGAATATACCCTCTCCACGTTTTCTTCTTTTCTCTTACTAATATGTTTCTGTTTTATCGTACTATTCTCATCATCTTTTATGCTTTAAAGGTATTTTATGTAACGTTTTATATTTTTATTTTTTTTCTAAACTAAGGAGATTGTAGTTACGGCAAGCAACGTGTACATGGAATCTAGAACACTAAAGTTAAAGAAAGGGAAATCAATTAAAAGATATGAGATGAGATTTAAAAAAAAAAACCTGGGATTCGTGCTCCAATCGCAACTTATTCACCAAATATTTCATCAACAGTCGAACAGTCATCTTCCCGTCCCTACCAAATCCAAGAACATCAAAATTAAATTAGACATACACTTTTGATAAAATTATTAACGTCGTTTTATATGTTAATTATATAGTTCCTATTATTAGCTAGCTGGTCGCGAATAGATAACGAAAAATGGTAGAATCTTAATAATTAAACGACGAGTACTTACTTGATTCTCAAGTAGCTCTTTGGTATCTGTGGCAAGAATGGTTCTACTGTCCTACAACGTTCATCAAAGAAACAAAAAAAAATCAATAACTTAAAATTTTAAAAGATATAATACCAAGGATAGGAATCTTGAAAATCCGATTTGTAACAAATTTTGTAATAAAGAAGTTACATACTTACATGGACCTAACATAACATAGTTTCTAGGAAGTTAAGAGTTGAGCGTACTTACTGATTTTGAGAAGCTTGAAGGAGGAACCAAATACCGGAATGGGGTCGT
This sequence comes from Cardamine flexuosa, assembly GCA_963555745.1. Classification (NCBI taxonomy): domain Eukaryota; kingdom Viridiplantae; phylum Streptophyta; class Magnoliopsida; order Brassicales; family Brassicaceae; genus Cardamine; species Cardamine flexuosa. The sequence continues at coordinate 4,387,370 of OY743216.1, read as the reverse complement.
CTTGGAGGATCAATGACTCGAAAACTCGAGCTTGGACCAGCCACCACATCCGGACTATTATTATTCCCTATCAACTGCGGCTGAAAATTTGAGCGACCAAAGTAGGGTCCCATCAATGGCATCATCAACGCAGCCGTAGATGATGATTGGGTTAGGTTTTGTGGGATAAAAGGAGCTCTAAACGCCGCCCAAGAACCAATCATGTCCTCAGGCCTCGTAGGGAACATCAATGGATTCATCATCATCCCTCCGCCGGTCTGATATTGCTGATGATGAAAGAGAGATGATAACGGAAGACCAACATCTTCTTCTCTATTTGAACCGGCACCAGAGAAAAGGTTAAGCTCAAGAAAAGAGTCTCTCCTAGCCGTTGGATTGGTTTGATGTTGTTGCCGATGGTCAAGATCCGGTTTAGCTTCTTCATCATGGCCTATGCTTAACCGGAGCCACCCTTGTTGTCTCATCTCATGATCTTCGGCTTCGCTCTTGTTGTTGTTATTATCATTATCATTATGGCTATTGTTGTCGTTGTCGTCTTCCTTGTAGCTTAACCTAGAAGTAGTACTTCTTGGCTCTTCTTGATCGGCCATGAAACTACAATCTTTCCTACAAACTTGGTGATGATCAGATCCTAATAAGTGAATGTCTTTGTTGTTGTTGTCGTCCTCAGAGACGGCAGAGAAATTACGAGAGTTTTGTAATAACCTCATAAAAGCAAAACTGTTGGAAAACCCACATGGAAGAAGAAGAAGCGTCGAGGAGGAAGAGGACTCAGCAGGAGGAACCATGGGAGAATCCGATGACCGGAAAAACCAAAGAAAGCCGGAGAGGAAGCGTTATTGATGATCTCAACATCAGGGTAGACGGCTGAAAGAAGATAAATTAGGGTTTTTAGATGGATACCAAAGATCGAGAACTAGAGGCATGGTCGGAGACTGGAGAAGCCATAGAGATGGAGAGAAATAATGAATAGAGAGAAATATAGAATATTATGTGTGTTAATGATAGGAGAGGACAAGAGGAGGGAGAAGAATATAAATTTTTGCAAAATCTCACTTTCCACCAATTCTCTTTGTTTGGAATCTTGTGGAAATGAAATAGTTGCAGAGAAAGAAAGAGATGGAAGACAATTAGACAAAAAACCAAAAAGAAAAAGAGAGAGAGACACATACAAAGGTCAATCTTGCAATTATACAGAGGGAAGGGGCACTAGTTATGTGAAAAAGTTTCAGATGCGGTCAATCTCGGTATTTATATTTTATATTTATTATACTCTTACGTATTTTTCTTCTAGGCTTTAGAAAAAATATTCAAATATTTATGATATGCTATTTTACATAATAATAAGATTTTCAATATATACGAAAAATATCATCACATTATTTTGCAAAATTTAAATATAGTAAGATGATTTACATCATAATATAAAACAAAATTATCTAGTTTATGAATTTTTTATTTTTTTTGATGTGGTTGGCCACGAACTTGTCATCAGATTTTGGTAAATTTGATGTATTTCTTTTAAAGACGGAATTTTTTTTGCTATTTCAATAGTGCGTGTAAATATGTTTTAATGTTTCTTCTAAGATTCTAAAAAATCCAAAGAAGTAATTTATTATTAAACTCTAAAAGACCTACAAACATATTCATAGATGATAGATCATTGTTATAGTACCCATCTAACTGCATGGAGGACTCAGTCCACAACAATACAAGATAATCAAATAGAATCCAGTAAGTTTTCTGCGTCATCAAGCCAACAAAAGTTTTGAGGTATTTCGCACACCTATTCAACGTAATCAATATAAGATTTTAATAATACATGAGAGGAACTATATATAACAGTACATTCCTCAATCTATTTTATCATTAAAACTAATATATTTCTATTTAACATGTATCATGCGAGACACAATAAAACTTATATCACGAATATTTAACAAAACAAAATTTTATATTACGTTTTTTTTTTTTTAAAGGGGCCTATACATACTCGACACCATTTCTTATTTTAATTTTCAAAGTTGTTGTCTTACTTGACGTTTGTGGTTCAGCAGATGCAAAACCATCTTTCTCGATGTCTATATAGGTTTAGAAAGAAAAAAAATCTTTAATTGGAAATTCACTAGTTTTATGATTTTATCCTCGATTATATTATGCTTAGATTAACTGAAAATAATAGGGCCTGCAGCAGTATTAGAAACTTTTTTTTTGTCTGAATATTAGAAACTTTCATGCATCCAAATTATTTCATTTTAGGGATTTTTTTATAACATATAGTTACAAATTTTTTAGAAACAACAAATAGATTTAAAGTTTTACTATAAATTTAGAAATACCTCGTGGCCCCTTTTCTAATATTTTTAACGAGACAATATAATACTTTATTTAAAAATAAATCGATTTTTTTTGGTAAGTGCAAATTGCAAATTAAATCAAAATACAACTATTACAATATTTATAAAATTTTAGCTTGTAAATTCACAATCAGAATCGTATGAACTGGTCCAATATATAGCTAAAGAATTACGAATCAGTATTGCACCTTACGAGGATAAAAGGTGGCATGAACACATAATTTACTCGGGAAAATATTCAAGAAGTTGACCGAGTCAAATTGTATAAGCTTATTACGTAAATTTGTTTATGTGTTGTTTTTTTAAGTCTCAACTTTGTTTTTGCTTATGTGTGTTGTCTTTAGTCTTCCAAAATAGATAAAGAACTTCTCCTTTTAAAATATGTTTTTGGAATTTCTGGGGTTAAATTAATAAAAGCTGGGGTTTTCAGTATAGCCAGAAAACGAGACGAGTGGAGTGCGAGGCATGATGACATTAGACCTGTCAAATTTCAATTATTTAGATATGAAGTGTTTTAATAATCCCAAGAATAATAGTTAATTATTCCTAATCGAAAATTACTAGTACTGTATTATTATAAGCCACTGATATTGTATAATACAAAAACAAACAAAGACGCTGAAGGGAGTTTGGCATGCACCGAAAATGATGATGTCTTGGGTTTAAAGCTCATTTCCCGAGATCTACAGCAAAACATACAGACTTGTGATGCTTTGAGAGACATTGTTTCTCGTCAAATAGTACATCTATTTAGAACCATGTGCTCCCCAACAATCTTATGCTAGTACGTTTTCCTAATAAAAATACAAAAACTAGTTGCTCCCAACCTACTCGAAATTACCTGATCTTGTTGATAGTACTGCGACATTGTTGAACTAAGTGGCTCTAAAATGCTAAGTGTTCGAGACACTCTTCGAAATCAAGAGTCTCGAATATATCAAAGTTAAGACAAAAGTAAGAGAAGAGACTTTATCAGCTCATTCTGAAGATCTTGAATCCTACAATTAGCTGTTGTAAATAAATGTTCCTTGTCCTATAGGGGTTTGAAGGATAAACTGAGGTTCTTTTATTTTTGTGTGGTGCGTTATCTCAGTGACATTGGTTTTAATTGAGAAGCATTACGCCTAGCCCATTAATTTCTCTTTCTCGTATCTAAATCTTTATCAAGGCACCATTCAAGCTACAAAATAGGTTCACAAATTCAGGATAGTTGGCCACATTCTAAAAGAGTCTAGCTAGATCATATCATAGCAAGCTAAATCATGATGGAAGTGGAAAATCAAATATATCAATATGTTGAAAATATCACACATTCATAAATCCATCAAACCAATACGGTTCATAACCAAAAATCAACCTGAATCTTTAAGAATACGGTAACGATCGACTCACAACTAGTAGTAAAAACAAAAGTTCATTTTAAAAGATCAGAAATCATAAAAAAAAAAAAAAGGGAAGAGAATAAAAAAATATCGATCGAAAGAGTCTCAATAGTGCTATATCATATAGTAGCTTATAATATTCTCTTCACTCCTAGATCGACAAGTGTTTCTAGATGTACCTCTATGAGTTATTAACATTTTTCTTTATATATCTTAAAAAAAAATCACAAGTAGAAAGTTGAGTTAAGAATAGTGATTTTGGTGAATCTAGGCTACTGGCTCCGCTTCGCCGAGTTCACTCTCCCGAGTAAAAAGTTAGGTTAAGAAAATTTGTTTGAAATGGAAAAAAATGTGGTTTTGTTTGAGAAAATATACATTAAATGCAAACGTAAACGCATGTAGAACATTTTAAGACCCATATCAGGTTGAGATGGGTAGTATGATCACAATCAACGGTCTTTTCCACCTCAATTAGTTTTGAATGTTTCCGTTGTTTTCAGTGTATACACAAGCATTCCTAATCAGCAACTTTTTGTTCTCCAAGACACTCTTAGATTTCAGTATTAGTTAGTGCATGGTCAACAAATTAGGAAAGTGTTTTACATCAAGAGGACATATATACATGCATTGAGGAAGAGAGTCAGCTTTTGCTGGAAAAGCGGAAGTGAAAAGGTTATGAGGCGTGGCCTCTGGTGACATTGCATGGGGCATGAAATGACTTAGCCTTTGAATCAAACCACCCAAAAAAAAGCTGTATCCCTTTTGTCTTTGAAAACAAAAGGTTTGAAAACTATATAATATCGAAGTCTTGTTACTATTAAGGAACGATACACCAAAAATAGAATTATATAAAAAAAATTGAGCTTGGGTGAGTTCACAAACATTAACTCTTTGATTCGATTTCACTTTTGTATATATGGTTTTTTTTTTTTTTGGTTTTAAAACTTTTGTATGGTTTTTTCAGTTTGTTTATTTTTTTCAACGTGAATGCCATTTTAAATTGCTTTTTCAAGAGTGGCGTAATACGTACTATTATTGTAGAGATAATACAGTTAGCTAGCTAATTGGGCAGAATATATCTATTCAAATAGACTTTTGAGCTTAGGATCTAGTATTTGCATAACAATACGTAATCTATATATATATATATATATATATATATATACATATCACAGCGTACGTACTAAGAAATAATATTCATGGGCCAACTAAGGCAAAGACAAAATCTTAGCTATGCAACGAAAGCAAATATTGTTTGGTCCTTGTTTTTTTCTTTTCTTGTCTGTCAAACTTTGGTATTTGTTTATTTCCAAGAAAATTACTGAAAACATAAATGAGAAAAAGAGTTGGCTAGGTGATCTATTCGTTCATTCATTTGTTCATCTTAATGATATGTATCCAAATGATGTATGATTGTTTGCTAAACTCATCAATTCATTAGTTTGGATGCGGGATTGGTGATTAACATCATCACATTGTTATCTCCATCATTGTAATTAGTTCAAAATCTTGGTATTTTATGTTGGTTATTTATCTGAAAAGTTCGAATGAATCTTTCATTATATTTGATCGTTTACATGTTCTTCTGATCATAACTAATCATCTGGTGTAGTTCACATCTTAATATGTGTGTTATGTGTGTTCTGCATCTTAAAACTGAAAACACATGACAAATAACAGAGTTGGAATTATTATATATATATTCTATAAGATCAAACAAAAATCATAATCTTGAGGATAAATGTATATATATGTGGAAAGGAAAGCAAAAATGTTACATTTCTTTTGTATAAATCGTGTATAAATTGTAGCCCATATATGAAAAGCATATATAGCCCCGTACACGTAAAAACATCGTTTGATCATTAGAATGTGCATACGAATATTTGTTGTTTTGTGTATAAATTTGGACATGCATATTGGAAGAAAGGTGCCTTTAGGCAGGCTTATTGGGACAAGTAAAATTTGAGGCATATAGTGAAGTGAGTGGATGATTTATCATTCCAATGTTGTAAAGAAACATAACTTTCTCTCTCTTTCTGCATTGCATGTCCCCTTTATTTACAACCATCTCTTTCCTCTTCACGTCTTAACGAATATTCTCTTTTATAAATTAAAATACATTGATCTATACGGATACATGTGCATATATAGAATATTATCAACTCTCTAGTTCAATGGTCAAATCAAATTTCTGCATCAACTTACATGTTTCTCTTTCGCTTGATTCCAAGTATTTTTCATGGTTTTTTTGAGTTGCGGCCCACGCGGGATTCTCATTTTTGTTTTCTTTATCCATACTTAAACTCCATTAAATTAGGCATTCAATATATGACATAGATTAAAGTTGATTGCAATATTTTGTAGTTTCATTTCTATTGAAAAAAAAAAAACATGTTGATAGTTCTGAACTTCTGATATGCGTATTCGTTTACAAATAATGACTACCTGCTTAAATAATTGAAGAATCAAATCAAAGCAAGATAATTACAAAATGTCAAATAAATAATGTGGGTTAAAAGTCATGGGAATTTGTCAAAGAATAGCAAATTTACTGATAGCATATATAGTTGTTATTGGATAGCGTCTATTTTTGTTTACAATAATTGTTTTAACGTCTTTTATATTAATATATGTTTCGTACATCTCCATTTTTTGCTTACGAACTCTGTGTATGTATTTATTTATGTATGTATAATTAAGGAGAATATTTGGAAGACATCAAAGGACAAGAAACTAACTAAGACACAAAACCATAAGCTAAAACTGTAATTCGTTGGTTGCTGTTTCGCATGGAGCCTATACCGAGAGTGTCCATCCTGAATTGCAATCATGACCATCTGCCACTTTTATCCTATTTTTAAATGTGCTACATATCTTGCTTTTCGAGTGCACATTATTTTATTTTCGACCTACTCCAAGAAAATGTTAACATTTTAAAATATTACACAAATATGTATGCCTTTGTTTCTTGCTGGACCGCTGGTAAATTGGTTTGAAACATGGGCTCACATTTCGCGTTGATAACCCTAAACTAAGTTCAGATCTCAGTCGATTAAAAGGCTAAAAATAAGCTAGGAAAATATTTTTTTGGTGAAAACAGAAAGTGTAAATTTGAATAGCAAGAGATGAAATGAAAATCAATGCTATGAGATCATTAATACCAATAGTATTGTCAATCTTAAGTAATCCTTGGTCAATAATAAGTAGAATGGAACTAACTTATACACGAAGTGCTAATTCATTAAACTACTTTTAAGGTTTAATTTAATGATCTTTATTACAAAAAATACTTGATGGTTTACTTATATGTTAAAATTATCCACCTAAATTGAGGCCATCATGTAATGCTGCCCTATTTGGATTTTAAAAAGAGAGAATTCAATTCGAGGTAGACAACATGAATCTCATGTATACTGTGTCACATGTTTTATATAATAAACAAAAATATATAATTGCAAAATATGAGCTAAGCGCGTAAAGTCATTACAACTCCTAGTATTTTAAATTGTTTGTAAATATTTTACATAAGCTACTTTGTCATCCAGGCTTATATAACTGACTAAACTTCAAGCGAATTTATATTTCGGAAAAGAAGTTTTGAAAATGAATTAGACAGAAAAAATATAGAAATTTAGGCAACAAAGAAAGATTAAAGACCCAAAGTCGGACGGCCCATGAAATAGCATTAAAAAAAAACGGCACACACTTGAGATCTTTAGAGATATAAACGCTTCGCTGTCCATCACAGACGAAGCATATCCGCATCTTTTGCACGTGCGAGATCCTTGCCCTGTAATAAGATTCCAACCAGAAAAACACAATCGGCGCAATTTTCGTCTTCGTTTCCATTTTCCCACAAACGATAAAAAGAATTCAGGTATTATCGTTTCTCTCTCGAATTTTCAGGGATTTTTGAATTCTAATTCTCTTACCGCTGATATTTCTCGTATATATACGGTTATGAATCTGAATTTTGGTAGTTGAGATTCCGTTTCTTCAATTTTGACGTCTCGTCGTTGAATTTAGGGTTCCGCGATTGAGAAAATAATTGATGTTGATGCTAGCTATGGTCTGATTCTTCTGTTATTCTCTTTTCCAGAAATTGGAAATGTTAATTTCAAAGTTTACGTTTTGAGAGATCTATGAGGAATTTTGCATAAGCTGACCTGTTTTAGATTATCTTGTGTCAAAAATTTCACAGGTTTATCATCGTTGTTCATCGTGTTTTTCTGGAGGATTTAGTAGCTATCATGAAGTTCTTGGAGTACACGAACCTGGATAGGTCAAATATGATATTTTGCTTGTTTTTTTTGTGAATTATGAGAATTAGTTTCTTCTGAATTATGATATTGAACAACTTTTTACTTGCAGATTGAATGTGTTTCTGGGTCATCTAAATCTCGGGGAAAGAACTATCAAATGTTGCTTGGAAGCTTATTCTTGTAAGCACCTGTTTAAGTTCTCGGTCAGGGCTTTCAAGGAATATGCAGCTAAGGTTTTTGTTTTGTTTTTGGATAGGTAAACATGCGGGAACTGATAAAAGACTGTCTCTTAGTTTGGAGAATGAGGTAATTTGGAGAAATTTTACGTTTTATAATCATTGAATGTGTTTGTTGACTGAGCTCTTTAATCTATTGTTTATTTGTCCCTTGAAACTCAGATGCTCGACTATCTTGGGAAATCTTCAGACACTGACACTTCTTCACCCGTTGATCTTTTGTTAAGTAGATCAAGGTGAGAAATCTAGTTACAGAGTTTTCTTTCACCTTTCTTGTTATATAAGATATGACTCTCTTACGTCTATGTTCTGGTGCTTGCTTATTCCAGTCGAAAGGCTTTGATCTACTTGGTGCTTACTCTCTATCAGATGTATCCGGACTACGATTTCAGGTAATTTATGTTTTTGTAAATCCGAATGGAAAAACTATATGGTTTTTTTTTGAAAGGGGGGATTATGGGTAATGTCATTGTCAGCTTATTGGGCGATATGACAACCCGCTATATAATCCTCCTTTATATCTCTTTGGGAGTGTTGTCAGAAGGTTTGACGAACGGTTCATTGAACTGTAGGATTTGAGAGTTCAATTCTCTCCATTTCCCCAAATCTAACTAAACCAGTTGTGTGAAAGTTTGATCAAAGTGTGTGATTGAACATATGATAAAAGTTCAGATATATGTATATATAACTCTGTCACCATCGCATTGTTTTTTTTCCTATTTTTTCTCGTTTCCAGCGCTGTCAAAGCACATCAGTTTTTCTCGGAGGAAAGCTGGGACTCCTTTAAGCAGATTTTTAACAACTATATGTTTGAAGCTTCTAAGGTACTCCAAGTGTTATCTATTTTATGTTCGAAGAGGATGATAATGCCATTATCCTTCTTCGACATTCTATTAAACTTATTATAAAGGATGATAATGCAATTATCAGTGGATCCAGATCCTATGCACATAAGCTTGTATAATACATATGTGTTCTTATATCTGCTTTATAGGAGTGGACTGAGAGGAATGAGGATGGTTCCTTGCTTGAGGTAATCTACAAGGCTCTTGATGAGGTAACTTTCTTGTAATAAACAACCTTATAAAGCTGGGAAAGTGTGAAGTGGAAAAAATTAAATCATAAAAATGTGATGTACAGGTCGTAAAACTAGCTGAATGTGAGATATATGTGTACAACCCAAATCCTAATGCTGATCCTTTCCTCGAGGAAGGAACAATGTGAGTCACAGCAAATTTTCTCTTTTCTATTCAGAGATTCTAGCCTGATTGTCCAAATCCTAATGCTGCTTCCTTTTCCTTTTCTTTTGGGTCAAATCCAGATGGTCTTTCTGTTTCTTGTTCTACAACCGAAAACTGAAGCGTGTTGCGGGCTTTCGTTTCTGCTGCACAAGGTTAGATGATTGTCATACTATCAAGTTATCTGCTTCTTTCACTGTCTTCTTTATGAGTCTTTCCAACTCTTAAAATGTTTGTTGCAGTAACCTGGCAAATGATGCATTTCTCACCGACAGTCCTCCATATGGGGAAGATGATGAGATCTTTGACTTTGACAACATGGATATGTGATCTTTGTATATGCTGAGCTGCATGTTCTTTAGAAACTCTGTATCTATATGTGATCTCTAGTCTTGTCAGAGTCTGAGTCCGAGTCCAAGTCCAACATTAAGCTCTTCGCTTTCCTTTATCTGTGTAGTTGACCTGAATAAGTCCAAAGGTTAAGCTCTTCGCTTTCCTTTATCTGTGTAGTCGACCTGACTAGTAATACTCTTTGCCGTGTCAAAAGCTTGTCAACTAATGTACTTAAATTCGATAACATGTTGAGATTTGTGTTTCTGTCCTTATCTTGTCTCGTCTCCTTCCAATCACCAGTAGTCACCGCAGGAGCAGATTCCCTCATGAAAATGATGAAACCGGTTCATATCTCGGATAACAAGTTCTCGCTGCACGATACTTGATATCACTTTCATAGCACTATGGCAATCTGAGCATATCCGTAGATTTTTTATTATAAGTATGCGGTTTCTTGATGATGGCATTCGAACAAGTCCATACGCTAAAGCCAACCTTTCGCTGTGAACCCACAATCTCTTACCCTTTTCTTCATCGTCCATATCAAGCAGGACTGCATTCCGATCAGGAACATAACCGGCTCGCGTTGCTTTCATATTAAGCCATTCCAGCATTCCATTTATAAGCTTCATATCCTGATGATTTGATAACATTCCCACACTGAAGTAATGCACGTCTCCTTGATGTTCTATCCAACTTAAACCAGGTTCCTTCTTTACACCTTTTTCCTTCATGCTTCTCCTAATGGAAGCTACGTTCGCCCATTGTTTTGCACCTGCGTACATGTTTGATAACAGAACAAATGTAGCCTCGTCCTTTGGATCGATCTTCAGGATTTCTTCTGCCGATCTCTTTGTAAACTCTTCATTGTTCTGATCAATCGAGGCACTAAGCATTGTCCGCCACATCTTAACCGTAGGCTCATATGGAATCCCTTCGATCAGCTTCATTGCCTTCTCAACCTGCCCTGATCTTCCCAAAAGTCTGACCATACATGTATAATGTTCCAAAGATGGTTCGATACCATGATCATGAATCATCGACTCAAAACAATCTTCACCTTGATCTATTAATCCTGCATTGCTGCATCCAGAAAGAACACCAACAAATGTTAACCCGTTTGGCTTGCAATCACTACCCTTCATAATGTCGAAGATTCTCAATGCCTCTCTAGTCAGTCCATGCATGGAATAGCCTAAGATCAATGCATTCCATGAAACCACGTCTTTTGTTTCCATCTCGTTGAACACAGATTGTGCGACTTTGATATCACCACATTTTGCATACATATCTATCAATGAATTATTCACTGCTTTTTTCTCAGCATTACTGGTTTTGATCGCAAGCCCATGAACTTGGACTCCGAGCTCCATGCTCGCCAAAGAAGCACAACCTTTAAGAGCACTTGAGCAAGTTACTTCAGTTACTAACACCTGATTTCTGAGTGCTTCACGAAACATGCTTAACGCTTCTTCTCCCTCGTCTAAATTCATATACCCGACGATGATCGTATTCCAGCTCACCTCGTTTTTACTTGATAACTCAGCAAATAACTTCACAGCGTTATCCATTTCCTCACATTTGGCATATACATCAATGAGAACATTTGCCACATAGACATCAATATCGGAACCAACTTTGATCACAAGACCATGGATTTGCTTGCCTAAGCCAGAACACTTTCCGATAGCACACACATTCAAAATACTAGTAAAAGTAAACTCGTTAGGGACAACGAAAGCTTGCCTCATTCGAATAAACAGATCAACCGCCTCATTGCAAAAACCGTTTTGACCAAAACGAGCAATCATAAAACTCCAAGGTATCACATCATTCTTTGGCACCTCATTGAATACTTTAAGAGCATGAGACATATCTCCGAGTTGCGAATACAACTCAAGCAAACCAGCACCAACATGACTATCAGACTCATAACATGTTTTCAGGATTCGTCCATGAACACCCTTGGCGAAATCAAACGCACCTAGTCCAATACTAGCCTTAAGCGCCATGGCAAAGGTGTAGTTATTAGGCATGATTCCAGCCTTCCCCATAAGAGATAACAATTCAAGAGACTCCTCGAAATGCCAATTCTCCACATAGCAAGTTACAATTCCAGTCCAAACAACATTGTCTTTGCACAAAATCCCTTCAAAAACAGTTCTTGCACTATCAACCAAACCACAGACGGCGTAAGCGTTGATAAGCGCAGCTCCAACAAAGGCATTGGAAACATAACCGAGCTTAACGATAGGAGAATGCAACCACCAAACAATCTCAGCTTTGTCCAAACTAACAAACGACTTCAAGAAGGCAGTGAAGACGTGTGGGTTAAGCTCATGACCCTCTCGATGCAACCTGGTATACAATCCAACGGGATCTTGACACGCATCACCTCGACTGAGAGTAACAAACGAGACATTGTTTCTCTCAGGCATTTCGTCGAACAGCTTCAACGCATCTGCCGCAAATCCAGCTTTGACATAGGCGTCAAGTAGAATGTTTGAGGCGAAAAGGTCCAAGCAGCTGCCTTTCTTCAATACATCGCAATGAATAGCCTTTGCTGAAATTGGGTCGTTTTGCTGAATGCAACGACGAAGCATAGTGCCATAAGCATGAGAGTCTAGGCCTGTGACTACTGAATCCGACCATTGCAATGCCGATTCTGAAGTTAGAACAGAGAACCCACATTTTCGAATGCGATTACATTGGATCAATCTGCGACTCTCTGCAACATGAATTATTCTTAGGAATCCGATCATGCGGATTGCGAGCTGAAGACGAGAGACGAGTAGAGGAGAACGGTAACGTGTCCAATCCGGTTTATTCAAAAACCGGTTTGTCCCAACTAAGATCAAATATTTCTGGAAAACCCAATTTAGATATCAAATGTTATTGTTTAAAATCGAATTGAATCGGACCGGCCCACATAATGGCATCGGATAGCCCATGTGGCCCAAATTAAAACTAGGGTTACTCTAAGTCTCCGCCTATATAATAAATCTTTAGCTCTATTAACATCACAGACGCAAAAACGCAGTTTCATGTGGTTACGTATTTCATCTTCATATTCTGCATCTTTTGTTTATCTTTAGTTGAGATTTGAATATCGAAACTATTCTTGCTAGTATTTGCTTAGGGCTGTTTGTAGTTTTCTTGTATTTTTTTCTGAATCTAGTCGTTTTTTTTGGATCCAAAATTGATGGGATGAATCGGAGCAGATGATGAATATTTTGCACTACAACGGTGCTTTCCTATAAACCATGACGATTATATAAATCGAGCTTTTTAAAACTGATGTTCCGATTCTCCAATCTGCTTTTCTTATTTGGTTTTAGTACCATTAACTTTACTCTTAGATTTGTAAGAGTCAATTGAAACGGTTGCTACAATTTTCTCTTTTTCTGTGGATTTAGTTTCTGTACAACACATTGGTTTTGATTTCTATCTGTGTCAAGGTTGAAAAGGATTGATTTTCAATATGTTCTGTTATGTACTAACGAGCTATAGGAACTGCTTAAATTTAGTTTATCTCTGTTTCTTATTTGTTTTTGAAAATGACTTGAATTAGACAGCACCATTTTTTTTAAATGATCATGAATTTCTTCAGATTCCCATTTTATTTCAATGTTTGTTTGTGTAGGCTTATTATGATATAGGGTTTAACATTAATTTCTGGCATTATGGTTAAGTTTGATTACTGGACTCTTCTGACCTGAGCTAATTAAAATTACAGACCTTGCCTCCTTATTTACGGATACAATTAACTGTTCTGAACTTACTAGATCATTAAGATAAGATAATCAATTGATTTATCAACTTAAAAATAATATATAAATGACTTAACAAAGCTTCATTCTGAAATCGATATGAATATTTGACAAATAGTATCAATTTTATCGAAATCTTACTTTCAAAAATTCCTGACCAATCACATGTAACGGTTATAAGAAAATCTCATTATGATTAACCAAAAATTACTAGATTTTCCAATTTGTAAAACAGTAAATGTGAAGGGCGTTGCTTAATGCTTACTTACCTCATTTTTTTAACCACGTTGAAATTTGAACTGATGAGCAAAAGAAGTTAGGTCGCATCACACTAATTGAAGAAACTCTTGGCATTATTCTAATGACACTAATGCTATATCTGGCATGAATCAAAAAGAAAGTCACAAAATGCATGCCACTTGGATCAAAGCAGACACCGACTCTTGTATGTGACGCCTTTGGTTACGATAATCTTGTATTCTAATCTGCACACCTGTGCTCAACCTAGATTAGATGTGATAGCAAATTTGACCAATACATTAAAACATATACAAGAAGAAGTCTCTCTGTTATGCACAAGGTTTTACTATCCTAGTTTTGTAAATTATAAACGGTGTATTTTTAGTTTCAACAAAAGAAAATTCGGTGTATTTTTTTTTCATATCAATAACAAACATAAGATATTTTGGTTTGGAGTGGCAAACAGACACTAAAGTGGTTCGCTTTTGTTTCTTAATTCCGGACAAGCCATGCCATTGTTAATGCCTAGTGATGGATACTATTCAACAAAAGTGGTAACTGTCAAAAATAAGGCAAACAAAGTACGCTCACTTTATCATTTCTCTTTATTTTCTTCCTTATTTACAATTCCACCAAACTCGTGTTTAAGACTTGGACTTTTTTAACAAAGATCTCTCTTGAAGCTGAAGAAATGGCTGGCTCGATTATATGCCATGCAAATAGCATGGTGGTAATATATATTGCTAATCTTTGAAAATGATTTATAGTTAATCAATAATCCATCAAAGTCAATATACATTAGTGGCCAAATCGCGCTTATCAAGCATCAAAATACTTTCATATCCCAAGGCTTTGTTCAAAAGATATAGAACATTCTTGTTTATTTTTACTTGTAAGGTTAACAAATTTTGTTGAGCATTACTATGTAATCTCGAGTTAATAATGATGTTTACGAATTAGAAAAAGACATGTTAGTGGGCAAGACTTGACTAGTAATAGAAACACTCACGTGTTTCTTAGGCTAATTTCCATTATAAGACATAAAAGACAAGCCAGACTAAATCCAAAACACTATAATTAAAGACGAATGAGGACGTTACTTCTTGATACACTAACGGAAGCTTCACGAGAAGCCAAGAGGCGTGTTCGTTTTCTTTTCCATATTCTAAAAATTAATCAGAGCAAAATAAAATAACGTTTTCTTTTCACGAACAACGCTTCTTTAAATCAAAGTACATAAATGACACTAGAGATACTAATAATCATTAAAAAGAAAAACCAACATATTGATATATTACATATTCTTAGAAATCAACGTAATATCCTAAAGCATGTCGTGACTCCAAAAGATTGGGAAGAAGCCAAAATGCAAAATGAACATCGAGTTGAAATGACGATTTGGTACATGTCCCAAACCAAAAAGTGATGGGAGTTTCATTTAGGCTGATGTCCGAAAGTAAGGAGATGTTGACACTATTCTGCAACATACCAAAAAAGAAAATGTGAAAACGCGTTTTGTAGTAATGTTGATAACACACGTCAGTTCTTTCTTTTGGCCGTATAGGTCCGATACAACTAACAAAACGTTCAATTTGCTTTCGGTTCTCCTCCTCATTTTCTCATCATTAATAAAAATCGAATAAATCTGAAATAGTTCTAACTTGTCGGGAGCAAACGAAGAATCAAAAAGTCAATGCGTTTTACAATACTCTCAACGTTTAATAACTCCACAAATTTCCAATATTTATGTAGATTCACGTGCTTTGTAAAACAACCACAAGAATCTAAAGTTTTTTTTTTTAATCTGAAGTTTTACGAAGAGGCAAGACTCCTAACTATTTATCATGGGTTTTAGTGAATTATTACTAATAAATAAAAATTGGTCGACACAGAGGAAAAAAACCTTTAAAAATATTTTGGGGTAAAATCCTTGGAATGTTGGAGAATAATTACCTCTCCTTGCGCTTCTCAAGAAACCTTTGCAGTGATTTTCTCCTAGCGATGGGAAGATCTACACACACACACACAAAAAACACACTTTACTTAATTCCACTTTTAATTAATCACCGATTTTTTGCACATGAAAAGGAAAAAAAACAAATTTCTAAGACGTCAGCATATTAAACTAATCAGCAACTAATATATTAATTGGTTCATGTTCTAGATTCTATTTTACTTAACATGTTGCTAATCAATAACAAACTCTTCTTAAATCTCTACATGAAATATCTAAACCAAGCAGTCTTTGACTCTTTGGTGATATTATTCAACTAACCTCCTTCTAGATTGTGGCCAAAGAGCTTTGGTCTTAAGGTGGTCGGAGGAATTACCGAAAGATCTGTCTCCATGAATGATTCATCTTTCTTGGAGGATGTTTCCTTGGCAGCCTTCAAAATACTCTCAGCCTTGTTAGGAGACACTTGGAAAACCGAGACAGTTCCATTGTAGAAGATCGTCATAGGAACAGTTCCAGACACAAGTTCCGTACTTGGCCTGAACAAAAAAATTCCAAAATCTTTAATTTAATTTTTTTCTACTAGCAAACAAAAAAAAACCGGAAAATAATTAATATACCTGGCGAGAGGCGCGTGAACCGGAGAATTCAAGATCTTAGACTGATCATCCCTCGGAGTAGATGGAACCGAACAAGATCTGGTTGATGTTAACAAAGATTTGATAATCTCTGGATCTATCTTCGAAATAGCTCCTTGAATTTCTGCAAATACATTAAAAATCGATTAATACGTTCAGACAAACAAGGAAAAAAGACATGCAAGGAAAAAAATGAAAGAAAAAGGAACCTCGGAAACTACGACGGCGATCGAGAAATTTCTGGAACTTAGGCTTAGGAGCGGTGTTGGTGGGTTGCTTCTTCTCAAGTCCTCCAAGGAAGTCGAGTTCTATGGTAGCTCTAGACATTTTCTTTGATCTGAGAAAAGATTGAGAGAGAGAGAGAAATGAAAGAAGCTTGAGATTTAATATTTTTGAGATGAAGAGGCGCGAGAGGAAGAAGTAATAATGAATAAAGGATTTATCATGTGAGCTTTTAAAAATATGTATCCGTCAGATGGTAATAACGCACGAGGTTCATGCTTTCTCTTTCTTTTTTAAACAGACACAATTGGCAACTCCAACAGTCCAACTCATCTAACCTTTTTGTTTTGTTTTGTTTTTTCTTTTTCTTTCTTTCTTTTCTTTTTCTATTTGTTTTTATTAGGCTCCCAACCTCTTCTTATCTAATTCGTTTAATTTTAAGGCCCCTTAATTTAATCATTAAAACACATGTTAAATATTCTAATGCTTTTGACCCCAACAAAAAAGAAGTAAAAAAAATCCTAATGCTATATATATTAAGAAGATAATTTGTTTATCATTCACCGGGAATAACGGACATCCACTGAAAACTGTAATGTTTTAAAATATCTTCAAATTTGGTGACCACATTTGTTTTTTAATAAATATTGTTCACCTTGGGTTCTTCTGACAATATACGTTTTCTACTCTAGTTTAATATCTGTATCTTTTTCCAAAACATATATATATATCAATAATCTCCTTTTCCTTATTTTATTTGTATGAATTTTTAATACTTTTAAAACGGTTACACAACTGAAGTTTTACAACCCCAAAACCTTGCTTTCTTTGAAGTGTTCATTCCGTAATCGTAATGTTTAGCATGTCAATTTCGAGTTTTCATTACAAAAGACAAGCAAAAGCACAATAGATGCCATTGCAAATCACATATGATAAATAAGTATACTAAATCAGTCCTTATAAAAAAATCAGTCTTACCTAATATGAAATGCATTGTTACAATTAATAAAATTATATTAAAAAAAAGTTTATGTTTGAAAAAATGAATTTAAATAGAAAGAGAAAGAGAAAAAGAAAAAGTTAGATGCATGTCTTTCACGTGTTGAGAAGTAGTAGTTAATGTGATAATGGCAAGACATCACTAGGCAAGCGCACTTCTCCATAAGTCTTTTGGGTTTTTGACGCTTTCTTTCTTTTCTTACATTCTGATTTGACTCAGCCGTTCCTCTCTACTCTATACGCCTTTTCTTGTTTCTTTTGTTATTATTCTCTGTTTATTTATGTACTTGTTTTTTTCCACGAAAAATTATTTATTCAAGTCATCTCACGTTTTGTCTGTGTTTCCGATTTAATGTCGACATATTTTTCAAGCTGACCAGTTCGGCCCTCTTCTTTAATCTTTACCCTTCACATTTCAAACTTGCTCCTTCTTTTGGTCTTCCATCTCATCCAAACAGATTATGTAAACTATGTATATTATTTGGAACGGACATTAAAAAAATTAAAGTATATGTAACTATAATATTTTTCAATTTTAATTAGACCTAGTTAATTACATTTATGTATAGTGGAGTCGTTTAATTTCATACAACATTCTACCAATTAGTTAGCAAATGTACTGTTTTTTACCATGCATATAGTTTGTTCTTATTTCTTAAGTTTGATATAGTTGGTAGTAGTGGTGTCGAATCGATTAATTAAACACGAGAAATATGCTCCCAAGAAAAAAGAAAAAACAAAACAAAAATGCTCCACTAAATAAGTAAAACTGTATGCTCCCCGAGATCTTTCTACATCATGGAGTTTTTTTTGTTTGTTTGTGTGTTTCCCATCTTTGTGACGCTTATAAGAAAAAAGAAAACACAAATTCATAAGCCCATTTTCATAAAATAAATCAAACAAACCAAAAAACAAAAGCCCAAATCGTTCAATCAAATTACAACAAAGATGCAAGAACAAAAAGAAAAACTAAGAAAGAAATAGAAAAAACAAACTGACAAGAGAAAAAGAAGCGAAGCTTCTTGCAACTGCTCGAACGATTTGAGCTTTTGTCATTTTTCTTTTTGCGCTTTTGTCTTTTGTTTTTCGTCGTTTTGCTCGTGATTACGACAAGATTCTCATACTCCTTACCAGAAATCGCAGCCTCCATGATCATAATAGGATCAATCTCTCCATCATTATCCAAAAACAGTTTCATCAAATTCTTCGAATAGCCACTAACCAAAGCAACTCCTTTCTCTCTTCCTTTCACAGGCGTTAATCCCTCAAGTTCCAAAACACTATCTCCGTAACCTTTCTCTTTAAACTTCCTCAAAATCACGTGATAATCTGTTTCCCATCCATTCGTCGTAGTCGAGGCTTGATCAAACTCCATATCACTAAACACAAACAGCCTCTTGATCATATCCTCCGGTTTCAATCTCCCTTCCACCGCCACTCTCAGAATCAAATCAAAAACTTTCTGAAAATCAGTGTTCATTCCCCATTCCATTCTCTTCACAAACTCCGTTTTTGATCTCAAATCGTCTCCTTTCACAACATGCAGTTTAGGATTCTCGCTGAAAGTGATCAGCTTTCCTCTCCATGGCTCTTCAGATAACTCAGAGACAAGCAACCCAACGCCACAGTAACCTCCATTGGAATACCGTCCATTGATGCTGAAACGTCGAAAATAGCGAGACAGTTCGTTAAAGAACCTTTCGTTTTCAAATCATCCACCATTCGTTTCCATTGCAACTCAGCGACTTGTCCACCGTCTCCGCCGTTTAAATCCTTGATGATCTCGTGTGGTAACAGAGCACCAGCGGCTATAGTCATTTTCCCAGACTTGGCATCTTCAAGATATCTCTGAAACCTCTCTTCGTCGTGTTCCAAGAATATCTCCTTGTACGTTTTCATCGCCACGGAGGCTACACGGTTGTACGGAAGACTTCCCCAGTTTCTTGCTCCCATGTAAACCTCAGGTAGTTGCAGAGTTTTACGGAGAGGAACAAGAACCTGTTTACGTAACCGATCACGAACTCTGTACGCGTAGTGAGCTTCTTCAACTCCTTCGTACTCTGGGAATGATTCTCTAGGAAAGATCTTTCTAGCGATTGCTTCCTATCCAAACTCGCTTTACCAACAGAGAAAGGAGCTCTTCCCAAATCTCTGCCTCTATATACTCCTCCTCCTCCTCCATATCCTGCTCCTCCATATACTTCTCCTCCATATACTTCTCCTCCATATACTTCTCCTCCATATACTTCTCCTCCATATACTTCTCCTCCATATCCTCCTCCTCCATATCCTCCTCTTTCATATCCTCCTCCATATTCTCCAGTGAGTTCGCTTTTCTTCATGTTCCGTTCAGATTTCTGGATACTACGGACTTCAAATCCATGTAGAATTCGGTAGAGAAGCTCCGGGAAATCTTTAAAGTAGCCAAACTTCGAGAGGGACCCGAGCTTACAAGCTAGGGTTTTGGGATGACGACCGTGGAGCCACAACGCCGCCGTGTAAAACCCTTCCTTGTCAGATTTTCCGGTGCCACGGACTCCACGAAGGTTACATATGAGCTTGAGAATGGCCAAGGCGTCGTGATCCCAAGCCAATTGGAGACGCTGCTCAATAGATTCCATAGGCGTGCTGGGAACGACGTGGAAGAAGAAGTCGAGGCAGGGGTTGCCTGCGGAGAGGTACATTCTCCGTGTGGCCCATCTGAGGAGAAGACATGTCGTTGACTCTGGTTGAGTTGTTGAAGTTTCGGAGCTCTGGTGGACCAAGCAAAAGAGAAGGAGAAGTCATGGTTGTTTATAATTAGGGTTTGTTTCAGCCTTTGTTAAAACGAGAATTAGGTTTTGAGAATGATCTCTTGTTCCTTTAGGTTACATGAACTTAACAATATATACACACACATATGTCGGCCATAAAGTAAGGCCCGATACATATAATTTAAGTCCATATGATGGATATGACGGTTGTTAATTGGAAGTGATGATGATAAAGAAAGATTATGAATATTTTATGTCAATAAAATCAAGGAGGCTGAACAATAGATATGCACGATTAACCTAGCTAGGGTTTCATAAAGTTGTTAAAACATACAAGGATGACTTATTTAGAAAGATAGGAGAATATCAGAAATATCCTCAAGAGATGACTTGTTCTGAGGTTATTTTGGCAAAATCTGATTCAGTGTTTATTGGAAAGACTTTGAGAAGTACATATAATGGTCGAAGTCGGTGGCTAAAAATCCGAAATCAACAACTATAAAGAGTCTCTAGGCGATAGATGAGTTCGAAATGTGTACTAATCGGAGTAATTTAAGGAGTCAAACATTAACAAATGGTTTTATCACAAAAAAATTATTTATGTAATTATAAATGTGACCCTGGAGGTGTAGGAAATAGTATTGATGGATATAATTTGATAAAGCATAGTAAAACTTGGGAATGGGTAGGTTGGGTACTATGGTACAAGGAACTAGTATAAGCCAAAACCAACTCTATTCAACACACAAGTCAAGAACTCCAATATAGAAACATCAACAGAAACAAACTTTTGTTAATCTTTAAACCAATTAAAAAAAGAAAAGAACATTGTTAACTTCTCCCTCACTGTTTCTCTCATTTTGCTATAATCTTCTCTGGTATTTTTTTTTCAAGGCAATCAACCACTTCTCTAATATTTTTGATTTTTCTTGTTTTTTTTGTTGACATTTTTAGGTAGCTAAGAAACGATTTTTTTGATTTTTTTGGAAAAGTGTATCCATTCTGTGTAGCTAAGTAACATCACAATGAATCAGATTCTTCACAGATGACCATAGTAACGTACCAAGGTATGTATGTATCTTCTAATCCACCAATACAATCGACCTTGAACCATCTCCAAATTACATCGAATTCAGGTTTTTTTTTACCAAAAATTAAACTTGATGTATATTATTTTTTTCTTTTCATGATAACTTAATTACTTACTGTATGTATTGATTTAACTATTTTAAAATAACAAGCAGACAGTAGTTTATAAAATATAATAATCAACAACTAATTATAACAGAGATGAATAACCTAATTCAACAATCATCTACAAAATAAAATTTATTATAGTCTTCTCTATTTAAAAAAGTGTTTTACTTTAAAACGTACATTTATATATTTTTAATTAAATTTCGTTAGAAAATGCAGTCAAGTATAAAAGGATTACAACATACAAATAATTACCATATATCAAATATTTTTAAATTTGTGAAACAAAATGCTCCATTCAAATTCTCCCAACAGAGATTTACATTATATTTGTTTTTCTTTTGATCGGTACTTGTAAGAACCCAAAACACCAAATATTTCAATAAATTACGACAAGCTTCTTATACTCTTCACCAGATATAACAGCCTCCATGATCATCATAGGATCAAACTCTCCATCATTATCCAAAAACACTTTGATCAAATTCTTCGAAAAGCCACTAACCAAAGCAACTCCTTTCTCTCTTCCCGGCACCGGCGTTGCCCTAGAATCCCTCAGATTCCAAAACACAATCTCCGGCACAACGTCTCCGTACCCTTTGTTTCTAAACTTGTTCATAATCACCTGATAATCCGTTTCCCATCTATTCCCGGACGCTTCATCAAACTCCATATCGCTGAACACAAACACTCTCTTGATCATCTCCTCCGGCTTCAATCTCCCTTCCACCGCCACTCTCAGAATCAAATCAAACACTCTCTGAAAATCAGTGTTCATTCCGCAATCCATTCTCCTCACGAACTCTGTTTTTGATCTCAGATCGTCTCCTTGTACAATTTCCAATCTCGGATGTTCGCTGAAAGTTATCAGCTTTCCTCTCCACGGCTCTTCAGATAACTCAGAGACAAGCAAACCAAGCGCCACGGCAACCTCCATTGGAGTACCTTCCATAGATCCCGAAACATCGGAAATAGCGATGCAATTCGTTAAAGAACCTTTCGTTTTCAGATCAGCAACCATTCGTTTCCATTGCAGCTCAGCGACTTGTCCACCGTCTCCACCGTCTAAATCCTGGATTATCTCGTGTGGAAACATAGCACCGGCGGCTACAGACGTTTTCCCTGACTTGGCATCTTCAAGATATTTCTGAAACCTCTCTGTGTCGTGTTTGAAGAAAATCTCTTTGTACGTCTTCATCGCCACGGAGGCTACACGGTTGTACGGAAGAGTTTTCCAGTTTCTTGCTCCCATGTAAACCTCAGGGAGTTGCAGAGTTTTACGGAGAGGAACAAGGACTTGTTTACGTAGACGATCACGAACTCTGTACGCGTAGTGAGCTTCTTCAACGCCTTCGTATTCTGGGAATGATTCTCTAGGAAAGATCTTCCTAGCTATGCTCTCGCAGAGAAGTGTAGCTTTGTCGAATGATGAATCGAGCGATGGACACCATTTCGCCGCTAGAGAGATTTTGTTTGTTTCTCCTGACGTAAAAAAGTCGAGATCTTTCTTCAGGTGATCTGCAAAGAGATCAGAGACGCGTTCGTGGAGAAAACGGTAGTCAGGGTCGTGAGAGTATCTTATAAATGCTTTCTTCCCCAAGGAAACTTTCTTCTTCTTTCGATCCAAACTCGCTATAGCTTTCTCCTCCCGGTTCCTTCTCTCTGCATTCGCCACTCTCAGCTCCCTCGTCGCCGCTGGTTTCCTTCCACCACCACGGCGACCACGAGAAGAGAATATTCTTGAGGTATTATGAGGAGGAGGGGAATGAGCTCTTCCTCTTCCTCTTCCTCTACCTCTACCTCCACGGAGTCCACTGTTCCTCTGCATCCGTTCGGATTTTTGGATACTACGGATCTGAAATCCTTGTAGAATCCGGTAAAGAATCTCCGGAAAATCTTTAAAGTAGCCAAATTTCGAGAGGGAGTCGAGGTTACAAGCTAGAGTTTTGGGATGACAACCGTGGAGCCACAGCGCCGCCGTGTAAAACCCTTTCTTGTCGGATTTTCCGGTGCCACGGACTCCACGAAGGTTACATATAAGCTTGAGAGTGGTCAAGGCGTCGTGGTCCCAAGCCACTTGAAGACGCTGCTCAATAGATTCCTTAGGTGTGCTGGGAACAACGTGGAAGAAGAAGTCGAGGCAGGGGTTGCCTGCGGAGAGGTACGTGGCGGATTTATTCTCGGTGTGACCCATCTGAGGAGCAGAAATTTCGTTGACTCTGTTTGAGTTGTTGAAGTTTGAAACCATTAGATCCATGAATGGATCTCTGGGACCAGATACGGTGATGGGTTTTGGGTGGAGAGAGTTAGGATCTCGGAGCTCTGGTGGACCAAGCAACGGAGAAGGAGAAGCCATGATAGTAAAGAAAGGAATTAGAGTTTTGCGTATTCTCTCTTGAAATGCAAGTGAAATAGAAAGAAACTATGAATTGTTTTAGGGAGAGACAAATTTAAGCAAACACTTGAGCTGTTTTAGAAGAGATAACTTGAGCTATTCTCTCTTGTTCACATTCCTTGGAGATCACGTTATATGGAAAGACTTTGACTTTTGAGTGGTATTATAATAGTCCAAGTTGGTGGGCAAAGATCCGTCTTATCCGTGGCAGCGAAGAAATCGACAATTATAAAAGTCTCATTGTATTAACAATGAACTAATTATTTGGTCACTACTCTTCATCTCATCACTAAAAATATTCGCTCTATTTTCTGACGATCAAGAAAGTTATAGTTGTGTACTACTCTGAGTATTTTAAAGATTCAAACAGTAGCAACGTGGAAGGAACAATATAGATTGTGTACTAGTTTGAGTATTTTACGGATTTCAGACAGTAACAACGTGGAACAGACAGTGTGCAACAAATATAATTAACAGAAATAAAATACCATAGAGGTGGAGGTGGTGGTGATCGCCTGCAATGCTAGCTGTGCACGAGATTACAGTAATGACTAGGTTACATGTGACCGTGGAGGCTGATAAAGTATTAGTAAAACTGGATATGAACATTAAAGTAGAAGGAATTAGTATTGCAAAAAGGAATCAATATATATATATATATATATATATATAAGCAAAAACTAACTCTAGTCAACACACAAGTCGAGAACTCAGATACATAAATATACATAAACATATTCAAACATCAACACTCAGCAGAAAGAAACCATTCACAAAAAAAGAAAAACTTCAAAGACATGGAAACATTAAGCAAAATGCTCTTAACTAGAAACAGAGCTGTGTGCAGTTTGAGAATCAGAGACACTGGTCAGCAAATGATGCGTAGCCTTCTCATAATTCACAAAGCCCATGAACCAGAAGTCATGTCCATCAACGGTCGTCACCTGAATATACTTCTCCGGTGGAGTCTCCTTCATCACCACCGGATTAACAGTTCCAACATTCACCAACGGTACCACCACCTGCCGCAAAACCATTAACATCAAATAAACATTTATACACTTACTTACAATCTCCAATTTCATCTATAAAAGAACATGACTATATACCCTGTAGTAGCTCCAAGCTTCTTGTCCAGAAGGTGCTGTGAAGAAGAGAGGACGGTCACTGCAGAAAGCAACGCGAACATTCGATAGATACAGAGTTCCAGCGACAGGACCTGTCGTCGTTGAGAAGTAACAAGCGAATGTTTTCTTCAGCTTCTCGTTCGGCTCTGTTCCGAAAATTTGAATGAAAAGCGACTCAAATCCTCCTTTCGTTATCGCTTTCGCCGTTAGATTAACCTTTCCCCACGCCGTTTCCGACATAGACGGCCCTGTCTTCACTACAGAAACAAAACCACCCACAAAATTTCATTAAAATTGATATGATCAAGACGAAATCTGAAAATTTTCACCAAACGAAGTCAAAATTGCAGAGTCAAGATGATTCAATTAAGTGGTTCGGAGACTTACGATTGTGCCAGAGGTTACGTGCGACGGTTTCAGCTTTGCGGCTCCAGGTATGGAACATTCCGATGACTGGTTCGAGAGGGTTATTAGTTGGTGGATGTTCGACAGGAGAGTAGATGATGTATGGTTGGTACTGCCTCTGCTGGTTATCTCCGGCGACCCACGCCGCCGCCTGTTGGTTATCTGGATGAGCCACGGGAGCCGCCGGAGCTCCCATCACGTGGGTCCCCCATTTCTTCGGATCCGGATCCGATGAAGAAGGTTGTTTTTGTAGTTGATCCTCTGTTTCTACGGATTTGGGCTGTTCTTGATCGATGATCTGAGGAGGCTGAGGCTGGTGAGTCTCTTCTTCTTGCGATCCTTTCATGGCTGAAAATGTTCTGAATTGGCGGATGATGGTTCGATATTGTTCTTCTATTGAGATGAAATTGATGGGTTGTGATTAACTTTGATCTAATTTATAAGGTATGGATTTACACATATAAAACGCGGTTCTGATGTTGCCTTTGGGATGAAGAGTCGGACCCTTTTTTTGTTCAAGGCTGGATTGTTTTAAATAATCCTTAACCAATAAGAAAAGAACACGTTTTAAAATGTTGTCGGTATACAAGATTTTAGAAACATACTACTAGAAAGATTGCCTCGTGTCAATGATTACATTTTGCTAGAATCTTCTTACGATTCCATTTTTATAAATGCGGCAAAGGCCTAAACAGTAAACACGTTGATCGTTCGTTTAAAAAAAAAACCAAAAATTAGTGTTTGAATTTTAAACCAATGCTAGAACGAACTATTAGGCCTATTCAGCCCAATATCAGTTAAAAATTTCTTTCTCAAAAAGGGCCCATTAAGTGTGATATTGTCTTCGAGAAGATTCATTATTTCATAGTAGAAGAATCCTTCAAATCAACGAAATTGACTAATCTCGTTTTAAGTACACGCGTGTAATCGTCAGATATTTGGACTTTCCCTAAAACTCACATTTTCTTCTTCCCCGTAATTTCCCGAGAAATCAATTTCAGAAAAGGGAATAAAATCTCTTCGAATCACAGCTTCATCTTCTTCATAATACTTCTCTTCGTGGACTTTTGATTCATCAAACAAGAATGTCGAAAGAGGGAGAAACGGTGATGGGAGTTCCGTATTACGCCGGACAGAATCCGTATTACGCGGGGCAGAATCCGTATCAGGCTGGAATTGTGCCGCCGAACGCTATCTACGGTGATCCGTTAGGTGCTCCGATCCAGCAAACGATTTATCGTGACACTCCTGCTCCTTTCAATTGCCTTTATTGCGGCAATACTGGTCTCACCAATCTTAGGTAAATTCATTCTTATTCGATCTAAGAGTCTCTTTGCTCGTAAAGCATATTGTATGTGATCATCGTGTGAATCTGAAATTGGCATATTAGGGGTCCATTTCAATTGATCATGTACTTAGATCTGTTGAGACTGATGCGAAATTCACAATCCTTGCCAGTGGTTTGAGTATTTAGATGTGGAATTTGGATTTGTTTGAATCGTGTGATCAATGGCTTCTTTCATTAACAATATAATGATTGAACGATGACAAAATTATATTTCTATATGAACAAAATGTTACTAAACTTGTTTCACTTAATGTGTGCTAGTTCTTGTTAATTTCTCTCAAGAGTCAAGAATGATGCTTAAGCTGAAAAGATAAAAGCTTTACTTCTTTTTGTTCATTACAACATATTTTACTGGATTTTCATGAAATTACTCTGCTTCTTGTTTTCTCATTTCTTGGCATCCATGTTTAGGCTACAACAGTAGAACATCATTATTAAGAGCATGAGTCTGTGCTATTCATTGTCACAACCTGTGGTTTAATCTTCTTTTTACCTTCTCTTTGTTCGTGTTATAAACTTTTATATATTTGGATTGGGAACAGATCAAAGCCTGGTGTAGCTGCTGTTGTTGCTTGCATGATGCCGTTTATGCTTGGATTCTGCTTTCTCTGCCCTTCAATGGATTGCCTCTGGAACAAACAGCACCATTGTCCACAGTGTGGGAACAAGGTAATTTTGCATGTCTTCTTCTTCTTCTTCCTTCCAACTCTTGTTTTTTTTTCCTTTATTTCTCTGTATTCAAGATTGTTTCATTCATATGGTTGATTTGGTCCGCAGGTTGCTGACTTTGAGAAATCAGATCCCTGCCTAGTGATGGATCCACCACAATGGACGCAACCTAGTTTTGCACTCCCTGCATGATAAGATACCTTTTTCTTTTCCTTCTTATGATTGATATTGAATGTGAAGTTGAGTTGTTCTGTTGTATGTACTGAAAAATATTGAAGATCCAGAATAGCCTTATAAAATGTGTGAGAAAAAAAAGAAAGAATATATATTGTTGTATATCTTCCAACTGATTCATGAATTTGAAACCTCTATTGTCTTGATTCTTGTGCCTCTTGGATATGAGTCTATGACACAAGACTCGTATCTTCTCGTTGAGAGATTATTTTCGTCTTTAAAAATCCCCACAGGTATGGATGGTGTGATGGTGTGATGGGCAGGTCCCACCCACCGCAACCACCTAGTTTGATATGGCTAATGTGGTTTTTGGTATACAGACCATAGGCTACTCTGTGGTTAACCTAGAAACTACATAGGAAATTGCTCGGACCACAGGTTTCCCAAACATACTAACCCTACCATCAGGTTTAGCAATATAGTAGCCATACAACTATCTCATGTCTCAAGTCCTCGTTTTCCACAGGAAACAAAATTTCAACTGTGTGAAACGGGCAGCTAAAGATCATTGCATCCTTGGCTCTGTCACATACTAAATGTTATGGGAAATTTCAATCTTGACTTCTAATGTGTGTACAGGCCAAAAGAAAATATAAAAAATGTTCCTGCATAAGGCACAAAAACATTTGTGAGTATCCTCGTATTGCTTAACATGAGCCCAAAACTTACAATTATAAACTTCGTGAATCAGATTGGATTCTTTTGTGGGTTATCTTTCACTTTAATTTATTTTGGAATCTTCGAAGCTAGTCATAAGTTTTGTATTATTGGTTGTGTTTCTTAGACCCCTTGATAGTAAATAATCTGGTATACTTCTCTGTCAATCAAGAAGTCGATAATAGCAACTTCTCTTAAGTTAAAATGAAGCAAAGTACAAAATACTTTACTCCATTTTGGTATATTGAGAATTCATTAGGCAAAAGTTTGTACTGCTTTGTGCTCAAGCACGGTTCTGCCTTACAAAATGAGATTGTTCTATAGAAAACCCTAGTGTATGTTGCTCAAGGAGTTAGCTACATAGAAAGTTTTAGCAGTATAGGTGAATGGAGATTTTTACCAAAAAATCTTAGTTGCTTCTTCAACTGTTGCTAACTTTTGAAGAAACATAAAGTTGACTCTCTGTTATGTCTTGATGGATGTTTGACTGAGACAACATCAAGTTGTGTAAATGAATCCTTCAGCAACTTGAATTAAGTTTGAATTTTTTTTCTTATAGGAGTTTGATAGATCGATAAATAGGGAGTTGCGTGCAAAGGTGAAAAGGCAAGAGGAATTTTTAGTGCAATACAGGTGTGCAACTGTAGTTGTCACCAAAGCATATGCCTTTGTCTACTGGTTTAGATGTTCAAAATCTTTATAATCCCAATAAGCCTCTTATGTTTTGTTGGAATCTGGGAATAGTGAGAGTTGCCTCTTCAGCGTGTGAAGTGGCTTTGTTAGGTACTTTGGGACCATTTTAGATGTCTATCTATAGCAAGAAATTTATAAAGCTTTTTGATGTGGGGGTTTTTGGGATTAGTTTCTTCGCTATAAATGTCTAATCATGCCTCAAGAAACGGTCAATTAAGGAAGATACAAGTGAATCTTAAATGGGGTCCATAGTTATTACAAGATTTTCAAGAGATGTGTTAGGATTTTGCTTAGAGATTGGAGAAAAAAAGGAGGACCACAAAAGGAAAGCTAAAACATGTGATGTAAGTTAAAACTGCTCCTATATCAAAACCCATTTGTTATTTGTCATTATGTCTCAGAAAGCTGAAGCTGATCTTCAAGTCACTCCCTCACTAGGGGTTTTGCTTCTTCACACGCAACCTCTACACAAAATATCAAACACTATCTTTTCGCCTATATTTTATTAGCCAAGAAATTCCGGGTCTTACAAGTTTATAATCTGTTTGGACATGTAATCTAGGTCTCTATTTGTCGGTTGGTTTCTTAATTCACCTTGTCTACCTCCCATAATAGATTTAACCGGTTGAATTACCAACTTTGATCATAATAGACATTAATAGGGGGTATTAATTAAGTAATTAGTGGGTTTAGGTTTGTGTTGTCATCAAGAAATGAATATGGGAAGAGTCACATCTCTAGTTTTGCTTAGAGTCTAGGCAATATGTCTTAGGGGTCTGACCTCATCCTCTTCTTTAAGTGCTTTGTAGAAGGGCTTATGGGAATAGGCAAGAGCCATAAAGAAAGAGATTCTGGCTCTTAAACCAAAATAAAACGAAACTGAGATGAAATAAATTATAAAAAAGATTCTCTCTAAGGTTTATTTGAGTTTGCTTACCCAACTAGGTTCCTTATTGTTTTTATGTAGTTTAATTATGGTGTGGTGGTTGAGAGAGACAAAAGAAAAGGATTGGATTTCAAGAGATTTGTATAGCTTTTTGATGAATGATGATGCACTTTCCCCACCTTCGTAGTGTTTCTTGTGAGTATGTTCTTAATAAAAAAAATCCCACGATATAGTCTTTTACTCTAGATGAAATGGTAAAACCAGGTTTGGGTCAAATATTCACGTTACGATTGTATTATTTTTTTGTATTAGCGTCCATATTTTTATTGTTTATAGCATGCATTTGTTGACATTTTTACTAGTGTTTTCGGTGACCAAAAAGTTCTAAACCTTTGGTATCTATACAAACGTAAATCATTCGTTTATAGACATAACAAGACTACAACAACACACGTTAACCGGTTGATAACTACTCGCACTTGGGGTTCTTGTTTTAACTTTCAAACGAATCGAGTTACTGGACTTTAAAATATATTAGTATCTTAGAGTTGTTTTGTTATTTAACATTAAGACAAAGGTCTACTAAATCTAAGGTGAGTGAGTATACATATTTGAATGTGGTTGGTGGAAGTGACACATAACCATGCAATATGTAAGTAAACAAAAATAAAATGGCGTGTGGGTAATGGATGGTTTGTGAAAGTGTGTGGGTCTCCCACGTCTCCCAAGTCGCAGCCCACTTGGAATTTTATACAAATTTGAATTTCACGAAACACAAGTCAGCATTATACGACTCTTTCCACCTTCTATTCCTTCTTTATTTTCTTCAATGATTTATTTTTCATAAATATACATCTGTATTCCTCTGCTGTTGGGTGTTTATTTGAATAGTATAATTAAAATTCCAAAAAAAGAGAGGTCATTTTGTGATGAACTTTGCTTCTTGTCGCTAAATGTAACCAGAGAACGCAACTCTGTTTCAAACGGGAAAAAAAACTTGTGACGCGAAGAACTCAAATAAATATCGGATTCTAAGAATTAATATATGGAATAAAACATATATCATATATGTATACATATATTTAGTTATATATATATATATATATATATGTCACAACCACGATCGTCATTGTGACTGTGAACTATGGGAAAGTAGAGATGAAAGTCAGATCTCATTATCGGACTACTAATCAATACTATTTTATATGTGTATATCACTCTTTATCGTACCACTTAAATATCACGTTTACGATAATCTAGTATATGAGATACAAAACTAATACTTAATTATCGGGGTTTTTTGATATGTTTGCAAAAAATTAGGTTGGATAACCCACCACAAAACACTTAATTATTAATGGAATGGTATATAAGTTTGGAAATAAAGTAACCAGTTGACTAAGCAGAATTACATCATATTTTAATATAAAAGAAAACTAAATAGAGATATGTTAAATCTTATGAATGTCCATATGGTTAAAATTCTTTTTTTTCTTCAATTTTTCAATATTTTATTGTAGAACTATATTTATTAAGAATGATGGAGTATTGATAATAAAATGTTTAATATACAAAATTTTATGTATTGCAATTCCAATATATATTATTCCTATATACTATAATCGGAGTCAAAGAAGTAACTTGTGGGGAAAACAGAACAAAATATTTGAACAAATCCACTATCTAACCGCAATAATGCCGTACGACGAATCCAAATGGGGAATTTTCTCTCTTGGGTCGGGAAAAAATATTCTTTACCTTCCCTTGTGGCATACGGAACATGAAAACAATCCTTCAAATATATTAAAAGATTGTAATAAAGTTGTTACTTAATTTGACAATCGATAATCACTAAGTTGATTGGGATTGTTTGCAAGAACAAGAATTCGCAACTTGTGTCTACCACCATTAATATCGAATATGTATGAACTAGTAAGAAAGCAAATATAGATAGGATATTTCTGGAGGTAACTTGGTCGTTTAACTTACTTCAGATAGCTTAGTTATTCAACACAAATCAAAATGCCTATAACCGATTATTTTTTCAAATATATTTTTCATAAAGTTCTTCAAATATAATATAGGTTTTATAGATATATCGTACATGAGGTATATTGATAGGTTAAGTTCGGAGATGTTTTGTGGAAAAATGCTAATATTGATATGTTAGGATTTCTAAGCCATAAAAGTATTGATCAAATTACTAGTTAAAATATTATCTTACTTGAACGGAGTTGTTTTTCTTTTGTTAATTACTTTAACGGAGTTGTTAATTAATTCAAAATTTTAATTGCATAAAATTTCTTCGGTAGGTTTTGTGTCTCACTATGTCGAACACTCATCAGACCGTTACCTAACTTTTCAATTCAGTTGCGTAAGGCATAGTAATTCGATAACGACAACAGTAAACAGACCTCAGTAACTCACATAGAGAATGTTTTTATTTATTTTTTCCAACTGGAGTAGGTATGAAGATTGGAATGAGAATCATTAGATAGAGAGAGAGATTTGATCCTCTTCGAATATATTATCCTCACGGAATTTGGTTCTTATTGGTGATTCTTTCAACCTCTTATGCTTGTTTCTTCTTTTTGTTCATAAAAGAAACTATATCTTTCCATCTAACTTTTTTTTTTTTTTTTTTGAATCGATTCTTGTATAAATTTTTCTTGTAGTCCTTCCATATTAGAATCCTATGACGACAGAGATTGTTCCTCCATTCGACAAAACTAATCATCTAATCTATGAGTTTTCTATCTTTTAGTTGATAACCAAAACAAAACTTGTACCTGGTCTCATGTACTAATAAATCAGTCTATAATAGTACTATAGTAGCTAGTATAGTAGTATACTAAATATTAAAGATATTAAACATAACAAAATAGCACACAATATTTATCAAGAATTTAAATCTTTCTTTTATTGTTGAAATTAACAAAATAAAAAAAGTAGAGCAAATTAAACTATTTACAAATGTAAATTATCTCAAAAATAGAAAAATACTTATATAGCAATGTTAGCATCTTTACAACCTATGAGAATACACTTCAGTGGTCAATAAGGACAAACTATAAATTAAAGGAAATGCAGGTAGGATATTAACTATTTTTTTTGTCAACACTATTTTCGGTTGTTTAAGTTTCCCAAATAATACAAAGATAAATTCCATATAAATTCTTTTGTAAATTTCTTAAAATATCTTCCTTCATTTCTCCGTTTTTAATGGTATCGCTCATTTTAGCTCAAATTCATCATGTTCTCCAATCTTTTTTTTTATTTTTAATATATCGTTCTCCAGTCTTACATTCTTTTTTTTGCTTAACTCACACGCTCTCTCCTCATCAGCCCTAAATCAAATGAGCTACTAATATATGTAATTTGTTTATTTAATTAAAAACATGGCAATTTAGAAAAATGAAAGGAATCACAAAAAGAACTATATAAGTTACAAGTTAGGGGAAATAGTAACTCTAAATTTGGACATGTATAAGTGGGGACCTTATGTGAAATCAGATCACATTATTGTGAACCATGAATATTATTTTTTCTGAAGATTTCAGTTTGAAATGTGTAAATTTATAATTGTGTTGTTTCCACCGAATAATTATGACCTTTTTGACATTAAAAGAGATAACTACTCATCACAGTCTTATTACGTTTTCTGCACTTTTGACAAAAAGCTCTCTTTGACAGCCTCTCCGTGCCATTATTACCCTTTTTTAGTTGTAATCCTCCATGCATATATGTAATAATCATATACTCAAAACTACATAAATACAGATAAAAAAAAGGTGGTATAGACACACTAATAATTTGTCACGTGCAGAGAGGAAATAATTTCAACTGTAATAATTTCCTCTTTGATAATAATAATACACATACCTTTTTATTAATAATAAAGAGATTATTATATTTTTGGTTTGAATACTCTTTAATTGATCTCGGCATGGAATTGTCATGATGTCATGGAGAGAAATTAAATAAACCCAACCAACGTGTAATAACAAGCTACTGCTGTTTCTCTTTTCTTATTCCAAATAAAATAAAATATTTTCCGTTTGTGGTAGCATCTCCAAATAAAGTTTATACCCTAAATTTGTACAATGACTCATAAACATATATTTATTGCAATAAGTGGACCGTTGGGAGAAGAAGTGAAAGTTTGCTAGGGAATAAAGTGAATATATTTACTAGAATTGGGTGGTTAATTAATCAGATAAAATTCTAACTCGTTCACGAAAGCATATAAAAACAACGAAACAAAAGGTAGGGACAAAGATTCGTTTTCAAGTAAAATAGAAAATTTGGAAAAAAAGGAAAGAGAGCCGTATTAATATTAAATTATTAATATAATTTATTAAAAGATAGTCAACATTAAAATTAAATTAAAGATTTCTTCTGAAACTATTGCAACTACTGGTCTCTTCATCGGAAGAAAAGATCTCCGTCGTGAGTCCACTTGAAGCATGATCGGAAGTAGGGGAGCTCGGTAAAAGGTTCAAATCCGTTGTTCTTTCTTTTCTCATGAAATCAAAGAAGATTGGTTTACTTTTATCTTCGATTTGGTTCGTTGTAATTATATCAATGTCATCATCATTCGAATTACTATCATTCTTATTATAGTATCTAAGATTCCGGCTATCTCCGTCGTCGTCGTCGTCGTTCTTGTTAACGGCTCTCTTTTTCAAGAAGATGCGACAGAGAACCCAGTTCTCAGTGGGGCCCATGGAACTCTGCAAAAATTATTAGATTCCCAAATTTAGTGAAATTGAACCGGAGACTAAACCGGAAATCGAGAGAGGGAATTACGTACCGGAGGAGTTGAAGAAAGGCGATACTCGTGCATGATCCAATCGGTTCTTGAGCCATGCGGTGGTTTGCCTTTGTAGAAGACAAGAGTTTTCTTCAAACCAACAATTTGATTTCCTCTAGAGGTCACAACCCGTTTATCAATACCGGTAGCTTTCCAGTAACCCGAACCGGTAGCCCGGTTTGACCGGTTCCCATTTGGGTACTTGGCTTCCCTTGTGCTAAAGAAGTACCTCTCCTTGTCCAAATTGCCTACTCACAACAAAAAGTAAAAAAACTTATTAGCCTAAGGTCGAAAAAACAAAACAAATAAGGAAAATGAGAATACAAACCAGGTAAATCCCAAGGATCAGCTCTGCAAACATCAAACTCAGGGATGATAGAAGCAGGCAAAGGAGAAGAACACACTTTCTTCTTAAGGTACTGAACCACAAGCTCTTCATCAGTGGGATGAAATCTGAATCCAGGTGGCAATCTTAGAACACCATTCTTCACCAGTTTTACATTTTCCATGGATTCAAAACAAGAAGAGCTAGAGAACTAAAACAGAGATAGAGAAAGGAAGAAGAAGGAGAGAGTGCTGTGTATGGAAGAGGGAAACAAGGAAGTTGTTGTTTTTATAAGGTAGAAGATGATACGAACAACTCCTTTTCTTTATTATTATTACTTTTTAAAAATATATTTTTATGGCGTAAACCATACTCAATCTCCTACCTCCTTTTGACGCCATTTTCATAAATCTATCTTTTCTTTCCTTTTTAATAATTCACTACTATATTTTTTATGTCTCTCAATTATTATTATTTTAGTCGGTATCTACCTCCTCTCTCTCTTTTTTTTTTATAAAAAAAATATGTAAAGTGTAAAACTCTTCAAACATTTGTTTTTTTTTTAAACCAGAAAAATAAATGAAAATGACTACTTTTTTTTTAAACAGCTCCAGTATTTAATTCGTTTAAAGAAATTATAGCTTAATCATACACTCAAACAATATAACGTGGAGGTTATAATAATGATTTTACTACATACATACATTTACCAACCTAGGTCGTCCATTATCTAATTTGCTTGTTAGGTTTTAAACCAAGTTGCTAGTAGTTTAGAGTCCTTTTGGTGTTATATATATATGGGTATTGTCGTCATTTACATGGTTTAGGCTTTGAGAGAGCCGGACAAGTTTGGTCCATTCGGGACGGTCGCGGCTAAAACGGTGACGCTGAAGTCAGCTTACGTCATGCTGAC
This sequence comes from Cardamine flexuosa, assembly GCA_963555745.1. Classification (NCBI taxonomy): domain Eukaryota; kingdom Viridiplantae; phylum Streptophyta; class Magnoliopsida; order Brassicales; family Brassicaceae; genus Cardamine; species Cardamine flexuosa. The sequence continues at coordinate 4,351,321 of OY743216.1, read as the reverse complement.
AACCGAAACTCGCCTTCTGCGTTTGCACTTTTACATATTATACCCTTTTGAGATTCCAAATTTAAAATAAACTCCACAAAACAATTTGGATAATATGATTGGTTTTTTTTTTCCTTACTGGGAAGAATTATTTCAGTAATTTGTGAAAATGAGAGAAAGGATACGTCTGGTGCTTATGGGAGGGGGACATCAGAATCGTAAGCCTCTAGTTTTGAGGTATTTGACAAGGTTTTTTCTAACCACGATAATGTTTCCTACCATGTTCAAACACGTTACAGGCTACTTCAACATCGATCCAAATATTTTAATTTAATTTAAATCATATCATTCAAGTAAGGATTCAACGAAGAATACTTGTCGTTGGAACTTCACTAAACTGTTGTTATACATTTCAAATCGATATACTGGTATTGTAACAAACCGACTTAAATTTGAGATATTGCATTCTAATCATGGACCAAACGTATACACATTTAAAATTCGTAATTATACGTTTAAGACCTAAAAAGTTCGTTATTTTTTGTTGTCATGTTTTGTCAGATTGACAACGAAACAATAAATCATATTTTATAGTCTCTAGCGATGCAAGATTTAGTATGTTCGATATGGAAGGATAGACATATTCGAGCTAGACTTTGATATATACTCTGGTTCCAAGTGTTTTCCAACCTTTGACTTTCACAAAATCAACGTGTTCATGTGTTATTGTGTATTTGTGTATATATACATCATACATGCTGACATGCATACGCACAATTGCAATTTGCAAGGACGAGTAAGGAGAGTACTAATTAGTAAATAATGTGATATGGCCAATAGGCACGTAATATTTACAGTATATATTTACTCCATTATCCCTCTTAAGTGCTTTTCCCTCGTGTTGTCGGGATTGGAGTTTGTGGTTAGAGTTCTTCAATTTTCACTAACGCAACTATTTTCTCATTTTCGTTGTATAATCGATCCATCGAATTTTTATAAACGTTTTTTTTGTTTTAAAAATTATGATTTACATTAAGAAAATAGCAAATGTTTATGAATTACTTGATATATCCCTATTCCATTTTATGAAGTAGGTACGCTTATTTTACCAATGTTTTAAATTTATCAGTAGTACGTAAAATATATTTTGTTGTCTTTTAGAGTTTTATATACTTGAATACTAGTAATAGATCATAGATCATATACCTCTTGGCTAAGACAGTAAGACTTATCAATCTTATTAATTAATATTGACAACTCAACCCACCACCAAAAGAAGAAATTATGGAACTCTTGAGTATTTGATAACCATCTGAAATATCTAAGACAAGTCAATGATTTCTTTTACAATTGAAAGAACAATATTTTTGAACAAAATATATAGATGTAGATGTAAACTCAGACACCAACTTGATAATTAACTTTGTATGGACCATGCCCTGTATATATTCAGACCAGTGACACACCAATATCCATATAATATAGATGCACGTAGTATATGGGATAGAAATCAAGAACCGGCAACAAAATAAATAATAATAATAACTAAATCCAATTCATGTAAATTAGATAAAAATAATATAAAATCGATGTCAAGGGGTCCGTGAAGCTGACAGTGTGCTGTAAGTTCCTCCAATCCCGTTGTCAACCTTTCTGTTTGTATAGATCACATGAAATTTTCTTTATAATTTTTTTTAAATGATCGATTTCGTCCAAATATATGTTATCTTTAAAATAGCAAATGCGTGACGTTATTGTCGGTATAATAATATTCACTATCGATACTACAAGTTACCTCTCTATTGAGACCAAGGATTAACAAAACATATTTACATTTAAATAGTATATCATATGGTTATTAAGGATATCTTCGTCGCTGTTACTGTTATATTAAAACGATAACTTCCACTCTTTTAGTTTTACTTGTATACTATGACATAGTCTTGTACTAACCCGTCGTTTTCGACTATCTAGTATGATATATAAGATTCACGATAGTAGGGAATTAATTTATTATGTATATTAGGACATATCATGTTTACCTCTTTATGTTATTGTTCTGTTCATTTTACGATGAAAAAATAGGTTTTGATTCTACCATTTAAATTGTAATTACGATGTATATAAACTTCTTTAAGATGGCTTATTATATCTACTAAAGGAGTTGTTGTAAAGAAATATTGGGAACTAAACTCAATTATGTGCTCTAGTATTACATTTTAAGGTTATTTTGATTAGCTTATTGACAATACCATACATAATATAATTCAAAGTTTATACCACTAGTATATGGTTTCGTAGTATACATAATGCATTTATGCATGATGATAAACAGGTATAGAGGGTGGATGAAGGGAATATAAGAGGGAAGGGTCCTACATGCTTCCAAAACGACAGCTTCACACGTCGGATTAAAGTCTCAGAGACACAAAATGCAATGCAACCAAACCATCCACATACGATATCTCCTTCTCTCCCGATTTCCCAAATCTTCTTTGTCTCAAATTTTCTAATCACATTCAATGAATGGTCCCTTCCAAAAATGACAAAACTGCCCTCTAATATTTTCAACGACCTATTTTATAAATGATTGATTTAAAAACATTTTAACAAGAAACAAAGAAGTCTCTAGTGATTGAGTCTCCGAGACTCAACCTAATTATCTAATCATTAACCATTTCCGTTTTTTTCCCCAGTTGATTATGTAAAATAGAAGGTGGATTACAAGTGATCAAGGGATCACTTTGGGAACTTTCGAAATAATTATGGTTCTTAAGATGACAGAATTAAGTAAAGTATATTGTTTGTCCTCCTACGCATGTTATGACTTTTATTTATTTTTACAGTAAATAAAAGAAGAAGAATGATATTTGGGGGAAAAATATAGATAAGAGATTCCCACAAGCAAAAAGAAAAAGCAGGCGCACGCACCCCACTTATGACTTGGTCACCAATGGTCTAAGACTCTAAATTGGCAAATATTATCAAATAAGGGTTTCGTAAGTTGTATTGCGGCTCCGATTTTCTGTTTTCTTACTAATGTATTTTATTTAACATTTCCTTCGATTTGTAATATTAAAAGTTTCTCATATAGTTAAGGCATACCGTATAGTAATAAATGACTAGGATGAGAAATGCGTGTGAGAGCGTCAACGAAGTTTGCGTGGGGACGTTGGAGAGAAAGTGAGAAAACGTCAAAGGATGCAACTATAACTACATGATTTCGAATTCCACATTTGCTTAATAGTTACTTAATTCGGGGTTTCATGGTTCTGTGATTTCGTCCAGTTTTCTAGTAGTTGAGGACGCGATCTCTTTTTTCCTACGTTTGGGGGGTTAAATTTGACTTGTTGTTATGTGAAATTATATTATCCCGTAAACTTTTGAAACGGGCGATGATGATCGTATAAATTAAATTGCCGGCCCAGTTGGAAGGTTTCCTACTTTGTTCTGAAATCCAACTAAAATAATAAATAGGTAATGATTTCTCAACCCTGCATAAAATCACGTACAAGCAATCATATGCCATTTATGACCAATCCAATATGATCTAACGTCTACCTAAGTATTCAAGTTGTATCCATGTGAACTGTTTGAAGAAATGTCATATGACTTTTTACTGTATCCTAGAACATGTATATTTATATGTTAGTGGTTTTATACTTTTTTTTGGGTGGGGAGGGGGAATATTAGTTGTTTATATAAGTCTCGTTTTTACTTCATCACCCTCATTCAAATCTGTATAATATATATTGTGAAAATTTAGTTTAAAAAAACTGCTCAGATTAAAGCATTTTAGTTTCTAGAATCAAATAAATAAACAGATTTTTGTCGACAAATAAATAAATATATTGAAAATTCAAAGTCATCACTCATAATCGATATCGAAGTTGACTACAAATTAATTTCATATATTTAATGTATTTGAGGAGCTAGCTTTTGCTTTTATTCTACCTAAATGATCTCAGTTTCTTCATTTTGAAGCTACACTTTGTCAACCTCAAAGTTGCATACCTCCTTTCATAAAGAAAACTTTTATTCAATATTTTGCATATATATGTTGTCAAATGCTTTACCCCTATAACAACAAAAAAAGTTGTCAAATGCTTTTCCGCAGAGAAAAAAGAAAGAAAAAAGAAAAAAAGAAAGGAAAAGTGTATAAGTGCTTTCAAATCTCTCCTTAATTACCCTGGATTTTTATACCTTCAATTATATTGTAATAGACCAAAATTCTAGTAAAAATGTGAGAGTATATTATAATGTCAATGTAGCACATAAGCTTCTCGACCGAAATATTTTAATTTTCAGATTTTTATTTGAATTTGTTTGTATAATTACTTATGGTTATGGATTAGTTAAGATTCGGAAGAAAAACCTGAAATTCGTCTTCATGCTGGATCCAAATTAAATCCTGTGATAGTATGGACTAACAAGAAAATATCCAAAACATCACAAAAAGGCATTATTATTCTGGATAACGTCCCTATGCTTTTACAAAATATTACCGTCTCCGCAACCTTTTTCAGAGACTTGTATACGAAATATAAAATCAAATTACGTTAACTTATAATCATTTTCTTGGATATACGAAACCTAAAAATACACAGTAAGGTATTGCAGCTGTTTATGTCATATATGTGAGCTTGTAAGTTGAAGAAAACCCCACAAAAAGAAAGACGAATCCTTTTCGTTGAAGAAACCTGAAGAATGAAGCTTTTTTTTTTTACTTTTGAAATATGTTTAGTTAACTCATTGCTTTTCATAATTTTTTGGTGTGGACTTGAACATTGTATGCCTTTTTATAGCATGTGACCGAACAACTTAAAAACTTATGAAAAAGATGTTTTCTTACTATTCTCTCACGTGTGTTCTACCAATCCGTGTGCCAACTTTCTCTTCTTTTTTTTCGGGAAAAAATGAAAATAGTTCTGCTTTTGAGAGGAAAAAAAAAAGGTTGTTTCTTTGATGCTTATTCTAAACTTGAAAGACACAAATTCCAGCCAATTAAAGGTTAGACTTTCAAAAAGAAGAAAGAAAAACTACACTAAGAGTTAATTTTTATTCACATTAGAGATTAACATTCCAGTTTAGAATCAAATTTACTAATTTAGTTTGGTTTTCCTTCAGTTTATTTTAGTTTAATCGAAGATAAATTTACATAAATAAGACCGATGCTTACTTATTTTAGTTTGGTTATACTTAAGTTTGATTTCTTAGGGCTTGGGTTGGCTTGCTTCGGATTGAAAGTCAGATGACCACACTATGAGTGACAGTAAATAACTAATAAGTAATAAGAATCAGCAAACTTCATTTCGGTTTGGTCCATCTTAGTTTGGGTTTTATATTGATGTGTAAGTGTGGTTTAGCTTGGGCCTGATTGAGGACTACGTTTAAGTATGGATTTTCTCTCTCGATGGGGTGGATTAGTGATTCAAGATTTGAGAATATTTTTAGGCCCATTATGACTTATTGGGCTCTCTCTATAACTTCTTGTATTTTGATGCCTAATTAATTACTACAGGTTCTCTAATACCAATTGACTTGAAACTCTTTCACTATTAAAACTTTTGAATACGATCGTTCTGCTAATGCTCAAAACCGAAGAAAAAGTAGAAAGCTGATTAGATGGAAAGATAAAAGGGACGAATACGATGAAGCAATTGAATGATATGGTACATCACACATTGTTATGCAGGTTTTATATTATTTTATTATGTATTTCTTTTGTCGTCTATTTTTTTTGTTTTTGTTAAGATATTTGGAAATTAATTGTCATGTGAATAGTTTCCATATAGACAAGTATTGAATCATACGGTTTTATCCAAAAAAGACAGATTTAAATCATATAAATGGGGATTTTCGTCCCAAAGGAAAAAAAAACATAGTATATGCTAATAGTTCTCACATAATATTCGCTATATCATTATTTATAATTAAAACAAAAAAGTTCGCTAATGATTTTTTTTCTTTCAAATTAAGTACTGATCATTGTATTGATATTTCTTCTTTATTTTTTTACAAAGGAAAAACATTTTGAGTTACAAACTTGAGAATAAAGGAGAACACATGAAGAGAGAAAGGTGATATAAACAAGTGTTCGCTATTTGATTTCTTTTCTGTTTGTTTGCCAATTGCCAGTTTAATATCTTCTGTCTGAAGTTTTTATGTAAGCAATGGTAAAATCTTGTTATGTGTCTATAGTGACTTGCCCATTCCGTCCTTGATAAATACAATTTTGTTTGTATATAATTAACTATTATTTAGTGAAGATGCCTAGTCCCTAATCCGTTTTAGGGTGGTCCAAGTTAATGCAATAACTATAAGGTTAACAACAAATGTTTCTTGTTTGAGGTCATGACTCATGAGGTGTTTGGATGGATATTTTCTCTATTCGATCATACACATTTTGTATATTTCAAAAATGAAAGTAGATGACACTAACTTGGGAAAAAAATGTAGCCAGCTCATCAATTCAGAACAATATGAATCGATAAATATAAAGTTTATGTGGTCCATCTCCGATGTCTTATAGGTTATTTAGATGTCGTCCCACAATCCTTGCCTTATCGCTACGCCAATCATTCATTTAGATGTACCCTCCGAAATTTACGATTGATCAAGTCGAAGATTATAATTATATATATAATATAATAAAAGATGAAGATAATATATACTGATATATATTATCATTCATGCATGATGCATGGCTAATTACAGTTTGATAATACAGTTAGAGTCAAATGATGAGACGATGGTATAAAATAAAGATAAAAATCCTAAAACTGGACCATGTCACAATTTTATTGTGAAAAAGAGACCTTCTATATATGTTTTAATTTCACTCTTGAAAAAAATAAAATATGTGCAATGCAGTTGACGTAAAACAATAATAAAAACATCTTACATTAAGATTCATTCTCATCCTCTATACATATATTATTTTTCTCTGAGTCATATATGCGCCATTTTTGCTTGCTTGTACTCTCTTTAATTAGTTGTACTTACCTTAAACTTTTTAAATGCTTCAGTAAACATGTTTAAACCGAAACGATCTCTGTCATTTATCACGGTAAAAAAAAAAACCTTTCCTGTTTTATGAAAGTGGGCAAAGAAGAACGGCATATGGAACATGTATTGATGTAAAACATTTAAATGGTTAACACGGTCATATTTTTCTTTCGTCGCAGACATTTGTTTTGGTTTATAATTGCGAAGCTATAACTAATCAATACTCATAATTAGTATATACTGATGTTACAAACTAATACTAATGTATTTAATTTAATTGTTAGCTCAATAAATTGAACCCAACACACAGAATTAGTTAGAAAAGTAAAGAAAACAAACACGTCGACGGGAAAAACAACAAAATAAGACTAAAAGGGCCCACGTATCGCCACGTCACATAAAAGTCTAAAAAGCATAAACCTGCTGTTGCCTTTACTTGAAAAGGAAAATATAAACGTTCAATGCATTTGCATCAATCTTCAAATTGTATTTTGGGTACTTTCTTCCACTTCTCCACCATACAATACGTATCCCATAAGTCACAATGTCATATGATTCACAACTACGAATACTTATAACAATCTATTTATATTAAGCTATCAACTAGCAACCTTATCTAATTAATTGTCATTACATATTACTCATTTATGAGTTGCCGATAAACTAATTATTCATTGCTATGTTTTCACCGATAAACAAACTAGAATTGTCAAAAAAACGATTGTGTAATTTTAACTAAAAATTGATTACGCAGTTCCTTAACTATGTTCATGGTTTTGGCAGAGACAAATCTATTGCGATTTCGTTACTGTTGATAAATAAAAATGAGAAACAATCTTATAGAGTTATGGTGGCGAATAACATAACACGTAATCCCAAGATTAAGGGCAATTTAAAGTGATATAGGCAAGTTACAAAAGCAAATGGATTGATCTTTGAATTTTTCTTCTTATCAATACAGATAAGGATCTTCTTACCAAATTAAAATGGTGTAGTAGCGATCATTCTATTTTTTGGAAAACAAATACCATAAAACTGAACCGTGCAAAGACTACTAATTTAATGTTATATATAGTATATTAAAAATAACAATGCAGCTGTAATACATTTTTGGATTTTTAAAAATATTTTTCTAGAAATGTTCTAAAAACACAGACATTATAGAAAAGCAAACACATTTAAATTTCTTTATATTAGATGTTATTTCTGTTTTTTGTAGAGGGAAAATGAAATTACAATCTACTGCACACTTTGATGTAGGAAGATTCTTTCACATCGGGTTCGTAAACTCTGCAGTATAGAATTTTAATCACCGGATGCGTCAAGTAGACCAAGAAACAAAGGAAAAATTAATGAAATTTATTATAATTAACAACAAAGACAAATCATAGAGATGGGGCAACTTAATCGAGATGTTTCTAGTTCTAGGTGTATCCAGAAGACAATAATTATGTGAGTACGTATGGAATTTTCTGACCACTGACCATATTTATTTCTGTCTGAAACATATGAATCAAGTTCTAATCAAAAACTATAGAACCTCACGTTTATTTGAGTCATTTATTTTGTTTTTGTGTAGTCATTTCTATATTTGACTTGAGCGTTACTCTCCATCTTGATTACGTTTTATATATCCACATACAGGTTAAAAAAATCTTAGTCAAATTTATTTCATACAAACTACTGAAATAGAATTTCGTGATTTTGTTCATTCCATAAAAGATGGACTTAAATAAGAGGTCGCTATCAAATGTAGGAACCTGAGAATGGGTCTATTTGATCGGTTCTATTGCGAAACGGATGATTAATTGATGAAAACATTGAAAAGGACAAAAAGGAGTTTTAGGAGATAGAATTGATCTTCGATCATTACCAACTTACGTAATTAGCTTTCTTCCTCCCTTTACTATTTGCTTTCATATTTGACCATAGTTTATTTATTAGAACGACCCATTTGAATATATATATCTTCTGTCCTTGACGCATCCTCGAGGCAGAAGATCAATTCATATAAGAAACATTCTTCTGATTAAATTAATTTCATCTACTTGTGTCGTTTATGTTTACAAATATATGTGCCCTTTAACTTCAGCGGCTAAGTTTACAATTTCTCAGACGTAGACGGCAAAAGACGTACTTTATTTTTATCAGAAAAAAAAAACGTACTTCATACATGCAAAATTTGTCTTATTATATATGTATGTACCGAAAAAAATATAAGTTTATAAACAGTTTCAGATTTAACAAGTATTCAAACAATTCAGAAACACTTTCTCGAGTGTTTTCGTTTATTAATATGCATAACTGAAATGTCTCTAGAAGTACACGTAAGGAGTATATAATACATGGATTCCTATTTTGAACTTCTTGATTCTCATTGTTTATGGGCTATTTGTATATATTATTCTTTTGACGGCGTTTATTGACTAATTAATGCATGAGAAAAGTGCAATTTATATGACTCCATAGTCCATATATGTAATTACTGCCAGAAAAGGAAATCGGCAACATTCAAATTACTTTCTGGCCATCTAAAAGAAAATATATTCACGATCATGAAGTTTGGTTATAGGATTTATGCAAAAGGTATAATTTAAGAATTGATTAAATGGTCTGAGTAGAGGTTTTTCACATTGGATGCCATCTTGTTTAGGTGTGTAGCAATTTAACACATCATTAGTCATTACATTTATATTATTATTTACAAGGTATAATTTTTATTCTTACAAAAGTGCATGTATATAAATAAATTGATTCGAGTAATTAATTTTTGAACAATGAGTTATCTCTATCAAACCTATATATGTTCAAGGTTAATACGTACAAAACTTCTGTTATTCTCCCTAATATAGATTCAACAGACCCATCATTGATGATATAGTATATAATAGTATTAATTTATTTGGTATCGATTAATCAATTAGCTAACAAATCATAGATAGGTATCTATCATTGAAACCTATATATGTAGCTTAGCTTTATAATGTAAGTGCGTGTAAAGCTAGATTCGTATGAACCGATTTAAACCAGAAAACGATTGGGTCGGGGGAGGTTCCATTTCACCCACATGATTGTCATATTTCCTTTTTGTGGTAGCAACATACACAAATTTATATGCATACATCATTTATCGATGTGGGTCACCCACTCACCCTAGCTACTTGAATTATTGGGGTTTGATAAGCCCATGCTATTTATATTTGGCTTCTAAAGTTTATATTTTTGGGTTAATTCAGTTAGCTATAGAGTTATACATATACAGTATATGCATTATAATTAACCCAAAAATATGCTCCATAGCTATTTTGGGTTAATTCTTTTAATAATAATTGCACCATCTTTTGATATTTAACTAAAATCATATAATAAATAACATGGTGATGGAAGTAAGATCAGTTGGTATTTGAATCAATAGATTCTACAATATTTCTAACATATAGTGCATTTAGAATGAAAATAATTTAACAAATAAACAAAATTCTTCTGATACATTTTAGTATTTGGTAGGAACTGTATTTCAAAGTTCAAAACTACAAATAAGTCAGGGGAATGTAATTGCAACTTTGCAAGAACCGCATGGAAACGTACGTGAACCAAAAAATATATTAGGCACCAATCAATCAAAAAACAAATTGTAAGACAAACCAAAAATTGTTTCAATAACTAGAGATGGAAAAATTAAGGTGGAGGAGAACCACAAAAGTGGCACCTCTCATATTTTTAATAAATTAGGACCAAATAAAAAAAGGAAGAGAAACAAATAACGAATAAGTACAAGAGTGATTTAACAAACCCATGATCATTGTTATCATTCGCCTACCACGTCACTCCTCTGTTGTCCATTTCTCCCCACTTTTAATATCTGTTTTAACTTACCCTCGAAAAATGGAGAATTGTTTCGTATTTCTTCCCCCTCACAGTATTCTGATTCCTTTCATCATATGTACTGAAAACAAACGAAAGCGAAAGAAAATGCATTTTCAACAGATCTCTGAATACTGATGGATATATGACTACATTAGACATTTACCAAAAATGATAGATTACATAGCATCTTTAATTTAAAAAACCACCAAAAATAATTAAAAAGACTAATTATATCACTGATAAATATATGATTTTCAACATATTCTATTATTGGAATCAATAAAAGGACTAATTTATCTTAATCTGAAACTGAAATAAATTAAATATAACGAAAACGATCGAGTCCTGAAAATAGGGAAAAAAACAGGAGCAGAAGAGCAGAAACAAAAATACACCGAAGACACGAAAGCACAGAGAGGGGTTGCCAAGTCAGCATCTGATGACGTGGCGTTGGCTCTCGTTTGTGTCTCTACAAACTCTAAAGAAACGGCAACAAATCTCTATAAGTGGAAGCGTTTTGAGAGGTCACGTGATTTGCATAAAATTTTCATTTTCATTCTCTTAATTCACTACGCCTCTCTCGTAACGCATCATTGTTGTTTAATACCCTTAATTTGTCTCACGCGCCACGCTCCACCTTGACGCGTGATTTTTTTCCTCGAAAACATGCATGATTTGATTTTTAACGTTTTCTTTTGTATATGGAGGAAAAAAAAACGTGTTCTTCTATACAAAAGAGAAACATGATCAGGAGATATGAATCTGTTTTTACTTTTTTCTTTTCTTCTTTCTTTCTACTTTGATTAATCATAAAAAAAAAATACCAATAATTTTATTGGAACCGGTTTCAATTTTCCGCAAACAAATATCTTCATTACCTTTTTTGTGCTCTATACTTTTAAAATTGTAATGTGTTTAATATAGTCATCGCACATAGATTTATAGCAATGTTAGATCCTTAATCATTCTCACCTAGACTCCTATACGAAAACCAGTTTAGATTAAACCTACCTTAGCTATCTAATTTACGTCATATATATTTATGTCAAGAGAATACAGACAAAACAATTAAATTCAGTCTAAACATACTTGAAACTAGCCAATAATTAATCCTACAACTCCAGTAAATTAAATATATTAAAGAAGGTCTATATTTAATGTACTCATTAAATAAATAGGTGTGATATTTTTTGGATCGTCCAAATTCATATGTGAATTAAAAAATATACAAATCGTCGTACTAGTGATGATTTTCCGTATATTGGTTGATGTTGGGTAGACTTTTGGTCACCATGATATTCATCTATCGTCTATAAAGTACAAATACCAAGGAATTAAATTTGAGTTTTGAAAGGTAATTAAAAAGAGGAAGGCGTGAAGAAAATGAAATTGAGTAAGAGGACGATCGAGAGAAGCCAAGCGCGTGTGAGATGCGAGTGGGGGAGGAAATATGTAAAAATTGAGTGAATGATAAATTGCAAACGCTACCTACTAATCTCTCCACTTGTCATGTAACGAGGGTGAGTTCGTTTCTCTCGATTCTTTATTTATTTATTTATTCTACTCAACACGTTACACGCTTCAAATAACTCAAAATTAAAATCATTTTTTTTTTTACTATAGTGGTTATTTTGGAGGTATATATAAACCACCTGAGGCTCATAAGATTCCTCCATGAAATAAAAACAAGCATTTCTAGAAAGAGAGAGAGAGATACATATATAAATAAGGAGCAAGCTTTAGGGTTTCAAAAAACAACTGAGAGACCCTTTAGAATCTCTATAGAAAATGGATATCATGAGCAATGACCATTTCATCGCTTCTATCTTCGGCATCTTAGGTAATGTTCCAATGACAAATCCTTTTATGCCAAATCCTTATTTGTTCATCATCTCTTCTCTTTTCGTTCCTTTATGTTTTTTTACTTGTCGATAAACAAGTTTTTAACTAGTCGTACCCGTGATATGAACATCAACTATAATGTTGCAACTTCTTCTCTAAGCTTCTGATTTCAAAAATATTATAAACTAGATGTAGGGTTTCGTTGTATTATTAAGGCATAATTATATTAAACAAAAATCGTACTAGGAAATGAATTAAAATTATGGGAAGTTTAACATGACCCATCTACCTATATATATATGCATGCATTTCTGCTGTTTCAAGCTTTTTTCTATAAAAAAACAAAAGTAAGTAATTTGGGAGTATTATTGATCTTCTAATTCTATAGTGAAAGCTCAAACTACCATAAATAAATAAATAAATACGTTACACGTAAGCTTTTAATTAAATTGAAATCGTTACGCATTGTTGTCGATGCTATCATACTCGCTACGTGTATTGTGGTTAATGCACAATTTAATTCTCCGTTGAGGTTGGTTAGAGAATTCGGGCTGATTCATGTACTTATGTCTCCGCAAAACTAGCGCCTCTTAATTAGTATAACATATACTCATTGTTTTTTGTTGATTTTTTTTTTAAATGGAATTACAGGAAACACAATATCATTTCTCGTATTCCTCGCTCCAGTGTAAGTAGTTACGAATTCTTAAATTATATATTTATATTTTTTTGTTTAAAATACTTGGGGTTTTGAGAATGATTATGATTTTGTTTTGAAAAAAAATCAGGCCAACGTTTTATAGAATATACAAGAAAAAATCGACTCAAAGTTTCCAGTCTCTACCGTACCAAGTGTCTCTATTTAGCTGCATGCTGTGGCTATACTACGCAGTGCTTAAAGGAGACGCTCTTCTCCTAATTACCATCAACTCCTTCGGCTGCGTTGTGGAAACTATCTACATCACCATGTTCGTTACTTACGCCACCAGGGAGAAAAGAGTAATTTTATTTTCCACTCCTCCTTAAGTTTCGCTATGTAATTAATTATATACGAGTACTAAATGATAAAATGAAATATGATTTATGTGTTTTGCAGCTCTCGGCTACGAAGTTGTTCGTAGCGATGAACGTTGCCTTCTTCTCGTCGATTATCATTGTTACGCTTTTTGTGGTTAAACGTCGCGACCTCCAAGTCTCTGTCCTCGGTTGGATTTGCGTTGCCATATCTGTTTCGGTTTTCGCTGCGCCTCTTATGATCGTGGTAATTAATTAACTTAGCGTTTTATTAATCCATTTAATTGCTCTAAATCATTAAATTTTGGACTATAAATTCTAATGAAAACTTTTGTTCTTGTTGGATCGAAAGGCTCGTGTGATAAAGACAAAGAGTGTGGAGTTCATGCCCTTCACGCTTTCTTTCTTCCTCACTATAAGCGCCGTTATGTGGTTCGGTTATGGCCATTTTAAACACGACATATGCGTAGCTGTAAGTATATTTTTTATTTATTTAGCTTTTTACCCTTTCTTAAGTTTCGTATTTTTGGTTTAATAATAATGATAATAATTTATTTTTGTTGGATTTGTAGATTCCAAACGTGGTAGGATTCTTTCTAGGAATGGTGCAAATGATTCTGTACGGAGTTTACAGGAATTCAGGGGAGAAACCAGAGATTGGAAAGTGGGCTAATTCATCAGAACAACAACTTAAGACTATTGTCGTCATGAGTCCGTTAGGTGTGTCGGAAGTGCACCCAGTTGACCTCATGTTGACGGAATCTGTGGCCCCACTTCCTGACGCCGTTCATCATGAAGATCCATCCAAAGTTACTAAAGTGGAGGAGCCGTCAATTGAAGACGGCAAGTGCCACGTGGAAACTGCTCCTCGTGAATCAGTGTGAAGTGTCAATATATAAATTAACAAGAAGCAAAATATCTCTCTCTCTCTCGCTTTCCTCTTAGCCTCGTCGACGGGCCAAAGGGAAGAAATCGTATCGGTGGTTTGTTAATTTCCATTTTTGTTTCGTACCTAAGTTACTACTACTACTACTACTACTACTACTGATGTATTTACTATTTCATAAAGTTTATTGAATATATGATGTTTGTGTAAGACGTTGTAACTAGTGTGTTTACAAGATTTGATATAATAAACCGTAGTAGCTAGATTACTCCTCCTACTAATAAGCTTGACAACCACCTTTTTTATATGATGACATATGTTTAAAAGATGTCGCCGGGCCCGTCAATTAGAAGACAAATTGTCTTGTACCACTGACGACCTATATTTTCAACGATTAAGCTCCTAGATAACCCATTAGAGAAACATTAACTAGAGTACTACTAGCCATCATGTATGTATACATTATTCCAAAAAATATTTTAAAATGTCAAGTTTTTCCCTTTGCTTGCTTAAGTCTATTTTTTTAGTTAAAAGTACAAAATCATCACCGTTCAGAACTGAAAATAAATTAATTAATTTGGACGTCCTAATGTTTTTTGATGAAGATGTATGCTAGCAAATTATTGATATAAAGGTGGAACGTTCATACAATGCCAACCAAAATTACATCATCAATAGGCAGACAATATCAATGTACACTTTACTTGATCACTGAAAAAAGGGTTAGTCATAATTATCGCATTTTAAAAAATTTATTCTAATACTAGCTATGATTAAATTACTATAAAACAGTTTAACATATTTATAAATAAATCATATACTCGTATAATAATAATACGGGATTTTTTTGTTTAAGTAACTTTAGATTTTAAACGGTAACGACATAATCCTGACAAATAATTTATATTATAGTGAATTTCTACAAATAACATATGTCGCTTTATGATAGGTTTTTATAAACAGATAAAATTCGCAGTCAAGAATACATGACATTTTTAGTTGACTGATTTTTCTTCTTACTAAAATTTAAAAGTTAGAACGTTCGAGTAAAGAATAGATCCTCCGAATATTCAGAGGTCAAAAGAAAGTCATTCACTAAAAAAGAAAAACAAATGAGAAAATAAGCAAAATCCATATCGACAGAGAGTACACTGTCAACACTAAAAAAAAGAGTCCCGACAGAAACTTGATAAGACCAACCCAAATCATACGATCTCAATAGCTTACTTACTTAAAAATAATTGTCCGATTGCGAGGGCATGTGGCCCACGTTGTCCGAAACTCCGCAAGTGTGGACATTAGCCACACCACAGAGAACGCACACAGGAGAAAGAGTCTAGAAACACTGATCGACGATATTGGATCTTTGCAATTCAATCTTCCATCAACGTCAACATCGCCACATGTGACTCATCAAGCAAAATAAAAAAAAAGACTTACAAATATATTTACATGAATAATCATCAAGAATCTCAATTAGAGTTTTTGTTATTCAAAAAGAGTATCTCTTTTGCCCATATTGCAACATGACATAATATAATGTACAGTGACTCACAGTCACAAATGTTTTTCTATGTTTGACAAAATAAATGAGAGTCTTTGAGAAATAAGAACAAAAAAAAAAACCCAAAACCCGGTTCTACCCGGTACTGTTGCTCTCTGAAGTACCTTGCTCGCTTTGTCGTCTTTTCTCCCTCAAACTCTCTCCCCACATCTTAGCCTCTGCAACCGCACGTTCCCTATTAATATCTCTGTTCAAAATCCTAGCCGTCTCTTTAGGCGAATCTTCTTTCTCCGAACCTTCAAGATCAAATTTACTCCCTGAACCACCTCCTTCATCGTTTCTTGTTATTAACCTAGCACCTCTTTCATCTCGGTTTCTCCTAGTCTCATCTTTACTTGGATCATAAGCTTGGTTTGCAAGATAAGACAGTGCAGTCACCACATCCGCTATAAGAGGACGTGTAGCCGCCTGTTCTTGAATACACATTGAAGCCACAGCTAAAGCTTGGTACAATGCACGTGTCGGAAACCGTCCCTTTAACTTAGGATCTGCAAGTTTTATAAACTTTCGTCTATCGTTGAACAATGGTCTTGCCTGTTTTAACACACCACAACCAAAAAAATTCTCAAAACTTTTTGACATTTCAAGAATGACAAAAGATAATGATAAAATTTTATTTACCCAAGCAACAAGGTTTTGTTCTCCATGAGGCATCTCACTGTCTATAGCTTTACGACCAGTAATGAGTTCAAGAAAGACAACACCAAAACTATAGACATCTGATTTTACCGTTAGTTGTCCGGTCATTGCATACTCAGGAGCACAATAACCATAAGTGCCCATGACTCTAGTGGAGACATGAGATTTATCACCGGTTGGTCCAAGTTTAGCAAGTCCGAAATCAGAAAGCTTTGGGTCGAAACCCTCATCCAATAAAATGTTTGATGATTTGAAATCTCTGTAAATAACCGGTGGGTTTGCTTTATCATGCAAAAATTCCAAACCTTTGGCTGCACCAGCAGCTATCTTCATTCTCATGTTCCAATCTAATGCCTCCTTATCCGGTGGAAGATCTAAAATATAATAAATAAACAAATGAGTGAATAATTTTTGATCTAAAAGTTGGAGTTGACATTTGACTTAAGAAGATCATAAAGAATCTTTTGAGTTGATATTTGACTAGGGAAGATCAGAAGGAATCTTTGAGGTGTAAAAGGGAGATTTTTTACCGTGGAGGTGATCTTCTAATGATCCTAAGGGCATAAACTCGTAGACTAAGAGACGTTGATCTCCATCAGCACAGTAACCAATAAGGTTGACTAAGTTTGGATGATGAAGAAGGCTGAGCATAAGAACCTCTACTAGAAATTCTCTGTTTCCTTGTAGACCATTTCTGTCTAATTGTTTAACAGCAACAACCTGACAGAGATGAAGAAAAATATACAATTAGAGAAAACCACCAAAGCTAACCAACTCAGTTCACCAAGTATGCAAAGATTCATATTAATACATTCTTTACCTGACCGGTGCTGTCAAGTCTTCCTTTGTAGACACGACCAAAACCACCTTCGCCTAAGAAAGTGTCAGGGTGAAAGTTCATAGTAGCAGCAGCAAGTTCACGGAAAGCAAATGTATGAGCTGCTATTTTTTCCAATCCATCTCTTGGAAGCATTAGCTCCCTTTTTGATCCTCCATGAACCTTTGAGCTAAGTTTCTCCCCACCTGCAACGTCATCAATACCAATTGATTTACACCTAAGTCTTGACATACTTCATTCATACAGACCTAAACTCCAAAAACAAATCACCATAAAGACATAAAGCTTGTATTATTGTCTTCAGGGCACAACCTCCAACTAAACCAAATCTAAGATCCTGATCCTGATTCAGTAAGATCATGATCCTTGACAAGGTCCAATTCATATTCAAGACTTAAAATTTACACTAAGACCAACTTGGGATTCCCAATCAGATCAACTGAAGCAAAAGGATCATGCTGTCCCATCATACAGCTCAATAGCCTAATGAAAACATCTCTAACAAGTAACAAGTTCATGTAACGAAAGTAACAGTGATGAGATCAAGTACCCTTATAGCATAATCAAGATCAGATAACCAGATCTTGTTGGGCATGTAAACCACAGAGAGAAAACGAATAAGAAAACAAATGAAAAATAATGAAGAAACCTGAAGGAAGTCCAGAAATGTTATTGGATACTGTCGGTTGTGATGATTGTTTATGACCATTAGATTCGTCAACTGGATTCAGCTTCTCGTCATCACTTGAATCAAAACACGAGAAACAACCCATCTATCTCTCCTTCACCTAATTTTCCCAATGAAGAAAACTCAAAACTACAAAAACCTCTTGAATCCTATCTTTAGTAGTAAGTTAAATCAATGAACAGAAACGATTGGATAGAAAAGAAAAAAGGTGAAAAATCAAGAATCTTTTCAACACAGGTAAAGAAAGAAGGAGAATTGAGATTCCGGGTACCAATAAAAAAACCCAACTTTGTTCAGATTCGAACTGGAAAAAAAACGAATTGGAGTTCAGACAGAGGAGAGAGAGAGAGATGAAGCAGCTTCTTTTGTCGTCCACGAGTGTTCACACTATTTACCCAATTGTATTGGACGCGTTTCGAAATTCAGTTAATATTTTCTTACCTATTTATCCAAGCGATTTAAACATCTTTTTCTTTAATATTTATTTTCCTGTCATTACAATGGTTTTGTTTTAGTCAATAAAAAGCACAAAATTTTTGGTCTCAGATTTATTTTTTTTACTTTTATAAGTGATAAGTGATAAAAAGCATATAATACACGGTCTTCTAACATATTTTTTTGTCATATCTATCGCACCTACAAAAATATTGTTTTCATTGTTGTCAATTAATAAATATAGAATGAACTAAAAAAAGTTAAAACAAAAACATTGAAAGATTTTAAAAAATAACGTAATAAAGATGGGCGGATAATTAATTGTTCACCGTAATTTTATATCGCTTGGTAAACACGAGTTTGTATATACCGACAAGTTTGGTAGACGCGATTTTATGCCAAATGTTAAACACAATTTTTAAAATTATAGGCAAGATTGTTGTTTGTTTTGCAACAAGCATCTATATTTTTTCTCTAATACCAATAGTGAATTAACAATGATGTGTTGGGGAAACTTAGTAAATATTTTCTAACTTTTTTGTTGACGATAATCTCTAATAGTCTAATACAAGCAAATAAACTCTTTTCTATTTTTCTCTTTTTAATTTTGGTTCTCAATAAAATTTTCACCTCCACCTTCGCCTTATTGTTCAAGTGGAATATTTTCCGTTGAAACTGAACTTATTTTCCAAATGATATGAGTATACAACTTACAGATTGGGAATGGTTTATTTTACTTCTCTAAATAAACCTCAAATGCCATTTCTTTTGATAACTAGGTTAGCTCTCGTTCTGTAGCAGAGAAAACACTTCAATTTATTAATAGCGATCATTATCAGTTATAGTAAATCAACAAAATGAATTGACAATCAACACTTATTCATTATAAATCAAAACGTATTGATTAGCAATCAAATTGTATTATCTTCTTGATTGACAGTCAACCTCTCATTGATTGCTAATCAAATCAGTAGTGAGATCAATTGTATCATTTACCAATTATGGTAATTATATGTAACCTAAAAATATTTCATAAAATTCATCAGACTTCATAACACTCTTAGTTTTGATTCATATAATCTTAAGAGTGACACTGACACCCAAAAAAAAAAACTTTAAGAGTTCTAACATTTTATAGGATCTTATTGACAATCACCTATGACTAAATTTGGCGTTCCTAAATCCTTGATCGTCAGCTTTAATCAACAATTGTCACGTGTTCGTCAAATGCATGCTTGGTTTGACTAAAGTTTAGATGCACAATTTTTCTTGAATTATGGTAGAATATTCTAATTAACTTTGGGGTAGAATTTTTAGTTTGTGGTAATTTTAACATGAAAAGAGTAAAATAAATATATCGATTTTAGTTCTAGTTACCATGTTGAGGATTGCACCAAGTCCGCTCCTTGGCTAAAACATGTAAATCGTAGTCTTTAAGGGAACCTTTTTGTTCACCTCATATTTCTCTAACCAATCAAAATATGTCATGTATTATTATTATTAATTATTCTTTCCAAATCTAATCAATTAATTATTAATCATTTTTTTAAATATAATAAATATAAATATGTAAACGAAAATTATATTTAAACAAAAATAATAAATTAAAACAACAACTAAACAAATGAAATAAATAAAATAAATTAAGAAAATTCATCCAAAATTATTATTCACATAACATTATATTTAGCGAAAATAATAAAATAAAACTAAATAAATAAAACATATAAAACTATACCTTAAGGGTTACAACTCACCAAATCCAAGGGTAAAAAGTTTTATTTTTTTACTTTGTTTTATTTATTATTTAAATAAGAATACTAAACCAAAACTAAATAAATAAAACATATAAAATTATATCTTAAGAGATACAACTCAACGAACCCAAGAACTAAAATTTTTAAAATATTTAATTTGTTTCATTTTTTATATAGTTTTAAGTTTTATATATTTTATTTATTTAGTTTTAGTTATTACTTTTAGTGATTAATGATTAACTGACTAAAATTAGAAAGAGTAATTAATGATAGTATAACATTCATATTATTATTTGTTAGAGAAAAAAAAGGTGAACAAAAAGATTCACCAACCCAAGTATTTTTCCTTTTAAGGTGCCATAACATTTTAGGGGCCACTCTAAAAATTCTATTTTTTTGTTTGTTGTGAAATTCTAATTAAAAATTAATTTGCAATAGTGCCCATATTTCTAACAGTACTGGGGATGTATTAAAATGAGCATTTGATGGGATTTGAGTTTAAATGACAAATCATGTGTTATTGAAACATGAATTTTAAAATATCTTTTAAAAATTTTAAAATCTAGTGTTATTGGATTAATAATTTTAAATTATACACTCAAATCCACTGTTATTGTTAGGATTTGATTTAAAAGTTTCGGGTGAGATTTAAGAGGATTTCTTAGTTAAAAATACAAAGAACCAAATCTCATGGTTTTAGGTGAGATTTCAGAAAATTAATAACAAAATTCTTAATTCACTAAAATTTTATCAAATTTTTTCAAAACTCACTAAAACTTAAATCTTTCAAAATATTCAGTTCAATACACTCCCCTACGTGTTTGGTAACAGTTAAAAAAAATCAATTTGCAATATTGCCCATATTTCTTAGATCTTCTCGTTGCAAATTTCAGTATTTATAAAAAATATTTCTTTTATTTTGGTGTATTCTTTATTTCGCTTAAATACAATAGAATTTATAACAAAAAAAGCATAATATTTATTTTCTAAAAAAACCCGTTTATTGGATCTCTAAGATAGTAATTGTCATAAAAGTTTTAAAGTAAATTTTCTTATTAAATACAAATATAAAAGTAACAAAAATTTATTAAAATATTAATTAAATTTCATACTCCAGTTTGTTTATTTCAAAATAGAAAAAATAGAATAAAAGGCCTCAAAAGTTTTCTTGCTTTAGGCTTTACGGGAGTAAAGGCCGACCCAGGTCACAATAAACCCTAAATCATAATATGTTTTAGTTGAAAATAATTAATCGGCCCAAATATAAACTAAATTGCTCAATTTGATCAGGTTTGAGTTTCATGATTAATATAAAAGTAGAAGAAAATAAAAAAGAGAGATCGTGAGACGCATAACCATTCCTCTATTGGTCAACGGACAATATGATTCCCAAAAAAACACGAACCTCAGAAATAAAGGAAAAATATATAAAAACTAAAACAGAGAAGAACAAATCAGAATTAGTATCGTCGAAGACAAAGAAGAAAAACTCCTAATAATGGATTAACAAGTATAATCCTCACACTAATTCCGTCCCTTCTTCCCATTTATCTTATTTTCCCAAAAAAAAAACCAAAAAAAAAAAAGAAACCAGAAAAAAAAATCAGTTAGATAGGGTTTAAAATTTTCCCGGCGAAATGGAGAAATCAGACGGTAACGAGAATAAACAGCATTCCGATGAATCGCCGCATAACAATGTTGAAACGGCGACGCCAGAATTAGGATCCTCCGAGCCGAGTCTTATCCACGTGATGGAAGCCGTTGACGATTTCGTTAAAGCTCTTTCATCGGAGAAGGATCCGATTAAGGAGATTCCTCCAGCGGTGGAGCCATTCCCGGAGACGGTTGATTCATTGGTGTCGAAGATGGAATCATCTGGTCTTGGTCGAGACGAATCAGAGGACTCTGCATTCATCGACGCCGTTAACCATATTTCAAAATCTGTTATGAAATTGAGAGACCTTAAATTAGATTCAACACCGGTTTCTTCTTGGTTAAACCGGGCGACTTCGGTTCAGCACCGTGCCGTATCTCTTCTCGACGAAGAGTTCCGTCATCTTCTAGATCGTTCCAGAGAGAAGAAGAATAACAACAACAACAACGACGGGAACAATTCCGATCACAACAACAACCAGAAAAAATCTTCGTTTGGTTCTTCAACGAACGAATCGGATCGATGCGTTTTACAGGATCATGAGGAAGAGGAAGAAATTTTCCCTGATTTTCCACCGGAATCAATCTCGACTTTGAAGATGATCGCCGCGGCGATGATCTCCGCCGGATACGAAGCAGAATGTTGTATGTCGTACGAAATGTCGAGACGGCACGCGTTCAAGGAGGAGCTGAGCGACGTTGGATACGAAGGGATCAACGTCGAAGACGTACAGAGAATAGCTTGGGAATCTCTCGAAGGCGAAATCGCTTCATGGATCTCAATCGTCCGCCGTTGCTCCGCCGTGCTTTTCCCCGGGGAATTATCTCTCTGCAACACCGTCTTCTCCGATCAAGACCACGCTCCGATTCGTAAACGTCTCTTCACCGGTTTGGTCTCTGCTGTGACAATCCGATTCCTAGATTTCTCAGGCGCAGTGGTGCTGACGAAACGGTCATCGGAGAAGCTTTTCAAGTTCTTAGACATGTACGAGACGCTTCGTGACTTGGTTCCAGCGGTGGAAAAATCTGATTCAGATCTGATCCAAGAGATTAAACTAGCTCAGACGAGGCTAGGAGAAGCAGCAGTAACCATATTCGGAGAGCTAGAGAAGTCAATCAAAAGCGATAACGGAAGAACTCCGGTTCCGAGCGGAGCCGTTCATCCGTTAACACGTTACACCATGAATTATCTCAAATACGCATGCGAGTACAAAGAGACGTTAGACCAAGTGTTTCAACACTATGAGTACAATCAAACAGATACTAAACCTGATGAAACAGAGACGAAACCAAAGCAGAACAGAGAAGACGACGAGGAGTACAAAACGTCAGCTTTCGCTAGACAAATGATAAGGGTGATGGAACTGCTTGACGCTAATCTCGATATCAAATCGAAACTGTACCGAGACTTATCACTTCGATACATATTCTTGATGAACAATGGTAGATACATTTTGCAGAAGATTAAAGGATCGGTAGAGATAAGAGATTTGATGGGACAGGTATGGACAAGGAAAAGATCAACGGAGCTGAGACAGTATCATAAGAGCTATCAGAGAGAGACTTGGGGGAAAGTTTTGCAATGTATGAATCAAGAAGGGTTACAAGTGAATGGGAAGGTGTCGAAGCCGGTTTTGAAAGAAAGGTTCAAGATTTTCAATGCTATGTTCGATGAGATTCACAAGACGCAGAGTACTTGGATTGTCAGTGATGAACAGATGCAGTCGGAGCTAAGGGTGTCGATCTCGGCGTTGGTGATTCCGGCTTATAGGTCTTTCTTTGGGAGGTATAAGCAACATCTTGATTCAGGGAAGCAGACGGATAAGTATGTTAAGTATCAGCCTGAGGATATTGAATCTTTCATTGATGACTTGTTTGATGGTAACCCTACTTCTATGGCACGCAAGAGAAACTGATCATAACTCTATGTTTCTAAAGCTATGAGGAGAAATTCGACTTGTTCCTTTTGCTTCCTCTTCTTTTTTTTTCGACCCTTCTATCATTTATCTTTCATTACCCTTCATGTTTATAGAACCCATGCATGAGAAGCTACCATGAAAACTTTTTTTTTTTTCCTACTTTTTTAAAGTTTGAGTTTCTTTCTATTGTTAAGTCTATGTTTTAAGTTCATGTTTGAACAGGCTGTGAGCGAAAATTGTTTAGAACTACTTAGGGGTAAAAGCATGAAAATATCTTCATAATGTATTGAATATTTGTGTTTTGAATTGTGATTTTAATCCATGATTAATTTGATCTTGTGTATATATATTTTGAAGATGTGTTAGAGGTTTTCTTTATAGCAATTATAAACGATTCTTGGTTTACATGATCAAATGATCAGATTGATTCATGCTCAAGTGTTGCGTTAGTAGCATGGATGTTTCGATCCACACATGGTCAAATTGTTACGCACCAAGGATGCGAGAATTGAGCTAAGTAACACTACATGAGGAGAAAAATAGAGTTAAAAAGAAAAACTTAACAAAAAATTGGTGTTGAACAATTGTAATGTTATGAGATATGCTTTTTTATCATATGGGATGGATGATAGTTTGGCGTTATAGAAGCCACAAATAACCCACGAGTTTCACACATTTTCAGAAGCAGTGTGACGTTATTTGGCTTTATCAGAATTTTAAGTCTTCCCAAGAGTGGACGTAAGTAACATAATGTCAATGTATAATTTGCACAAGACTTGGCTCACAAGAAAGCAATAGAGCCCCTTTTCAAAAGATAAAGCCCCTTTTTAAATCAACCAAGACAAAAAAAAGTAGAGACACATGTAAAGAGATAACTGGGGTTTGGTTCATAATTGGTTGGGTTATAGATCTCAAAACTCTTTGGCTAAAGGACCCAAAACAAATTTCTTCTTTCATGATCATTTCTCACATTGTAACACCAGAAGGAGCCAAAAAAGGCTCTTCACATGTCTTTGTTTGGTAGTGGATAAAGAATTTTAGTTAAACAGTGTGGTTGGGGTCAAAAATAGATCACGGGCTGAATATATTGCAATCACACAAACATTACATACATTATCATCAAAAAGAACAATAGAGAGAGCGTGAGAATAGCCACAATGTATCTTCCTCTCGTCTATCTTCTGCTCCTGGCTTCTTGCTTGACTCATCAAGCTTTAGGCCGTGGTCGTGGCCGGCCACCACCGGAAGTAAACGTGGACCCTTCTTCTCGCATCACTGTAGTCGGAGTTGTCTACTGTGACACGTGTTCTATCAACACTTTCTCAAGACAGAGCTATTTCTTACGAGGTCAGGGATCTTGATTTTAACACTACATGAGCTTTCCTTAGACTTAGAACTTATCTTGTACTTTAGGATTGGTCAATCTGCTTTTCAATTCCATATATAAATATAGAAACTAATGGTAAGTGATTACCATTTTTTTTTGTTTGATACAATTTCTATCAACATTTTCTTAAGTCTCAAGAGAGAGCTATTTCTTACAAGGTATAAAGGCATGGATCTAATTTTAACATTACGTAAACTGTCTTAAAGTTATCTAGCTTTAGGTCTTATCAATCCGGGTTTTTGTTTTAAGTTTCAAGAAAACCGGTTTTATTTTACCATTGCTTTTTCCGGTACAACTTCGGTTTAATTCAGATCGGTTTAAACCTAGATAAACCAAAACCAGAATCTCTTGTCTCATCACAGGTGTGGAAGTTCATGTGAGTTGTAGATTCAAAGCAAGTTCACCAAAAACAGCAGAAGAAGTGAACATATCAGTAAACAGAACAACAAACAGAAGTGGCGTTTACAAGCTCGAGATCCCTCACGTCGATGGCATCGATTGTGTTGATGGAATCGCCATGGTATCTCAATGTAGCGCCAAGCTACTCAAAACATCCTCCGACGAGAATGGCGGCTGCAACGTCCCTGTTTTTCAGACAGCAACTAACGAAGTATCCATCAAATCAAAACAAGATCGTGTCTGTATCTACAGCTTAAGCGCACTCAGCTACAAACCTTCCCATAAAAACACCACATTGTGTGGTGGTGGTGGTGGCGGTGGCAAGAGACATCACCGGCGAGGGAAAGAGGAGGAGGAAGAGGAGAAGAAGGATAAGGAATTTCGAGATTCTAAATTCTTCTGGCCTTATTTGCCACCGTACTGGTTCCCTTGGCCATACCCTACTCTACCACCGCTGCCGACTTTACCACCGCTTCCGTCGTTCCCTTTTCCTTTTCTTCCTTTTGGAAACCCTAATCCAGCATTGCCAGCTTTTGATTGGAAAGATCCCATTACTTGGATACCTTATCTTCCACGTTTTCCTCCTGGTGATCACAATCCTTAGTGAACAAGATTTGGCTTCCGTGTACCTCAAGATTTGTCTTTCTCTGTTTTTTCCTTTTTTGGTGTTACATCTGTTTGGGGTTGATTGTCTGTTTATTATTGATTACTTATTATTATGTAATTATTCTTCAGCTACAGAAGATTAAGGTTTGAGAAGGAAAGTTTTGATTTGAATGTATGTCTAGTTATTGCAAATCTGCTAAAAGATTAAATTTAACAAAATGATATGATTGATTCATATAGATTTGCATGCTTGACCTTAATGAGCTAAAAACTAATGCATGTCTACAATATGAGTTAGGGTCTTTCACAAAAGTCTAAGGTTACTAAATGTACATTCTGCTAAAGGATATAAAGATGTACAACCCTAAAAACTTAAAACAAAACAAAAACTAGATTTATGTGAGTAATTTGGAAACTGTGCTTAAGACGACATGCGTCTTCTTCTGAGGGTATCTATTTGATTCCATAGCTCATCAAAGTCCTGTGAAGCTTCCTGTTACATTATTACCAAATGATGTTACAATGCGTGGAATTTAATAAAAGTTCATATTTTATCATGAGTTACAAAAGACTAACCTGTAGTTTCGTTCTTAAGGCATCTTCAGTCACATCTCTGCGGGTTCTTTCCTCTTGAAAAATATTACTTACTCCCTTCTGCGCATTTTCTAACCCTTGGATCTTAGCATGTGACTCATGGAGCTGGTTCAATGTGAAACAACTGAATTTAGCATATATCACCAAACATTAAGAAAAAAACAATATTGTAAGGAAACAAAAAGCTTTACTTGCAACACAAGCAGTGTTTTCTGCCTCTCCAACTCGGCCACAATTTTTGCTGATGTCTCTTTCTCCTTTTGCGCATTTTCCAAGTCTTGGATCTTAGCTTTTGACTCCTTGAGCTGGTTCAGTGTCAAACAATTGAATTTACTATTATGGCCAAAAGATCAAAAAACAAATTTGAAAGGGGAGAACAAAAGCTTTACTTGCAACTCTAGTAGTGTTTTCTCCTTTACGGCATTTTCCAAGTCTTGGATCTTTGATTCTTTCTTGAGCTGGTTCAAAATTAACAACTGAACTCAGCATATATGGCCAAAAATGAAAAGATATAATTTCAAAAAAAAAAAAAAAGCTTTACTTGCAACTCAAGCAGTGTTTTCTCTTTTAAGGCATTTTCCAAGTCTTGGATCTTAGACTTTGATTCCTTTTTGACCTGGTTCAAAAACAAAAAAAATGAACTTAGCTTATAAGATTAAATACAATAAATGGAACTTTTGAAAATTTATTTCCAAACGGTACCCTTACTGGTTAAAAAATCTTTCACATAGGACTTTTGGAAATAAAATTTTGAAATGATCAATTTTAGACAATCTCAAGATAATTTTTTGCAAGAAAAAAGCTTTACTTGCAACTCTAACAGTGTTTTATCCCTTAAGGCATTTTCCAAGTCTTGGATCTTAGCTTTTGATTCCTTTTTGAGCTGGTTCAAAATCAAACAATTGAACTTAGCATATATAGCCAAAAATGAAAAGATAAAATTTCAAGAAAAAAGCTTTACTTGCAACTCAAGCAGTGTTTTCTCCTTTAAGGCAGTTTCCAAGTCTTGAATTTTATCTTTTGATTCCTTCTTGAGCTGGTTCAGAAAAAAAAAAACTGAACTTAGAATATATAGCGAAAAATGAAAGGATAAATTTTCAAGGAAAAAAAAAAGCTTTACTTTCAACTCAAGCAGTGTTTTCTGCCTCTGCAATTCCTCCTTCTGCGCATTTTCCAAGTCATGGAGCTTAGCTCTTGATCCCTTTAGCTGGTTCAATATTAAATGATTGAATTAAGTATATATCACCAAAATTCTAAAGATAATTTTGTAAAAAAAAAAAACCTTTACTTGCAACTCAAGCAGTGTTTTTTGCCACTGCGTCTCAGCCACCACTTTAGCTGATACCTCTTTCAGCTTCTGTGCTGATTCCTCTTTCAGCTTCTGTAACTCGGCTGCTGATGTCTCTTTGACCTTCCACAACTCGGCTGATGAATCAAATTTCACTTTTTGCAACTTGGTTGCTGCTTCTTCTGTTACCTTGTGCAACAAGGCTGCTGACTGGTCTTTTACCTTCTGCAACTCCGCTGCTGCTTCCTCTTTCACCTTACGTAACTCGGCTGCTAGTTTAGCTACGCCTGTTTCGTTATAACTAAGGTGCAAGAGAGAAATGTAAATTAAAATAGTACCAAAGATAACATATATCATAATATCTAATTATCAGATTCAAAGGAAACATCAAAGAGCAAACCTTTTTATCCCAGGCCCATGGTTTTCTTTCTTTATCACCATCTCAGGTCTTTTGGCACTTTCTCGTGTATCAACCTATTTTTTAGATGTGATTTATTAGAGACTTAACAATTAGAACAAATTTAGTAAAAGAAAAAGCTCTTTATTTTACCTGAGAGTTTTGGTTTCTTCCAAATGATTCAAGATTTTGTCTGCATCGATCTGGTGGTGCAGTTGAAGAAGATCCCTTATCAAGGTTTACGTTGTTGAAAGTTCGAGGAGTAGTTTCTTGTTTTTGAAAAGAAGGTCGAGGAGTAGTCTCTTGTTTTTGATAAGAAGGTCGAGTAACTTCTGTAACAATACTTTCATGACTCTTTTGTTGTTTCCGTCTTGGAGCATAACCAATGTCCTGGCATCTTTTAGACCTATTAAAAAAAAAGACAAAACTTCAGAGAAAGTCCAAACCTCAGGTCTACTTGTAGCCAGAGAAATATATAATAATTAATAATAATACCAATAGGCCTTTTGGTGGTGAATCAATCGGTTTTCAAGTTTAGCAAGAACCGCGGTTCGCTCAAACCCTTGCTTATTATGAGCTGGTTGTATGAAATTTGCTTCCAATATACCAATAACGCCACGTCCATCACTTCCAGCAGCATTCCAAACCCTCCAAAAAGGCTGAAGAAAACAAACATAAAGTTAATACAATGCAGTGAAGATAACCAAACCAACCAACCAACAAAACTATATGACTAAATCAGGTGTGGATTATATAAGTCACCTTGATAAGACGGTTCTTATGGTAAACATTGAACCCTTGTATGTCGATGTGATGACTAGCATCTTTCACAAAGCCAAGCTCTAGAGAAGCCGACATCTGAAACTTCTGTTTTTTTTTTGAAAACACAAATTTCTTAAACATTGTATTATTAAGACTATGAAAAGTCAGATTTTAAGTGTGGTAAAGGTATTATTACGTCTTGATCTGGTGAGCATTCTGATTCTGGAG
Source organism: Cardamine flexuosa (assembly GCA_963555745.1). NCBI lineage: Eukaryota > Viridiplantae > Streptophyta > Magnoliopsida > Brassicales > Brassicaceae > Cardamine > Cardamine flexuosa. The sequence goes on along the minus strand of OY743216.1, from coordinate 4,321,571 downwards.
CACTCATAGTCATAGGTGTGTATGTTTTTCTTTCGGTCATCATCATGTCGTCTAATAAGTTGTGATGTTTGATATCTTCGCCACGGAGAATGATTTTGAAATTTTTTGGACGTCTGAGATATAGAATTGATGCATAACTCTGCAAAAAGTAAAGACAAGAGATACGTCAAGAAATGCATAACTTTAAGAATAATCAACAAATAAGATTATGTTAAGAAACATGAAATCGCATACACGTAACGAGTGTCGATACGTCAAAAAATGCCTCGAGTTAGGATACTTTCTCGCCATATCAATGTTCTTCTCATCTCTGTTTACACCTCTAAGTTGAATATCCTGTTAAATCATTCACACATCATTAATAATTATATAGTTCCCAACTTGACTGTACTGAAAAAATATTGCTAGTGATTGATATTACATGAGGATCGGTATCGAAATCAAGTTCCAACTTCCCCTCATCGTCTTCCCATAGATTATATATCACGATCCGAGTACCTTGCTCTTCTAGTGATTCAAACTGTATCATTCAACAAGTAAAAATGAGTTACAATAAAAAAAGAAGTATTCTAGTAATGAAAATAAGGATATATATTACAAAACCTGGTCGAATAATTCTTGTTGGGATAGATAAGGAGACCACTCCAGTATTGTTTCTAAATTATCAAACCAATCATCATTAGAATTATATACTATCTTTTTCCATTCGTTATTCACCAACTCAAAATCAACCTACACATAGAAGAAACCAAAGTTTCAGATTTAATGTTTTGAAGAAAAAGAAGTTACACTATAAACAAGTAAAAACCAAAAAAAAAATTACCGTGGGGACAATTGCTTCACATTTTTTCGTCTCGTAAAGGAACGTATATGATAACATACCAATGCTCTGTGTTGGACTGAGAAACAGAGATAATAAAAGACAGTTATAATTGAAAACACGAAAAAAAAGAAAGTAAACAAAAAACATAATGATATGGAGAATGACTTTACTTATTTCCATTGATTCCTCGAGAACGTGAGAAGACAATTGCATCAGCACCAAGCCTCATTGTACTAGTTTTGAATCCATTCCCATCTTTATTGTTTGTTTTACAAATACATTAGTTCATTGCAAGAGTAAAACGCTAAACCTTAACTTTTTCTAATGAGTTCAAGGAGGCTTACATTGACCAACTTTATCAGCCATATGACGTTTTCTTGAATACCCTAATGAAAGGCATTCTCTAAACCTACTAGGATTCATCCCACCTCCATTATCTGCAATTTAGAACCCTCTTGATCAGTTAATAGTTTTTTTTAAATAATTTTTAAAATCATTGGTTATCACAAAGTTTCATTAACCTTCAACAGTTAGCATTCTGCTCTTCTTGTGTTTTTGATTTGTTGTTGAATCAACATGAACATATGTAGCCCCATTACATACCTGTTTTGCCACATAAGTTTATGTTATACAAAAAATAAGACGAATTATTATCAATTCTATCCATAACTAATGAGAGTCTTCTATGGACAAAAACAAATTGACCAAGAAAGACTAAAAAATCTAAGTTGTTTGACTGATATGGATAAAAATAAATGGTCAAAACTTTTTTTTATAAAAGATGAAACATATAAGGTAGATTTTTTATATAAAGGAATTATATATATAAGTAGAGATACCTCGTCTAGGGAATTGTCTAGAAGTTCAGCCAAAGCTCCAAGTGCCCACTTGTGACTTGTTGCGTTCGCATGAAGAAATTGAGGATGAACCCTAACAGCCGCATCATTGCCACCTAATTACATGCATCAAACAATTCACACAAATTAGGGTTAGGAATTGCAAGAATTAAAGATCTCAAGTAGGGTTTCTATTAAGATCGTGTCGATTACAATAGCTAGGTACAGGAACATAGTCATCGTCATCGCCTGCTTTCCAAAATTGTCTAGAGAGCTTCGGAGTCTTTGCTTGCACGATCGTCAATGGTTCAACTTCCATAGCCACAATATTTCTACCACCCTGAGAGTTAGTCTCAGAGGTTGTCGTCGGCGTCGTCCTCGATTTCTTGTTATACAAGCTATTAGAAGCCTCGCCGTTCTCAAACTTTCTAAAATCTCTCTTGAGTCCCGGCTTAGAGAATTGACCGCCGTGGATCGAACTCGAACTGGAAAAACCTGATTGGGGATTAGGGTTAGGTCTGCCACGATCGGGCATCCCTCCGATAACTAACAGCGATTTCCTGGGTCTGATTTGAGAAGAATCCATGGTTGCAGAAGATTCTAGGGTTTCGAAACAGCTCTCGAAGTGTTGTTGTGACACGAATTGGATTTTCTAAAGTAGTGGGGGACTTTGTTCTTTTATAGAGAGGATATAGGAATTAGGAAGAGTGGCGCTACTTACAATTAAATAACTGTCCAGCTTCCCGGGTCCACTTACAGGCCCATCTACGATATCAATTAACACACGCAATTAGTAGTTTCATCTAATCCTCTAATTAATTTGTTGTATTTTCTTTTTTTTACCAAAGAATTTCTCTCTTTTTCCAATTTTTTTTACTTACAGTAAAACCTCTTTCAATTAATAATATTGTGACCAATGTATTTTTATGATATTTTATTAGTTTAGAGAAATTATTAATTTACAAAAGTGATATTTGGTTCAAAATAACATTTTAGAATTGAAATTTTTATTAATTTAGTGAGATTATTAATAAATTAAGTATAAATTTATAGACGTTTAACTGTAATTACTATTAACTCTACATAAACTTTCTCTAAAATTTTCTATTTACAAAAATAGAAAAAATTGAGAAATTTCTTCAAATAGCACTAAATGAAATTTTTATTTCACAAATAACACTTTTTTTTATGATAAAAATAATATTTTTATAAAAAACAAAAATTTAAGTTTTGTTTGGGTTAAGTATTATACAATTTAAAGTATAATTTGTTTGGAGTGAAAAGTATAATTTAGGGTTTAAGGTTTAGGGTTTTTAAACTCTAAACCCTAAATCATAAACCTTAAAAATATGAAGTTATGAGATTTTGTGTTATATTAAGAAAATAATGTTTAGTAAAATTATTATTTTTATCATAAAAAAAAAGAGTTTTATTTGTAAAACAAAAACTTCATGCTATTTATGAGAATTAAAAAAGAAATATATACTAAACAATAATCCTACAATATTGCAGGTGTGCTTTCTAATGCATAGGATCATGACCCGACCCACTCAATTGATTCGATTCGCGGCCACGTCACCGTAAGTGGCAAAAATGTAGTTTCACGAAATATAAAACAGTAGATGTTTTCTGTGCTGCTCTCAGACTCTTTCGTGCTATCACTCATCATCACCTTCACCTACCATTTTCCAACTAACGCGAACAAGCGTTTGAGCTCCCATGGCGACTTTATCGATGACTCTGGTGAGTTTTCGTTTACTATTTATTTTTCTCTTTTGAGCTTTTTTTTTACCTTACTGCTTCTTCTCATACTCCTCTTTTCGGCATCATCATAGTCAAATCCGAAGTCGCTCTCAGCTGCTCCACGAAGACTTTCTCAGATCAACACCTCCGCTTTCACATCTTCCTCTTTTCAATTTCGCACCAAATCTGCCTTCGATTCCATCACGTTTCCGTCATCAACTGCTTTCTCCGCCTCATCGCTCCTCCTTCGTACCAAAAGAAACCACCGCTGCTTCTGTGTTCAATCGAATGCCGAGGTTAGGAATCCGATGAAGTTTGGGAATTATTGAGTAGACGATTGATTTGTTCATTTAGCTTAGTCTAGGGTTTACATTACATTAGATAATGTTGGAATTGAAATCTCTGGATTTGTATTTCAGCTGTTAACCGAACCTCAATCGAAAATAACACACAAGGTGTATTTGGATATAAGTGTTGGGAATCCAGTGGGGAAATTAGCTGGGAGGATTGTTATTGGATTGTATGGTGATGATGTTCCTCAAACTGTGGAGAACTTTCGTGCTCTATGCACAGGTAGCTTCAAATATCATATCATATTCGGATGTTTCTTTGTATGAGTTTTGTTTAGTTCTGTGATTGATCTTTGCTCAGGTGAGAAGGGATTTGGATACAAGGGTTCAACATTCCATCGTGTCATCAGAGATTTTATGATTCAGGGAGGAGACTTTGAGAAGGGCAATGTGAGTTTCTACTGTCTTTATTTGGAGATGATCATTGGCTTTAGAACAACTCGTCCCTTTTATCATATAGAAGTTATATATGGAATGGAGATTATAGTTGCAGTAGGGAACATAGAAACTGGTTCATGGATATGCAGCTAGCTGTGACTCTCTTATGCATATGCCTCAATCATTCTACCCATCTCAGTTACTGAAGGTCCTTGTAGTAACTGCTAGGATAATTCCATTATAATGATACAGAAGTGTAATTGTTGAGCAGGGAACTGGAGGTAAAAGTGTGTATGGCCGGACATTCAAGGATGAGAGTTTCAAATGTAAGTCTATTCTATTCTCTCATTTAAGTCTGTTTCATTTCTTTTCTATTCTGCTCAGCTGTGCAATATGGCATTCAAAAATGGATCAGTGGTGATGCAATTTGACTAATAACATTCCCACATTCTCTTTTTAGTGAGATGGGTATAAACCAACCTTCCATTTTATAAATTTCATGAAAGTAATGATCTGTAATACGCTCTGCAGTGTCCCATGTTGGTCCAGGAGTTCTGAGTATGGCAAACGCTGGCCCTAACACAAATGGAAGTCAGTTCTTTATCTGCACTGTTAAGGTAAAGTCTTCCTCTGGTTAAGTGTTAAATAAGAAGTTATATTGTATAAGCAGGAAAGAATCTAGCTCAGTGTCATCCTTGAGCATCGACAATCCATAAGAACAAGCATATTACATTATAAACACAATTGTATAACTTAGAGAATAGATTTTTAAACGATGAACCATATTTGCTAAATTGAGTGTAATATGATGATGTGGACAGACGTCATGGTTAGACGGAAGGCATGTAGTGTTTGGACAAGTAATAGAAGGAATGGAAGTGGTGAAGCTGATAGAGGAACAAGAGACAGACAGAGGAGACCGTCCGAGAAAGAAAGTGGTCATAGCAGACTGTGGTCAACTTCCAATGTCCGAAGCTTAAAGTAGTAGGAGACATGAGATGGGGAGCTAAGCGTTTACATTTTTTCACCTTTTCCTTTGTGAAATGGATTGTAATAATCCCTTTACATTAGTTTCTTCGTTTTGAAATTAACCTATGCCACGGCGGATTTGGATCTGTTTTTTACCTGATAAACAAAAAAGAGAAAAAAAAATAGTCAGCTGCCAGAGGCTGAACCCGGATTTCATGATTTCATCTTTTGAAATTTACTTGTATGCCTAGTTTACACTTTAAACGAGACCCAGATTCAATCAATTGAAAATTAACCTTACAATAGATTTCTATTTCTTGGACATGAATCGGCCTAAAGTATAGATAACATATATTAGTTTACTTTTTTTTTCTTAAAAAGCAACCCGGATTTCATTAGCCCGGAACACACATAACCTATATTAGTTCACATGATAAAAAGGATAAAAGTATATTAAATTAACCTATATGTTGTACAAAGTTAGGCATAATCTAAATATAAAATTTAGTTTGAAAAACAAAAACTTTTATAATGGATAAAAATATATTCCGCTGCCGGGTTTCGAACCCAGATATCAGATTCTCATCATTCAAACGAAATCAAAAAATTAACTTATATGCTACAGCGGATCTGTTGTACAAAATTAGGCATAACCTAAATATAAAATTTAGTTCGAAAAACAAAAAACTTTTATAATGGATAAAAATATATTCCGCTACCGGTTCAAAACCCAAATATCAGATTCTCATCACTGAAATGAAATCAAGAAATTAACCTATGTGCTATAACAGATCTGTTGTACAAAGCCAGACCTAACCTAAATATAAAGCTTAGATCGAAAATATTTTTTTGATGGATAAAAATATATTCTGTTGCCAGGCTTTGAACCCAGATATCAGATTCTCATCACTCAAACGAAATTAACCTATGTGCTACAGCGGATCTGTTGTACAAAGTTAGGTATAACCTAAATATAAAGCTTAGATCGGAAAACATAAACTAATTTGATGGATAAAAATATATTCCGCTGCCGGGTTTTGAACCCAAATATCAAATTCTCATCACTCAAAACAAAATCAAGAAATTAACCTAGATTTGTTATACAAATCTAGGCATAACCTAAATATAAAGCTTAGTTCAAAAAGCAAAAACCTGTTTTGATGAAACACACATAGAGTGAATAAGACATTTGTATGGTAGAGAACGAGAAACCTCCTCTGGTTTATTTATTTATTAATGGTACATAACCAAAAAGCTCCACTTTCCAAAGGCACAAAGCTGTGAAAAAAAAGAGACGTAGGAAAAAGCTTCTGAGTCCTACAAAAATCTATGTGAATGAATATGATATGACAACACAAAACAAATCTTTGAACGGACTCTTTCACTGGTCAATACTGACGTCACCCCATTGCACCTTGTGCTTAGCAGCTAGATAATGAGCACCAACAGGACCACGACTCCCATAAGGATAGTACTCAGGGATTCTCTTCTTCTCTTCTATCTCTTTAAGCAATGGAGTGAATAGAGCCCAGGCTGCATCAAGCTCGTCACTTCTTATGAACAACCTTCTTTCTCCTTCTATTGCATCTAGTAGAAGCCTCTCATATGCATCTGGTATCTCCTTTGAATACCTTGCTGAGTATAAAAGATTCAAGTTACTACGATCTAATCTCATTCCTAAACCGGGAACCTTGTTGTTAATTTTCAAATAGATTGCTTCATCCGGTTGCACACGGATCACAAGCTCGTTTGTAGCTTGATCAAGATCAGAACCAGTGTTCCGGTTATACAAATTCCCTGGAACATGCCTGAACTGCACCCTTATCTCTGCACTGTAATTTATAATTACTTATTATCAGTAAGAGTCGTCAATATGCAAAGATTTCATTTAAGTTTGAAGTTATAAGAACCTTACCTCTTGGTGTGTAGTGCTTTGCCAGCTTTCATTAGAAATGGCACACCATCCCATCTTGCATTGTCGATGAAAAGAGCAGCAGCTGCAAATGTTGGAGTTAGACTACCTTTCGGTACAGTTTTATCATCGGTGTAACCCGGATTTGTGACTCCTCCCTTTGTGTGGCTCTTGTACTGTCCTATTACCACATCTTCAACTCGAATTGGCCTCATTGAACGTAAAACCTTAACCTGAATTATGCACGAGGAGGTCTTTTCATAAAATGCTTTCTTTGAACCAAACCCAAACTGTATATATATGTTATCATACCTTTTCATTTCTGATATCCTCTGCATCCAAACTAACAGGTGTTTCCATAGCAAAGAGGGCTAAGATTTGAAGGAGATGATTCTGCATAATATCTCTTATTATTCCATAGTTGTCAAAGTACCCTCCACGTCCTTCAGTGCCAAAATCTTCAGAAAATATAAACTGCACGTTTCTTATGTACTGTCTCGACCATAATGGTTCAAATATAAGGTTTGAGAATCGAAGAACGGATAAGTTTTCGACTAGTTCCTTTCCTAGGTAATGGTCTATCCTGTAAGAACACAATTGGATTATTATATCAGTCAAGCATTCAATAGCATCACCATTTAAAGCAAAAAAACAAAGCTATAAGTGCAAATATCTCTCCTACCTAAAAATTTGATCTTCTTCCAAATACTGCTTGAGGGATTTTGTTAAAGCAGCGGAGGTTTCGGAATCACGACCAAAAGGTTTCTCCACAATGACCCTAGTCCATCCATTGACAGATGAAGCAGAAGTGCTTGCACATTTCACAGCATCTACAAATATATTTGGTGGGATAGACAAATAAAAGAGACGGTTTGAGATTTTTCCAGCCTGCACAAGATAAAAAGGATAAGTACACACCTATGTAAAAGAAGTAGACTCCAAAATTCCTAGTTGAAAGCAGAAAAGATCAATACCTCATGTTCCTTGAGCTTCTTGTCCAATTCAGTAAAGTGCTCCTGAGAATCATACTGACCAGAATGGTAAAAACATCTCTTGAGAAATTCGTCCATCTTTTCACCACAGTTTTCCCTGAAATCCAACAAAGTTAATATTTTTCACAAACCATCTCCAATAAACCTAAAACAGAAGCTTCATGAGCTACAAGAGCTTACCTCTTATCAATTCTGCAGGTCAGAGTTTTGCTGACCATGTTTCTAAGTTCAACATCTGTCATCTTACTCCTAGAATAACCATATATCGTAAAATGCTGCCGCAAAGCAAAAAACCAACTTGACAATCATTAGGCTTTATGTGTAAAATAGCAATCATAGAGAAGAACAAATTCTTATTGGCAATAATACCTCAGGAAGACAGCCTTCATAGTAAAGAGCAAAAAGGGCAGGGAAGATCTTCTTCTTAGCAAGATCACCAGAAGCTCCAACCACCGTGATACTAACCGTTGACAGGTTTTGACCATCAGATTCTGCTCCAACTTTGGCTGCTTCTTGAGATAAAACTGATAGCACCTCATCTTTCAATCCATTAAGAGAAGATTTACTCTCTGTTTCGTTTGAATTGGCGACAATTGCACCTAAAAACCCAATGTAAATATCAAAGCTTTAACATTTAATTCACAGATAGACACCTAATGATTCCATGAGTATTGAAATTACCACATATCAGAAATTCAATAAGCTTGTGTTTTAGACACAGAGAAATGGAACTAACCATCTTGCATAAAGACAGAACTCCGACCAGATTTCCTCTGGAATCGAACGCAGAGCTCATGAAAATTCAATCCTTGAGGAGAAGCAGACAAGAACGAGAGTGATCGATGTCGGTTACCGTTAACCGGAGAGAAAGGAGCTGTATAGGATCGGGAGCTGACGGAGGAAGACAAAGAAGAAGCCATCGTCAAACCTAATACAGAGATAGAAGAAACAAAACAAAAAAGATGAGAAGTTTTAGTTTAAAAGAAAGAACATAAGAAACATCGAACGAGATTTAAGGGGCATTTCTGCAATTAAGAGCCTTTTGAGATCTCCCAAAGGTTGCCTAAAACTTGCTCACTGGTGTGCTGGTATGGTTACATGAAGGGCGTCTGCATAAAATTAATATTCAATTTAACCAATACCCACAAGTGGACTTTGCTTTCTCTTCTTTTTCTTTTTTTTTTACAATAAGAGATCTCATCTCAGAATATACTTTTCTCAAAGATGCTTTCTTTCTCTATTTCAGCTACTAACTTTGGACTGTATACAAAATTTAATTGGAAGGTGAAGATTTTTGTGTTCTTTTTGGGAACTTTTCATTTCAAAATAGTGAAAGACAAATACAAAAATTATGAGTTTTAACACTCTTGAAAAGACAATACAATTTCCCGTTTTTTGAACCCCAATAAAGAACAAACAATCAATAATGCTCTCTTCTCTCAAAACTACTACAATCATAAACTCGCAGGCATTTATAACCTGCAGAGATTTCATCTCTGACTCTCTCCCTAATACATGATGATTCTCTCTACCAACACAACAATAACAAAACTACCAAAAAAAACACTCAAAACTGTGATTTGAAGAAGCTTCAAATTCAGAGAACTAGGGCGACTTTCTCATGAGATATCAGCGGAGATGGATTCGCAATCAACGGCTCGTAATGGTCTGCTCCACCACCACACCAACCTGAACCAATGAAGATGACTTTTGTTATTACCAAAATCACAATACATGTCCAGAAACCAAGATTCCATATGGTGTTTTTATTTATTAATACCTGTGCCTTTCATGAATAGAAAGACTGGGACTTCAATGACTTCACTCCTTGGTTTATGAGGAAGGAAGAACACACAGTTCTCTTCCTCTACCATCCCATCTGCTCCATGCGCTTGCACCTATACAACAACATTATCCAAATTTCAAAACTTTGATTTGGAAAACATAACCTTGATAAGCAGATTAACAAACTCACCACATAGATTTCTCGTTTGAACTCTGTAGCAAGACATTCAATAGCTATATCATCTCCAAAAGCAGCTGCATGCCCTTCTCTGTTCTCATCAACAGATAACAACCCATCTTCTGTATACTGCAATGTGATGATGTCATACTCATCCTCTGCTGACCCTGAAATCGACATGTACTTAGCCCAACTAAGTCCATCGTTCACCGGAAGACACCTCTCTCTATAGATTGACTCTGCAGCTGTTTCTCTGCAATGGGAAGAAAAGTAATCAATACACATTAACAAACCCTAGAGATTTTGATTACAGAGCATAATGCAAACATTCGCTTCCTATTTTCCATTTTCATAAAAACTTAATCTTTAGCATCATCAAGATCTATTCCCAAAGATTAAACATAAACCAGATCTGAAGTACCTATGCATCCCAATCTGTATAAGCTCTTCAATGGCGGAATCAAGACTTTCACGGTCATCTTTCTTGGCTAACAATTTCTCTTCCTGAACAATATGAATCCCCCAACCATTCTTCAGATCCGGCGAGTACATATGCCTAATCGCATCAGTAATAACCTCCTTCTCTTCCTCGCTCGCAGATCTAAAATCCTCAAGAAACCTCCGCACCGTTCTCCGCCGTAGATCTCGCGCGTCGATCCCACGCGCCTCCATTGCTTTCTGAGAAGCGGTGAATAGGCAGTTCCCGTCGGAGGAGACTTCTCCGCCGTGGGAGAGACGGAAAACGACGGAAGCAGAGGATTCGTCTTTCCCGGGATGTTTCCACAGCACACCTCTCGCGTGTAGCCGGCTGAGATGCCGTCTTTGCTGCTCCTCCAATCCGAAAACCTCGTCCCATGCGGTGGTGGTAGCGGCGGCCATTGTCTTCTCAACCGCTTCCACCGCCGCAGCGGCTGCGGATTGGTCAACGAGATCCACGTCATCGATAGAGACGGCGGCTGTTGACGGTTCTCTCCAAGGAACAGACGGTGACGGAGATTGAAATGTCGCCGTTGAATCACAAATAAGCTTTCCCATATTTTTCTTAAAAGATTATTATTAGAAAACAACAAACCAAATCTGCAAAATTTCGCCTTCTCTTTCTCCTTCAAACGGAAATTGCAAGGAAGAGAGAAAGAGAAAGAACAGAGGAGCAGAGAGAGAGAGAGAGATGCCGTTTTGGCTCAACGGCTAGATATGGGATGTGAGAGAATACGACTGTTGGAGTTAACGGTCAGATCTGAGAGATTATAACGCGGGAGAGGAAATAAAACACGTGGCGTTATCTTAGTGGTTTTGTTTTAAGCGCTTCTGAGTAACGAATGGTGGAGGCTTGACCATGTGTGCACGGTGGACCATCCCACTCAGGAAAACATTAACCTAATCTCTCTTTTTATTTAATAGTATTAAATATTATTTACAATTTAATCCTCTCCAGTTATTTTGATTTGTTAATTGTCCCACTATGTCGTTATGCGCTGGCGCATCATCTAACGTGCACATGGTGCTTTAGATTTCCAATAATAGTTAAACACATCACAGCTTTTTAGTATGGGATTTGACCAATGAGAGTGCTTTCTCACACGTATGGGCTCTGTCAAGGAAGGGAGCTGCGTCACATGCGCGGATTTGTCTTGGACGGCGTGATTAACGTCGTGAATCGCGTAAACGGTATTTTTTTGTTTACCTGATAACGGCTAGTAAAAATAAAATAAAATTACTCTTCTTTTTCTTTGCCTACTACTGCAGAGTTAGTTAAGGGATATAACGTAAGGAGAAAATAGTTAAATACCCTGATTAATGTTGTAATATCATTAACTGAAATAAAATAAAAACTTTGGAGTAGCAACTAAACATTTTCAGATAAAAGTAGTTTAGATCCAATTTCGGTAGGTGGCAAAATCGATTATCGAAGCGAAAAAGGAGCATCATCGATAGGTCAGGATGCTAAAATGGACATTTTATAAATGTTTGGGCTGGAGCCATTTAAATCCTACAAAGATGGGCACATGGACATTTTTTGTTATCAAATAATGTAAAAGAAATTGAAAGCACCTTGACTAAATATTAGTTCTCAATTTCGTAGAAATGAAGTATGACAGAAGTGATGTATGTCTCTAGTGTGAAGAAAATCTTAAGCTCCCAAGTCCTAAGAGTTGAAGGCCATGGCAATCTTTTATAAGATCAAGTTTTAACTCTATGAGACAAGACAATCAATAGTTATTGGGACATAAATTCAAACTGAACTTTTTACCTTTTACTTATGATTCACTTACAAAACAAATATATATTGGATGCAGTTTCAGATTAATAGGCCTGATTATTGGATGTGTGTTGAGAAAATGATGGGTTTGTATTTGAAAGCCCAAATATATTAAGGCCTCTAGTTCATGCTCGGATTGCCCAGGTATATTGAAAGGGCTCAAATCCCTCCGAATCTTAAAAAGGTAAAAGAGCATCTTTGAGAAGACAAGCTAATCATTAGTAGAAGTAGCTATGAATTATTTAGAATCTTAGTAAGGTAAAGCTAAAGATATTCTATAAATTTGGTCGCAAAAAAATAAGAATTTATAACAACCACATCAAGTCATTAGCATCTATGTTCAATGTTCATATCAGATGCATACACTATCAAAGTATCAATGATGCAAGACAACAGAAAATATGTAATTGATTCATGTTTATCATTATCTAACACATTTCTCTTGAGCATTATCTTTGAAATAATAATTTTCAAAAATCAGAAATTACCTTCTTTTCTTTTTTTTTTGTTCCTAACATCTCAATAGCTTCCATTAATGCTTAATTGTTACAATTTGATCTTCGTGTAAGCTATTTTTAATAAAAACATGATTAGTATCTGATTTCGTAGAATAAAGATGTGATAAGTATATGATTCCATAGACTACAAAATGTTAAAGGTTAAAGATTCATAACTTCTACAATTTATAAAAACTAGTGACTAGTATATGACTTCATAGTTCATACACTAAAAACATGATTACTGAAGACTACAAAATATTAAAAGTCAAAGATTAATAACTCCCACAAGTTATCAAAAACATGTGGTTAGTATATAATTTTGTAGACTAAAAACGTGATTAGTATATGATTTTGGAGACTATAAAAGTTAAAAGGTCAAAGATTTACAATTTTTGCAATTTATCAAAAACACGTGATTAGTATCTGATTTTGTAGACTAAAATTAGTATTTGACTTCGGAGTCTGCACAATATTAAGAGTCAAAGATTAATAACTCATAGGAATTATCGAAAACACGTGGTTCGTATCTGACTTTGTTGATTAAAAGCGTGACTAGTATATATTGTCAGAAACGGTCACAAATAAATAATCAAAAATTTATAATTTATGAAAAACACGTGAGTAGTATCTGACTTCGTAGACTAAAAACGTGATTAGTAACTAACATTGAAGCCTGTAAAAATTTAAAAGTCAAAGATTCATAATTCCCACAATTTATTAAAAATATGTATGTGAAATGAACATTAAAATTGTCACTTGTGTTTATTATGTATACGAAAAAAAGAAATAACACTAATTTAATAAATTATTTTACCAATTCATAAACATTTAAATTTTCAAATCACCAAAATTATAATTATTTAAAATAATTCGTGTGTAAAGCATATATAAAAATAGCAAATTTCGGTGAACTATAACCATTAGAACAGTTGTATTTACGAATAAATAAACACCAATGTAGTAAGTTTTATCTTTTTCAGTTATATACAAAGAATACGACGAAAAAAACAAAAACAAAAAAGTATGAAAATAATAAAAAAGCAAAAAACTTGCATGGTTTATTGAAATAATAAAGAAGGTGAGGTGGGCCTTATATAAATGGAGTCTATTTTCCTAAAATAAAACCCTTTTTATTACTCTCTTCCTTATCTGACATTGGTTAAAGGCAGAAAGCAAAAAAAAAAAAAAAAAAAGACTGTTCATCATCATCGTCTCCCCCAAGAAAGAAAAAAAACAAAAAACCATGAAAATGAAGAAGAAAGGAAAAGTTTATCCATCTCCTCCACAAACACAACCATCTTCTTCATCATCTCACCATCTCGGTGAAAATGCTTCTTCCCTCTCTGTTCTGAAGCTTCTTCCAGCAACGATTCTGGTTCTGGTGACAGTTCTTTCAGTTGAAGACAAAGAAGTTCTTGCTTACTTAATCACAAGAGGAACCACCATTTCCGTTAGAGGAAACGCTCGAAGCTCTTCTGCTGTTGATTCGAAGAAGAAGAAGACGACGAAATCTGGCAAAAACCATAAACCTCCGGTTTTCGATTGCGAGTGTTTCGATTGCTACACTAATTACTGGTTCCGATGGGATTCGTCGCCGAATCGTGAGCTAATCCATGAGATTATCGAAGCTTTCGAGAATCATCAGCTCACTACTAATGGTGAAAATTCATCTTCTGGAAACAAATCTAAGCGAGGTAAGAAGAAAGAGAAACCGGGTCGTCGGGTCGGGTATGATGGTGGTAATAATAAACCGGTCGTTGAAACCGCCGTTTCGGAGAGTCACCACGTGTCGTCTCCAGATAGATTGAGTGAAGCTGAGGTGGCGAAACGAGAGCCGGAGGATGTGATTGTTGTTGAAGAAAAGGAATCGAAGGTGGTTTTACCGGCGGTGACTGCGACTGCGCATAAGGGATTGGCGAGGAAGGTATTACCGGACGTGTTGGGTTTGTTCAATTCCAATTTTTGGAGACTTTGGAATCCGAACGCGTAAAAAAAAGCATCGACTAAAAAAAAAAAAAGTTATGCTTTTTTTTTTTTCCTTTTATCTCTTGTTGTTGTTGCTGATGTTTTCCAGAAAATAATAATCTCATCCCATGTTTTATTTTTTGCTAATCACCTAATACTGTGGTTATGTTTTATATTCATGGTTTGAGAAAAATGAAGCTCTTTTTTATTCACTTAAATTCTTCATAGGCTCTAGTTTTTTCTTCTCCATAGAAAATGTGATAGTGGTCACAAAACAATTTCCGGGAAAAAGCTATGAAATGTAGCAATTTCAAGAACTTTTTTGAGTTGCAATTTTTGGTTTGGTGGTGAGACTCTAGTCTCTCTATAGGCACAGTACAGCGATTTTTGTTTTGTTTACTTAGAAACAAAGATTGTGGATTAGGTAGAGTGTTTTAAAGGGTGGGCCAACAAATATTTTCCTTGTGATTAAGGCAATCCTTATTGTAGTGAGAGTGTCTCATTCTCATATCTATTACTATATTTTTTTCTTTCCAATTGTGTGTATATATTATATTTTTAGCAATTGACTACATTTTGTTTCGAGATTTATCCTTGCAAGTTAGCTTGGGTTTCTAGCAATTTATGCCGGATGTGTCAATGCATCTTAAATAGGTTTTAATGTACTTCATTTTTAATGTTGTAATCAAACGCAGAACCGAAAATAATCAATTTTTTTATCAACAAATTTTTTTCTCAAATCTCAACCAAGTGAGACACCTGGAGATGGTCTTATAGTTGTAGCGAGGCCTGATAAAACATAAAAGCCCTGCAATAGATGCAGCTTAAGAGAGTTTTATTCGATAAATGAGACTTATACTACCAAGGTCTTATTAAGCCCAACAACAACTGTTGGCCCATATAACAAACCCAAAATTCTTGAAAGCCTCGAATTTTTATTTTAAAAAACTCTCTAATGGTAAAATACACAAAAATTAGAGAGTTTTTTTATATGGGCTTTAAATAGTAGTGGACTAGTGGTAAAATACACAAAAATAAATGTTCTAATCTTCCCAAAAGATATAGAGGCTGCGAGGTTCTTAAAGTATAAGAAACAAAAAAAAAAGAGATACATTGTATTATTGTAAGTTTGACCACAAAAAAGGAAAACGAGAGACACTGTAAGAGAACACGTGCGTCGCCCAAGAATTTTCATAGGCTTATACTAATATTCAAAATCATTTACTTTCTTTTTTACTTTGAATGGTCAAGCAAACATGGACTAGCAACAGGAAACGGTGAGCTACTTTTGTTTTTCTACAATTAATTAATTATTGCTAAATTGGTTTAAAATTCAACCTAGGAAATTAATTAATTATTAACCACGTCTGCGCTTAATTCTATAAGGATTAAAAGTTTGACCAAAATTCCCAACTCCATATGAATTTTTACTGACGTCAACAAACAAACTATGAATAAAATTTACTTTCCAATTTTTACCAAGGACACAAAAATGAACGAACGTCATTAGTTATATCTATATACACGCAATTGGTATTTTATCCAAAAAAGAAAACTAATTCAAAAATGATCTGGTAATTGGAATTTAGCCAAAGTTGTATCTGCCAGTTACATTCAAATCTTGGCATTGGTCGGTTTGTAGCATGGAGCTAAGGAAAACAACTTCTCTTTTTTGCCACGTTAGTCAACATAAATTGATGGTGTAGGAATAAACTCGTATATTCAAAATCCGAAAATGACTCGTGTGTTTGAGAGCCAACTTATCATTTTAATTATTGAGGATTCAACACACTGTAGACTTTGATTGGATAAAGATAGCATACTTACGAATAATATTGTATGACGTTCGACAAAAAGAAAAACGTAAACACATGTTGACGTTCGCAAACAAGATAAACGTAACTCATATATGACGTCATTCCGGAGCTCATCGACGAGATTGGTTCGTTCGTAATGATCTTCCACATAAATTCTATGTTCGTATACACGTGCATGCATCGTGTTTTTTTTTCCTTTTAAATAAATATTCAAACAAATCGTGAAATGCAAAGTGAGTAAATTGATTCTTACGTCAGATTACCAATAAGAAGTCTTTCCTGCCTTTGCAATAATTTATTAATGCGCAATTTTAAAGAAGTCTCAATTCTATACGTTCTTGTATATGAATTTATTTTTGTTCTGATTTATACTCGTGACGAATCAGTAAATAAATAACCGAAAATACAAGAGTCTTTAGATCTTATATAAATCTTTCAAGGAATATGGATTAAGGAGTAAATAAAATATAGTATCATAAGTTAATGTGCATCCTAAATGTAATTATGTAAAAGCTAATTAAATCTTACGTGTCGTTTACGACACTGCCCCTTTTTAACGATAAACAGCGGGCCGCCTCTTCGTCTTTGACTTCATAGTCTGCCATAAATATGTCTATATAATATAGACTAATATGTTATCACAAAACAACTTATATATAATACCCCCAAATCAAAGAAACAAAAGAAGAAAAAAAATAATTCTTCTTCTTTTGGAATTTAGGTGGATCGTTTCTGTATTGTGTTGTTTGTAAGATTCCACATTTAAATCGGGAATATGGAAGGGTATAACAACGGATCATTGTATGCTCCCTTTTTGTCTCTGAAATATGATTCGAAACCGGAGTTGCATCAAGGAGAAGAAGAAGAAGAAGAAGCTTCAAAGGTTAAATCAGAAGGTTGTTCGAGAAGTATGGAGTCGAAAAAGAAAGGGAAGAAACAAAGGTATGCGTTTCAGACAAGGAGCCAAGTGGATATTCTTGATGATGGTTATCGATGGAGGAAGTATGGCCAAAAGGCCGTCAAGAACAACAAGTTCCCTAGGTTCATTTCTCTTTTATTCCCCCTTGTGTATAATTCCTAGATTTTCTAATATTTATCGTATATTAATAAGAGTTGCATATGCTTTAGCCAATCTTGAATTAACCTCGAGTTTATGTATATACTTCGAACCTAGATTATTTATTTAACTACTGGTTTGCATATATTGTTTGATTAATTTATGTTCTCCATCTTCTATATTCTTTTGGTGGAAAATCATATAAACGTGTATTTGGGAACAAATTTGTTTACTCTTATAAAAGGATCCATTAATATATGTATACAGTTCTATAGGTTGATCTGAACTAATCTGCATACTGATTTGTTTTGTTTCTCTTCTTTATTTTCAAGTCTATCTAATAATCAATGATTGGTGAAATTTCATTTAAATGCGCAGTGGGAAAAAAAATGATACAGTTAATTACTCTTTTTAAGAGACTCAACAAAAGTTATTTTCATATAGAGAAATATAGCGTTCTAAAGTATATAATATAATTAATGGTTTAAATAAATGTGCAGGAGTTACTATAGGTGCACATATGGAGGATGCAACGTGAAGAAGCAAGTGCAAAGATTAACAGCGGACCAAGAAGTCGTTGTGACAACCTACGAAGGAGTGCATTCGCATCCCATCGAGAAATCCACCGAAAATTTTGAGCATATTCTCACTCAAATGCAAATCTACTCTTCTTTTTAATTTATCTCTCAAATCTTTTATACATTTGGAGCCTATTATTCATAGAGCTCATGTTGTAAATTTTATATAAAATATAATGCTACATTTTAAGCGTGTTGAAAAAAAAAACCATGGTCAACATGGAGTTTGTATCCTAATAATCTATATACATATATTGAATTTAGTTGTAGCTGGAGTTTGTTTTGTATATTTAAATGTCTTACGTTTGAGAAAGAAAAATGAAGGTAAACATGAATCAGAATATCTGGAATGTTTTGGCAGATTCGGTTTCACCAACTTGAAAATTAACTAATCGGATTAGGATCAAAGATGCAACTATCTGAAACTAGATGTGTGATTGTGAATATGAATATTTGGAACAATAGAGAAATAAACATTCAGTTGAGAAGCTTTGTCCTAAACCACTATGATTATAAATTAAGAAAAATGTTTGTTTAACAAAACAGATTTGTCAGAAGACACCTTCGATCATGCTCCAATTAAACAGATAGTTTTCAACAAGATGCTTAAGAACTCGAATGCATCGGTTTTGAATTTAGATTTGAAAATTGGACGAAAGCTTTAACATCTCAACAACCAGTTGCAGAAATAAAACAACAGCTTTGATCTAAACTTGTTTCATAGATTTATTATAGCCATATTCCAAAAACGTGGTCTTCTTGACTTACAAAACATTCAAAGAATCCAAAAAACAGAGATTGTACTGAAATCTAAATAGTTTGGATCTTTAGATAGGAGCTGACTCTGCTTCCATATACTTACAAATTCTCTCCATCACTTCTCGTCCTTTAATGCTATTCTGCATGAATTTCTCTGCGCACTTCTGCTCTACTTTCTCAGCCATTGAGGCCAGAGCCGACAAAGGTTTGATCCTAATGCTTGTCTCTTGGCTACAAACAGTCCAGGCCGATGGATTCTCTGGATGCGGATCATATCTTATCATCTCCTCCACTTCAATAAACTTTTGGAGACTAATGTTCTTTGTTGTAAGCTGGAATAGAACCAGTCATCCGTAGCCATAAAAAGATAGTTAGACGTCTTTGTTCAATCTTCAACCAGCTCAAATAATATGTAAGCTCATCTAAATACTCCTTAACGGTTGTTATATATGACTTCTAACTACAAACAAATACTTCATGCCAACCAAGTTTGGATCAAGCAGATTACAACTAAACTATAATAACCAGTTCCTCATAGTTTTTATTCAACCAAATGTTTCACTAGCTCCAATACTAAATAAGCTAATCTAAATACTCATCTATGGTTGTTTAGTTTACAAATCTAAAAACTTTTTTGCGGAAAAAAAGCGTAGAGAAGGTGGTGGTACCTGCATAGAACGTGAATTACCATCGACAACAGTAGATTCAACACAGTGACAGATGTCCTGGCCAATGATCCTGTGGAGAAACCAAGGACCAGGAGCATGGATGGTGAGAGCACGAGTTGTGTGGAGTTTGCCAGTTTCAGTGTCAAGTTTGCGGTTCAAGGTGTCGACTTCAAGGATGTGAGAAAGAATGCGTTTGTTTTCTGGGTCTGCAAACTTCCTCCATGAGGCTGCACTCACCCGCTCCCATGGATGCTTGTAGATATGCTCTTGTTTATATGCTTTTACCATCTTAGCTATCTAAAACCAAACAAATACACAATGTTAGATTTATATCCAATTGCTCTAGTTTTCAACCAATAATGTATTGGAGGATTTAAACATGGATGAACAAACGAAATCACGGAAATTTCTAATTTCAAATTCGGGCTATATCCTTTCAACGAAAACTACATCGGATTCAAATCTAAATTACGAATCTCACTTTTGAATGAAACAATAATGGCAGTTTCTGGCAAGTGGGCTAACAAAATTTGAGGAAACCGATGAAGAAAAAACGCACTTTTACAGTTGACTCGATGCTAATCGATTTTAAGGGAAATTGAGAAATTGGGAAGAGACAAGTACCTAGAGAGGTAGACAAAATGAAGATCTTGGTGAGCGTTGAAGTAATAATAATCCAAAATTGGAGGACGTGACGGAGAGTAAATAGAGGAAGCTAATCTACGGCGGTGTCGATACTTGCGGGGGTTATGTGTTTACGAACCACAATCCTTCTTTCTTCTCACGTAGGCGGCACAAGTTTTTGGGCCTTTTTAAAGCTCTTTTCAGATAAAGCCCAAACTAGCATCTTTTTTTTTTCTTTCTCAGCCCGTGAGTTTTTACACATTGAGTTTTGAATTACAATTTTATATGCTTCTTTTAAACTATGTGATAAACCCATAATGGTGACGTGGAGGCCTAGCTGTCGCAATCAAGTGAAAAGACTGGTAACTGGTAAGTTTTTGTTTTACTTTCTTATGCTTTTGGTGGTGAAGAACAGACATGTGATGAGTCTAATACAAAACGTGAGGAAGTCTTAGGCGAACGAAATTATTGAATTGAGGACCTCATGATATTATTGAATTGAACGGTACATAGCAGTAACAAAATACAGATCAGTTATGAAACGAAACTAACTCCATGTCTACATGTAGTATTAAGTAAATTAACTACTTCAAACTGGATTATATATTTTATACAACGGTTGGGCTCGCTTGGACTGGCCGGGTGAGAACCTCAGTGATGAAACTCCGGATTTCAGGTATTATTAGCTTGATATACTGTGCAAACCTGCGTTCGATAAGAAAATAAAATCTCATTTCAGTAAAGAAGAAGTTAAATTTCCAAAAAAGTATAATGATGTAATGATTTTTGCAAATACCATAATTGAGTACTGAGCTTAGTGAAATGCTCAAGAACAAAGAGCGTGCAGGCTCGTCTTAAGGCTGAAGCATTGAATGTGTATGCTAATTCATACATATCTGGTATTTTATCTAAGCAAATATCCTGCAGCAATAATGACTATATGAGTAAACTCCATTTTATTGAAAATATAAGATCTCAGTTTTGAGTTTGTTACCTGAGCAATTATGTATTCACATTGACGTTTGAGGCCTTGGAGAAGATACTGATCAGCTGCCACAAGCAGATCTTTAGCCAAATGTTTCGCGATGTCAATTCTTCCTGTGTATATGTATCTGCAAATTTGTGTGTTCGTGCTTAAGAAACTTTGCTATATTATGGCATATTATAATTCTAATGTTGAAATGTTATATGACTTTACCTCATCATAAGCTCAAACACTTCCCATCTTATATTTGGGATCTCCACATTTTGAGCATTCCGTTCCTAAAACCAGTTATCAAGTTACTTTACTGATATTATGTATGATGAAATGGATACTAATACTACAATCGTAATTCAAAAGCTTACCTTGTAAAGCCCATCAAACATTGCACGAAATATATCAGAGGAAGCTACCAAGCCAATCTTGTGAGCATAGAATTGTTTACCTAACATATTCCATGGATTTACTCAGTTAAAAAATGTTTCTCATAGGTAGATTTAATAGAAACATAAATGCGATTAAAGGTTATACCATCAATTAGGAATGTAACATCGGACAAAGTAGGGTTGTTAACGTATTGTTCACCCAAAAACACCTTCAGTGTAATAATCAATAACAAGTCAAGACCTCAAATCAGATATTATTTGATACTTGAAAGATAAAATGAAGATTTTTTACCTGTTGGGTGGGTGAGGAAGGAGCTGAATCCTCTGGTGCAAATGATGTTGCTTTTTTAGCTAATTCATATAAAGCACTAGAACTGTATCTCTGCTGCTTGATGCTTGAGAAATGGAGAAGCTCCAACAAAAACTCTACCCCTGCATTAGTAATACATCTACTGATCAGGAAAAGTAAATTGACAACATAAGATATTTTCCTTATAAAATTCTGAAATGAGATGGTTACCGTTATTATCAATGAAAATTAATTTTCCATCTTTAGGGTCACAAAGATGTGCAAGAGCTAGAGCAATTCGTATTTGTATAGGCTTCTCTGTGGTTCTCATTAGGTATAATAATTGGTTTAGTACCTGAGAGAAGGGAGAGACATCAGGGGACTAAAACAAAGTCAAAACTTAATTGAGAACCAGAGGGTCTAACAAAAATAGGCACTCACAGGTCCATTAATCTTGTTCTGTAGCCTCTTCAATGTCCGCACAACACAATCCTTAGTTGGCTGCAAATAAATTAATTGCAATCAGAGTTTGAAAATCCTATAGATTGGTTTTGCAAAGATAAGCAGTCAAATACATACTTGAACAGTGAAGTTATCTTCTTGGAGCTTTTGAATACCTGCAGCCTTTATAAACTCTGCTACATTTTCCTGTTCACAGAAAAAATAAAATTAAGTACTCATGGAATGTCAAGAGAGCAAAAGATACAGCTGTATATAAAATTATTCATTGTCAGTCTGATTTACCTCGTTATCTGCAAGGCCATACAAAGCAAAGGCTGCATTGTGTTGCACAGACCCCGTTTTCACATCAAGAAGATTTAGTAGTGCGAGAATGCCTCCTCTATGAGCAATGCCAGCTTGATTTTGTGTGTCCTGCAACATTCAAAACATTAAGGGGTTTACTGGCGTATTTAGATATGCTCTAAGCTAACAAAATTACAATTACTGTTCTGTTTGATTTAACAATCTATCTATAGCGTTTCCAAAAGCAACAAAAAAGTTCAGATGCTAATATAAAAACATGAATACCTGAGCCAAACGACCAAGAGCAAAAGCTGTCATTTCCACGACCTGCTCATCTGATGACTGAAGCAATTTAATTAATGGTGTAATGGCACCTCTCTGAGCAATGTGCACCTGCATGTTTGTAGTTATGTTTAATATATTTTCTCTAGTTTGAATCTTATCAAAAGAAACTGAGTTCGAGTGCGCATTTGCTAAAGTAATAGTACAGCATGTGCAAGAAAGAGACAAGTTCATACCTTGCAATCTGAATCAGGCGCAGCAAATTGACCTATTAATAACGCAGCTTCTCTCTGTGTTTCCAAACAAGTGGAGCTGTAGCAAATATCGTAGCAAACAGTTACAAAACATATTTTACATTTTCATCATCTGTTTCAGCACAAGTAGAAAAGCAGAATTAAGAAAATTAAGCATACCTAAGTAGACTGATTACTGATTGTAAGGCACCAGCACGGATAACCTCTTTCTTGATGTCAGGAGATGAGTGGACAAGATTCCCAATAGCCCCAATCTGAAAATTACATACTAGATTAGAATTAACTGAACAAAACAAGCAAACTGTAACAATCTAAAGCAAGATAAGAACAAACCGCTTCGCCATGGACAGATGGATCTTCTGACTGAAGCATCAACACAAGCGTGGGCAAAGCATTCAGCTCCACAATCTACACAATTTCGATTCATGTAAGAAACATGTCTCATATAAAGCCTAAACAAAGCAATCATCATAGCAAAAACATACTTTGATCTTGTTCTCATCGTTTCTAAATGAAACTGTTCGCAAGGCCCCTGCAGCAGCTCTCTGTACTTTAAAATCCGGAAAATTCAGAAGCTCAACAAGTGGTGGAATGCCACCTTCATCCCTGAATATTTTTTTAAAAGGTGTCAAAGGAAAACAGCAAAAGCTATTACAATAACCATAAGGAATATCAGTTAGTTGCAGTACCTAATATTTGTTTTAATCCTTGGATTGTCATGAGCTATGTTAGTGATTATATCAGCGGCTCTCCTAATAACAGAATTAGAAGCCATACATACACAACTCCCTCGTCTCTTCAACAACTTCACTGTGAGGCCTATGGCCCCAGCATCCACAATGAGCTGCTGGTAACCAGGCTATTTAACAGAGAAACCTAATATCAGCAAACTAGACTAATTCGTAAACTCAGTTTCATCAAAATCAATGTAAGATTGGTTACCTGAATCGCAGCAATGAGTCCTAAAGCAATAGCGCAATCTTTCTCTAGCTTATGCTCGCAAGATTTGGGCACATTGTCGTTAACCTCCGAAGGCCAGGGACATCCCAAGTATTTCACCAAAGCAGGGATAGCTCCATTTTCCACTATCATTTCGATATTTTCGTCTGAAGAAACAGATACGAAAAATAGATTAGGCCAAAATTCACATCTAGGTCTTGCCTTCCTGAGATCAAATTAAGAGCTAGAACAAAACAATTGCTAAGTAAAATCCAAAATCAGTCCAGATACGGCATTGAACATTGATTCAAACTCGATAAGCCGAACTATTCAAAAAAAATATCACCGATTACAAGATAGAGGAAGAAGTTCGGTACCGATTTGAGCCAGATCGGAGATATCTGCAGCAGCTTTTTCGACATCTTCGCGATCAAAATCAGGATCTGAAAAGCCGGAGTTAAGAACCTCGATGTGGCGGCGAATCGCGGCGACTAGACCGGTGTTTTCGTCGTCAATCTCCGTAACTTTTGTGACGACCGCCGACACATCTGTATCCTGACAGAGCTTTCGCTTCAAGTTTCTTCCGGCGAGGCGTGCTGTTCGCTGGCGCTTGGGATGGCTCTCCATCGGCGGTTGGTTTGAGATCACTGGCACAGTAGAAGATATATCGGCGAATTTGAGCGGTGCTTTGAACAGTTTCGAGATTAACATCGAATTGGAGAGAGTCTTTATCTTTATAATACCAAAGGGACACCAAAGCGAATTGGCGGTTTTGTGATATTTGTTTTCATTTTGGAGCCAAATTGAATTTGTTCCCTCGTACGTCTTGGAGGGAACTTTTTATTTCGTTCCACTTTCCTTCTTTTTTTTGGCGTTTTTTCTTTTCTTTTTAAAATTTAAATATTTTAGAACTGTTGACCAAAATAATGAAATCTTTTTTGAACTATTTTAAAATCCTTGTTCAAAATTTTCATCTGATTCCTAATTCTACTTGCTTCGAAACATTTTATGATCATATAATTAGACATATATGAAAGTTATATTAATTACAATAGATTCACAAAATATAATTTTAAAACTATTGTCAAATATATAATAAATATTTTTAAAATATGGTTTCAAACTTTCAAATATTTCTGTAAATTTATATAAATGAGTAAACATGGTTAACACATAACTGTTTTTCATTATAGCTAAAATACATATAAAAAGTTTTATTTGAAACTATTTTAAAATATTTACTCAAACACAATCTGGTTCGACTTGCTTTCAAAAGATGAATGTTCAATTATTTATATACAGATCTGCAAATATAGTTTTTAAAAGTATTTTCAAAGATATAATAAATATTTTTAAAGTATAAGTTTATATATTTCTGTAAATTTATTTAAATGAGTAAACGTAGTTAACACGGACCCGTTGTTTATATATAGTTAAGACTTTTTTTTAAAATCGTTAAAGATATAATAAATATTTTCAAAATTTGGGCTATATGTTTTTGTGAATTTGTATAAATGAGTAAACGTGAGTAACACGGAAACTATTTTTTATTTCTAATTAAACTTCTCTCTTTTTTTAATTTGAAAGAATAAAAAAAATCATAATACAGTATAATTATACTTATCTTTTCTTGTGGTTTCAGGTGTAAGTTTCACATTAAATCGAAAGGAAAAATATAAGTTATGATTGTTATGAACAAGTTTATATTATGTGGATGTTCATTATTGGTCCATTAGAATGTTCTAAAATACTTACTTATCAATCTAAACCCTAACTTTGTATCTTTATATATATTGTTATATGACTCATGAATAATACACAATTCTCTCTTCTCTCTTTATCTTTAACAATGATCTCTTTATTTAAATTTTTCATTTTTATGATCAGTTTTTTTTTTTTAAGTCAATAAGATAACCCATAAACTTTAAAGTTGGGTATTTGGCCATGTGCCTACAACTTTGAGATTCAATATAAACTTAGCCACCCAATTCATAGTTAAATTGGACTTAAGAAAAATTAATCTGAGCCGAAAATCGGGAGGAACCTCCGAATTATCCAAAAAAAAAGATTTAAAGTTAAAACAAGAGAATCCAATATAAAAATTAGGACAATTAAAAACAGGTCAACAAGGTTACAAGATGACCCACCAATTTAAAACAGGTGAACAAAATAAGTAAATAACCCACAAATTTTAGTATTTTACTGTACACGTAGAGAAGTAAATGAAGGAGTCTAGTATAGTTCGAGCCGAATTGACAATCACATAGTAAGGAGCTCTGGTAGATCAATGAATCACACTCACACTCTTTGTGTTTTTGAGAGTCGAGATGAATCGGATTTACCCAACAAAGTTGTCTGTTCAAGATTCTTTGTGATCATATGTGCATTGTTAAACCTCAAACATGAAAACAAATAAATAAACGGTATGCGCGCAGATTTCAAATATCAATTCCGATATACATTTTTCACTTTATGTTTGTTTAATTATGGTTTGGATTTTGGAATAGAAAATGTTATTACTTTTTACACGGGAGCTTGTAATGATTGGAGCTCGCGTCTTTTGTATCACCACACCACTACAACGATCATCATCAATCTTCTTCCCCAACTTCCCGACCCGACCCGTTTCCAGATTCTCACCCGCTTCTAGACCCATCGTCGCCATGAGCACAATCAGCAAAACCCAAGAGGAACTCGATTCCATTTTCAAACAGAAACGAATCGTGCGCTCCACTGTGCGCAAATCCCTAAAAGCCATGGATCCTTCTCTCCGAATTCAACAAGGTTCATTATTATTTTTCTCGTTTCCGTGTTTTTTAATTCGAAACTAATACTAATCTCATTCGGGCTACCTTTGATTGTAGATGATGCTATTCAAAACACTGTTCTTGAAGCTCCTTGGTTCAAATCATGTAGGGGATTGTGTGCTTACATTAGCTGCAAGTCTCTCAATGAAGTCGACACTTCTAAAATCCTGTCTGAGATTCTAAAACATCCTGGTACTGCTCTGTAATCTCAATCCGACTATTAGAATTTAAACTGTATGCTCAAAATACTAAACTAAAGAACCTAATTGTAACATAGGGATGAAAAAGCTATATGTTTCTCTGATGAGTTTCCTCTGCATATTATCTTGTTTAGATTCAAAGACTATGGCTCAGAAAAAGCTATATGTCCCTTGGGTGGAAGATAAGAACAGTAACATGCGTATGCTACACATATCTCATATGGATGACCTCGTTGCAAACTCCATGAACATTTTAGAACCAGCTCCTGTTGATGCCCATGGGAATGAGCGTGAAGATGGTAGTGTCCCTTTTTCTTTCTTCTATATTTCCACCTTTATAAGCTTAGTATCATCCCGCCTGCTAGAAATTAAAACTCTCTTTTCTATTCACAGTGATGCAAGCAGATGAACCAGTCGATCTTTTCATCTTGCCAGGTATGTAGAGACTGTTTTCATTTCCAATTTATTCTCTTACATCTCTGTTATCTAATCAACTTTTATATTCGAACCCTTGTGGTCAGGTCTTGCGTTTGACAGATGTGGGCGACGTTTAGGTCGTGGAGGTGGGTAAGTTTGCATTGACCCCAATCTTTTGTTTCATCATAGTGCTATAGATTCATATTAAGGGCAATGCTGAAGATCTAGAAGCAGTATCATACCTGAAAAACATGAAGCTGTTTCACTTCTTCTCTTACCTTTTTGTCTCACCACAAAATATTGCTATCCCCAAAGAATGTAGATCAATATTGCAATTAAAAATGTTTTGTTATGCTCTAATCTAACTCCTACTTGTCTATATGGATAAAACATATGGGAAAAAAAGCTATTACGACACTTTTTTGAAGAGATACCAGGACCGTGCCAAAGAGAAGGATTGGGGAAATCCACTTATGGGTATAGACCACAATCAAATTGATACTGTAGAGTGTTTTCACTAGAAAGATAAGCTTATCAATGTGTTTGTTGTTTGTTTGTCTATTGCAGTTGCTTTGTCATACTCGTCTCAAATTCTCGAGGAGGAAAGTATTCCTGTAACACCAAATGATGTTCTGATCGATGCATTGGTGACACCTTCTGGTGTGGTTCCCATTAGCCCTCGAGCTATCGAGAGGTATGCACAAAACATTTTGTAGCTTTCTCTGAGATCTTCTATTTATGCTTTGACTGTGTTGTGTCATGTGTCTCTCTGTTCATAGAATGTGAGCTCAGGAGCTTGTTTATGGAGGTGATACTCAGATGACTTTGTTGCTTGAAGCTTCAAGGCTACACTCTGGATTTTGCTAATCCAGCATCTGCCTCTCAACTCACGACTAAAAAAGATTACTAAACTCGATTCGAGTCTTGTTCTTGAATGATGAGATATGTACGCAAATTTTTATTCAACATAAACACAAAATAATGAAAACATCAAAGTTTATCTCGTCTCTTTCATGCATTACAACCGTACATACTGTCTATAAAAGAGTTTTTACTTTTTCCTCTTCCTTTCTATAAGTGGCAAAACAAAAGCAGGAAGGAGAACTAGGAGGAGCAAGAAAGCATGCAAACGCCTGGTCTGTAAGCCCACGCTGGAGGCAACCTAGCATACTTCTCCATCCCAGGCTGATCCTCGTAAGGCCGTTTCATCAGACGGATCAAGTTGTTAACCTCTGAGAAATCACCTTGTTCAGCTGCATCTATTGCGCTCTGGCACATATAGTTCCTCAGAATGTACCTCGGGTTCACTGAATCCATTCTTGCTTTTCTTTCTTCATCTGATATCTCACTACCACCCACCTGCAGTTTCCAATCCACACGCATAAACAAGGAGTTTAATATAAGAAATGTAAGAAATATGTTTGATACCTCTTGTATATAGCTTCGCATCCATTTGACCCATGCTTCTTTCCTTTCCTTTCCAATATCCAAAAGCACAGCTTTCAAGGGTTTCAATAACTCAGCTTCAGGTGTGTTGGGGTTTGCTTTTACATTAGCAAGAAGCCGGAAGAAGTTTGTGTAATCAACTTTATCTACGGCCATATTGTTCAGAAGTTTACTAATGACCTCTTTATTATACTTGGAAAGACCAAGCTTCTTTGACATTATGGCTTGATACTCATCCATGAATTTATCACCGTACCTAAATCACAAGTCCCTCAACTACTCAGTAACTTCCTATACTAGAATCAAGAATATGTCTCCAAATCAATAGTGAAAACACAAAGTTACCTCTCCATGGCGTAATTCGCCTCCTTTTCATTTATCAGCTGAGCAACAGCTAGCGTCTTTGAAAATTGAGCAATATTCCACAAGCCGATGTCTGGTTGATTTGCGAAACAGTATCTTCTTCCTGGGAGATCTGTTGTGTTTGGGGTGTAACTCGGATCAAAAGCATCCAAGAACCCAAATGGGCCATAGTCAATGGTTTGACCCAAAATGCTCATATTGTCAGTGTTAAGCACACCATGTGTGAAACCTACACCTTGCCATCTTGCAACTAAAGTAGCTGTACGCTCAGCGATTTCAACAACCCATGCTAACACAATTTAGAAAAGCAGAAGTCAGTTCAATACTCAACCATTAATACAACTATTGGCAGTAGCAAAACTTGTTCGTTGCAGCATTTTGAAAATTACCTGCATACTTGTTCGATGTTAGATCCACAACTGAATCATCTTCATCGCCGGTTTTGAAAGATAAGCTGTCGCTTCTGTCCATGCTTTCTATATGTGGGAAATGATGTTTAATGGCATAGTCTGCCAACTTCCGCACAATATCAAGATCCTCTTTTCCTCTAGAAGCATGTATTTGGTATGAGCCGAAGCGGAGAAATGATTGAGAAACCCTGCAAACGATTGCACCAGGTTCTTCTTTCGGATTGCCACTGCAAAATCACAATACAAAACGAATGTAGTAGTCAAGCACCTAGAAAATATATTTCTATGTCGATTTAGACAAGGTTTTGGACATACTCATAAAACATGTCGCGAGTGACATCTTGACCAGTGGTGAGAAGACAAAGGGCACGTGTGGTAGGGATTCCAAGACAATGCATAGTTTCACTGCAAAGGAACTCTCTGATGCTACTACGGAGCACTGCAAGCCCATCAGCAAAACGGCTATATGGAGTCTTACCCGCACCTTTAAGCTGAAGCTCCCACCTTTCACCTTTGGAGTTCAAAACTTCTCCCACGGTTATGGCACGACCATCACCTAGTTGTCCAGCCCACATCCCAAACTGGTGTCCTCCATAACATTGAGCATAAGGCATTCTGTAGAAAAGAAATATCAAGAACTGTGATTAGAAACTTTGGACCTAAAATCAGACTTTGGTAAGGAACACATACACTCCTGGCAAAGGTTTAGCACCGGACAACATTAGAGAGAAGTCTGGCCTTTCAAATCTGAAAATCCAACAGAAATTTTCCAAGTATTAACATATGTCATAAATCGAAAGAAAACAAAAATGGCATCAGATATAAAGGTACAACACTCTACAAACTTATATTATATGAGACAGAAATGAAACAA
Organism: Cardamine flexuosa; assembly: GCA_963555745.1. Classification (NCBI taxonomy): domain Eukaryota; kingdom Viridiplantae; phylum Streptophyta; class Magnoliopsida; order Brassicales; family Brassicaceae; genus Cardamine; species Cardamine flexuosa. Next base: position 4,290,984 of record OY743216.1, on the reverse strand, counting down.
ATGAGTAAACTCACTCTTTAGGATCCAAATCCAATAGCTCTGCAACAGATTCAGACCATGCTACAAGCTGAGGATCATCTACTTGTACTGATGGGGAAACTTTTGAATAGCAAGCATGTAGTACCTGCAAATTACAATAAAATAATCAATATCCAAATACCTAAGGTAATTAGCTAAATGGGAAATAATAATGAGCAGACTGAAACATGTAAGATTCACATATAAGAATTACGAAAGTTTTGACCAAAATTCTGGTAAAGTAAACAATACTCATACTACGTATGCTCTATCAACACAGATGCAAAGATAAGCACAAAAATAAAAGAAACTTTAGCTTAGAATCCACTCCACCAACAAGTAAAACTATCAACTACATGAATCCAGATTAAACCACAGAAAACATAATTTCTATTTAAGACCTGATTAAACCACATCAAACAAAGTATTAACAGAGAAAAGAAGAAATCAAATCACGATTCCTTCTATTATCTCCGTTGAAGATCACACAAGTTTTATACCTCACGCGAGATAACATCACTTCTGGGATCACCAGGCAATTCCTTAACAAAGGAGTGGTCCCAGTTAAAATCTTCGAGCTTCCTTTTGATATTGACAGTTCCATCAACATCTCCCAGAGTTTGATTCTGCAGATCTTTCGCTAATGAATCAGCAGCAGCTGACGCTGTAACCGGAGACGAAGACGAACCCGGAGAAGATTCCATCCGACGAAAGGAAGAAGATCGAGAAGGGCTTAATCGAAAATCTCGCCGAAGAGAGGGACAAAAAGGGAATTTCGAAGTTGAACTGAAGAGATGAAGCGGTCGGAGGTAGAAGAAAGACGACGGACACACACGCAACAACATTTCTTCTTCTTTTTCCACTCTTCACATTTTTCTATTGGAAACTTGTTTAATTTTCAATTTTTGACCAAACCGACCTTATCGAAATTATTTCGGTTTACTCATGCCAAATCTATTATTCCATTTGGTAAATAAAATCTATTTTTTCACTTTATTTCTATTGTTGTTATTCACATAAATTACTTAGAAAATTTGATGATTTTCCTAATTTAACTTTAAAATAAAACGAATATGTGTTTTTTTTCTTTCTTATCGAAAGTGTTGGTATGAAACCGTACCAAAATTAGAAACTAAAAATCTGGTTTAAGACAGAACCAAAAGAGATAGGAAGTAGAGAGAGTAAAACGACAAAACAGGCCGTCGTTTGTGTAACTCAAAGCAACCTATCAACTGGGAAAAAATTAGGGCAAAATATTGTGGTTTCACGTCCGCGACTCATAGATCCCTCGGAAAATCCATCACGGTTTGTGTTGTAATTCTCAATTCCGCGGCGTTCTTTTAGCTTTCTGGAGATCCGACGTTTGTACAATCGACTTGGGAGCCGAAATTTTCCTACCCAAATCCGATCTTCTGATTTTTAGATTCGTGTCGTCTTCTTTCGCTCAAATCTATCATCTTTCTCGATGGAAAATTTTGGCTGATCGAAGTTTTTGAGAGTAAATCGCGAAGAAGGTATTTTCTTTTTCATCTTACAATGCGCAATTTAAGTTTTGTTCATCTTCAGAGCTAGCGTTGATGTCCTAGGTCACGTCGGAAATTAGGGTTTAGGAAAGTGTAATTCGCTAATTTGGAAGACTTTTCAGAAATTTACCAGAAATTTGATTTCTTTGATGATTAAGGTTGTTTTTGTTGTTTGAAACTAATCAACCTGCGGAAGAACTGTGGCTTGTTGTTTGAATGTTTCTTGTTCAATGTTTCAACGAAGGTGGCTCCAAGTTTCTTCTGTTAAAGAGTGTGAATGTTTTGGCTTTTTCCTCCGTTGAAGTTGTTTTCTTGGTTTTTGCAGCTCTTCGTGCTTTGGTGCAACCAGACAGGTCTCATTACGTTTGATTTCTTAGCTTCCCTGTGAAGAAACACTAATGGATTACCGACCTTCTGATAGTAGTGGTGAGTCTTGTCTTCTTTCAAAAAGATTCTGTCTTGCCGTTTCTTAAACAATTTGTAGTATAGTTTGTCTATTCAAAGCTTACTTTATTTGAGTTTTCTTCTCCTGTTCATTGTTGTTTACTGATTCTTAGGTACGGATGATGACCTTCCTCCATCACATCAAGGGAGATATCAAAGAAGCGGCAGACCTACGGGAAATGGCAGGCCAGTTCTCAATTCAGCTCCTTTATCAAGGGTGCACAATGACATGGAAACTCAAATCCATCTCATTGAGCAAGAAGCCTATAGCTCTATACTCCGCGCATTTAAAGCTCAGTCTGATGCTATTACCTGGGTACTTTTCTTACTAGTCTTCTTCATTAGTTTATGTAACTTCACCATCTAAGATAAACTAATCCTTCTTCCTTCTTCAGGAGAAAGAAAGTTTGATCACTGAACTCAGAAAAGAACTTCGGGTGTCTGATGAGGAACACAGAGAGCTGTTATCAAGGGTTAATGCTGATGAAATGATCAGGCGAATAAGGTTTGTTTTTATATCTCTGCAATTAACCAAAAGCAACTTTCTAGCTTACTGAGGTTAATTAAACTCATGTCAGGGAATGGAGAAAGGCCAACAGCCTTCAGTCCAGTGTTCCTCAGCTGGTTCATGATGCTCCGAGTCCAGCTGTGTCAGGATCACGTAAGAAGCAAAAGACATCACAGTCAATTGCCTCGTTAGCAATGGGCCCGCCATCTCCTGCTTTACCCTCTTCGATGCAACCATCTTCATCTGCGCTAAGAAGAGGAGGTCCTCCAACAGGTCCAAAGACCAAGAAACCAAAGACAGTATGTCATATAGTTCCGTGTGATTCTCTAATTGTTGTTACTATGACTATTGTTTCTTATATTCTTCATTGGCTAAAAGATGACAGTATTTCATTATTTGTGCTTGATGAAGTCGATGCAGTACCCAGCTACAGGCATTGCTGGAAGGCCCCAGGCTGGTCCTTTAACCAATGAGCCAGGTGAATCAGGATCATATGACCCATTGGTTGGAAGGAAGGTATGGACAAAGTGGCCTGAGGACAACCATTTCTATGAAGCTGTCATAACTGACTACAACCCTGTTGAGGTATGAGTCTTTCATTGCTATATATTATTAGTGTTTTAGTGCCAAATCTAAGCTTTCTGATATTTTTTTTAATCTTTTTTTGCAAACTTGATAAGGGGCTTCATGCTTTAGTGTATGATATTAACACTGGGAATGAAACTTGGGAATGGGTAAATCTTAAAGAGGTAATAATTTCAGTTTTTTGTACTTAGTTCAACTATATTTACGAGCGCATTTTGTTCTTGGATGCTTAGTTATATATGACTCTGAATGTTCTTTATATATAAAATCACAGATATCTCCGGGAGATATCAGATGGGAAGGTGAGGATCCTGGGATTTCTCGTAAAGGAGGACATCCTGGGCAAGGCCGTGGGACTACAAAGGCCATGGCTCGTGGTGGTCCCACAGGCAATGCAGGTGGTAGAGGTAGGGGTAGCATGAAATCGCAGCAACCCAAAACACAGAATGGCATTGGGAAGAAAGCTTTAGGCGACATTGAAATACTTCATACTGATGCACTGATAAAAGAGGTAATCATCCAAGTTTTGAATGTGGGAATGAATCTTCGCAGTTGTCATCGATCTTGAGTATTACTTTATGAATGTTATTAACAGGTAGAAAAAGTTTTTGGGTCAGTTAACCCCAACCCAGCAGAGGTAGAGAAGGCAAAGAGAGTACTGAGAGTAAGAATCATATTCATGTGTTGTTGAATTTGGTTGTTTACTCACAGTATCATGAAAAGAGAATCTAACTATATGGTTTTTACTTGGAAATGGTAGGACCATGAACTAGCTCTTATGGATGCGATTGCAAAGCTTGAAGAAATATCAGATGGAGAAAGCGGTAATATTTGATAGGACCTTCGAACTCTTCTCAGGTACACACATCTTTCATCTGCTATTTAGATTCATGGTGTTTGTTGAATTGAAGTTAGTTATAATGTGGTTGTGATTTTGGGCTTAAATGCAGATGGTGTCGGAGCATTGGAGTGGCTATAAAGGTGTAGATGGTGGTGGTGGCAAAATGTGAATTGATGAGGGAGATTTCGAAACTTGTATGAATCTCAAAATGTATTTTGTTTAGGGGGAAGGAGGCTTTGATGACATTTGTGTGCCATATAACTCCAGTAACTGGATTTGGAAATTAGGTTGTTAAGCATTGTAAAATCCACCAGACTTCATATAAATGTAGAATGTTGCAGAGACGAGATGATGGGCAAAACTCAACTCTCGAGAAGAATGAGATAGAGCAACTAAGAGCTTATATTAATGTAAAATTGTAAGCTACTAGAAATATTAATTACTAGATCAGCCCTATCTTTATTTGTTTTTTATCTGAAGTAGAAAAGCTTTATACTAGAAGAAAGAACTTAAAATCAATTCAAAACAACTGAAAATTTGAAGGAAGAAAGTCAAGTAGGGGGTTGAATTTGAAATTTTTTAATCACTTAAGATATCTAGTCTACTCTAAACAATTAAGTCTAGATTATTAGACTCTTAGTAACGAGGAGCATCTCATGCCCACAGCTCTCAAGTCTAGATTATTAGAGCATCTACATCAGTTCATAACTCGAAAGCGATCTAAAGATTATAATAATAATATTTTCTTGTTAAATTATAAAATTAAATCTCAACTTTTTTTAAAAAGATAAACCAATAATTTAATGACAAATGACAAATGAGATTCTAAAGATAAGACAAACGTTTTTTTTTCTGGAAGCTATCTCTCTTACTTTTTTATTTTTTAATTATTTTAATCGAAAAATTTAGTTTAGATACTTTCGATGGACATGCTTTTAGACTAAAATCTTTAAAGATATTAGCGAGCACTCTTAACATACCTTAATAATCACTATTGAAGAAGAAGAAGCATAGAAGAAAGTAAATACGAAAGAAAACATACCTAAAGATATGCATAATGGAAATGAGATAGAGAGTTTACCGCGTGACATCCCTAAATGTTATGCAGACGGATCTTGGTATGACTTAAATGCTAGGAATGAACAAGTATCATTACTTGTTATCAGAGATAATATATTCCATGTAGAGTTGAAAGGATCGCGACATTGTGTTTCCCCTCTTTGCACCAAATAAGATGTGGGCTATGCAAAATTTAGCGGCGAATTCTCTAACGGATATCTTTTCTGCTATAGATTGTTCAGATCTTATCTTCATATCTGAATGATTGGTTATTTTTTTTCGGAGATGAAAGATTTCATGTTTTATAGATTTTTTTTGGTCAACCGTGTTTTATAGAAATTTATTTATGACATTTGTTAAGCTTTTTTAAACATAATATTTAAAAGTACACGGTTTCTGTTTTTCCTAATTAATTACGGCGGTTCTTCATTGGATGTTTAGAGGAAATTTGCTAACCGACAACTTAATGTATGGATTTGACGACAAAAAATAATAAAAATTGTAGTGCATCTTCTTAAATAATTGGCGAGTGGCGATAAAGTAGTCAATACAAGCTTGAACAATTGAAGACTCTTCTCGTTAAGAATTCAAAGCAGTTTGCTCTTTTTCGTGTCCTTTTTTTCTTTTTTCTTTGGGGTGATGTTTTGGCTGTATTTTTACATTACAAAACCGGTCTTTGGGGTTTCATACTTGAACAAATAAGATTACAATGTCAGAGTCCTAACTTCTTAGGCCTGAGGTAGGTGCCTTTTCTCAAGCCAGGACCTGAAATCTGTTGCTGCTGCTTTTCTCTTTTCTTTCTCTCTCTCTCTTTGTTCCTCGACTTCGACTCTGCTTGATCTCTTCTCAGTTTCTCCATCTCTTCCTCCATAGCTGTTTTCTCTTCCTTCTGCTTCTTCTTATGCTCCAATAACGATGTATCCGAATCCTTGACCGAGAAGAACATAGGTCCTAACTCAGCCAGCCAATGTGGCTCAACTGATGTAGCACACTGCATGTACTCCTTAGTGGTCAAGATCAGTTCATGGTAAACCACATAATCCGGTGTGTACCCCAGACCATACAGTGCACTGCTCGGGTGCAAATGGCAAGGCGTCCCGGTTCTACAGTTAACATACTCTCCAATACCTTTTAATCTAGCTGAGTTATGGAAATACGCTGAACATATGGCTTTTCTAACAATATCCCAGTCCGGTCCACACGACTTGAGTGGTATCTTCAATTGTTTGAGGATATCCAGAAGCTGGGATCTTACCTCTCTAGCCTTTTTCAGTCCTTTGACTTGTAGGTAATGGTCATTGCACCAGTCTCCTCTATAGTCATGCTCTTTCCACTGCTGATATACATTCAGCAGCGTTAAATGATCTGATTCCGGCACAAAAAACTTCTCTCTCGCGGCGTCACTCTCTTCTGCTCTATCTTTAGGTCTGAAGAACACCGAAGGTACTGAAAGCATTGACACAATCGTCAAAACCTCGTTTATGCAATCAAGCCGGTCACCCATTAAGAGCATCTTTGCAAGAGGTGGATCCAATGGGAACTCCACCATCTTCCACCCAATATCAGTTAATCCTCCAACATTGCTAAGAGCACCCAACACCCAAAGCTGGTACATAGAGTTGAGGATGTTCTCTTGCGGAGGTGGATCCATAAAATCAAAATGTAGCAAGTTGTCTACTTTCAATGACTTCAACAGCAACACAACGTTACCCAGATTTGTTCGCTGAATCTCTGGCACGGGACTTGCCAACATCTCATTCAAATAAGCACTCTCAGTATACAGCCTGTAACATGTTCCTGGCCCTGTCCTTCCAGCTCTTCCTGCACGCTGATCAGAGGCTGCACGACTTATGGGGAAAACTTGAAGAGCATCCATACCCATTCTAGGATTGAAAACCTTCATCTTTCCATACCCCGTGTCAATCACATAATATATTCCATCAACTGTCAATGATGTTTCAGCAATATTAGTGGCAACAATGCATTTACGTGCTCCATCTTCTGGTTTCTCGAATATTTTTGCTTGCAAGTCAGCGGGTAACTGAGAGTATATTGGGAGAATCAGTAGGTTTGTGATATCTCTACTGGAAGATGCAACGAGCTGTTCCATTCTCTCCTTAAGTGAAAAGCAAGCTGCTTCAATCTCATCCTGCCCAGTCATAAATATGAGAATGTCCCCAGGTGGGCTTGCTATGTGAATCGTCATTGCCTGTTTAACAGCCGCTTCAACATAGTCTTCACAAGGAGTTTTAGAGTAGAGAATATTGACAGGGAAAGTCCTTCCAGGAATGCTGAATATAGGAACACTGCATTACCAAAGTAAAAACACTGTCATATAAGAATTCAGTCTTTAGATTCTAAACTGGTTTATGTGAAGGATGACGGTAACCTACCTCCCAAAGAAATCGGAAAACTTTTGAGCATTAAGGGTTGCTGACGTGACTATCAGCTTGAAATCACGACGCCGAGCCACAACTTTTTTCAGTATTCCAAAAAGGACGTCTGTGTTGAGTGACCTTTCATGCGCTTCATCCATCACCACCACACTATACAGAGTCAACAATAAGAGTTAGCACAGCATTCTACTTAAAACAGTTTAAAGGATGATCTATCAGAGGGAAGGTTGAAGCATACATACCGATATTTATCCAGGTCGGAATCTTTGAGGGTTTCTCTTAGTAGCACTCCATCGGTCATATACTGAAATTTCAGAGGGAAATATGGAGTAAGAAGAAAGTTCTGTGTACTAATGAAAAGCAGATGCAGATGCTAAAAGCACGGTAAGCCAAGCTTTCTGTGGCCAACTAAACCAGAAGCATCACAAATAAGTAAAAGAGGAGTTCATTACTTGAGAACACCTTACCTTGATAACAGTGTTTGGACCAGTTACATCTTCAAAACGAATTGCATACCCCACTTTCTCGCCCAACTCTGTTTCCATCTCTTCGCTAACTCTCTTTGCAACACTCATGGCTGCTACACGCCTTGGTTGGGTGCAACCTACTATACCATTTATAGTGTACCCATCCTCGTGAAGATACTAACAAAAACAAACAGAATATAAGTCCAATGTTTTAATAGTTTCATAACTATATATTAGCACACGGATCACCTGAAAAGCCATAGTAAGGGACCAACCTGTGTAAGTTGAGTTGTCTTTCCCGAACCAGTTTCGCCAACCACCACTATCACCTGGTTTTCTCTTATTACCTAGAGAAAGCATTAAAATCAGATGAGTAAACGAAAAGATGAAACCCAAAAAACCAGTAACCCATTCAGGTTAATTTCCTAATAATAATGCATATTACAATCCAACTATCAAGGCACTAAAACGGAAAGACCACCAACCTGCAATAGTTCATCTCTAACAGAAAATATGGGGAGATACTGTCGTTGCTCTGACATGGTCTTTGACATGGCAAATTCACTTACAGCTTCGCCCTTCTTCATATGTTTTGCAAATTTAGCCTCACCTTTAAAGTCTACTTCACCTTCTTCGCCAACTACAGCAGTATCGGCATCAATCTGCAAGAAGATCTCAAAGTCACTACATGTCCAACAACCACATTACTAATAAAAAAAATAAAAATAAAAATCATTTGAGGCACTACCTGCTCAGCTGATTTTTCAACACCAAGGATATTACCAAGATTGGAACCCGCAAGCTCCCAAAATCGTTGTCGTGATTTATGCATACTTTGTTTCTCCCGAATTTCTTTGACAAGACCTGATCCTTTTCGTGAAATTATAGCCATGTCTGATGTGGGATCCTTTACAGGCATTACTGGCTCCGCTTGCTTTGTGAAAACATCTCTTCCATCAAGGAAAGGAGGCTTCGTATCTGCAATTACCCAAAGAATAGAATATTATTACCTGCTATGTTACAGATACTCCTCTTTCAACCTTGTCGCTTTATGGTTAAAGTTTACATACCATGTACAAGAAGAATTGCTTTCCTTTCTTCTTCACTGTCAAACTCAGTCTGCACTTCTCTGCCTCTAACTGCTCCAGATCTGAGAAGTTGACGGTCTTCCCAATGAGCACTATCCTCATTACGCTGAGAAAGTTTTTTACTCTGAGCGAGTGACATTTTGCTACCGTCCCTTCTAACCTGCATTACAAATATTATACAGGCATTCAATACATAAAGTATATTACGTTTTTCAGCAGGCAGAACTCCAAGGAAAGAAGGATTGGTGCATCGAAAAAAGGAACTTTATACAGTATTGCTATTCAGCAAACCTAGGATTACATAATCAAAACAATATAAATTCCGCAGAAGTATACTCAATCAAGAGAAGTAAAAAGAGATAAACGATTACTGCTTCAGTCAGAATGACATGTAACTAGATAATTTATAAAAGATCAGGCTTGCATAAGCAATCAAACAAAAAATTATAAATTAAGAGTGTAATTGGTATAGAGAACTACCAGTCTCTTTGCCACCTCAGCTTCCTTCTTCTGTACAGAAGCATCATCTCCAAGAAAATAGGATGCACTATCCGCATCATACAGTTGGTTCCCTTCCTCTGTATCATACCTGTGAAATGACAATCAACTAGTTCATACATGCTTTATAAAATCTCGAAATGGTTTGACGATTAACATGAAGAGAGATTTGATTATGCACTCAATTCATTAAAGGTTATTGCTTTTCAAGAGCTTAATTTTCAGCTCTTCAAGGAAATTAAATACTTACCATGCAAGATCCGACCGATAGTCCATCTCCAAACGCTCTGATTCTGTGATCTCATGGTTATATTCATCAGCACCTTGCGATCTATCCTCCTCTGAAGGCTCCTGTAGAAGACATAATAACATGTGGCACAAGTATTACAAAAATATATGTATATATATATTTATATTCTTAATGCAAGAGCACCATAAGCCTCGTCAACATTCTTCAAGCCAGCCTGGCAAGGACTTCTTATAACACAAACAGAATGGAAATGCAAATCAACCTGAAAACAAGTGGCATGTCCATAGATGCACACTGTCAAGAAAGAATGCATACCTCTTTTGCCTGATCATCTTCCCTAGAGTATCCGAGTTGATTTGATCTTCCACCATACCTAGAGCTTGAGGATCTGATGGAGGACCCAGAAGCCCGAATTGGAACAGGAGAGGGTGCACCAAAATCCCATGGAGAAGGAGTTGGCACTGCATGTGAATAGTATGGTAATAAATCCCGTTGTTAGTTTTTGCTCGTGGTTGCAACTAAATAAAACCAAATTACAAATAATAAAATTCAAACACAACATACTATTTGAACGTGGTGTATCCAGCCACGGGGATAGTAAACGAGCATCTGGTGAAGCTGCAGCTAACAACATAGGTGATTGAGAAGGCTGATGTCGCTTGCTGGAACTAGAGTCTCTATCTCCATATGGACTAGCATCCCAATCCGATTCTTGATAATCCAAGTCTGACCTACCTGCACGATTTTTGGGTTAATATCCATTTAGAAGGCCCAATAAGTGTTTTGTTTGTGACACTCATCACACTTTTAGGAATAAAAAGTTGAATATAGACACAATTGTAAAGGGATAAACTAGTTGACATTTATGCCAATAATATATAAATTGAGATCATTATGAGCTTCTACAATCTTTTGTATACCTGGAGTCCACCTCTCGCTACTGTCTCTTCCACGCTTTCCCCTGTGATTGTCTCGGTTATCCTGGCGATAAGATTCCCTCCCATGGTGGCGATCCCTCTCATCATCAATGTCTCTCTGCCTCGACCGTGGAGTTTCACTTCTGCCATACCTATGGTCTTTTCGATATCTACTGCTATCATACCTCTCATCATATCTAGGAGTGCTAGAACTTCTAGGAATCATGGAAATCTTCATTTCAACAAGTGAAAGATATATCAGAATACAAAAAGTCAAGTTCTACGCACTAATTAAAACCAGCTCTGTAGTTAGAAAGAGGATAGATAACCAGAAGTAAAACGTAATCTCATTATTTGGATGGAATCGACTTACATCTGAATCTGAAGTTGCAGCATGCTCTGTAGTCACGGTACTCTCTGCAATACAAAACAAAATAAATAAATGTCATAAATGGATTTACTAGGAGATCACTACATAGTCATAAGAAAAAAAATACCTTCGGTAGTATGAGATCTTGAAGACTTCTCCCTATATCGTCTGCTGGAATGGTCATGTCGAGCGTTTCTTGTTCCATAGTCTGATCCTGATACATCAGATTTATCCTCTTCATCCAAAGATGATGTAACGGATATTGTTGGCTTCTTCGGGACCTTAAACTGACCCTCGGACTTGGCATTCTCCCTTTTCTCAATTGCCCTAACATCCAAACCTACAAATTATACATCACATTGGTTATACAGAGTTCCAAAACAATTAAGCTGAATGCATTCAACAAAAGTTTAATCATACCTAGACGGGACTTTCTCTCAGGAGCTGTAAAAGTCAATTTATCCTTCGGAGGGAGACCACCACCAGTTTCATTCTTGGTTTCTGACGTCTCCGTAGCTTTGAATGGATCGACCTATATCAGAAACAATACAATTATGCCTTTGTATAAAGCAAGTTCCTCAGACTCAAAACAACCTATACCACGAAAAAATGGCAAAATCAACAAATCTAATTACTTGTCTAAACTTACCCCCATTAGCTCAGTGAACGAATTGATCGATTTCAGCTCAAAACACGAAACCGAAGGCTCTGTTCCGGGAAGTTAACCCTAGCTCCGTCGTCCGTTTCTGCTCGGCGAGACGACGGATTCTGGTGATAATAATTACTTTATCTTCCTTAGGGTTTCGGTTCCTTCAGATCTTCTAAGTTTGAGGTTGCAATTCCAGAAGCTTTTTTTCTGAAATAGCAGATTCAACAACGTGAACACCTTCTTTGGTTTAAAACCCTACGATATCTCTCCAAGACTCCAACTATGGTGAATGGAAAGCAACACGATCGGAACAAAGGATCAGCGCCGGTTAGGTTACACACGCTTTACGCGATTTATTTTGCGCGTGGGATTATTATTAAGTTTTTGAATCAGACAAGGGAAGGTTGTTAACTTATGGGATTGGGCGGTGTAACAAAAGTTACATATGGGCCCTTTATTTTACATGTGGGCTTTTTAAACCTTAACGGGTTTATGTTTATTTACGCCGGTGTATATTTTTTTCATCTGATCTAAAATTCAATTTCCACGAACCAACCGGGTTAAAACCGATCCAATTGGACAAAGTTGATTTCGTGTAGTGGTCAATTATAGTATGGAACCAAACTCTCTTTTTTCTTAATTTCTCTTATTTAAATTTGAGTTTTTGTTTTAAGTTTATCTGCTTTTTGTTGTTTAAAACCATCTCTAATAGCTAGTTAAGCTCTATTTTATTCTTAAAAATAAAAAAGGGAGTTTGCTCTAATTGTTTCTTCTATTTTTTTTAAACAATATTTAATATATATAATATTTTTATTTTATTAACTAAAATCTTTTATTTTCTAATTTTACAAATTTGACCAACACATTTTGGTTTACTTGTATTTTTTTAAAATATTATCATCTCTCATGTAATTTATAGCTACAACGACGAGAAGCTAGACTTTGATGAGAGGGCGGTTCAAGAAAGGTTTATAGGCGTCAAAGACAGAGGAGAGCCAAAAATTGCATATGCTACCGAAACATTTGAATTTCACAGCTGAGAACAAACGGACGGCGATCATCTTGAGAACTGCCACATGTAACTTAGACTAATTAGCAGCCATTTATTTTTTTCTCTGTTTTGATTTTGCTACTTTGTTTATATTACTCAGATAGAATTTTAAAGTTTTTGTATTTCTCTCAATCACATTTTTTTATTTCTCTATAAAAAATAAAAGATATGATTGAAAGAATACAAAACATTAAGATTCTATATTTGCAACATAAACAAAATAGCAAAACAAAACCAGAAAAAGATAAATGGATGCTAACTGGTCTAAGTTACCTGTGGCGATCCTCTGGATGATCGCCGTCCGTTTATTCTCAGCCGTGGAACTCAAATGTTTCCGTATCATCTGCAGTTCTTGGCGCTCCTCCGTCTCCGGCGCCTACAAACCTCTCTTAAGCCGTCCTTTCATCAAACTCAATCCCCTTGTCATCGTAGCTACAATATAAGTTTTTGTTGTATGTTATAATAATTAGCTAACCAAAATTTATAATATAATTATATATATGTACATAAATAAACATATAATTTTGTTTAAGTATAAAGTAAATTCATATGCATATAATTAAGGGATCATGTTGTAAAAAAAAAATCTCTAAAAATAGAATACCATTAGATGAGGAGGATAAATCTGATGTAACATGATATGCTCAAATTAACACTAGAGTTACTCTCTCAAATTAAGAGATCGATTGTAATACTTAAAAATTAAGTTCCACACAGACTCACGTTCACATAATAGATTTTCAGTTTATGAATTAAGTTAAACAAAAGAAATTGTAATTGAAAGAAAACAACAAATCAATTCAATCGGGTTGTAAAACTATTGAGAAACAAAAAAATTAGGCTTATGGAAATTCTCAGGTAATTCAAAATTGCACGTTAAGTAAATTATTATGATTATTATTAAGATTTGTTCTCAAACTCGAAACATAATAGTAAAATCAATCAACTCTCGGTGCAGAGAATATCTATGTCTAAATTTACAATTCCAAATCCTTTTGCTAAATTCTTTAATTCAAACAAGCATTAATTTCATGTTCGATTGTTCACAAAATTCTTAACCAAATCTCTTTGCGAATAGTTATTTTACTCATCTAAGATAGTCCAAACAGTCAATTACACTCTCGTGTCACCTAATCAACCTAAGATCAGATTCTAGATCATGAATATAGAATCACCAATAAGCACAATCTGGATGAATAATTCTATTGATTCAATCCTAAATAACCATCAACTTAGCAATTCATCTTCTACCTTTAAAAACCCTAAACCTAATAAACAAACTACTCATACATGATCGATGAAACAATAAATCACAATTTGAATAGATTACACAAAATAAGTCAAGAGAAGAAGTAAAAAGTTTAGAAACCTTATCTAAAATCTCTGAGAAGGTGGCTGTAGCGTAGAATGAAGCATATGTCTAACACAATGATTTAAAAATCTTAGTTATAAACAAAAATACGCGAGGATTAAATTGCAAATAAATAAAAAATTTGAGAGTTTTGCAATTATGAAATTGTGTTTGTGACTGGTTTCGAGTGACACCTCACCAATATTAGTCTCCAAATTTATTTTTTCAGCGCAACTTCTTGATTTGCTCTAAAGTGCTCTAAAACTTCCAAATGAGTCTAAGATAAAATTGAAAATACAAAAACTCGAAAATACAAAAAAAACCTCTAAAACCCCAACTTATATTATGGTTAAAAGTCATTAAAAAATCATCTTATATCATAACCTCAGCAAGAAGCACATTACAAATATACTTTATAATTAGAAATAAAATAAAACGAAAATCAATAATCTATCCGAGTAATAGTATCATCCATAAAGGCTACCACCATCGGCTAATGTGATATTTAAGTAATTTGATATTATTTTTAAATCAAGCTTAGATAGCAAATACTCCGTCAAATCCTCAAAACTTGTTATAATATACACAAATAAAATCATCAATTCTTGAGTAATAAACGTTTAAATTATTGTTGACGTTTTCTAAAAATGGGTAAAAATATTGTTGAAAGAAAAACGGTAAAAATATCGAAAACCAATGGCGACGACTGACGAGTCATACAAGGTCAAAGAATGCATTCAAGTTTTTAAAACGGCTGACATTTTTTTTTTTTATCGGAATCTCGACTTTTTGAAATTTCAATTACTCTTACAAAACTACCCTTTCTTTTCAGGGGCTTTTACATCAATTGTCTCGATGAAACAATTCTGACTTGTGAGGGACCTTATTTTGCTTGCTCCAAGACAAAACCGATATTGTCCTATGAAAAAGAGAGTTAAAACTTGGTGGCATTATCGCAATTAAACGAAAGATAAAGCCTTTTTGTGAACACGAACTTCGAAAGTGTCCTTTAAAAAATTCATACATATTATATTTTCCATTAAAGCGGTGCTTAAAAAAGGAAGAATAAAGAAGAAAAGCACAAAAAACACATTCATTCATATGTTAATATCTCTCTCTCTCTCTCACTTTGCGTACTTAGCAGCTAAGTAGCTACCAAAAAAAAAAAGTTGTGGCTCCTTTGCTCCTTCACTGTTTAGGGTTTCTGGATCTCTCTATCTGTATGTTCCTTTCAATGTCGCACCTTACTCATTGTTGATTTTAACCTTCTTTTACTCTGTATTCGAATTCTGAAGAGTTTTTGATCTTGTTTGAAGGAGGCTGAGCAAAACCTTAACCTGGAGGTTTTAGGGTAGGAAGTAATGTCAGCTGCAAGAGGAGGTCCTGATCAAGGGCCGTCCCAGCCTCAGCCGCGTCGGCTAGCACGGACTCAGACTGCTGGTAATCTTGGAGAATCATTCGATAGTGAAGTAGTTCCCTCATCACTTGTTGAGATTGCTCCTATTCTCCGTGTTGCTAATGAAGTTGAATCTAGCAACCCTAGGGTTGCTTATCTCTGTAAGCTCTTCTTATAATTACTTCTTCTTATTGTTAAATCTGTGGGAGTTTTTTTTTATGGTTTCTGCGCTCTGCTTTTAGGTCGGTTCTATGCATTTGAGAAAGCTCATAGGCTAGATCCCACTTCTGGTGGAAGAGGAGTTCGTCAGTTTAAGACTGCACTTCTACAACGACTTGAAAGAGTGAGTATTCTTAGTGTCCTGCTTTGATTCCTGCATGTTGCAGATTTAGATAGCTGCTGATTGTTGTAGGAACGACACTTGGTTTTTAAGTACTTCTGTTTGACAAAATGTGTGTTGACTGTTTCTTTGAATTTTGCAGGAACATGATCCAACACTTATGGGCAGGGTTAAGAAGAGTGATGCCCGTGAGATGCAAAGTTTTTATCAACATTACTATAAGAAGTATATTCAAGCTTTGCACAATGCCGCTGATAAGGCTGACCGGTTTGTCTAACTTACCTTAAAATGTCTTTGTTTTTGAGTTTTAAGATGCCAATTCGTGTTCTCTAAACTGATTTTTTTACTTGCTGGTCATTTTCAGTGCTCAGTTGACTAAGGCATACCAAACTGCAAATGTTTTGTTTGAGGTTTTGAAGGCTGTTAATCTGACACAGTCTATTGAGGTTGACCGGGAGGTAAGACATTGTGATTTCTAGTATTTTTCCTTGATTCGTTTAGTTGTTTGATTGTGCAACTTTATAATGAAGTTTAATGTTTCCAGATTCTGGAAGCTCAAGATAAGGTTGCTGAAAAGACACAGTTGTATGTCCCTTATAATATCCTACCTCTCGATCCTGATAGTGCAAATCAAGCGATTATGAGATATCCTGAGGTTAGTCTTCTTGTTGCTTCACTGTTGGGCATTGTTATATATGATTTGGCATGTTATCAGCAGGTAATGTAATTTTTTACTGCAGATCCAAGCTGCTGTTCTTGCTCTCCGCAACATTAGAGGTCTTCCGTGGCCAGAAGGGCACAAGAAAAAGAAAGAAGAAGACATGCTTGATTGGCTTCAAGAAATGTTTGGATTTCAGGTCATTTTACTAGTTCATTGATGCTTGCCAATTTTCAAATGAATTTTGGTTTAGAGCAATCTATAGATTTATGAATGGTTTGCCGAAAAGGCAATGCAGCTAATCTTAGAAGTACTTGATATTATTACTTGCTAACTTGTGTATTTCATGTGTATTATATGGTTCTGCAGAAAGACAATGTGGCTAATCAAAGGGAGCATCTGATCTTATTACTTGCTAATGTGCATATAAGACAATTTCCTAAGCCTGATCAGCAACCAAAGGTTTGTAGCTTAATTTTTTACCATTGTTATAAGACCGCTTTTATATAGGTGCGATGTGTCCTTCCTATGTAAACTTCAATTTTATACTTTAGTTGGTTTTTTCATCCATTTTTCATTTTCACTGTTCTGTTTCCAACTGTTGATATTTCTTTGCCATGTAAAATATCTTTATTTGATCCTACGATGAACATAATATTTACTAAATGTACTTTAAGTGATTCTCTCATTTGTTCTCATAATGACATCCCATTGTCCTCCCACAGTTAGATGACCAAGCATTGACAGAAGTAATGAAGAAGCTCTTCAAAAACTATAAGAAGTGGTGCAAATACCTTGGTCGAAAGAGTAGTCTTTGGTAAGGAAATCTGAGACACCTATACTTGATTCTGTATAGCTTCTGCAGGAATAGCTAAAAATGTGAACATGGAAAGAAAATTGCAATGAAACTCAAACTCTGGTGTGGAGTCTTTGAAAAAATTCTGATTCAAGGTATGATCTGATTGCAGGTTGCCAACTATACAGCAGGAAATGCAACAGCGCAAACTATTATATATGGCCCTGTATCTTCTAATCTGGGGTGAAGCAGCAAACTTGAGATTCATGCCAGAGTGTCTCTGCTACATTTATCATCATGTATGTTTTAGTTTCCTAGTCTTCTGTAGTGTGTGCGTGATTTTGTCTCTTTATGATTCTTTGCCAGCCATAGTATTGTGCTTTATAAGAATTTTTCATTGAGTCATGTTTTGAGGCGAAACATGTATATATGTGCTTGCGTTGACGTATTTCTGATGAGAAAATGCTAACTGATATTGTTACTTTTCCTAATAAATTAGAATTTTAGTACCATACGGTGATACACATTTTTTTTTGCTAGTATGGCTTCGTGAGTGTGATATTTCTTTACTCATACTATATTTTCATGGTTGTGCAGATGGCATTTGAACTCTATGGTATGCTAGCTGGGAATGTTAGTCCCATGACTGGGGAAAATGTGAAGCCAGCTTATGGAGGCGAAGAAGATGCATTCTTGAGGAAAGTTGTGACTCCTATTTATGAAGTCATTGGGATGGTATGGGCTAAAATTTCGAGTTTTCCCTTCTGCTTTCATCAATTTTTTTGCTTATTAATATTTTTACTTACGTAATTGTAACCATTCACAGGAGGCTCAAAGGAGCAAGAAAGGGAAGTCCAAGCACTCTCAGTGGAGGAACTATGATGATTTAAATGAATACTTTTGGTGATATATCTATCCACCTTGCTTTCACACAATCTTAAAGGTCTTTATATGTGTTTTTTTTTTTTAGTTAGTTAAGTATGGTTTTATACATTTCAGGTCAGTTGATTGTTTCCGATTAGGTTGGCCAATGCGAGCTGATGCTGATTTCTTTTGTCTGCTTGATGGTCAGCCTAATACAGAAAAAGATGGGGTACATAATAACTACACATCATCTTTGTCTTTGTCTACATATACATTTTATTTTTCTTTCTGGAATTTGCTAGACAGATATTTTTGATACTAGGAACTATAATCTCTTACTGGCTGAATTTTGTCTATCAGATAATGACTACCACTTATGGCTGTATTTTTGTTATCATATATCACAGGATAACAGCACGCCTGCTGTTGCCAGGGATAGATGGGTGGGGAAAGTTAATTTTGTTGAGATTCGTTCCTTCTGGCATGTCTTTAGAAGTTTCGATCGAATGTGGAGCTTCTATATTCTGTGCCTCCAGGTATTACTTATCCTTAATTGCCATTACCCTTCTTTGGAGCCGATGTATTCTAGAAATCCGTATTCTCACGTTTGATGATAAAAATTTGGTAGGCCATGATTATTATGGCTTGGGATGGCGGAGACCCAACTTCAGTATTTGGGGCTGCTGTATTCAAGAAAGTTCTGAGTGTGTTTATCACAGCTGCAATAATGAAGCTTGGACAAGGTTGGTTGATCAATGTCATTGTTCAATACTTTCGTATATTCATTTGACTGACGAAAGCTCGCTCACCTACTAAAACTATTTCATTTCTGCAGCTGTTCTTGATGTGATCCTTAGTTTCAAAGCTCATCGAAGCATGTCACTACATGTTAAACTAAGATACATCCTGAAGGTGATCTCTGCTGCAGCCTGGGTTATCATTCTTCCTGTTACGTACGCCTATAGCTGGAAAGATCCTCCAGCATTTGCCAGAACTATCAAGAGTTGGTTTGGGAATGCCATGCACTCACCTTCGCTTTTTATAATATCTGTCGTCTTCTATTTGTCCCCTAATATGCTCGCGGGTGTACTGTTTCTCTTCCCTCTGCTACGTCGGTTTCTTGAGAGGTCCAACTACAGGATTGTAATGCTAATGATGTGGTGGTCTCAGGTATTCATCTAGTCGAAAATAATCAAAAGCTCGTTATGTGTTTTATTACTGACGTGACGATTAATAACTGAATTTTATTTCACCTTGTAGCCGAGACTCTATGTTGGCAGAGGAATGCATGAGAGCGCATTTTCCCTCTTCAAGTAGGACTTCTGTTTGTGACACATACATACATTATTGGATTTTAGTTACTGGTGCAAGCCTAAGTTCTCTGTTCACTTATGTCTTTCTACCTTTTTCTTGCGTAGATATACCGTGTTCTGGGTGTTGCTTATTGCAACAAAGCTGGCGTTCAGTTACTACATTGAGGTACGTGTTTCTCATATCTAGTTCTGGTAACCTTTTAAGATTAGTGATGTCACATGGGAACAATAATTGGAGTCTGATAAGCTGGCATTTGTTTATACAGATCAAGCCTTTAGTTGCTCCAACACAAGCCATTATGAGGGCCCGTGTGACTAATTTTCAGTGGCATGAGTTCTTTCCTCGTGGTAATGCACTCTCACATAACACTACACGATTACTAGAATGAAATTTATTATTTGCTCTCACACCATCTCTACTTTATTTGTGCAGCCAAAAACAATATTGGTGTTGTAATCGCTCTTTGGGCACCTATTATTCTGGTAAAGCATGGTCATACCGAATATGTCCCCACGTTTTCTCCTACTTTATGTTGCTACTAATTTTATTTGATCTTGTGTCCATGCAGGTATACTTTATGGATAGTCAAATTTGGTATGCAATATTCTCCACATTATTTGGAGGTATATACGGTGCATTCCGTCGCCTTGGAGAGGTAAAACATAATCTGATTGATACTGAATTATTTGAACTTTGAACTTGACGTTTTGCCTTTGTGTTTGTCATTCTAATTCTTACGTTTTTCATTAATTACAGATTCGTACACTGGGGATGCTCAGGTCGCGGTTTGAATCATTGCCTGGAGCGTTTAATGACCGTTTGATTCCTGATGGCAAGAACCAGGAAAAGAAGAAAGGATTAAGGGCAACTTTATCTCACAACTTTACGGAGGATAAGGTTCGTTGAATAGAACTTCCCATCATGTACGATTTTTTCTTATTCATTGCTTGTACTGAATATTTACTCCTCTAGGTACCTGTTAACAAAGAGAAAGAGGCTGCAAGATTTGCACAGTTGTGGAACACAATAATCAGTAGTTTTAGAGAGGAAGATCTTATAAGTGATAGGTAAGTTTTGTTAATTTTTGTATGTCACATATGTAGCTTGTTAATTTTGGAACACAGAATTTTGAACTATTGGTTTACGTTTGGACTATTCATAGGGAGATGGATCTGTTGCTTGTTCCATATTGGGCTGACCGTGATTTGGATCTCATACAGTGGCCTCCCTTCTTATTGGCTAGCAAGGTTTGTTCTCACATAAGCACAATAGAATTTAATACGTAGGATTCTCTGATTTTTTATATTTGGCTGTACTCTGTAGATTCCAATTGCATTGGATATGGCAAAAGACAGTAATGGGAAAGACAGAGAGCTCAAGAAGAGGATTGAGAGTGATACGTATATGAAATGTGCTGTCCGTGAATGCTACGCTTCGTTTAAAAATATTATAAAATTTGTGGTTCAGGGAAACCGTGAAAAAGAGTAAGTTGGAACCATAGCGTTGGAGTATTTGTTTTTGTTTCTCACATTTCTATTTGTGGCCAACTTATATCTTGGTGTCTCAGGGTGATAGAGATAATATTTTCCGAGGTTGACAAACATATAGAATCTGGTGATTTGATTCAAGAATACAAGATGAGTGCTCTTCCTAGTCTCTATGATCACTTTGTCAAGCTGATCAAATATTTGGTAAATATTCTTCCTGTGATACTGTTTCTTTTTAAAATTAATTTTTACTTGACCCAATACCTTCGTTTTTTTATACCATGTAGCTAGACAATAAGGAGGAAGATAGAGATCACGTTGTCATTCTCTTCCAAGACATGCTGGAAGTTGTAACAAGAGACATTATGATGGAGGATTACAATATATCGAGGTTGGCATGTTTCTAACACAAATGTTTTGTCATTATGAACATCAAAATCTTATATATCCAGTTGTCTCTGTAGCTTGGTAGATTCCAGTCATGGTGGAAATTGGCATGGGGGAATGATCCCTCTCGAACAACAATATCAGCTGTTTGCATCTTCAGGTGCCATTAGATTCCCTATTGAACCAGTAACAGAAGCTTGGAAAGAGAAGGTTATGCCAGATTGAGTTATTTAGTTATATACCTTCAGTCTTTATTTTGTGACTTGTACTCAAAATTTTGAAGCTTGTATGTGCAGATCAAGCGGATATATCTTTTACTGACTACTAAAGAGTCTGCTATGGATGTCCCCTCTAACTTGGAAGCAAGAAGGCGGATCTCTTTCTTCTCAAATTCGTTGTTCATGGATATGCCTATGGCACCTAAAGTTCGCAACATGCTCTCATTTTCGTAAGTCTTTTTCTGGTCTTTTTGTATTTGAATCCGTTGCTGCATTGTAGGTTTTTTTTTGTAACTGAACTGGCTGGGTTGGTTTGTTAGAAATAGTGGTTTGATTTTATTGAAGTTTTTTGGCAACTAAACTGGTTGGGTTTCTCTTTGTTGTTCTTATTGTAGTGTATTGACTCCATACTACACTGAGGAGGTCCTTTTCTCCTTGCGTGACCTGGAAACGCCAAATGAAGATGGTGTTTCAATCTTATTTTATCTGCAAAAGATTTTTCCAGGTAATGTTTGTTATATTTAGATAAGTTTGGAGTCTAAATCCTTGAATCACGTCTTAAACCTGACAATTTTATCTATCTCTAGATGAGTGGAACAATTTCCTTGAGCGAGTGAAGTGTCTAAGTGAAGAGGAGCTTAAGGAGTCTGATGAATTAGAGGAGGAGCTTCGTTTATGGGCTTCGTATAGGGGACAGACTTTGACTCGAACTGGTAAGGTTTTTTTGGTTATTTTCTTTTCACTGAAAGAAATGGATACAATGATTATCTATTGTTAATTCTTTGATTTTTTTTTTGCAGTAAGAGGAATGATGTATTATCGAAAAGCTTTGGAGCTTCAGGCATTCCTTGACATGGCTATGCACGAAGGTGTTTTTCTCTAATTTATATTATACAACAGAGTTGTTTAAATAAATTTACACAACTGTTTATTGATGCTGACTCATTCTGAAATTTACTTGTCCAGATTTGATGGAAGGTTACAAGGCCGTAGAACTAAACTCAGAGAACAATTCAAGAGGCGAAAGATCACTCTGGGCACAGTGCCAAGCTGTTGCTGACATGAAGTTTACTTATGTTGTATCATGTCAACAGTATGGTATTCATAAACGATCCGGTGATCCTCGTGCACAGGATATATTGAGGCTTATGACAAGGTGTGCAGAGGAATCCTATTTTGTTAGTCTTTTTAAAACTTGTTTGAAACTTATGGCTTTGCTTACAATTGGCAGATACCCTTCGCTCCGTGTTGCATATATTGATGAAGTCGAGGAACCAGTGAAAGACAAGTCAAAGAAAGGGAACCAGAAAGTCTATTACTCTGTGTTGGTAAAGGTGCCTAAATCAACTGATCATTCTAGCCTAGCCCAAAATCTGGACCAGGTAATGCAAGCAATTTAACATTTGTATCAGGTTGTAAATTCTGGAATTTATGGACGTGTATATTAATTATTCTCTGCCTTGTAGGTTATATATAGGATTAGGCTTCCTGGACCTGCTATTCTTGGAGAGGGAAAGCCAGAAAACCAAAATCATGCTATCATATTTTCTCGTGGAGAAGGTTTACAGACAATCGATATGAATCAGGTATGCACTTGGTTCTCTTTGCTTGGCCTTCTACTTATCTCGATGCTTCAAGGTTGATGTTAAGTTCTTACTATGACATTTTATTATTCAGGATAATTACATGGAGGAAGCGTTTAAGATGAGGAATTTGCTTCAAGAATTTCTCACAAAGCATGATGGTGTTAGATATCCATCCATTCTTGGGCTTAGAGAACATATATTTACTGGATCGTGAGTATTTTAAGCACTCCTATTTATTTCAGTTAAAATTTTGGTTACCTCTAATAATAATAACAATTGCTGTTGTGCATTTCAGTGTTTCCTCCCTTGCTTGGTTCATGTCAAATCAAGAGACTAGTTTTGTTACCATTGGTCAGAGATTACTAGCAAACCCTTTGAGGTAAGTGTGTGTTTCTGAGATCAACTTTAGTGATGATTTTCTATGTTAAAAAAAACATTGTTCTCTTGCAGGGTTCGATTCCATTACGGTCATCCTGATGTGTTTGATAGACTGTTTCATCTAACAAGAGGTGGTGTTAGCAAAGCATCCAAAGTAATCAACCTCAGTGAAGATATATTCGCAGGTATATATTCTAACTCTTCTTGCAGAGAACTATCTGTTTCTTTCATCGACTCTAAATGGTGCTCCTTGCTTATTGATTGAGCAGGATTTAACTCTACACTTCGGGAAGGAAATGTTACACATCATGAGTACATACAAGTTGGTAAAGGAAGAGATGTTGGTCTAAACCAGATCTCAATGTTTGAGGCCAAAATCGCTAACGGCAATGGAGAGCAGACGTTAAGCCGAGACATGTACAGGCTTGGACACCGTTTCGACTTTTTCCGAATGATGTCATGTTACTTCACCACTGTTGGCTTTTACTTCAGCACCCTGGTACTCTTTCTATTTTGTTTTTGGTTATTAACCCAAGTTAACCACACAACTAGTGTTCTGATCTGATTCTTTTTTTCTTCACAGATTACTGTTCTCACTGTCTATATCTTCCTTTATGGACGCCTCTATCTTGTTTTGAGTGGGCTCGAGCAAGGATTAAGTACACAGAAAGGCATCCGAGACAACACACCTTTGCAAATAGCTCTTGCCTCACAGTCTTTTGTTCAGATTGGTTTCCTGATGGCTTTACCTATGCTTATGGAAATTGGATTAGAGAGGGGTTTCAGAACTGCCTTGAGTGAATTTGTGCTGATGCAGCTACAGTTAGCGCCAGTGTTCTTTACGTTCTCTCTTGGGACAAAGACACACTACTATGGAAGGACGTTACTTCATGGTGGTGCCAAGTACAGGTCAACAGGCAGAGGTTTTGTCGTCTTCCATGCCAAATTTGCTGATAACTACAGACTCTATTCCCGGAGCCATTTTGTTAAAGGGCTTGAGATGATGCTTCTACTCGTTGTGTATCAAATCTTCGGAAGTGCTTACAGAGGCGTACTTGCGTATCTGCTGATCACAATATCTATGTGGTTTATGGTTGGGACTTGGCTTTTTGCTCCTTTCCTTTTCAATCCTTCTGGTTTCGAGTGGCAGAAGATTGTTGATGATTGGACTGATTGGAATAAATGGATAAACAACATTGGTGGTATCGGTGTCCCGGCAGAGAAAAGTTGGGAATCGTGGTGGGAGGAAGAGCAAGAACATCTCAGACATTCTGGAAAACGTGGTATTGTTGTTGAGATTTTGTTATCTCTGCGGTTCTTTATCTATCAATACGGACTTGTTTATCATCTCACCATTACAGAGAAGACTAAAAACTTTCTGGTATGTATATATATAAACAATTCTATTAGCTGCTCTTCATTTTGGTGTTTTTTTCTTATTCAATTTCTAAAATCTTTTTTTTTTTTTTAATTCAGGTTTACGGAGTATCATGGCTGGTGATTTTCTTGATATTGTTTGTGATGAAGGTTAGTTAACTTTGATATATATCAATCTCTTGTTAATTAATTTCCAGGTCAATGATCAAAGCTTTTTGTTGCTTGTTTGTTTGTTTTGTTTTGTCTCAGACTGTCTCTATTGGAAGGCGAAAATTCAGTGCGAGTTTCCAGCTAATGTTCCGGTTGATAAAGGGACTAATATTCACGACATTTATCGCAATTATTGTGATATTGATCACACTTGCTCACATGACGATACAAGACATAATTGTGTGTATTCTTGCCTTTATGCCTACTGGTTGGGGAATGCTATTGATTGCGCAAGCGTGTAAGCCGGTGGTTCACAGAGCTGGATTCTGGGGATCTGTGAGGACACTAGCTCGTGGTTACGAGATAGTTATGGGACTGTTGCTGTTCACGCCAGTGGCGTTCTTGGCTTGGTTTCCATTTGTGTCAGAGTTCCAAACACGTATGCTCTTCAATCAAGCTTTTAGTAGAGGTCTTCAGATCTCTCGTATCCTTGGAGGACACAGGAAGGATCGGTCTTCTCGAAACAAGGAATGATTCATCTCTTATTAAACTAAGCTCTGTAGTAAATGCAAGAATGTCTAATTTATCTTGTTGTTGGTACCAAGTAGCGAACATTGTAGTTACAACATATTCCTTAGGTAAGCACTAAGCTCTGTAGTATTCATTAAAAACCAGACTTGATGTATGATTGAATGACATTTTTATTGTTCAGTCATCTAGGAAGACTTTTGCTTAAAATCCTTGATTGATCCATGTCTGAAGACGCAAAGAGTTGGTTACATTCACTATTTGGTCGCAAATAAAGTTAGTCTTTTTAATTACGTGAAAAGGCCCATAATACAATATTGCCCAATTGGCCCAAATAAAAAAGGGTTGTTTTAATAAAACAATATGACCGATTTAGCCTTTTCAATTTCATTTAAAATAAGAGCGCCACTGAGTAAAAATCAAGCAGAGCAACGTGGCGGAGATCGGTGGCTCCACGACATTTGTACGAGAATATTTTGTCTGGCTCGTTCCAGGCTGTAAACGGTAATCAGTGTCCGTACAGCTTAATGCTGATCCTATAAGGATAAGGAAATGACGGATTTACCCATCAAAGCTGTAAAAACGAGGGTAAAACCGGAACTTTCTTCTTATTAGACGACAGGTCTCTCGTCGTCACTCGTCGACTCTTTTTCCACAGAGAGGTTTTTTGGAAATGACGGCGATGAAATACAAAGGAAGCGTTTTTATCATTTTCTTCCTTCTCCTTTCTTCTTCTCCGCTACTTGTTCACTCTTCTTCTACAAAATGTAAGTCGCTGATCTTAACCATGTTTTCATCTTTCTTTTCTCCAATATCGTTGGTTCTTTTTAAAAATATATATGACTCAGCTCTGTTTCTTTGTTTTCTTATAGCCTTCTTTTGGTTAGGAGAAACAGAAGATATGAAACCCATGAAAAAGGTAAATATCTCTTCATAACATTATCATTCTTCTTACTTTTCTATTTTCACCCAAGAAAAAGTTGGAACTTTTTTTGTTTTCTATAGCTTTGTATTTGATATATTCTATTCGATTCAGATTCAGATATGACGTTCGTTAATTTGTACATTTTTCTATTTGGAGTATTTTTTTTTGGTTTTGAACGTTTCTATTATAGTTTTGATGAGAAAAGATGATTTATAAAGTTTTTTGGAAACGCAGGAGAAGGAGATTGAAGGAGGAAAAGCTAATGAAGTTGAAGAAAGACAAGTTCCGACTGGATCCGACCCTCTTCATCACAACCCATTTCCCTTAATTACTTCTCCATAGATTTTTATTCATTTCATTTCTTTTACATCTTCTCTGTTTCCCATTATTAGTGACGTATTAGTTTTTATATCAGTTTTCACATTCCAGTTTTGGATTTAATTTGTGTTATCAGAATGTTAATTTTATTTTCAGGATTTAAAATGATTAATTTTGTTATTACTACTATATTGAGTTTCAGTTGAAGCACGAATTAGGCATTTTTATCAGTAGCTCAGAAATTTGTTGGAAAGATGCCAAAGCGCAACTTCCAATTCATTGTTTTTAGAAAAAAAGAAAAAAAACTAAACTTTATTTAACAAAAATACACTAAACGACGAAACTATTCGACTCAGAGTAGTACTAGTAAGCTTATCGATGAAAGCTGCGTTCAAACGACCCGATCCACGACGGGTCAAATTTTATTAGTTGTAGCCGTGTCAGAATTAGTTCTCAAGATGGAGTTTAGAGTATTTTAAGTTGGTATCAAGATCATGATTATTAGGGAAATGACTCGGGAAAGTCGATGTTTTCGGATGCGAAGTGGTCTGGTTGACCCATAATTCATTTTGGAGCCATTAGCTATAAATGGTTACATGGAGTAACACTAATTGTGTGAGTTAGACCAGTTGACCATTAATTCGTTTTTTCTTCAATATAAATTTTGTTTGCACGCTTTAATAATTAACACTTTACCGATGACAACTTTCCTATTTTATTGAACTTATACGAAACACAAGTATATTTTACAATACATGGACGATTACTACTTCTTGCCAGTTTAGCCCGAGCATCAACTTCATCAAGAAAGAACCCGAGATTTATATTCAAAAACATAACACTTTCTAGTCGAACTGATATATGTCTTGTATTTCTCCCTTGATATTTGTTGGACACCAACAACTTCTCTTGGTGGTTCCTATTTTGATCAAGTTTTTCATTTAATCATTTCAAATATATTTGTTGGCTTTTAATTTTTTTTCGCAAACTTTTTCCATCCTTAATTTGGCATCCTCACTTTTTCTTTTTTTTTTCTTTTTTGATAATATCTAAAAGTAAGATTTCTTTCCATAAACAAAATTCTACCTCAAATAAATACATAACATAATTTTTTGCTGTTTTTTTTTGTCAAAAAGAAAAGAAAAAGAAGAAGTTATAGAGATATCTAAATATACTATTTAATAATATTTAAAAATAAGATTTGTTTCCATAAACAAAATTCTACCTCAAATAATTTAATATTATAATATATGACTCCACTAAAAATAATTATATATTTAAATAAATGCAATATCTCGTGTCCCAAATAAATGACAAAAAGATGAAATGTGAATTTCTGTTACAGAACTCTGTTTTGAAAAATTTAAATTCTTGACTTTTAGTTCTATGAAGAATTTAAGACCTTGAATTTCTGACCTTAATACTGGTCAAAGTTTTAAATTGCTGACTTTAAAAATTGGCCAAACTTTCAACCATAACAAGCCATTGCAATATTTCTATAAACTTAAAGCAATTAATTACATATTTTTACACACTATTAAATTAGTTTTTTTTTTCTGCTGTGATAAACCAAAAAAAAAAGTTATTCGTTAATTATTTTGTTTTGGTTATTTTCTAACTTTAATATAATAGAACCGATCAATCGTTTTTTAACACGTAAACAAAAACAAAACAGTAATATACCGTTAAATTAGTATATTTTGGCGCTTAAATAACCAAAAACGAAATGATATTATCATTAAATTAATTTATTTCGGCGCAAAAACAAAGATAAATATCCTCATTATTTTGATGATATCAAATATGAAATATTGCATAACCTTTCAATTAATTTACCATGAACTAGTCCTAATGTAGTAAATCAATAGTTAAATACCAAATGCATAACCTTTAAATTAGTTTACCATGAACTAGTCCTAATGTAGTAAACCAATAGTTAAATACCAAATGCATAAGCTTGAAATTAGTTTCCCATAAACTCGTCAAAATGATTTAAATGCATAACCTTTAAATTAGTTTCACATAAACAAGTCCAAAAGATTTAAATGCATAACCTTTAAATTAGCTTTCCCAAAAAACTAGTCCAATTGTAGTAAATGCATATAAACTCCATAGACCATAGATAATAAAATACCAAAAATCTATCTTGAAGTAACATCCTCATGTTGGGGAAGATACATTGGATTTTAAAAAAAAACGTAACGGAGGAAACGAGGCACGTGAGAAGCACCATTCTCCCATTAGCCCCTATAAATACAATCCTTCTTTTTCCCTTCACTCTCATTCATCAGTCTGCGGCGTCTTGAAGCGGTGAACAAAAATATGGCTAATCTTCCTCCTTCCTCCTTCTCTTTTCAATCTCCCGGAGCTTCTTCTTCTTCTGGTTCTGCTGCTTCTTCCTCCACCAATGATCGCAACTCAGCTTCCGTGGAGCAGTTGATTCTTAACATCTCCGATTCCGAACTCAGAGAGAATGCTCTTCATGAGTTGTCTAAGGTCATCATTTCCTCTTTCGATCGTTTGGGTTTTTCATTTTATCCCATGAAATTGTGAAAGCTCTTTGCTTTTTTTTAGTTTGGTGATATCTTAGTCATGCTTTCAGATTCTCGAATATTTGACAAGAGTTTTTTTTTCATTGGGGCTTTAATTTGGTCTGGATTGTGAGCAAATGAATATATCAGTTTTTAAGTTTATATAAGTTTCAACGTCATATAAAAATGTGAAATTTGTTTTGATCTTCTGATTTTTACTGGGGGTGTGTTTTTGTTTCTTATTTTCAGAAAAGAGAGATCTTTCAAGACTTGGCTCCGCTTTTATGGCATTCTGTTGGTACTGTTCCTGCTCTTCTCCAGGTAAAATGATTTTTATTGCTTGATTGGTGACTTTTGAGATTTGATCTACACTGTATTGGTTAATGATCTATTTCTTCCTTTTCTTTCAGGAGATCATTCGTGTTTATCCTTACCTATCTCCTCCAACCATGAATGCTGCTCAATCCAACAGGGTCTGCAATGCACTTGCCCTTCTTCAGGTCCATTAAATCGTTTATATGTAAATATATGTATGTTCAGATTGAAAGACTATTTTTTTTATTTATCCGGTCCTCTTTTGTAACATCCAGTGTGTTGCTTCTCATACTGAAACGAGGATGTTGTTCATTAAAGGTACAAGAATTTCCTGGCTTATGTATATGTAGATTCATTATTATTTTGCTGCAAGCTTATATGTTTGACTGAAGTAAAGGTTTAGATTACATTGGCTGATGACCAAACTTGTCTAAAACAAAACTGGTTTTTAAGTGTTGGTCTCTTTTTAATTGATGATATTTATTGGATGATGTTTGTGGTTATAATAATATGCGTTCAAGGTTAAAGTCGGTTGCTTTTAATACAGCTCACATGCCATTGTACCTCTATGCTTTCTTGAATACATCAAGCAAGTCAAGACCTTTTGAGTACCTGCGTCTCACTAGCTTGGGGGTTATTGGTGCTCTTGTTAAGGTATGTTTTGAGTTTTTGAGTTTTTTTTCCTCATCGAGTTATAAAACCTGTAATTATGTCAATAAGGAAGGAACACTCCTTTTACATACTTGCTAAGTTGCTATCATCTGTTTAGCTTATTAAATACCACATTGTCTTGGCTCAATAAGGAAAGAACACTCCTTTTACTTGCTATCAACAGTTTAGCTATTAATTATCATTTTAGCATGCTAAGACCTATTAGTAAATATTGTTAGAACATCAGAGCATCATTGTATATCTTAGCGATTGGTGCTACAACATTATTGTTCATTTGTTTTGGAAGGTTGATGATACCGAAGTGATCAGATTCCTTCTTCGAACTGAAATTGTTCCATTGTGCCTCCGGACTATGGAAAATGGCAGCGAGCTATCAAAGACTGTAAGTTTGTCTGCTTTCAGATGTTTATCTTTATAAGTATTGCTTCTGCACTTGATGTTCTGATTGGTCTTGGGCAAGCACAGTTCATCTGACTGATTTGTTTGAACTACTTATGTCAGGTTGCTACCTTCATTGTTCAGAAAGTTTTACTGGACGATGTTGGGCTTGAGTACATGTGCACTACAGCGGAAAGATTCTTTGCTCTGGGTCGAGTTTTGGGAAACATGGTTACTTCACTTGCGGAAGGACCTTCTCCTAGGCTGCTTAAGCACATCATACGCTGCTATCTCCGCTTGACAGATAATACCAGGTGCAATAGTTACCCCTTTTTCCTTCATTTATAACCAATTTTATATATCCTCTTG
The DNA here is from genome assembly GCA_963555745.1 of Cardamine flexuosa. Classification (NCBI taxonomy): domain Eukaryota; kingdom Viridiplantae; phylum Streptophyta; class Magnoliopsida; order Brassicales; family Brassicaceae; genus Cardamine; species Cardamine flexuosa. Next base: position 4,259,982 of record OY743216.1, on the reverse strand, counting down.
CTTACACAATACAGTTATTATTGATGATATTCAGAGCTTGTGATGCACTTGGAAGTTGCCTTCCAGATCTTCTGAGGGATGCTAACTTCAGCAGTTGTCTCTATGTAAGTGTCATATCTCTTGATACAAGATTGTTATCTATCAATTATATTGGTACTTGGGACTTGACTGTGTTTAGCTAAATCATCTTTGCTTACTGTGACAGGATGATCAATCTGCAAGGCAGTGGCTGCAGCTTCTGCTACACAACGTTGGCGCTGCAGGAAGAGCACATCAAGTTCAAGGGATGGCTAATATGTTTATGAGTTGAATCGGAGCCTGAGAGATTTATATTTATGGTCAAAAACTTTTATTTTATTGGACAAAAAAGTTAGGTGGAATCAGAACTACAGCTGAGAAACAGATACTCATAACCAAAGATTTGGATATATTATGTATTTGGATTTGCTGACCACCTTATGATTATGCAATTAATAATTAAAACTTCATTAGAAAAGCATTAAACCCCAAAGTTTTAGTAAAACAAACAAACGTTTTATAAAAAGCAGATGAAGATAACATTGTTGTCTATAGTAGACTGTCAGATCTTGCAGGTAGCCTCCTGAAGAGATTGAGCGGCACAGAAGGGAGCTTGTGCCTGAACCTTGGATGCCTCAGTACATAGATCCCAGCAAGAAGTGCAAGAACCTGAAACGGTGTAACATACAACACAACAGCAGCTATGAGACAGAAGAGCACAAACAATGTGGTTGCCCTCGGGTCTCTCCAGCTCAGCAGCGATGAAAACCGCTCTCCCTGTGTTGCTAGATCGCCTATCACGGTCTGAACCCGTCCTCCTATGCTCCTGAGCCGGTCATACCTCATCCTCACTATCTCAGAGGATCGTGAAGTTGGGAAAGTGTCAAACTCTTCATCAAGCTCGTCAGGGTGGACAGCGTCTGCGTGGGAAAGCCGTGTGTCCATATGAGGTGGATGCCTCGCTCTCCATCTGAAGTTCCAGATACCGATCAAGAAAAGGTACAAGAAAACAGTTGGGAGGATGAGTTCAGGGTAGAGAACTAAGATGATGAAAAGAACATGAATGAGAACTGTGGTTATTGGGTTTCTCCAGTTGCAGATTTGGTCAAACCATTTCCCAACAGCAATGAAACCACTCAGAACGTTCATGATTCTGAAGAAGTTAGCTTTACTCCTCCTCATGCTCCACATGTGAGAGTCAACATCAAGCATGTACTCCACAATCTCTTTGCGAAGAGGTGGCTCTGCACGGTTCAGCCTCGCGGAGACAATGTTCATAGCTTGATGCCTCAAGCTGTCCAGCTGGAGAACTGATAACGGATGAATGTAATGCATTTTGGGTAGTAATGGTTGAGAATACATATGAAGCATGTTGATGATAGATAGGCAAGTGAACCTCACTGCTAACTGTATTTCACCAGTTTTTTTTATCCCTGAAGGATGAAAGACAAGCAGCGGATATGAGTGTGTGTAGATACGGTCAGCTTCAAGGGTAGAGAGACGGATTCTCACTTTCCCTATTCTCAAATCTTTCCCACTTCCTCCTGGAACATGTCCGTTGTCAAACGCTCCAAAGGTTATGACAGTGCAGGTATCATACACTTCCCATGTGTATTGCTCGTTCCATTTAGGCATGAAACTATCAACAATAGTTCTTGTTCTGATCCATTTCTGTCCATACTTAGCTACACAATACGCATCTGTTGTTCCTTTCCCATCTTTTGTCTTCATTGGCATCAGTCCATGCGCGCTTATGATTCCTACTTCAAGCACACCAATGCTCGGTCTCCACAGCTGTTTCGCAGTTGGTCTTAAGTCACTGCTGTAATGCGTTGATTCATCAAGAACATGGTAACCACCTTCAAGAAAGATTCTCAGATGAATCCTGCTAGAGAATTTGATCTCTTTCTTCTCTCCTTCAACCATAATATGTTTCTCCAAGTTGAACCACCTCGAGTTAAGCGGCCTATGGTCTAACCTCCTCTGAACATTCTGCAACGGGATCGCACACCGGCCTAACGTTTCATCTTTGTTAGGTGCAACTCTATCTTCCACAGCGAGAATCAATGGCTCTTCAAAAGGCTCAGCAACAACAAACATCAGATCTTCATTCCACATTGGATTCAATGTTTTCGTCTGAGAAATCCTCGTTCTTAGCATCTGGTTTCCAAGCATTGCCTTCACGTATACCTCAGGGAACTTGGTTTTATCATGAGGTATCAAATCTTGAGCTTCGATTACATTAACTCTCACATACCAAAGCTTTGGTGAAATATAAACCTTAGACCTGATATGAGTCACACCTTCAGGTCCAACGGTGGCTGCATCTGAATGCCAAGCATCAGAGAAAGCTTCATCAGCTTGTGTCCCCATCCAAACAGCTAACATAAGCTCTCCTTTGATCTTACGTCCATGTCGATCTTCCAACCTATACCACTGAGGAGCCAATGGACTATCAGGTGGAACTCGTTTAGGAATCTCATTTAGATCAAACAAGATTCTACCAATCAAATCATCAACCACAACGTCTTTGTCTTTCACTACAATCTCCAAGATTGATGCTTGGATCCTCTCTTTTGAAAACGCAAACACTTGCTTCCACTCTGGATTTGACTTTTTCTCGAAATGCTTTGTCATTCCTTTGTAGTTTCCGAGCTTCACTTCCACGTAAGGATCACAGCTACCGATCATATCTTTTCCTGGTAATTCCTTGGCCTTCATGACCCTAACGTAGAGGTAATGCATCTGCTCAACCAAATCATAAGTTCCAGAGTTTTTATCACCACTCACAGCTCCTGCACCAATCTTTGGTGAAGTCTCCTTCAGTGCAAACTCTATATTTTGCCCTGGTTTCTGCATATTGTCTGAATCTTGAACAATTCTGCTTGGTTCTGTTACCTTAAGACGCCAAAAAAAAAAAAAAAAACAGAACAGAGAAACAATGGATCAGAGAGATTTTAAGAGTTTACTTACAATGGCTACAACATATTAGTAACATAGACATAGCTTTCTAATCGAAATAAAATGAATAAGGAGTTTGAGATCTACACTCTACTGAGAATAATATAAGCAAGTGTAACTAAAAATGTTTATGGAGGATTAAAAAATGGGAAATGGTAACTTTTGGATATATTTTAAATGTTATTTGGGAATCTTGTTGAAGTTTTCTCACCAAACAAGCAGCTAACCAATCTACCATAGACAAACATTACCTTATACAAAAAGATATTCCAAAAAATGTATTTAACTTTTTCTTCAATAAAATTAGATCACTCTCTTAGCTTTCTTCTAATTTGATCCAAACAAAGCTCAAAAAGTGAAAATTTTAGAGCAAGAAAACAAAATCTTTTACTTTAAATAAAATAAAAGAAGAGTAAACATGAAGATCTATCTTTGAGAGACAGTTAAACCCCACAAGAAATGTTACTTGAGCGAGTGATCAAAACAACACTACAACTACACATAATATAGTAACAACAATAAATAAATAAAAAATGAAGACATGGTACTGTACCTCAGTGGATCTAATGAAGAGTAGAGAAAATAACTTGGAAACACATTATTTTTGTAAATGCAAAGTTTAGAAGAAAGTGAAGAAGATGTTGAAAATGAGAGTGAGCTTTAAGAGAGACGAAGAAGAAGAGAGTGTACAGTAGAAAATAGAATATTTGGGGACATGTGGGTTTTGCTATGCTAAGATCTGATTGCTTTTTAGTGGACCTACTCTTTTGACCTCTTCTTTCTTATTTTATTCATCTTTTTTCTTACTTGTGTATTTGCCACTTCCAATTTCAGTCACACTCTCTCTACCAACTTTTATTAGTTTATATTTATTGGTAATGCATTTAAGGTTTGAGTGTATTGATTGAAAGAAATCAATGTTTATAGGGCTTGTTTGTTTTCTTGTCTACTGCATCTTGATTTGCACCACTGCCTATATACTTTCTGTCTACAAAACATTATACTTCTTTTTCAACATCTCATTTCTACAAACAACAAAATCTTATTCATATGTTCATTGTGATTAAAAGTCTCTTTAATAAAAATACATTATCGTTGGAATAAATATTTTTTTTTTCAGAAAATATATCAAATATGGGAATCTTTCAGGATGTACATTACTGACTGTACAAATTCTGAATGATGAGAGGAGCGAACTAGTCCACTCTATTTTTAGAATAAAAAAGATATGGATAAATCGTTAGCACGATACATTAAAAAAAAAAAAAAAAAGAACCTTGTCTATATTTATTGTAACAGCAACATACATTTTCATATGAAATTGCAAAACACAAAGCTAAACATCTAAACACAAACCCTTATAGCTATTTATTTCCATGAGAACCTTTTTTTTTCTCCCAATGTTATTACTAATGGAGTTTTAAATATTTCTTTCTTCAACTTTGCACATCGAAGTACACATTATATGTTTCATCTCTTAAGCTGAACAATGGCGATAACACGAAGTTCCTCTGTAGTCCGCTCATCACGAAACTCATTGGATTGTACTGATGCACTCCTGTCCTTATACTAAAACTTGCTGCCCGTTTGAACTTCTCATCAGTCGCAACAGAATCACATTTAACCTTCAGTTTCATTCCTGACTTTGGGGTTTCATCGCTGTACACAAAACAATCCTTTTTGCTCTCTAGTCTTAACGACACGCTTCCTGGCTTCCCATCAACTCCAGTCACTAACCGAAAGCTAGAAGCTACTTGACCAGCAGAAGAAGAATCTTGAACCCTAAGGGAGCTATCAGTTGCTTGCATCACAAGCATGCCAGGGAAATCAAACGGCTCGAGCATAACCAGGCTTCCAATGAAGCCCTCAGGACCTGTAACAGATACTTTAGAATCAGTAGTCACGAGCCTGAAAGTCGCCTCAACGGCTTCTTGTGTCCCTGGCGCTGGTGATACTTCCATTGTGATGGTTTGGTTGCTATTTGACAAGACGTAAGATATGTTTCCAGATTGTTGTGAGAATGTGACAAGGTGACTGTTGTGAGTTTCAGGTATAGGGTTTATCCATTTTCCAGCTTTAGCCTGAGTTGTGATGCTCCATTCCCTGCTCGTGTGTCCGGCTAACAAGTAAGGTCCATAGAGTATAGCATAAAGAGATGAGTACTCTGGCCGATCATCTGAAATACTCACAAAAATGGGAAAAATATTCAGTTTCTATTGTCAAAACAGAGTTGCTTATACAATCTTACACAACATAACTGATGATAGTTACATCATAAGATTCAGAACAGTGGTGAATACCTTTTATAGCTTCGGTTCTGATACTCAACGGTAGCTCTATTGTTACTTGATCGCCGGATTTCCATTTTTGTTTGATTGGTAGGAAATTACCTAAAAAGCAAAAGACAAGGTCCAATATGATTCTCATTTTCACAAACTATAGACTATAACAAAAACACAGGAATCTAAAGAAAGCTCAAATCACCTGAAGCTGGAACTTTCAAGGATTGTCCATTCAAAGATACTTTAGCACCTTGAGAGTTCGTCCAAATTGGAATTCTTAGATTCAAAGTCGACTCTTTCGCCAATCCCTGCAAGAAAAAATGGATCCATCAGACTCTCTATTCAATGGAAACTGATAGCATTAAGTTCTTGAAAAGTTTACCTCTTTGGAAGGAGAAAGAGTGAATGTCACTCGCAAGTAAGGATCCCATGCCACAACGGGTTTAACTTTCTGAGATAGTGAAAGACCAGCAGATTTCCAATCAAGTGAGCTTGATATATATTGAGTGACATAAAGAGATGGAGATTCACCATCTTCTTGAAAATATATGGAATCTCCCAGTTTTGAGAAGGATTCAATTCCTGTAGACAGAAAACAAAACAAGATGATTTTCCATTTTGTTTTTGTAATAAAAATGTAAGCAAACAAAGATGATTGTGTTTTTAAACATTACCAGTGCCATAGCAACACCAGAAGGAATCATAAGGTGTTCCCCAACCGTGATAAGACACAGCCTTAGAAACACCTCTACCTAATGGGAGCATGTAGATCATCACACCAGGCTGTGTTCCTCTTTGAATTCCAAGCACACCGTTAGTGAAAGCGCGCTCGTAGTAGTCTGCATAACTAACTTCTTTCGTCCACCTGAACAGATTCCTAGAGACCTGAAAAAACTGAATGTTATATGCTAATAAAAAGAGGAAAACAACAAAAAAAAAAGTTAAAAATCCTACCTTGAGCATGTTATAAGTAGTACATGATTCCTCGTTTTCAGTTGTTAGTGTAGACGCCATTCGCTTTGGATCTTGCCTAATGTTAAACATTACCAAATCATGGTTAAGAGTTAAAACCAAAGTCATGTTGAAATGAAACAAATCTCTAAAGTCAGGTAAAGGTAGTACCAGAATTCACCGACTGAGGTTCCTCCAGTTGCATAGCTGTGTGAAGAATTAATGATGTCCATAAAAAACATTGAGATTTCCTGGAAACACACAGAGATCAGAATCAAGAGAAGCAATGTTTACTTTAATAAAACTTCACACTTTTTTCCAGGTTATGCTTCATTACCTTATGAATTGGATCACCAGTGATTTCATACCGTTGTTGGGATCCAATGACAATGGGAATATGCGTGTTAGAGTGGAATCCACTTATATCATCCGCCTGAATTGCGAGCACTCCAAGAAAACAAGGTTTGTCAAAGAGATGTGCGAGCAGCAAATACTTGGAATCTCCCTGCAGAATGCAATAAACTATGATATGAGACAAAGCTAGATAGAAATCTAAGGAGTCTGATAAGATTTGAACTCACAGTGATGGTGTATAGCTGATAGAGAACATCATTCATGCCACCAGTCTCTTCATTTAGTGATTGAAAATGTCTTTCAACAGTGTATATCCTTATCACATTACGAACACGGCCATAGAAGTAATCAGCCATCCCAGTTGCCATTTTTAGAGCTTGATTGTTCCCAGCCAACTTGTATTGATCCACCAAACCAGCTAAAATCTGTCAAAGTTAAAGAGTATATAAGTTACTGCAAAACACAAGCTTTATTAATTCACATCTCACACAAAAGAGTCTGAGTTTTTCACCTTGTGAATAGTGTAGTAAGGAGCCCAGACAAGACTTAAAGCTTCAAACCTGTCGAAAAAGCTGGAAGGAAAAGCTGAGAGATATCCTGTGCCAGATTTCTCCTGGCATTCTGATAGAGCTGAGACCAGAGCTGACATTTTCGCCTTGAGAGTCTCGTTATGAGTACTTGCCCACATATAAGCTGTTGCACTCAAGTAGTGACCTTCATATACAAACAGTCAGATTTTACAAGCCACTTAGTCAAAGCTCAATCCTTTAAGGGCCTATGCATTGTAAATCTCAAAATCATTTTTGCATACTATCAAAAACATGAATCAAGAAACTAACTTAGAATTGAGTAAAGAAAGGCAGAGTATTATTATTTTACCAACGAAATGGCCACGGAGTTCCTGATTTGGACTCTCCCAACCTCCATAGTAATTTCCTGGAGCATCAAGACCAGCTTCTTTACGGAAGCTGTAGGCCAAACTATCAACATCCAACATCAATAGATACTCAAGATTCGTCTGCTGAGCTCTCCAATGGAAACTGTTAGGGTCAAGCCTAACGTCGTGCAAAGAGACTTCCTTGAGAAAGTTACCAGATGAATTTGTGTTCTTGAACTGCCTATACAACATAGTCCAACCAAACTCATCTCCCTCTTCTCTCAACATCTTCCTTGGCAACAAACTAGACCAAGCAGCTTCATCAGTTGGTGTTAAATGGTAATGAGAGAACACCTCTTTCTTCAAAGTCTCGTTCTTTGATTGCAGAAGCGCGTACCGGAAAGTGTGCGATGAGAGCGGTGTACCGCTATTTGTACACTCTTTTGCTACACAAATAACTACAGAGCTTTTGTATAATAAAACAATGGTTATGATGATGATGAGACCAGACTTCATCCTATCCATGATCTCTTTTTGTCTTAAAAACAAGAAACAAAAAAAAACACTCAAAATGTAATGTTGAGATTCAAAACCCCCTCAAGATCCCCAAAACTCAGATCCCAAACTCAGATTCCAAGAAGAGACTCAATACAGATTAAACAGTTAGGGGTGAGTTGGAAGAGAGACTAATGCGAGGAGGAGATATTTATAAAGCAAAAACAAAAGAGTCCCGAAGATTTAAGCAATGTCGTCGTCTACAACAAAACAAATAAAAATTACATATCATCACGTGAAAGATTAAAAAGAGGGAATTTTTAGGAAAAAAAAGAAATAGAGAAGGTCACGGATACTTTGTCGCTTTCACTGCGTGGTTTTGTATTGACTCTGTAAAAAGGAAGAACTTGAAACAGAGAGATCAGTGGGTTATTTCTGGTTTTCCTCGAGACGAAGAATGAACTACTTAACAAAAGGTGTACTATGCCCATCATGTACACGATTAAATGTATTTTTAGATTTAATAGATATTATAATCTTTTCCTTTTTAATCGCTAATTAACGAAATGGGAAAGAACGAGAGGAAGAGGTTTTTAGTTGCAGAGAAGAACTGGGAGTATTGGGGAAAATAAAAGGGTTCAAGGAGAGAGACATCAAAAATTAAAATAAAGTATTTAACATTCTTTACTTTTTAATATTGTTCAAACTTTTTTAAATAACAAAATATACTAGTTAGTTTCAATGATTGGGACATATGCATTTATATTAGTTAAGTTTATACATTGGACATGTAAGTCAATTTTTCTTGCATGACTTTTTTAAAAAAATATTACCAAAAAAAACTATGTTAAAAGAATAAAGATTTATGTGTACCAAAAAGAAGAAAATTATAATCCCTTAAAAATTTAAAGAATTTATATTTAAAAAATTTCTTACGTCTCTACGAATGGACGGTCTGTAAAGCCACTTTGATTGCAACGTGTTACATAGATGATTATTATATATGATGGCATGTAAATAAAAACAAATTTATCAAAGAAGCTCATTTGTAAAATAACGTGAAAACACCCATAAACATTATCATCTATAAACATCATCCACTCGTATTAAACTTTTAAATGATTCTCTAACCCAAATCTGAATCATAAACACAGTGTATTGACTCAAATTCAAATCATCATCGTATTTAATAGTATGTTATTGACATAAACAAAATTTAAATCAGTAGTTACCAAAACTATACACGCGTCGCATAAACTAGTGTCAGTGCGCGATACTAGTTGCTACTACAAACAAAACAGTTATAGACTTAGTACAAACAATAAATGATTCTCTAACCCAATTTAGAAAACTGGATTGAAATAGTCTTCACTCTTTTGTGTTTGTGTCTGGAGTACATATGTTATTTGGTTATATTCCTGCCACAAATGAATACTCAAGTTTTCAACCCAGTTTTCTAAATTGGGTTAGAGAATCATTTATTGTTTGTAGTATAACTATATTTGGTATTGAATTTTATTTATTGTGGTTGATGTTTTCGAAAGAGATTTTCCTTGTACAATTTCCATTTTGATACGGAGTAAATTATTACTGTTACTTTTTCTTTTTCTCTATATTTTTTTCTTTTTTTATAACTATTTTGATATTATTTATTGTTATTTTCTCCAGTTAAAAAACTATCATTGATTTGCGTCATTAATCCAACTCGAAATATAATTTCGCTCTCCAACATCAATTTTTAATTATAGGAAGTTCGAAAAATTAATGAAATAAGTCAAATAACGTTCACAAAAATAATACAAACCATATTTCAACCAGACAAATAAAAGGAAAAAAATAAGAAGATCCAGCAAGAAAGCCTTTAAAGGGATGGATTTTATAGAAATTAATTCCAACCAACCTCCAGCCATTCTCTATCACTCTCTGCCTTGCTCGAGTATTAATAAGAGATAAAACGAAAAAAATAATAATAAGAAAAGATAAATACACAGAAAGAGTAGTTGTGTAGTAATGGAGAGTGATGGGTGGTTAGTTAGATGTAGTCGTCATTTGTTAATATTGAGAAAACGTCTTCTCAGCATTCCGACAATTTTGTTATTTTCATCGGTGGCTAAGATATTTGCTGCCGTCAATTATTATTGTATCAATTATCTAAAATTGTTTGTTTTGCTTGGGAAGGCAATGGTTCTTAAATGTTAAGGTGATAATGATGACATTTAGTTTGTTGCTTCAAGAAAGGAGCATCGCATCGCATCATCTACACCTCAATTTTAACCACCAAATGTCTCTTTTTCGAGTATAGTGCAGAGGATTCACGAGTTACTTTTCATCCCACTTGTACTATATATAGGAGGTGACCAAACCCTAAATTTTAGATATAATCCAATCTGATATGAATAAATAAGGTTCCAATAAATAATAAGATCTCCAAATCTTTTGGATCTTGATTTGGATATCTTGACTATTAAAATTTGGATTTGGATTTGGATCTGGCCTTAATCTAATTTTGATCTGCACTTCATATATCTATAATTTTCTAAGTTTCTCTAGTGTTTCTTGGAAGGTATAAAATAAGTACGTGATATTTTTAAAACAAACCTAATGAAAATATTTGTTTAGAGAAATAAGTTTTTACAAACGCTATATGGAGAAAACGTCAACATAATTTGTGTGTACCTTACTCGGTTGCCACTAAGGTAGTCAGATGATTCAGATGTAACCTTATTCGGTTAATAAAGAGAGCTCTACATTGTCAGATAAATTTTTTTGAATATATATATATGTAATATGTATAACCAACTCTACCTGATCATACGGTCATACCTTGGCATGGCACCGATTAAAATAATAACTGGCTGGAAAAATAACCACAACTAGTTGAACTGAAACAAATTAACCATGAATTGAAACAAATTACTACAAATTTGGAAAGCAACATTAACTATGAATACTTTAACTAAGAGGATGCTTCAAAGCATACTTTGCACACATACTTGTAATGAAATGCTCTCATGTACGGTATTTTTGTTAATTCTAAAGTTACTTAAAGCATCACATACGTGTTTTGCAATTCTCTCCCGCACGGTATTCCTATGTCTCTTTCTGTCGTATCTTCTTATTGTTCTAAAAAATACCTGTCTATAAAAATACCATTAATGAAGAAAGTTATGTAATATTCTAGCTTGACTCTGATGATTTTTTTCTGTGTGCGCTATATATATATTATAGTCATCTAGCAGAAACTTTGACATATAACCATTCTTCTAAAATACGTATGACCCATACACCACCGACATTGAAAGCATATAGCCCACTGAACCAATTATTCCTAGCTATAGTCCACCTCTTGAGGAGACCACCTAATTGGACAGTATGTACACCATTATCTTGGGCCATTATTTGTCCACAATAAAAGACATCACATTTTATTTACATTTATATATTTATTTTCTTTGGTAAATAAATTTATACACATATATATATATATATATATATATATATTTGGTTACCGAAGGTTTTCCAAAAACTTGTTCCATTAGATGATTAGAAGATAAAAATTGGGTTCCCTCACATATATGGCTCGTTTGTCAATTAGTGATGAACCATAAGTAAAGTTTTTAAAATCGGACCGGATCGGTCGGTCAAACCAGTTCGACCGGAAATCAATATTTAAGCTAAGTTTAGATAGGATTAAAAATCGAATATGAGTAAAATTGGAAAAACCGTTTGAAAACCAGTAAAATTGGTGATTCGTTTTAATATTAAAAACTCGGTTTATATAATTTTAAACAAAATTTTGATTTTTAGATTTTTGTTTAAATGCAAAGTTATTAAATTTAATTCAACCTAACTGTCTTAACTCTTAATCTTTACTGCTACGTTTCTTTTCCAATTAGAAACATCAATCGGCACTTTTTTAAGATGAATAAGATCTGGAAATTTCCATTGCTTGCTAGTTACAATATTTTTAATAGATAAAAACTCTGATTATTTACAAGGTTTATTGGAGTTTTATTTATGATAAAAATTGAGAGATATTGAGAATTTTTAAAGTATGTTTTGTCAATTTTATAATTTTATTAGGCTGCCAAATTGTTGATAATTGAGTTCTTCATTAAATTTGCATAAGAGAAAGATTCAATTCGTAGTAAATAAGATGAAAAAAATGAAGAAAAAGAATATGAAGAAGAAGCGACAAAAAAAAAATCAAACAAAAAAGAAAAAAATCAAAATTAAAGAAAATTGGGCTTTGGTGTTATTTTGTTATGGATTTACGATTTAGTTAAAATTAAATAAAAAAGTGTTTGTTAAATGCAATACCAATATATATATATATATATATAATAAATAAAAATATTTAAAATCTGTTTTAACCGGTTGAACCAGTTCGACTAACTATTTAATAACAATGGTGAATCGATGTCCGGTCTGATTTTAAAAATATTGACCATAAGTTATGGCGGATCATCAAATGGATCTAGATCCGGTCAGACCGCATGTCAATATTATTTAATCTGATGTCGAAGTACACTATTTTATTAGTTTATCCAATAGCCCATCTGGATCGAGGAGTCTCACTGAGCTTGATCTTGTAGCTCCAAATCAATTGACCCAATAAAAACAAGCCTTATCTTGTAGCTCATTGATAAGGGTTCGAGAATCAAGACAAAACAAAAACAAAAAAGACTAAAGAAAACACCAAGTGGTTAAATAAAATATTGTTATGCCTCTTTCAAACGGCTAGTTACATGATAACGTGAAAATATAACAATACTCAAAATAAAACTATTTGATTCCTCCAAATCTCTTTTTTAATTATTTCTTACAATTCCCAAGAGGCTTTCCACATAAGCATGCGTTGTAAGCGAACGATGTCGCATCAAGATGATCAAAAGGAGATCCGGTCGGAATCTTCCCACATAGATGGTTGTAGCTCACGTCAAGGTGGCCAATAAACGACGCGGTCGTGATACTTGCCGGAATCGCTCCCTGGAGACGATTGTTCGAAAGATCAAGCACCGTGAAATACGATCTTGGTCCGAACGTGTTCGGTATCTGTCCGGAGATAAGATTCCCGCTCAGATTCAAATTCGAGATAGACGAAGTCATCAAAGTCCCCGGGATCGTGCCAGAGATCAAGTTCCCATCGAGACTGAGCGACGCGAGAACCGACATTTTACCGAACGAAACCGGGATTGAACCGGTGATTCGGTTCATCGAGAGTTCGAGATCCACTAAACGGTAAATTCTAGTCAAAGATTCCGGTATTTGACCAGAGATTTTATTACCGCTTAAAAGCACACGACTCAACATCTTTAACCGGCCAATATCTCGCGGTATGACTCCCGAGATATTGTTGTTCTTGAGATCTAGATGCGCTAAACTCGTTAGTCTCGTGATTGACCAAGGAATCACACCGGTTATTTGATTATCGGCGAGATTCAACACTCTCAGCCTCAGTAACTTCCCAATATTCGCCGGAATGACGCCGGAGATTTTATTTCCGACGAGATCTATATGTCTCAAGAAAGGGAGATTCTCTATGCAACTAGGAATCACACCGGAGATTCCCTTCCAGTCAGCGATGATGATAGTGGAGAGACGAATGAGTTTACAGATCACCGGCGAGATGGAGCCGGTCATGAGTCCGCTCCGTTTCGCCTGCTGGAAAAGCGGTTCCTCGGATTCACCACGGAGAGTAATGCCGGCGACTCGGTGGGTGGTGGGATCGCAGCTCACACCATACCAGCCGTTGCAGCAGTCTTGGCCTTTCCACGTGTTAAAAACGCCAATGTAGGGCTCTTTGAGCTTTGCTCGGAACTCTAGAAGCGCCGCTCGATCGGAGGGTAAGCATGATTGGACCACCGTGGAGAGAAGCAATACGACGACGTTGCTTAGTAGAATCACTAACGACTTCTTAGTATCCATTGTGTAAAGAATCTTTTGTGTTTGATATGTGTTTATGAGCTTACACAGGTTTGAGTTACGTTAACATGGAAGTGACTGAACTTATGGATATTTATAGTCGTGTTGATGAGCGTAAAGACGACGAAATATTACTTTTTGTCAAAGCCATTGCTTCTTTGAACCTTCTCATTCATTGCCACGTCACATCCTTTACATGCTTACTTTGCATGTTATTCATTACTAATAACATGGTTTTGTTTGTTTCTGACGACTGATTGTACTGTCCATGTTTTCAGTTCAACTCTCCGGAGTCCGGACTCTGATACTGGGGTACAACATTTATTAATTAGGCTATTATTAAGAAGAACAAAATAGTTGGAAAAAAATTAGATCATAATAACAATTGTAGTAATACTTGAACATATTCGTTGCTATTAGTAAGATGAACCAACAGCCGTTTGATGCATATATACAACATGTCAACATTTACAACGGTAGAACTGTTACGAAGGTTTTTAAGTAATTGCTTTCTAAACCGTAGGCGAGCTACATCATATGTGATCAACTATGGTTTAATTTGTTTGTCTCTGCATTGAAGTTTTGGATTTAATAATGAAGACAACATTCAAGTGGCTTAGCTACATAAGTTATTATTATTATCCTAGTTTCTTATTTTGTCCACACTATTGTATTTTTTGGTTGGACTAGTTACTACCCAAACCCATGGGTTACTACTAGTATTTTTTAATGTATTGTCGTCGATCTTATCGTTGTATCATGTGATCTTTGTACTTGTTAGCAAATAGCAACTTAGCACTTAATTAACGCACATGAAAAAATATCAACCCTATGCAATGATATATGCATATTTATTTGACCTCCATTTGCAAACCTCGATTCAGTGTTACAAAATAATAAGAAAATTAAGACACTAGTACCCTACTCATTTATTGCCAATTGCCTCCACATTGGCCACAGTGTCACCCTTAATTCACAAGCATGTAAGACTATACAGAGTGTCACCTACATAGTTTACTTGAGTTATCTTTATAAAAGAGTGTGTGAAAAAACCATAAATTTATACTCCCTTTTATATTTCTCAAAAATCATGGTCGGCCCTGAAGATAGGACAGATTTGGAGACAGCTAGAGTAAACGTGGTTCAGAGATTTGGCAGTTGTTTAATTGTATCAAGAGATTTAGGAGGAAGTGCGAAGTCAGAACGGAGACATTAATGGCTTTGACGCTATTCGAAACATAACTCATGTGGCCGCATGTGCTTGACGTTAATTTGCCGTCTAATACATTTTAGAGCTTTTAAAAATGATTCATAAATCTCAATCGATTGAAATACTGACATGGATTATGACTTACAATCATAATACAGCTTTATGAAATGATCCTAAAATCATTACCTTTTCCGGATATTGAGATAAAAACTAATTAATAAACTGAGATACACGATTGAGTGTAAAGAGATGAGAAATTTGTGGGGGAAAATATACAAAATAATACTCAAAATGAAGGTAGTATGCAGGGGAGTCAACAATAGACGACTTTTCATACTTAAAAAACCGAAGAAAAACAAAAAGAAAGGTTGATTTCCCAAATACTAGGACATAGAACGTGTCTAAATCACTGGAGCATATATCACCTATGACCTATAAGACGTCACGTGTAATCGTGTATCAATGCTTCAGAACATGTTTTCAAAATGTCTGTAGCTAAAGTTTCCATCAAATACCCAATTCAGAGAACTAAAATCTGTGGTTACGTCAGGAGGAAGCACATGAGAGATATATCAGCCAAAAAAAGGTTAAGTATTGACGTGCCATGGCATAACTGCATAAGGTTGGGATTTGAAAGCTGGGATAAAATCGTGATTGATTAGAAGAATATGATCGGAAAAAGACAATCAATCAAATATCATGTCATTAACATAAAAAAATGTAGTATCGAAGACAAAACAATAAAGAAACCAAATGAGTGAGTTTTGGATTAGTGGTAGTTTTCGGACATTTTAAGATATATGGGTTTTGGATGTCGACAAAAAAGACGTATGAATTTGGCGAAATTGGGTTAACCTTGAACAAAATTAATAAAAACAAAATTCAGACTATGTGCTAGACTGCTAGTGAATAAATTATTTACGCACTAAAGAAAAATTAACAAAAATTGTATACGTGGCATAAAGTAGACCCAGATTTGAGTCAAAACAAGAAAATGTAGACCCAGAATCCAGATCATCCTCTCAAACCCAACGTATCTCCCAATTGCTTCACCTTCCCTTTTCGGTGGGAAATCTCAAATTTTGAAATTACAGAAAAATCCAAAATCCACAAGCCCACAAAATTGAAGACGAATCGTTTTCTCTGACCTCCTCGATTCCTCACGCTCCTCTCCCATGGATGAACCCGGATCGGATCCCGGGTCTTCTTACCCAACTCCGCCTGCTTCAGCCTACTTCTCTCCCGTTCGGCCTCCATCTTCTCGTCGCCTCTCAACTCAATTCACTCCTCGTTGCCAGCCACTGCAATCGTCTCGGCGTTTATCTTACATATCTCTCCAGGGCTTGCTCGTCAATTCCGATGAAGCCAGCTCAGCGAAGTCAATCGGCGGCGGATTAACCCGAGAGGAAATCCTCGCGTGGGAACTCTTCACGCCTTATCAAAGGTTCCTGATTGTTGCCGTAATTGGTGTCGCCGCCTCTGAATCGAAGAAGAATGATGTTATTCGTCAGCTCCAGAAATCGGTTGATCTCAGGGTTCGTATTTCTTCTTTATATATTCTGCTAGGGATTTGAGAAATTTTCGTTAGGATTTGGGTAAAAAAATTAGCGATATTATCGGAACACTTTGGTTAGTTGATGATTTTGTTCAGTTATGCTTCAATTTCCGTTGCTTGATTTATCTCCAGATCTCGACGTTTTAAGCGATTATAAGTCAATAGTAGTTCAAATTCTATTCTCAAGCTAATCACTTTTTGAGAATTCTTGCTGCGTAAGTGTGTAACTGCAAATGATCTGATTAATCTGTGGTGTGAATTTGTATTCAGGATCAGGTTCTTTCGAGCATGCAAAAAAAGCTTGATGATCTGTGTCAACAGCTAAATCATGTCAAGGATCAGTCTGGAAATGGATCCAAGGCCTTAGACCATGATGATCTACAGTCAACTCTCAAAGAAAAGTTTGGATCTGAGAGAGTTAGTTTCGTTGATTGTGGCTGCTGGCTATGTGATCAACATCATCACTCATCACATGTTATTCAGGTGTGTGTGTGTTCTTTGCTTTTCCAATGCCATCATTGAGTATCTTCTCTATATGATTCAATTGATCATGTTCTCTCATTGGTTCTACTGTTTTAGGATAAAGCTCCTACAAATCAGGTGATTGATGCAGAGCCAGAGGAAAGACGTATGTCTGACATGTCAGATTGGTGTTCTAGTGTCACTTCTGCTGCAGAGATTCATGTATGTTAGGAATTAGTGAATTTGCTGAAACAATCTCTATGCTGGATCTTGTTGCTAATGAAGATGACTTGGTTTGTAAATTTTTGTTGCAGTTTGATAGTCTTTCACTCGACCAAGACATGCTTTCACTCAGAAAGGAATGTCAAGAGAAAGATGTAACAATAAAGAACTTAACTTCATTTCTTCAGGCCACCAACAAAGCTGGTTCAAAGGTAAGACTTCTTCAAATGCCTGTTTTCATTTGTCTTGGTTATATAACTTGGACAAATATGTTTATCTTCTCTCTTCAACAGAGAGAAACGGAGCTTGAAGAGATTATTCGCAGGAAGAAGACAATAGTTAAGAAGCTCAAGAGAGACGTACTGGTTTTAGAAGAAAAGGTGAGAAACTTAACCAACCTTTACAAGTTTCAGAGCCTAAAAAACTTTGGTTTTTCATCGCAAAATGTTAACAACTTGAGCATTAAAAATCCTTCTTTATGTGCAGGTCACACAGCTCACTAGACTCCAGAGGTCCTCCTATTCAGCTGCAGTCTCAAATACTCGTGAATTCCCAATGAGAATGGACAATCTTCTTTATGATATGGATGTTTTGACAACATCTTCATCCTCTGATTCAGATACTCCTGCAAACACACCCCGAAGAGTTGTGTTGGAGGATGCTGCTCCAGTTGATTCCATTAAAGATAAAACCTCAGCTTTGGGACAAACCCATAAGTCAGCGCCAGCTAAATCCTCGGCCTCATTTGTGAAATCTGTGAAGCCGCCTTCAGTAGTTAGTCCATCGACTAATCGGAAGTCATTCTCAGTTTCTTCTTATTCTTCTTCGTCTTCTTCTTCTTCTGCTTCTTCAAGGATGAGAAAGGCTTCCTCTACAGATGATTCAAAGAAGCCTAGAAGGTCAATTCAGACCATCCCAAGAGACTCTGCGGGATCACAAAAGCGATGGGTTTAGTATTAGTATATATATGTCATATATGTGCCTGTTGGTAAGTAATAGTTTAAGGTTCTGAGAGAGAGAAAACATAAAAACTACCATTGAATTGGCTTAAAAGTTAAAGTAGAGATTCATTTTTATGTTTCAACTTTAAAAGTGTTTCAGTTAGTTATGATTGGACCGGTTCAAAATATTGATATTAGCGACATCAGACCAAAATCTACAAGCTCTGAGAATGGCTGTCCATCATAGCATCAACATCATCTCTATAGGAACTCCAACAACAAGCTCTCTTCCAGAAAAGACACAGCCCAAGAGCCATAGTAGCCAGTAGTTTAATGGGCCAAATTGGCCGGCCCATAAAACAAAACAAAATTAGAAAAGAGGTACAGTAACTATAAATGTGTTACTTCTTTTCTCAATCCTCTGGGCTAAAAAGAAAAAAAATATCTTGCGCACTAAAACGACAAGGGAAAAGGCGGGAAAATTAAGAGAGCCAAAGGTGAAGCAATGGAGAAATACTTGGTTCCGCCGGAATCGTCGTCGCCGTCGCCGCCAAAATCTACAACTATAGTTAGGTAATTCGATTGTCTAGGTTCTATCTCTCCCTTTTCTTCTTTGTTTGTCAGTATGATTGATTACTCAAAGTTTATCGACCTTTGAAGGCGACCATGGAAGCGATCTTTAATCGAATTGAATGGACGATTGAAGGCAGATTACCGAAATCAACTCTATACTCTCGTTGCTCATTCCTACTCCGAGGTTTTAACTTTCGTTCCTGAGATTAATTCTTCTTTTGAATTGACATTTTGGTTAATTTGATTTTTTTTGGGGTGTTCTTGAAGATAGGAAAATTTACACATTTTTATCACGCGAATGGGGTGCCATGTCGAACCCATGTACGAAGTTTTCATCTTATTTTCTTTCTTTCTGAAGATTCTTAGTCTTTGATTATTTTGGATAGTTTGTTGAGAGCTTAGAGTTTGTATTTCAGGTGAGCGAGATCCTCCAACACCATCTTCATACCTCCACAATGTCAGTCTCTGGAACCTTTTGTTGAGATCCTAATTGTTATTTTTTTACCATTACGTGGAAACTCATGTCTCGTTTTGAGTATGTTGAATTTGAAGCCGAGTTTGTAACAGATTTATAATTGATTGATTTGTATTTGATTCACTTAGAATCTTTTTCTTGTGGTTTTCAGGCGAGGTGTTGCAGGGCTTGAGTTTGATAACCAGGTGAGAGTACTCAACAATACTTTTTGGTCTTGTGACTTTCCTTAGATGCTCAATGTTATTTCATCATTTCGTATCTATGTATGTCTTGTTTACTCTTAAGAGATAGGATGACTCTATTTCTTGTGTTATTTGCCTTCAGTTTCTACTCCTTTTGTTTCTTGTCACCATTTGTAAGGTAATAGTATTGTTTTCAGGGAATATACATAGTGTCTGTCACAAGATCAGGATGCTTGACGGTGCATGATTTTGAAACTCTATATTGCCAGAGTAAGCTTGGCCCAGGTGAAGCTTTGAACTGTGCTCATTTTGTTTACTTTTAATGTTACTTTGTAATGGTGTCTCTCTATTCGAAAACTGTTTCTTCTGTCTGTGGTTCTGAGTTGGAATGATTTCACTTCAAATATTCAAGTTGATTCCAGTCAAATCTCGCATAAATGTGGTAGCAATGTTAGGAACTTTGTGTCTATGTTGGTATAGTGCACAACTTCTCACTTCTCAGTATTTGTGAAGGGTTTCCTTTTGGCAAGTTTAAAAACAACATTCATTCTTAAATACTCTGCATACTCAGGTATCTTGTAATAGAGAATAAAGTTCCCATTCTTTTAACACCAGTCGTCAATGGAATTCCTTATAACTAGAATCTAGATGAGTAAGGTTTTTTAACATCAATGACCGTGATGTTGCTGGATCATACATTTTATAGTTTGTTTGTTCTTATTGTCAAGTTTTTTTATCCCTGTCATTACAGTTTTGAATCCTGAGTAATTTTCTGAGTCATCATTAATAGGTTCTGTGGAAGATGAAAGTAAGCATGTTGTGCATTTGACTTTCCCTGTGGCTAAGGAATTCGATGTTGCTAGATGGAATCCTACAAACCAGAATGAGGTATGGGCTCAATACAATGCCTATCTGACATCTTACATTCTTCTTCAAACTTCATTTCAAATTTTTTTTTACTGAGTACTTATAATTCCTCTAGGTAGCTTGCACATCGAGGAAACGTGATAAAGTGCTTATCTTCGATATCAGTTACATGTCTCCCAAACCAACTGAGGTATTATTTGAAACATCTGATTATGGTTTTTGGCAATTGTTTTGGTAAGACCATCAAGTTTTAGACTACTCTACTTAGGCTAGCTGTGCTAAATATTCATATCCTTCCGCCCACATTTCAATGATTGGTCTAATTGTGATTCAGGAATTGCAAACTAGACAGAAGCTCTCAATTATTGGCCGCAAAGTTTTTAGAGGTTTATCTGATGTTGCCTTTACTAGTGATGGGGATTCAAGGTTTGTAGAATGGCTCATCCCTGTGCTGCAAAACAATTATAGCATTTTTTTACTTACTTTCTTCAGCGATATTTCTGCATTTGTTCTTTATGCAGGATATTTTCTCCAGATTCACTTGGTATGGTTCATGTGTGGGATAGAAGAGCAGGCTTGTCTCCGTGCATTGAACTTTCAACAAACCAATATGATTCAATCAAGAGTATTCAGATACATGTGGATAATCAGGTATCATAATATAAAACATCCCATGCCCAGTAAAGTTCTTCTGATCCATGAAATTGCAGTAAGACTTTGATTTCATATTTTGTTGGGCCCCAAAGTTTTGATTTTTCTTAGCGTCTGCCTTCATGTAGACTATTTTTGGAGCTGGTAAAGAAGGAATCATTCATATCTGGGACCTTCGTGGAGGAAGAAACTCTACTGCCTTTCAGAGCCGAAAAGATGTAAGTCTTACAAGGAGAGAGCCGGAATTTGCTATAGCAGTATATTTCATCTGTAACATCTACATGAACTTATCTTCATTATCGTTTTGCTTTGGCTCTTTCAAACATGTATTTGTCATCACGTTTTGATATTGGTACCGTTCAGATGAGCCACTTGCCTTCAGCATCTCTACATCTTGCACCGATGCTGCAGAAGATTGCATCTCTTAAGGTAAGTTCTGTCTTTTATTTGGCATCTCACTTGTGAGCAACCTTGTGATGCTTCTTTGTTTTTTTTCTCATGATATTTGTAACTTTGAATTATATATATTGGACTCCTGACATGTTCTCAAAACCTGAAGGCTGCCTATCTTATTACTTACCAGGAAATACTCAAATAGTAATGTGGGGAATCATGCTACCCCCAAAATTGATTTATACTGAAATTGGCAGCATTAGAAAAAAGATTGCATCTCAAATTGAATATTTTGCAGGCACAGTCAGAAATCGTCCCCAAGGAGATCCATTCCATTGATGTAAACAAATCTTCTCCTCATCAACTGGCATTTCACCTTGATGATGGTTGGTAAGTCATTCTGCCATCCACAGCTCCATTTCACCTTAGAAAAACTGTTGAACAATATCATTTACCATTTTCCTTTGGTGAATTTCTCTAGTGCAGGTCCGGTGTTCTTGACATTTATAAATCTGAAGTTACTCATGTACATTGCCCTCCTCCAGCTTGGTTGTAAGTTAATAAGCATATTCTGAACTTGCAGCTTAATTTGTAACAAGAAGCATTTAAATAGATCAAAACTTACAAAAAAGTTTAATGATTTAATATTGGATTTTGGCTAACTAGGGATGGTTTCAACAATTCATCTGATTTGATCTTGCGGAAACCATCATGGCTGCCAACATCATCTGTAAGCCCTACACTTTTTACTACCACTAACGGCCATACCTGCAGATTGTATGACCTTATCTGGCTCTTCCTTATGAACTTATATGTTTCCTTTGCAGATTTATGTGGTTGGGTCCATGAGCGAGAAAGGGATTCATGTTCTTGATTTTCATCCAAGCTCCAGGTCTCCTTGTCACGTTGACTACGAGTAAGGATTTCTTGGAAAATCCCGATATACGTTATGTTCTCTCTAAACTTCATGGCTATGATTCTGATATTGCTAATATTTCGCTGCAGTGAGGATTCACAGAGGAAGGAGAAAAGAGACAAGTTTAATTACAGTAACAAGTTTGTTTCATTGTCTGAAACTGTCACAGCTTGTGCTGCGCATCCTCTCAACAACATGATCGTAGCTGGAACTCAGGTATTCAAGTTTTCTTTTTAAGTATCAAATCAATTTTAATCTATAATAACATGTTTGGATTAGTTTTAGTAGTGGTCCGCTAAGTAAATAAACCAGTGAAGCAAATGTACTTGTTGTCTGGTAGCAATAGAATAGTGTAACTGGCATTGTGTATTTATTTATCTGACAAAGACAAAATGTCAATAGTGATTAGTCACTCTCTGATTGGAAATGGTGATTCTGCAGAATTCGTCTTTGCTGTTGATCGCGCAGAGACATTGCTCATCTACATCAGATACTGTAGAAAGTGAAGTATAGCATCTACTAGCTGGACTGAGCTTAGGTTTGTAACATAAATCATTCACGAGATTGTTTATGAATACATATAAGCAAGTTTTACTTAATGAGTTCCAAAAGAGTATAATCATCACATTGAAAATGCTCTTGTTGTATATTGTGTTATTATTTTAAATTTATTTTGCAAATTAGTAAATGGAAATTTCTAAAAACGTGCCAATCAAAAATAAACAGGCAAAATTATTTCTTCAGTTTAAGTATAACAATGCGTTAATCAGACATTCATGACTTTCATGCCATCTAAGCTAATTACTTGCCGTGAAGTCATCCTCTAAACATAAAATAAATGGTAACAGAGAAGCTTAGATAAAGCAAATAGTAAAGCATGCCTCGTTCGTTCGCAAGAAATGGCGAAAATACTATAAAGGAATACTTTTACACATGTGGAGGTTTGACAAAACGCTTTATTAGGTTTGGCTATTTGTGCTTTATAAATGGGTTTGGTGGGTTTGGTTTTGAAAGTTAAGCACAATGATTTTATCATCATTAAATCATTAACAGTTTAATAGTTTCTTGACTTCTTTTCTTGCTGATGTAAACAACTCAACTTTACAACATTATTGCAAACTAACTCTAAGTTATGATAAATCTCCCACGCGGAATTCTATCTTCTACTAAACAATTTTGTTTTTGTCAAAAAGTCTTCTTAGCTTTTAACCAAGACTTAACCTATTTGTTTCATAATATAACCATTTATCTACGGATATGATTATGATATGCTTATATCATCAAATTGCTGTTGACTAAAATCGAAACCATAATTATCTTACTTTGTTTGAGGCCTATAAGTAGTTGACTGGTTGCTATGGATTTTGTAACAATGAGGTGATCCTTGATAGATTTTTCAAAGACCGGTGTGTTACCTTATAAAATACATTTTAAATTTCAATCTTAGTTTTAACCTATAATTCTTCTTTTCTTAATGTGTCTACAAAACTGTGATTCTTTATATGTTTAGAATTAAAAAATTTATTATTATATTAAAGTTTTCAAGATTAAGCATTAAAATTTCTAAAACAAGATTCCAATGTTTACTTGCAAATGTTTATTATAAATAGATTGTATTCTTAATTTTTAGGTTTTTCCTATATTCATAGTACAATAAGTTACTTCAATTTTCACTTTTTTTTGTTTCTTTTCTAAAATGAACAACCCATAATATTCTTTAGTAATAGAATTGACAAAGAGAACAAACCATATTCTATAGTAATCTACGGTGAATTCGTATGTCTTTTAGGTATTGTAAACTGTTCAATTGACCATATTATTGTGAGTTAGTGACCAAAGAATGAAAGAAACAAAACATGGAAAATGAAAGGAAACAAAAAAAAGGAGGGTAGTTTGGTAAATAAAGGAAATGGTCTCTGCCCTTCTTCACATGCGTTATTTCTATCAAGTCCTTTTTAGAGAAGAGAGACAGAACATTCTTTGGATTTTTCTCTTTCTCATATCTCTCTCTCAGACACACACAATAGACATCATCCTCATCACACCCTTTTCTCGCACAATCGCATTCACAACCTCTCCTCTCTTTTTTTGTGTCACATCTTCTCTTCTCTTCTCTTCTAATCTTCTTCCATGGCTTCTTCTGAAACAAGAATGAACAAGGGAAGAGAAAAAGAAGAAGCTATAGCAAATGGAGTGAAGTTGAGAGCACTTCAAGCAGGTCTTATGCACAAGTCAAGCCCATCTTCCAATTACAACAATATCAGATTAATCCAATCTTCATCTTCTGCTGCTTCACCAGCTTCTCGTCCTCTCTCTAACCTCTCTGCTCATGACTACCCTGTTTTCACTCCTGTAACTTCTCTACTCTTACTATCTTTCTTCACTTTCTTTCTTGTGTCATTACTTGATTGATTTTTCGACATTATGTATGGGAATTTGGGTTTTTTTGCTTTTGAAATTCTAAAAGACATTTTTAAATTTTCAGAAACCCGAGATTTATTGGTTTAAACCGGTTCAATCTCGTTAATTATTGCATTTTTAGTATCCAAGTTTTGATTTAAAGAATTAACTTATTGTACGATGTCGTTGTGCATTTTGGATCTTCACTGTTCGTTCATTATTTCGAGAAAAAATATTATAAAAAAAAAAACACATTTATGTATATAATTTGGTTAGTCACTAACCACTGTTTAAGTGTCTTAACTATAAAGACAAACAGAAAAAGACCTGAATTTGGTAGAACCACTGTTTTTTGTCTTTAGCTGTGACACAACACTGTACTGATTTTTGGACAAAAGTCACTGTGCTCTTTTTTACACTTTACACACATTTCTCTGCTAAACTTGTCTATTGATGTCATTGAAACAGAGCTATGAGGATGAGCCTGTGTCTGCTTTTCATCACAAGACTCTCACTTTATCTGAGACTTGGGATGAAGATGGTATTGGTTTAGTAGATGATGATCAAGACTTGAGACATTCTTATCTCTCTGATTCTTACAAAACCTCCACTTCAAGAAAGACTTTAGTGACTCATCAAGATTCGAATCATCATCAGTCCCAAGTTTACACTATGTCGGACGCTCTCAGATCTCCACCACCGTTACATTTTTATACATCAGGGAGAAGCAACTGCGGCTCTGTTGACTTTAGATCTGTCTCTTCTTGCAATGAATACAACAAACAAAGAGGTTTCGACACCAAGAGCTTGAAAAGCTCTAATCTTGTTGTGCCCTTAACGGATTCACACTCCTCTGTTGTTTCTTCTCAGCCAAGGAACCGTGGAGGAAGAGTGATGTCTTGGTTATTCCCAAAGTTAAAGAAGAAGCAAAAGAGCAGTTCCATATTTAATTCTCCTAATAGAACTGAGAAGTCAGAGGAAGTATCAGAGGTGTTGAAGGATTCAGGTTCGGGTGTTGAGAAGTTGAAGAGAGAGTTGATGGAAGCAAACAGAAGTAGAGACGCTGCGTTAACACAAGTCTCGGAGATGAAATCTTCATTGGGAGAGTTAAGTGAGAAGCTTCAGTACTTGGAAAGTTACTGTGACAGTTTAAAGAAAGCTTTGAGGGAAGCAACAGAAGTAGAGTCACATGAGAATAATAGTGTTGGAAGAGGCTCAGGGAAGAAGAAGAACTCAGAGATGCCAGTGAGTGAAGAAGTGATGGTTGAAGGGTTTTTGCAGATTGTATCGGAATCAAGATTGTCGATAAAGCAATTCTTGAAAACATTAGTTTCAGAGATTGACGAAGAAGACTCTACTCTAATTGGTAACATCAACACTATCCTTCAACCACATAACTTGTCATTCACGTCAAAGTACTCAAAAATGATTCAGTACCACTTAGAAGCGATCATAAGCCAGTGTGTGTACCAAGACTTCGAGAACTGTGTTTTCCAAAAGAACGGTAAACCGAAATTGCTCGATCCGGAACAAGATAGACAAGCCAACTTCTCTTCCTTCGCTTCCTTGAGAAACTTGAGCTGGAACGAGGTATTGAAAAAGGGTACAAAATACTACAGCGAAGAGTTTAGTAGATTCTGCGATGAGAAGATGAGTTTGATCATTACAACATTGAATTGGACAAGACCATGGTCAGAACAAATGCTTCAAGCGTTTTTTGTAGCTGCAAAATGTGTATGGTTGCTTCATTTGCTTGCCTTCTCGTTCAATCCAGCGTTAGGGATATTGAGGGTTGAGGAGAACAGAGTGTTTGAAGCGAGTTATATGGAAGATATGGGTGCAGATAGAGACGGGAAGAAATCATCAACCTCGCGTGGACAGGCGAGGGTTAAGGTTATGGTAATGCCTGGGTTTTATGTTCATGATAGGGTTTTGAGATGTAAGGTTCTTTGCAGGTACAAGTCTATATAGGCTGAAGAAAGAGTCACTCTGTAGCTAGTCTCTAATCAAATTTGATTGGTTTGGTTTTTAACCTTTTCTTCTTGTTTATTATGTATTGTGTTTCTTGATTTCTTCATAGCTTCAAGCGTTGTCTGTTTTACATTTGTCTTAGTTAAAAGGTTAAAATTTATTGTAGTATTTTTGTCAAATATTAGTTGTCAAGGAGACTTTTTTTCATATGTACTATTGTGTTGAAGACACAAACTCATGATTTATTGATGAAGATGGTTCTAACTTTTAACGACACAACTCAACTCAAGTGTGAAAGATGTTATAGTTGGTGAGATTTTCTTCACAAGGAGGATCATGAGGATGTTTGGTCTATGAAAGATGATCCAAAAAGGCTTAAACAATATCCAAAGACAAAATACAAAGTTACCGTAGCTAGTTTTGACAAAACAAAGTTTCATGTGCACAAACATGATTATTAACCTTAACTAATTAGTCTTCTATTACTCTTTGTTCCCGTCCTTTTGCTTCTGCTTCCTTGTCGTCCTTGCTCTAACTAGTCAATGATAACATTCATATTATAGCCAGAACAATTTTGATCATACCTTAGATGCCAAGCAAATCAAACCGAGACGACTAGACAATGCAAAATACCATATGATGATGGGACACTACGCACAACATCAACCCACTCAACATTTCCCCAAACCTCACCTCCATTACGTTTTTCCACGGAGATTTCAGCGCACCAAATTTTCTTCATACCATTGGGATTCAAACTCCAATTGCCTTCCCACGTAAGATAGAGTTTGCCACCAGAGCTAACTAGTTTAGTGGTATTATCAACTGAGCTACCATTCCTCATGTACTTAGCTCTTAGTGATTTTAACCCTTTCACGTCACTCCAACACCCATCCGTTGACTGTAAATCCTTACTCCTAAGTCTCATATCAATATTATACCCTACACCATCCATCACACATTCTGACTCGGGAAACTCAAACGGGACTTTTTACAGCAGCAATCCCATTTACCTTGGTTTGGGTCATAAGCATGTGATCTTAAGCAACTATTCTCCATGTCAGACCGAAAGTGAATCTTTCCTTGGACCTCTGCAAATGTGCGAAGATGACTATTACGTATCTCAATACCAGGATCGGTGAGGCGTTCCCAAGTCTGAGTCTTGATGTCGAATACCTCAGCCCATGGTTCATCATTCAGTCCTCCCATTACATAGATTTTGCCATCGTAGAAACATGTGCCGGTGTTTTCCCGAGCTGCATTCATGCTTGGTGCATCTCGCCAAGTGTGGCTGCGACAATCGAGGACATGCATGGCAGAGGACGGTTCGTAATCGACGGATCCGCCGATGACATAAATTTCAGAACCAACAACAATTGCGGATCTTGATACCGAACGGAAATTAGATGAGTTAATCGGAGCCAACAACTGTCGATTTGTCTTCTGCTTATTCTTCTTCTTTTTCTTCCTCTTCTTAGTTGTGTGGAGTCAGGGTTTAGGGTTTTGTTAGGGTTAATCCAGAGTGTAAACCATTGGGGAGGTTGATAGCTTCCTCATCCGATAGACAGATATAGATACACTCCTCGGTGCTTCCAAGGTGAGATCTAGCTTCGTAGAGCTTCGTGGAAGAGACAAGTGAGTGGAATGTTTTAGAAACGGCTGAGATTGTTGGATAGTACGGCCTCGAGATCCGGGCTAAGCAACTCAAGGTGATTTCTTCTGGAAGCGAAGTTAACGACGGAGGTGGAGAATTCTTCATCGTCATCTTCTTCTTCTCCGGTGGCTCTGCTTGGAGGCTCATTATCGAATCGACACTGATTTTTGTCAAATGTTGGTCAATTATGTGAAGACGCTATTTGTTTTATTAATAACAAAACAGGCCCCTGACTAAAAACTAGTTGTTTAAAAGACCCAAAATATATTGCGGAAAACTCCAAGATGTTTGTAATGGTTCAAAATACAACCAAATGTTATTTTTTTCAAATTTGTCCTCCAAAATACAACCAAAATGTTAAAAAGAACAAATTTAACTAATTTGATATTACTATTTTCTATCAGGAAATAATTTATTTTTTCCTGATAGAAAATAGTAATTTCATTAAAAACTTAATTTTTTCCTGATAGAAAATAGTAATTTCATTAAAAATTAATTTTAAAAGTTTGCTTATATAAATTTAATACAACATATAGATTCATTGATTAGATGCCTAACTTTTTAAAAATTCAAATTCAACACGTTTTTCATAATCTCGACGAATGTGGAAAAGAAATTGGAAAAAGAAGCCAAGGTACCAAATTTCATTGGAAAAGAGAAAACGAAAATGGACGAATGAGGAAAAAGAAGAAACGTATAGAAAAGTAATATTACCAAAAACCCCCCTTCTTTAAATTAACAAATAATCCAAGTCAATCTTGAAACTCACAATATCCTTGTCACAACCTAACACATCCCACTTATCTCGTGTCTGAATCTAAAAAACGTTACCAGAAACGGCTTATACCCAATCACAGATCTCTCGTTCATTTCCGTCAGCAACAATGGCAGACAAAAACCCCAGAAATCTCAAAATCGTCATGTTCCCTTTCATGGCACAAGGCCATATCATTCCTTTCGTAGCTTTAGCTCTTCGTTTAGAGAAGATAATGAAGAAGAACAGAGTCAATACCATAATCTCTATGGTCAACACTCCTTTAAACATCCCCAAAATACGCTCCAATCTCCCCTCTGAATCCTCAATAAGACTCATCGAGTTACCTTTCAACAGCTCCGATCACGGCTTCCCTCACGACGGTGAGAATTTCGATTCTCTTCCTTACTCTCTCGTCATCAAACTTCTTGAAGCTTCTACGTCGCTTCTTGAGCCCTTTCGAGACTTGATGACGAAGAAGATCTTGAATGAAGAAGAAGATGATGATGATGAGAAGAGCTCTGTTATGGTGATCGGTGATTTCTTCTTGGGTTGGATCGGTAAGGTTTGCAAAGAGATTGGTGTCTCTTCGGTTATCTTCAGCGCTTCTGGTGCTTTTGGTTTAGGTTGTTACAGATCCGTATGGCTTAACTTACCACATAGAGAAACCAAACAAGATCGGTTTTTATTACATGATTTCCCAGAAGCAGGGGAGATTGAGAAAACTCAGTTGAATTCTTTCATGTTAGAAGCTGACGGAAGCGATGATTGGTCGGTTTTTATGAAGAAGAATATACCTGGATGGTCTGATTTCAACGGAATCTTGTTCAACACGGTTTCAGAAATAGATCAGATTGGATTATCCTATTTCCGTAGAATAACCGGTGTTCCGGTTTGGTCGGTCGGACCGGTTTCGCTTTCTCAGGGGACAAAGGTTGGAACAAGGTTGACGGATGAAGAAGCTGTGAAGACATGGCTCGACTCAAAACCGGATCATTCTGTGGTCTATGTATGTTTTGGTTCAATGAACTCTATTTCACAAACGCATATGTTAGAATTGGCTATGGCATTAGAGAGTAGCGAGAAGAACTTCATATGGGTGGTGAGGCCACCGATAGGTGTGGATTTGAATAGTGAGTTTGATTTGAAAGAGTATTTACCTAAAGGATATGAGGAAAGAATGAATAGATTGGGAAGAGGATTGATTGTGAAGAGATGGGCACCACAAGTTGATATATTGTCACACAAGGCAACATGTGTGTTTTTGAGTCATTGTGGATGGAACTCGATACTCGAATCGCTTAGCCACGGTGTGCCATTGCTCGGATGGCCTATGGCAGCCGAACAATTCTTCAATTCTATATTGTTGGAGAAACATATTGGGGTTTCGGTTGAGGTGGCGCGTGGGAAGAGATGTGATATCAAATCTGATGAGATTGTTTCTAAGATCAGGTTGGTGATGGATGATAGTGAAGTAGGGAGAGATATTAGGAAAAAGGCTAAAGAGGTAAAGGAGTTAATGAGAAGAGCAATAATGAATGGAGTTGATGGGTCTTCTTCTTCTGTCATTGGTTTGGAAGAGTTTCTTGGTCAAGCAATGATCAAGAAAGAAAAGAATTGAGACTATAGATGGTTTATGTAAACATCTTATTTGGAAAATAATTTGGAAAAATTGAATAACTATGATCGGTAGTTATACCACACAGGTGTTGTGTGATAGAGGAACTAATTAATCTTGTCAAGGTTATATTTACAAATCTCATTGAGAATAGCCTCCGTTATCTTTGTCTGTTAAGTTTATAAGTTGAGGTCTTTACCTTTTAATAATGTGGATTAAAATTCCACAAATTTAACTAGAGGTCTTGTAGCATAGTTTTGGGTGTGGAATATGAAGTAAAATAAGACAATGTACTGTATACAGTTTGTTTGCATGTGTTTCTATAAATGGTAACAACTTATTTCCAAAGAGATCTTCATCAAACGATGTAGTTTCACATATCCTCTGTTATTGTGCTATGTTTTTTGGGGAAGACAATGAGAAGACAAAGCATGCTTTTCTCAAAAGGGAAATTGCAACGCCACTTAATAAAGTAACTTTTGAGGATTTAATAACACAAAAAGGAAACATTTATATTTTTCAAATTTTTTATTTTCACGAGTAAATGTTTTGTTTTAATCTTGATTCTATTGACAATCTCACAGGCCACAAGTTGTGATAGTGTTTCTACTTGCACCATAAAATCTTATAAAATAAAGCGTTATACATACATCATAGAAAAACGGTTCTCCTGGCCAAGCTGAAATCTCTCTTCATTTGTGTGTGTATTGGACCCTGTCTATAAGTGATGTACCCTTACCAAATGTTGGACTAAAGGGTTTCCACAACAAAATTATCATATATTTTTTCTGTTCGCCAACAAAGTTATAGTCTTAAATAATAATAAAAACTCAATAACATATAAATAAATTACAGAATTATCGTATAAACAATGAAAAACAAATTTAAGATATTCTATAGAATATTCCAATATGATATATTTCCCCGTGTCTTTCTTCCGAACGATCTGTAAATTAGTTTCTCAAACTTACATTAATCCCTAATAAAAATCCAATTTAACGTATTTTAATTTTTAACTTTTCCATATCTTTACCAATTTTGGTCAAACTTATCCTCACAACAAGTAGCATTAGGAGAGAAAAAAGAAAAAAAAATGTTGCCGTGATGTTAGAATATAATAACTTCAAAACCATTGACTTGTTAAAATAACTATTGCTCTACATAATAATTAAGGCCTTTACCAAAAATCCATGAGACGGGACTATGGCTCTATATATATAATTAAACTTGTCCAAAAAAAAACGTAAAACCTCATCAATTTATTTTCCCTTAAGAGAATCGAAGATGAGACGTTCATGGCCGACACGCCTCATCGTCCTGATGGTAGTAACCGTCGTCATAACCATGATTGCAGTAGCCTATGGTTATTCATCTGTCGCATCATCAAATCATAAGTTCCCTCATTACAAATACAAAGCCCCAAGTCCTCCCACTACTTATTCTCCTTACCGTTATTTCTCGCCGCCTCCGCTTAGAGATTCAGAATGATCCATGAACGCCGTGTGCATTACGTCAATTCATGATAAGTCTATCGGCACTGTTTTTTTTTTTTAATTTAAGTAAAACAATTCTGAGTTTTATTTTATGTTTACTATTTTTAAATTTTTTTTGATGTAATATTCAAAATAAATAGCCAGTTTTCCAAGTGACAAGAAACCGATTGCTTACATTATGTGAGATGAAGAATTATTCGAATTATTTGCAATTGTTTCTTCTAGTCTCTTTTTATTGTTGGATTTACAACTTTGTTGAAAAACATAGATTCGTTATATTTAGATTGGAATTGGAGTCATCTTATCCTGGTTTAAGTCATAGTGGTAATGTGCCTACAAAAATATTCAAAATTTCTACAGATTAACTTTAAAAAGTTGTAAATATTTTTTTGGAAATATTAATGAATTTCATTAACTTAGTGGCGGTCCATTAAACAAAAAAAACTTAGTGGTGCCCTACTTCTTTTAGCTTAGGTACTTTTTTGTTGATTTTTTTTTTACAGTAGTGAAGTATTATTATTACCCATTGACTTTTTGCTTTGTGTTGACTGGCCATAATTTTGAACCCGTCGTAGGCCGCCGCGGTTTAGCCGTTAGTTTGTAGGTGAAGAGAATGGCAAAATTTTATTTTATTCTTTTCGTGGGATAAATAATTGAATACAACACCGCGTCAAAGCGAATACAATAAAAGGTCAAATAAAACAAAATAACAGCTTAATAAACTTAAGTTATTAGCTGTTAACAGCTCATAAACGTGAAATTATTAACATCTCTAATAAGTGTCTTCTATAGCTTTATTTATTGCACTGAATTTTCAACATTTTTGTTATCATATGTCCCCACATTTTCTAATTAAAGAAAGAAACTTCGATGATAAACCAATCCAAACTTTATTTTTGGATTACGACCCAACGGAACGGGATATGGGTTAGGTTAAAAACTACAATTGCTGGAACTATCCGATTGTGAAATAATTGAAAGAGCATCAAGTCCATTTTCTGTGTTTCTTCAAACACAATTTAATCAGAACCAAGTCTACGTAGGCCAAATGTTCTCCGCCACGAAATTTATGTTAATGCATATAATGATTAACTAATTAGATTTTTTTCCTCAAAAAGATCTATCCCTGAAGTGAGTTATACTATAATTATTTTGGTGTTTTAAAAAGGAAGATATATAATACATATATAAAAGTATAGGTTAAGATACATCACACTGTAAAGTAAGATTCAAGTTTAAGCTAATGCTTTGATTCAATGGTAGTTTGTTAATTTTCCTTTATTTGGGGACTCCGTTCTCATGGGTGATAATTGCTTTCCTACTTAGTAACCACTTTGTCTTCATTTAAGAAAATGATGTATTGAGTATATGCATAATCTTTCATATAAATAATCTTAAGGCTTCCGTTATATCTGTCTGAATTCTCAAAAAGAGTTCAATACACTTGGCCCTACTACACTTGTACAGTGGTCAACCTCACGGCTCATGTACACTACTGAATTGTTAATTTTCATTTTAATGCGATTGTTTTGTGTGTGTTTTTTTTTTGTTCCTTTATCTGGGTTTAGACTTTAGAGTTACACTAACGGTATATATAGTTAGATTTAGCTGACGTGTCTTTAAGAACGTAGAGTTAAATTATACTCCATTTTATGAGTAAAATATTTAAAGTTTAGTTTTTTTTTTAATTTATCAACCATAGATATTACATAAGACTAAAATAGAATTCCTCGATTGGCTGTCCACGCTCGAAAAGAAGTGGTTTTGATCCAAATTTCAAGTTGTTATTAACTCTGTCACAACAGTAGCAATTTTTAATATAAACAATTTTCACATTTTGCTTAGAAAATAATGATTGTTTACCCTTGTTTCTTTGGTGAAGAGTTAATTATATTACCAAAACTAAGCTTTGCTAAAGTTTGTTTGGTCGTCTGGCGACAGAATGTACATAATAGGATGAGTTTCATAAAGTATGATACATTGTGAGAATAATACGAGAATAGATGAGAACTTGGGTTATGTATTGTAATGGTTGGAATATCATGAACATTATACATACATAATGTAATTGATGGTTAGATGGAAGTTTGGAGGAGAGGTAACACCTAGTTTGAGATGGTGAATAGGCAAATAGCTAGCGGACGATGGTGCTGACAGGCCTTGATTTTGAATTTTCAATATCTTCCAACCAATTCTTATGGTCTAAACCCAAGATCTTTGGCGTCTTCGGCCATTAGAAATCATAAATCATGTTCAAGGTTCAATATTCTAACTTCTTTTGTATTTTTTCTGTGGATATTTTATTTATGACTATATAAAAAGTTGTGTTTTCTGAATGGGTGGGCGAACTAAAGATATTTATACTATAAATCATATGAGTGTAATTCGAGAAGTTAAAATCATGACACACGTTTATATTAATAAAACCACTAAATATAGAGATAAAGGAGTGTAATTTTTTTCTCCATTACAATAATTTGATTTCTTCAAGTATACGTGTTGGTGCGCGAGAGGTGGTTGTGTGAAGCCGAAGCAAAACCTCTTTCTCGGCTAAGCCTCATATACAGTATAAAACAAACAAAAAAAAAGGTTGTGACACACGTCGATTCATTATTTATACAATCGATATATGCTTATATACGTAGACAATTAAGAAATAACACAACATTTTTGCTTACCTTGAAAATGAAGACATCTTTGAATAGAAATAGACATGCTCATGAATATATACTAATGTTATATACTATATATACACTCACGTAAGGTTAACGAATTAGATATGTCTGTAATGTATACCTTGTGAATGAAGAAACTAATAGAAATGAGTTATATATATTCAAAAAGAAAACAAAAAAAAAAGAAAGAAAAAAGAACAAGTGAAGAGCACTTCTCCTTTTTCTCTTTGATTTTTTTTGCATTTTAGGTCTCTCTCAAAACCGTTTTCGTCCATGACCGATCAACTAACGTTTCTTCATATCGTCAAATTCGTTATATACAAACATACATTTGTTGTTGGTGTATTTTATTTATACCTCAAACAGTATATATGCCGACTAACAAATTATGTATTAAATTAATTTGAAAAAAACGGTGTTCGGATGTTTTTCATGTTTTAAAACAAAGCAACACACCATATATTATTATATAATATAAAGTATATTAAAATAATACTATAATTAAGGAATAGAGATTATAAAGGAACAAGTGCAATGGTTTTTCTTCCCAGAATTGTAAGCAAACCATACAACCATCCCTTTCATCATCATCATCATTCTCCCTTCATCAAGTCTTCTCTCTTTTCTCTCTCTATTATAAAACAAACTTCACTCGTTCACATCAATCGATCCTTGAGAAAGACAAACAAAATAAACAGAAACAAATTAACTCAACAAAACAAAACAATGAGGAGACCAGAGGTAGCCATTGCAACCAATCATCAAGTAAAGAAGATGAAGAAGGGACTTTGGTCTCCAGAGGAAGACTCAAAGCTGATGCAATACATGTTAAGCAATGGGCAAGGATGTTGGAGCGATGTCGCGAAAAACGCAGGACTTCAAAGATGTGGCAAAAGCTGTCGTCTACGTTGGATCAATTATCTTCGTCCTGACCTCAAGCGTGGCGCTTTCTCTCCTCAAGAAGAGGATCTCATCATTCGCTTTCATTCCATCCTCGGCAACAGGTATATATTCTTACCATCATGTTACGTTTTACATAATAACAACTTCAAATATGTATATAGCTAACTAGTGGATCAATTTGTTTCCAAAAACTAGCATAGGTGAATCTTGTTTTCCAATTGTCTAGCTTAAACGTTTTTTTAAGGATTAATAGGTAAAAAAAAAATGATTAAAATCATATATCTATAAAGCTAACTAGTCAACTGATTTAAAACAAAAGTCCACCTTAAAAGACTAGATTGTCAAATTCGATCTTGAGTTATGTTTTTAAATATATTATTTTAAGCATTTTTTCTACCGATTAAATAAAAAGTGAGCTACCTATGTGTTGAATTATAGAATATTGTGCGAATGATATTAATATTATAGAGTCGCAATAATACTAAAAAGCATACATATAGAGCGTAAAATGTATTATCGAACTTCCACGTGGAAGGATATAATTCAAAGTGTTACTTGAGTGATTGTTTTGTGAAGAAAAAACGACCCAAGAGAAAGTTTGTAATAATAATAGTAACAATGGAAAATAGACGAAAAACACCAAATTAGGTATGATGAGTACATTCAGATGTTGTTGCTATGTGAGTGGTCAAAAGTTCGTTAATCGTGGGTGTTAAGACTTAAGAGTGCGTTTTATGATATTATCTTAACAACAAAAACTTGGTTTAGTGAAAGCGGATTTTGTTTCTTTACCAGCTTTTCTTCTCTTGTTTAGGGTTTTACTTCAACTTTCATATTTTTACTATACATTTACTATATTTTTTTCCTGTCACTTTCTCTAGAAACAGATATTTAGTATGTTATACATAGTACATGATTCCTCGACATTTAGAAAAAAATATATTTTAATTCTATGAATTAATTTATATACTCCATTAATTAAAAATATGTTCTAATACAATGTCCTCGAATTACTTATATTTGATTATATTGTATAATATTCTAATATTTATATATGTCCTTGTTTTCAAATACTCAAACATATAAAACATGAAAGGTCAGCTTCTAGTTCCCATGCAAACCATCCGATCCACTCGTATAAATTAAAACCATGCACTTGTATAAGGTTTATATAGCATCATCTCATTAAACTACATGTACTCTCTTGGTCATAGGTGGTCTCAGATTGCAGCAAGATTGCCTGGTCGAACCGACAACGAGATCAAGAATTTTTGGAACTCGACTATAAAGAAAAGGCTAAAGAAGATATCCGATGCATCCAACCTCATCAACACCTCATCCTCATCACCAAACGCAAGTGACACCTCTTCCAATTCCTCCTCTTCTTTGGAGCTTAAAGACATTATAGGAAGCTTCATGTCCTTACAAGAGCAAGGATTCGTAAACCCTTCTTTGACGTCCCACATACCAACAAACAACAATCTATTTTCAGCGCCACACATGATTAGCCATCCATTGAATGATGATTTTACCCCTTATACAGATGGTTTATATGGAGTAAACGCAGGGGTACAAGGGGAACTCTACTTTCCACCTTTGGAATGTGAAGAAGGT
Organism: Cardamine flexuosa; assembly: GCA_963555745.1. Taxonomy (NCBI): domain Eukaryota; kingdom Viridiplantae; phylum Streptophyta; class Magnoliopsida; order Brassicales; family Brassicaceae; genus Cardamine; species Cardamine flexuosa. The sequence continues at coordinate 4,222,590 of OY743216.1, read as the reverse complement.
GATTGGTACAAGACAGATATTAACAACCACTTAAACGAGATCATGAACACTAATGGAGCTGGAAACGCACCTGAGAATATGAGAATGGAAGAGTATTGGGATCTTGACCAGTTGATGAACACTGAGGTTCCTTCGTTTCACTTCAACTTCAAACAAAGCATATAAAATTTGAAGTCGTTTAATTTTTTTTCTGTTGCGGATTTATACTCAAGATTCTTAAATAGCCACACATAAATGCAAATATATATACATTGTTATTGATATGTAGATGAAAGTTAGAGAGTTTTTTTTTATATCCCGAATAATAATTTCGTATACTAGGGCTTGACGTGCCATGTGTAATGATTAGTCAATGTAAGATATGTATACCCCCCTTAATAAGGAAGAAATAAACACACAATTCATATAACATGTGCAAACATTTTAAAATGTACTCTTAAATATGCATAAATAAAATGTAATTTTTTGTGTGAATATACAATATATATAACGCAAATCACTGATGACATAATAAGTTACTTCATTTCTCCTCTATAAATGATTTTGAGCTACAAGTTAATGTTTTGAAAACTTCACATACAAATGAAGCCCTAGACAACTATCTGAAAGAAGTTGATGAAAGTTTAGAGATTTTGCAATTGGGTTTCCTTTACACTAACGTTTGCGACACAAAAAGTCTTATTCGTTTTGGGCTTGACAAAGTAAACCCATTTCAATAGACTAATTTCCCTTGTGACATCATTGGCTTCTACATAAAACTCCTTGGGACATTGTTGTAGCCTTGTAGGTTGACATATATGGTGACTCACTATTGGTCATTGCTGAGTATATTGATGCCTATGAGTCTCTTTTAGTTCACATAAGCTTCTTTCGTAAATTGGCAATTGGCTCTCGAAAGCTACTCTATTGCAGTTAATTCATTGGCCATATGTTCTTTTTAATGAATATTTCAAATACTATATGTTAGTCTTTTTTGTTGATAAATACAATATGTTTGTTAGTTTTTCACTTTTGATCGAATCAAAAGACCACATGGCTTTTCGAAAATATTTCGGCCAATAGATGAGGTGACCCACCAAAGACGGAGATCTCAATTCTCAACCTTACGATCTCACTCTCAGCTCATCGCCGTATCTGATCACTCAACTCTGTCCGTATATTCCTTTTTCTTCCACCACCGTCCGATTCTCATCCAACGGTCATCTTCTCTTTCCTTTTCTTACTTCTTCACTTCCTCCATCACCTTCCTTTTACTCTTCCCGTCCCCCGACGCTGCAACAATGGCGTCTCTCGCTCTCTCCGGCTCTTGCTCTCTCGCTTTTCCCCTCAAATCTCGATCTCTCCTTCTCCCTCGTCCTTCTTCTTCTCTCCATCTGTCGAAACCTCTCCGATCTATCGATTCTCGCTTCTCCTTAATCAAATCTCCACTTCCCGTCGTCGCTCTCAACCGGAGATCAACTCTCGTTCATGCCTCTTCCGTCGCTGCCGGTGCTTCCTCCTCTCCGTCTTCTCCCGTCGTTCCAGCTCCGGCTCCATGGCAAGGAGCTGCGATTAAGCCGCTTCTCGCATCGATCGCAACCGGTTTGATTCTCTGGTTCGTTCCGGTTCCTGAAGGAGTCACTCGAAACGCGTGGCAGTTACTCGCGATCTTCCTCGCTACGATCGTCGGGATCATCACGCAGCCGCTTCCTCTCGGCGCGGTTGCTCTATTGGGATTAGGAGCTTCCGTTCTCACCAAAACCCTAACGTTCACAGCTGCCTTCTCCGCTTTCGGAGATCCAATCCCGTGGCTCATCGCTCTCGCTTTCTTCTTCGCTCGTGGTTTCATCAAAACCGGTCTAGGCAATCGCGTTGCCTACCAATTCGTTAGACTCTTCGGGAGCTCCTCGCTTGGGCTTGGTTACAGTCTTGTCTTTAGTGAAGCTCTCTTAGCTCCTGCGATTCCTTCTGTCTCGGCTCGTGCCGGTGGAATCTTCCTCCCGCTTGTGAAATCTCTCTGCGTTGCTTGTGGTAGCAATGTTGGTGATGGAACTGAGCACCGTCTTGGATCGTGGCTGATGCTTACTTGTTTCCAGACTTCTGTGATTTCTTCTGCTATGTTCTTGACGGCTATGGCAGCTAATCCTTTGAGTGCTAATTTGGCGTTTAATACAATCAAGCAGACGATTGGGTGGACTGATTGGGCTAAAGCTGCGATTGTTCCTGGACTTGTGTCGTTGATTGTCGTCCCGGCGCTTTTGTATGTTATCTATCCTCCTACGGTGAAGAGCAGCCCTGATGCACCGAAGCTGGCTCAGGAAAAGCTAGACAAGATGGGACCTATGTCCAAGAACGAGTTGATTATGGCTGTTACTTTGTTTCTCACTGTAAGTGTGCTTCTTCTGCCTCATGAGCTCTATTTTAATGTGGTTCTTATGAAATGGGTTTGCTTTTTCAACATATGCCACTTTACATGGCAGTTCTACTTTAATTTGATTTAAAAGGTGCTTCAGTATTGAACAAGGAGAGATTTTTAGCTTTTGTGGTTCCTTAGACTGTAGCCTTTTCATCTTATTTTAGATGCAGCAAGGGCTATGCTTTTGTTTAACGCATTTTAGTTTGATTTAGATGTTCTGATTTGGTGTTTTACGAGACACAAGGTTTTCCTTTTCCTAAAACAAGTTCTCTCCTTGACACAGGTTGGTCTCTGGATTTTTGGAGCTAAGTTGAATGTAGATGCTGTGACTGCAGCTATTCTTGGATTATCCGTCCTCCTTGTGACAGGTGTTGTGACATGGAAAGAATGTTTAGCTGAGTCAGTCGCATGGGACACACTCACCTGGTTTGCTGCTCTCATTGCGATGGCTGGTTATCTTAACAAATACGGTCTCATTGAGTGGTTCAGCCAGACTGTAGTCAAGGTTTGTTAATGAATGCTTAAAAAGGCCTGATGACTTAGCTCTACTGCTAATGAAATGTTTTGACATTGTTTGGGTTTGATTGCAGTTTGTGGGAGGATTGGGTTTGTCATGGCAACTATCTTTTGGAATCCTCGTCCTCTTGTATTTCTACACTCACTACTTCTTTGCGAGTGGAGCCGCTCACATTGGAGCCATGTTCACTGCCTTTTTATCTGTCTCAACCGCTCTAGGCACTCCTCCTTACTTTGCAGCCTTGGTTCTTGCATTCCTTTCGAACCTGATGGGAGGATTGACCCATTATGGTATCGGGTCTGCACCTATCTTCTACGGGGCTAACTATGTGCCGCTGTCTAAGTGGTGGGGCTATGGATTCCTGATTTCAATAGTCAACATTATTATCTGGCTTGGTGTAGGTGGTGTCTGGTGGAAGTTCATTGGCTTGTGGTGAGGACCACCTTTACACCAGTATTCCCATTCTTTTCCTTACTTATATATAATCTCTTAGAATGGCTTTGAGATTCAGATTTGAGAAGGATTAAAATCAGGGTTTTAAGGATTGAGCAGAGGTTTTCTGCAATTTTTTTTATTATCACTCGCACATTTTGAGATGTAAGCAAATCATAACTTGCTTCAATTTTGTTTAATTTCTAACTTACTTTTTGTGTTTTTGAATTGAGACCACCACTTTACTTCCACATCCATAAACGTTAATAACTTTATTTAACTTTATTTTGCTAGTTAATAATATAAAGACACAAAGCAGAGGAAATGAATGAGCTTATTAGCTGAAACAATATGTTATTATTTCTCATACAAAGGTCTTAGACAAATATGAATGAGGTATTAGAAACAATTGACAAACGATAATACAAAAAATGTAAATCAGAAATACGGGAAACAATAGAGGCAAAGAGGACACTTGGCCATTGTTACAACAGCGAGACAATAATAATTAATTTAATGAGGTGATAAAAAAAGTAATGAAATTTCGGAAAGAAGCCTGAAAAAGCTGAAGCCTTTAGGGAGGTTATTAGAATCGAAAAAAGCGCTTACCCGGAATTTGTGTTTCCGTTTGCTTTGGCTTTCTTGAATAATAAAATAAACGAATCATCAGTTTCACAGCTTCACAGATATGTGACTCAGCGATCTAGCTGCAGCTGCTCAAGCCACGCATCAAGAATATCGCTCTCGCGAGTGTCACTCTGGTGAGGGTTCACACTCGAACCACCTTGAGTCAAAGGCCTCGCACCATTCATATTCACGACTCGGTTGCTGTTCCTAGGTGAAGCAGAGTCATTTACCATCTGCTGAACCCATGAAACATCTGCTTCCCTGTTTGGGTTATTAGCCAAGGAATGAGATTTTCTTAACCGACCTAACTCATCTGTTTGTATCGACCAATCTACCTTGCTTCCATGAGCCTGGTCCCAACTTGACCATGGACTTAGTGGCGAACCAGAATCAGTCGGCATTAACTCACGGGGATGACTGGATCCAAACTCACGGGAGCTAAGGCTACGTGAATGTAGCTGCTGTTTCATTCGAGCGTTCATTGGAGAAATAGGCTCAGTAGCTCGAGGTGACGAGACTTGTTGCATAAGAGCATGTTGCTCTACATTCTTCGGAGAAGACATTAGACTTGTCTTAATAGGAGAGAGCATACTCTGCTTGTTATTCTGCAGCTGATTGAGAAGCGCGGATTTGTGGGAAGGCGATAGAACAGATGAGACAGCAAGTTGATCAGAGAAACGAGGAGATGAAACCTCAGCTGAGAAAAGATCCTCCAGATTCGAAGGGGTCAGTGACTTGGGGCGAGCTGAATGATTCATAAAGCGAGGACTGTGCATATCACCAACAAGCTGACGTTGCATTTCAAACTCTTGCAGCATGCTAAGCTGCTCAGAAGGAATATCCCTAGCATTGAGAGAAGATCTCAGACGACTCAACTGGACATTGCTTCCAGGAAGATGTAACGCTGGTATGTTCTGTTGAGGCCAACCCATTGATGAATGCGGCATAATACCATTTCCAGAAGGAGAGATTGGTGGGGTGAACGAATGTTGAGCAGCAGATGGTGAGCCTGGTAACATGTTCAGAACTGAAGCCATGTCCATAGTAGAGGCGGAAACAGCAGAAGAAGACCGAGGAGATGGCAATCCAGATCCTGTGGATGGGTACAATGGACGCAGCTCCTCATTTGCATGAGCAAAGAAGCAAACCCTTCGGTTGCAACCAATCCCATCCTTGCACAACCGAGTTCTGTATTGAGCAGGGTGTAGCCAGCACTCAAACACCCCATGAGCATATTCACACATATCTCCTTGCTTACAGGACCCCTTCTTAAAATCCGGGCATGGAACACATGTATAGTGAAACTTCCTCGGGTCTCTTCTCCTTGCGTTCTCACCCGGGTGTGCAAAAGGACATTCAGTCCAGTCATGGGAATAAGCACGAGAACATGGACGGATCTTAAACGAGAACATACGAAACTCATCAGTCGAATAAATCCCGCTTTTGATGTCCGGCAATGACGGATCAATAGGGTACTCTTTTTTCTCCGATGCAAAAGTTCCATCAGCACCGTTTGGCTTAGTAGGAGAGGATACTGAATCTAAAGAGAGTAAAGAGGAGCCATTATCTGGTGATGATGAAAGAGACCGGAAACTTGATCCCAAGCTAGATGAAGAGGCATGTAGATCTTCAGATACAATCTCGTCTTTCTTCAAGATCTCTTCAAGGATTGTTCTCAGACCAGGAGCTTGTGGAGACACAACAAGAACATCAACAGGACGATTCCCAAGAGCATCAGGGATATTAGGATCAGCTCCTGCACTCAGAAGCAGCTTGACAACGTCCAAGGAATTCACAGAAGCACCAGAAGCAGCGCAGTGAAGCGCAGTACTTTTATCTGGACCACAAGACAGATTCAACTCTGTTTCCGGGAAAGAAAGAATAAGCTTCACAACATCTAAACTTCCATAAATCGAAGCAACCATCAGGGGAGTCCTATGCTCAACAACCATCCTTCTAACAAACCTCTGACGTCTGTACCAGAGACCCATCTGGTTGATACAAGACACAACAGAGAGTTGCCGCTTAAAGCCCTCCACATCGTTGTCTGCAGCAAACTCAAGTAATGCAGAAAATGAATGTTCCCACTCTGCATCATTCATGGGTTTATCCAAAGAATCACTCTCTGGATCTGACAGTGATGTAAGAGTATTCTCTGTATCCAGCTTCTTAAAGAGACCACACATGCTTCAACGGTGAAAAAAGAAGATCTGAACCAAAAGAGAAAGCGACGTCACTTGAATAGTGAATCAAGCAATAACGTATGCCTGTAATATAAGAAGAAGCAAAAAAAACATATTAGTCAATCAAAATTGATAAATAAGGAATACAATTGAATCGATGACAATAAATAAATTTGACCAAAAATAAGGAAACTAAATTAGTCTCCCGTAGAATTTGACATGGAGAGACAACGGAAAGTCAAATGATTTACCAAAAGAAGATTCAAAGATCAACTCTTTTACAACGGATCTAAATAAATGCTGAAACTTTTCTGAAGAAAACTAATCTAATAACCCAATAGATTCAGTATAGTTTCAGCTGAACATCTTCATCAAACATTCTCATGCAAATTTTTTTCCTACCAACCAATCAGATAAACAACTTTAAGAACAAACGATTCAAATTTGAAAATACCAACTACCTTAAACCAAAAATAATTTAAATTAAAAAAAAAACTTGAAAATAAAAGCTGAAAGAACAAGTCAATGAACAGTCAACCATAAACGAAATCTCTAAACTTCACGAAACCAAAACTATTTGACTTAAATCTCAATCACCCAGTAACATTTTTCAGATTGAGAATCTCTCTTAAAACAAAAACAAAAAATATTCTAAAAGGAAAATAATCAAAAGAATCAATTAAAAATGAAAGCTCTTCAACAAATCTACACCACAAAAGCTTACTATATGTGAAGATCACAAGATGAATCGTGCGATCGGGAACACAACACAGCTAAATCTAAATGGTAAGGCTCGAAACAGAGAATCACATTCCCAGATCCAAAAGTGTAAAATGCAAAAAGCACAAATCTAAAACTGAGAAGAAGAAGAAGAAGAAGATCGATCACCTCAGCTGAGAGCTTGAGAGAGGGAGAGAAGCGTTTTTTGGTTTGAAAGAAGAATGAAAAAAACGAAAACGGATGAGAGGTAAGAGGTGTGACCGGAAGAGGTGGTGAGAGATGGTGTAGGGATGTTAAAGAGCTTTGCAGCGTATGTAACGGGATAAAGCGGTAGAAGGTGGCGGGCGCGTGGGGATATATTTAAGCGTATTGGAATACAGGTTTCAAATCCACGTAAAAAGAATCTGATTCTTTTAATTTCAGCCCTTGGATGTGAGGAGCGGACTTGTAGTGACTTTTAGACGGTGGTCAAGGTGCATGTCTCTTGTTTTGTAATTTTTTTCTATAAAACATTTTTCCCTTTTTAAATTGTGATTATTTCTGTTAACTGGAGTCTTGGAGATATAGAGTATGGCTAATGTCTAATGGTATAGTATTTTGTATCCACCCATCATTTTAATTCAAATTCCACAAAAAAATAGATTAAAAAGTTAACAAATAAAATACAAATTATATATTTATAACAAAAATTTTAAAATTGACGAACTATCACTTCTTCCAACTTAATTTGCGGTTTTGGCATTTTTACAAATGTTTTTACGTGGATAACACTTTTTAATTAAATAAACAAAAATGTTCCAAGTGTGTGTATACCGCAAGTGTAGGAGCTTCGAGAAATTTGGAGATTCAAATTTATTTTAACGTAATGTCATTTTTTCCAACTTAGATTTATGGTATTGGCATTTTCGCACGTGTCTTATGTTGATAATACTTTTTGATAGAAAAGACCAAAATATTCTAAATGCATGTATTCCACAAATGTAGGATAAGTATTTCTTCTAGAAATTTGGAGACTACAAATTTATTAACGGAATATCACCTCTTCCAACTTGATTTGTGGTATTGACATTTTTGCATGTGTCTTTGCGTGGAAAGTTGACTAATTCATATATGAACTAAGACTATGTATTATATTTATACATAAACTATATCCCAATACATACATATAATTGAATTATTGTTGATTTAGAATTTGATTTATGAATTTTTAATTTAGTGTTATTATATACATATGCACTAACACTGTTAAATTACCATTAATGACTGATGACATGAATCTTACCTGGAATCCACATAATTAAAAAATTTTAAAATATATTATAGTGAACATTCGAAAACTTGATCTCTAAGATCCAAACTACATGCCCATAACCAATTGTGCTAAGACAATAATTAAAACAATTTTCAATAAAACAATATATATACAGTTGGTTGGTTTCCATCATCAAATCTGAATAAGGATTAATGATGACGACATCTCCTTCTCCTCCGGTGAATCTCTGGGTGATATTATCAGAATCAAAGCCAATAATCAACATTTACTCACGCCACTTCTTAGCTCTCTCCGTTTTCTTTCTTCTTCCTCTTTGCTTCTCTATCACATTCTACCCTTCCGTCTTCCATCTTATCACCGATCAATCCGCAATTTCACATAACAACGTCTCTCTTCCACCGCAGTCTCCACAACTATGATTCTAATACCAAAATGATACTCTTACTTCTAATTGCTTACATCATTGTTCTCACCGTCTTCATTCTCTTAGCTATTGGATCAATTGCTTATAGCGTATTCCAAGGATTCTATGGAAGACTGGTGAAACTAATCTCCATCATTAAATCAAGCTTCATTTCGTTTTTACTTCTTCTCGCTACTTTAATTTCATCCAATTTCATTGTTTTGGAGATTTTACTGATTCTAGATATTTTAGTTTTCTCATTGATTAAGCTAATCAAAATCATCCCAAGTCTTGAATTTGTTTACTTATCTCCCTTTTAACAACGACCATTTCGATTGTGGTCTTGAAAAACCCTCTTGAACAACTTCTTTGAAATCGTGTAATCGTGTTTTAAAGTTTTTTGTTCAGTTTCGATATATGAATTGAAGAAAAAAAAATCAAAACGTCATCGTTTATGACTTTCTTTTAGTTTTCAGTTTCAACCAAAACAACGTTGTTTTACCTATTATACAAATAACCATATTAAACCCTTAATTACGTTGATTTTTCGTTTATTATGTGGATAGCTATGTCATCAATCGTTAACGGTAATTTAAAAGTGTTAGTGCGTATGTATATAATAACACTAAATCAAAAGTTTATAAATCAAATTCAAAATAAACAATAATTCATATATATATATATATACACACATTAAGATGTAGTTTATATATAAATATAACATATGGTTTTAGTTCAGACCGAAATTGGTCAACTTCCCATCTTTGCGTCGATAACACTTTTTGATAGAAAAAAGACAAAAATACTTCGGCCGTATATAGATCATGTATGTAAAATATTTTATCAAGAAAATTGGAAACTAAATTAGGTTTTTTTTCTTCGGAATGTCACTTCTTCCAACTTAGATTTGTGGTTTTGCTATTTTACCATATGTCTTTGCATCGATAATATCTTTTTAATAGAAAATGACATAAATCTTTGGATACGTGTATACCGCACATATACTTTTATATTTGGCGGAATGTTACTTTTTCCCACTTAGATTTGTGGTTTTGGGACTTTTTTTTTTGCGTCGGTAACACTTTATGATAGAAAAAGACATGCTTAAACACACACACACACATATATATATATATATATATATATATGAATATATCACACATGTAGGAGAAATAACTTCAAAAAATCTAGAGACTAAATTTTTATTTTTTTGGCAGAATATCACTTCTTTCTAGTTAGATTTGTGGTTTTGATATTTTCACATACATTGTTGCATTGATAACACATTTTGATAGAAAACGACAAAAATGGTTCTAACGTGTGTATACCATATATATAGGAGAAGTATTTATTCGGATGCGTGTCAAGGGTTTAAACAAAAAAATTCAATTATCTTAGTGAAACAACATACATTTGAGATATTTGTTAAAGTATCGAAGCTTCAACACTATTTATCCCAACAATGATGCTTTTCTTGCCCAACACAAATAATTCTCAGAGAAAACCTTAACTTCATAGATGAAGATGAATATTTCTGAAAGAGTGAAGGTAAGCAATTTCAGATCAACCATGAATTATAATGAAGAAATGTAACTGGTCAGTATTAATCAAGTAGATTAGATTCTCATGCAGGAGCGGATTTAACTAACTAACTAAAATTGAAGGTAAGCAATTTTAGATTAACGATGAATTATAATGTAGAAATGTAAACGATGAGTATAAATCAAGTAGATTAGATTCTCAGCCAGGAGCAGATCTAACTAAATATCAACGAGTGCAAGTACACCCAACCAAATATAATTTTTTCTTTTCTACATTTTACTAATTAACTAAAGTGGTTAAATAGTTAAGTGTACACCTATTACATTGATGAGGTATTTTTGTTCGAAACTCCATTAATACCATTTTGCACTCAGTCATATAATTGGTTGGCTCGGCTCATGTTCTCAGTTATATGTAAGCCGCTATACTCTCATTACAAAAGAGAGTTCGATAATAACTCACTCAAAAAATTTAATAAACATTTCATTTGAGAAGTTTTTTCACATTTGTGTTATCCATGCATCAGATTATACTATAACTACGATTATTTTTCCACTAATGATGTTTTTTCTTGTTTGTTAACAAATTTTCAAACATATGTTAGAGCATGTGTAGAAGTAGGTTCTTAATGAATATCTCAACATTATAAGAAAATAGAAGAAGCAAAACAATAAAAAGTAGAATATAAACACTAGAATCAATTCTCATTTGAGAATTTATGATAGACTTATTTCACACATATTAAGGTTAGTTTGATTATTTTCTTGGATTTTTGAGAGACTCTTTTCTCTCATAAGAGACTTCTTTCACACCTGATAAATTTATTGAATTTCTACCAGTGCTAATGCTCATATTTTTTGTTTTATATTATGCATTCGTTGACGTGAAGTAGATACATACACTTATATGTGTATTAGGATCGGTGTTTATATATAGCAAACCATATTTGACTTGATGTATGATAGATGTGTTTGCTATTATTTTATGATTATTTTCAAGATTTTCGATCAAATAAGTTGTGTGTTTATTGCCCAAAACAGGTTGATCATCTATAAAATGCATGTGACAAGATTATGAATCAACATACGTTTGGATCATAGACATGATGCTACCATATGAAGAATAAGCTTAGATCTTGGTATGGTGTATAGAGTTCAAACGAATTGCATGTCAATATCGTGGAGACTAGCGTTCGATAGTCCCCACAAAACCGAAAGATAAGTCATGAATCTTTTTAACCACGTAATAAAACTAAGCTTGCATTTGCATGGATCCGGTGTGTGACTTGCATATGTTAGTCAGATTCTAGGGACTTTTAAATGTGTTTGATGCTTTTATATGTTTAATTAGACATAATGGTGTAAATGGCTATTATTGAGACAAGTTTCTTCGATGGGCAAGACCAAAAATTTCCAGTTTTTTGGTCATGGAATTCAAACCCATATAATAGTGTATTTAGACATCAAATCTCACAAGTATTTCTCAAACTTTTATATTGTAATAGAACTATAGAAGATGTCCATGTTACCATACCAACATACAAAACATGCTCTTTCAACTAAAAAAGGTAATCAAATATATAAAACTTAAACAAACCGTAAGAGACAGCTTGATCACTAATCACATCATCACTATGAAAGCGTTCTACACTCAGTTTCGTAACTTGTTGGATTAATAAGATGACCCGTCTTAACATCATCATCTATCCAATATCTGATTGCGTCATATGTTGTTTTCATGAAAATTGAACCAATCAACAAGGTTGTGTGACGTAACTAGGATTTCACTAAAGATAATATACCCTGATTAGACTTTAGAGTGTAAAATTCTTTTGTCCCAAAAATTCAAATTGTTTAGGCAATGGGGTCCAAACATTCTACACGTGTCACTCGTCCCAGCCGATCACTTGCGTGTCACTTGGTCCCAAATTTCTCCTGTTAATTTTAATTTTGGTAACAAATAAATAAAAATACAAAAATGAACCTATGATAACGTCACCCGGAGAAGATCCCAGATCTGCGCGCGCTGGCATCTTTCACAGCACGCCACGTGGCAAAAAGGTTTTACTTTCGTGTGTGATCTTATCAAATCTCGGTCTTTTGGTTTCCCAGATCGATAAAATCATTACTCAAATTCGATTTAATAATATAAGAGAGTTTATGTTTTGTTTTTTCTTAACACACACACGCACAAATACAATTCTGGAAAAGAAGAAAGGAAATCCCCAAAATCTAGGGTTTTCTTCTCCCCAAATTCGTCTTCCTTCTACCAAATTTCATTCCTGCCGGCTGTCGGGTGTTCTCAGTCGCTTATCTTCACCAAAGTTCTTCCTTTGTCTTTGTTAGATTCTCTTTTTTTTGCAAGTCAAATTTGTTCATTGAACTCTGCAAAATCGTGATCGATTGATTAACTTCAGGGTGTTTTGAACTTTGAAGAAGTTTATCTTCCTAGAAGACGATTGCTATATAGCTCTGCTTTGAATTTCATCTGGTATGCTGATTTCTTTCCCCCTCTCTCTCTCTCTCTTTTGTTTTGTTTTGTGTATTTGAATTTTGTTAGCTGAAAATCGTGAATGGATTCAGAAAATTAGTTTTTGTGCCAAAATAATGGATTCAATTTATGAATTATGAGCTTATGTAGTTTGAAAAACTGTAAATTTAGGACTTTTGACCTTTTTTGCATGCTTCTACATTGCTAGATAGCCTAAAAACTGCTCCTTTATGAGTTGGTGACTTACATATGTTTGACCTAATTGTGAAGAGATGCAATCAAAACCGGGAAGAGAAAACGAAGAGGAAGTGAATCACCATGCTGGTCAGCAACCGATGATGTATCCAGAACCCTGGTGGAAAAATAACGCTTTTGGTGTTGTTCCTCAAGCGAGACCTTCTGGACTTCCATCTAATTCCTCTTCTTTGGATTGTCCTAACGGTTCCGAATCAGCTTCTGAAGATGGTGCGTTGAATGGTGAAAACGATGGCACTTGGAAAGATTCACAAGCTGCAACTTCCTCCCGTTCAGGTTTGTAACTGGACATATCATTCTCCAGTATCGTTTTGACGCGTTTTCTAGTGATCTTTAGAGCTTCTTGTTAAATGGTTACTAAGTGACGTCAATTTGGTGAAGAATTGCTTCTCAAGCAGGCAGGACACATTAAGAGAGGAACATGCCAAAGTCATTATCTTATGAAATCTAGTCCCTGAGATGTACTTCTTGCAAAGGAGATTCTGTCTTCGTTGAAATATGGCATTGGTGTGTGTGTGTGTGTGTCTGTACTGATGTTTCTTTTCAATTGCAGTAGATAACCATGGAGTGGAAGGGAGTGATCCTGCGCATTTGACGGGTCCTATGCGTAGCATGCATGATCAGCAACTTGCACAACCACCAGAGCTTGTTGGACACTACATTGTATGTGTTTCCCTCTCATACCTTAATTATATATGACGTTTCAGTTCTTGAGCCGTGTAATAGCTTTCTTGTTGGTCCTTGAAAACGATTTATCTTCTGTAACCCCCGTTTCTATATCTGATAAATTTAAAACTCCGCTTTCAGGCTTGTGTCCCAAATCCGTATCAGGATCCATATTACGGGGGAATGATGGGAGCATATGCACATCAGCCATTGGTATCTTGTCGAAAACTCTCTCAATCTCTACAATAATTCCATATGGTGCAGTGTTTACTTGATGTATGTGTGCTCTTGCCACGAATTACCCTTTGTGGTGATTCTGTTTGCATGTTTGGAATTAGTCTGGATTCAGTAGTTCTGTTTGTCGAAGTCAGTAATATATGTTTAGAATTCGTATCTTCAATAAACATAAAACAAGTCTTTGCGATCTTTTGTAGATGATCTAAGTCTATTTGTAATGGTTTAAACAGGGGTTTCGTCCTTATCTTGGAATGCCTCGTGAAAGAACAGCTTTGCCACTTGACATGGCACAAGAACCTGTTTATGTGAATGCAAAACAGTACGAGGGAATTCTTAGGCGAAGAAAAGCACGTGCCAAGGCAGAGCTAGAAAGGAAAGTCATCAAGGACAGAAAGGTAGTTTCTTCATCTATCAATATTGTATCTTTTTCCACAGGTTGGGAATCTAAGCATGGTGCAGAAGCTTAGTTTAACGTGTATTGATTATGTTTGAAATGCGACAGCCATACCTTCACGAGTCAAGACACAAGCATGCAATGAGAAGAGCAAGGGCTAGTGGAGGCCGGTTTGCGAAGAAAAGCGAGGTAGAAGCAGCAGAGGACGCAGGAGGAAGGGAAAGAGAAGAAAGGGGTTCAGCAACAAACTCATCAGGCTCTGAACCAGTTGAGACAGACTCTAATGAGACCCTGAATTCTTCAGGTGCACCATGATGAAGAAGCCTAAAGCTCTGAGACTTTGGCTAATATATATCCATTGCCCCAAACCGGCAAATCATTCTTGGCTTTTTTTTGTGTTTGCTACTTGGTCTTGTCGGAGTCTCATATTGTGTGGGTTTTGCAGTTATGAATGTACAAAGAGAGAAACACGAGTTATGTTAGGTGTTAGATTTGGGAGAAGACGAGACACACGGGGTTAGTGAGTAGGTCTTGTTTTTATTCTTTTACCAACCTCTCCACTTTTTATCTTTTGCAAAAATTGGAAAATACGTTTGTTTAATTGTTTTGCCTTTCTGACCAAAATGTTAACAGAGCTGTGGTTAGCCCTGTTCTATGTCCCAAGTCATATTTCTATATAGTTCTTAACCAAATAATAACAAGTGAAAGATTCATATAAAGGTTTGCAATTTTACTAAGATTTTGTATGGGCCTGTGTATTGAGTCTCAAATGTACAGTATTCTTTTTTGTGGTTTGCTCAGAGTAAGTAGAGAGTGAATCTATTAATTAAGAGCATTTTGATAATGGAAAATAGCATTTAAAACCAGATCAGATTTCAAAAAATGTCAGTAACGCAAAATATTCTTTTTAATTCAACAACGGGAAAATTGGTTAATTATATCAACAAAAGATCACACGAAGAGCAAAAATTAAAAAAGAATAAGGAAAACACAAATTAAAAAACTAAGCGTTGTCATTCTTTGAATCTACTCTAAGATTGGAGAAGACGAAGAGAGGTCAATTTTTGTGTGATTCTCATTTGAAGAAGAGAGAGAAAGAAGAAGACTTTTGAGTTTTGACTCTTCTTCTTCCTCTCTCTCTCTCTCTATCACTGCATCTGTTTTTTTCACACCGTATGATGACTTTTCCCTTTTAGTTTAGTATCAAATCTACATTTATCTCTTTTAGCGTCAACTTATTATACCCATTTAGTGTTTCTCTTCGTTTACGTTTTGAGGTCTGTGTTTTCCCCTTTCTAAACTAGGGTTTACTTATCTGGTTTTAGGGTTCTGTTTGATTTCGGATGTGTTGTTAGAGTCACAAGCCTTACTACATGTTAATTGGAAACAGTTTTGGCTTAAGAAACTAATGACAACACCTTGGAGAATAGTGCTCAAAGTTTTGAATTTTTTTTTTCAGGAGTCCTGAGATTTGATTTAGATGGGTAATTGTTGTGGGAATCCAAATTCGGCTACGAGGGAGATTAGAAAAGGGAAAGCACCAAAGAACTCAAACAATCCGTTTTACAGCGATGAATACACTCCAGATAGGTCTGGAGCTGGCTTTAAGCTCTCTGTGCTGAAAGATCCTTCAGGAGATGATATATCATTGCAGTATGATCTGAGACACGAGGTTGGTAGAGGAGAGTTTGGTATAACTTACTTGTGTACTGACAAGGAAACAGGTGACAAGTATGCGTGCAAGTCTATATCGAAGATGAAGTTGAGAACAGCTGTTGATATAGAGGATGTGAGGAGAGAAGTTGAGATAATGAAGCATATGCCTAAACACCCTAATATCGTCTCTTTGAAAGATGCTTTTGAGGATGATGATGCTGTGCATATAGTTATGGAGTTGTGTGAAGGAGGAGAACTTTTTGATCGGATTGTTGCTAAAGGTCATTACACTGAGCGTGCTGCTGCTGCAGTTTTGAAGACTATTGTTGAAGTTGTTCAGGTGCCATTAGCTGTGTGTTTACTATGCTTGAAATCCCTAATTTGTTTCTGTTCACACAATTCCTTGTTTGTCTTTACAGATATGCCATAAGCAAGGAGTGATGCATCGTGATCTTAAACCAGAGAACTTTCTTTTTGCAAATAAGAAAGAGACTTCAGCTTTGAAGGCTATTGATTTTGGATTATCTGTATTCTTTAGACCTGGTACATATATAGTATCAGATTTTGATGAGCATTCATTGAGCATAGTGTATGTTTACTTTACCTGAGTTTGCTAAACTGTAACAGGTGAGCAGTTTAATGAGATTGTTGGAAGTCCTTATTACATGGCACCTGAGGTTCTGCGACGAAACTATGGACCTGAGATTGATGTCTGGAGCGCAGGAGTCATTCTCTATATCCTTCTCTGTGGTGTTCCACCGTTTTGGGCTGGTTTGTTTCTGCTTTACCTTATTCTCTTTCTTTCATCTTGATTATTCACTTAAGACATTTTTTATTGGTACAGATACTGAACAAGGAGTGGCTCAAGCGATCATTAGGTCAGTAATTGACTTTAAGAGAGATCCATGGCCAATAGTTTCTGATGGCGCCAAAGACCTTGTGAGAAAAATGCTTGAACCTGATCCAAAAAAACGGCTTTCTGCTGCACAAGTCCTCGGTAGGCTTTCTATTTTTAGCAGCGCTAATGGATAGATACATTGTAATCGTATACTCATAAAGAAATGTTCTATTTTGCAGAACATTCTTGGATACTGAATGCAAAGAAAGCTCCAAATGTCTCTCTTGGGGAGACTGTGAAAGCAAGGCTCAAGCAGTTTTCTGTTATGAATAAGCTCAAGAAACGAGCTCTACGAGTATAAACAAACCATGCCACTATTGTTCATTCTGAATTAGAAGCATAAATAAAACAAATGTAAACTTGCTTTTCATTTTCTAGGTGATAGCTGAACACTTGTCAGAGGAGGAATCAGCTGGGATAAAGGAGGCATTTGAAATGATGGATGTAAACAAGAGAGGCAAGATAAACCTCGAGGAACTAAAATATGGACTTCAAAAAGCTGGACAACAGATTGCTGATGCTGATCTTCAGATTCTTATGGAAGCTGTATGAAATCTTTCATCTCTAAGGAATAAGCTTGAAACAATTGTAGATCACTTCTTGAAATTGAAACTCTTTCTTTTCTTCCCTCCTGCAGACTGATGTTGATGGGGATGGGACATTGAACTATAGCGAGTTTGTGGCTGTTTCGGTTCACCTTAAGAAGATGGCGAATGATGACCACTTGCATAAAGCTTTCAACTTCTTTGATCAGAACCAGAGTGGTTACATAGAGATTGAAGAACTTCGTGAAGCCTTAAACGATGAATTGGATAATACTAGCAGTGAGGAAGTTATCGCTGCCATCATGCAAGATGTTGATACCGACAAGGTAACCACAAAAAAAAAAAAGATCTTTTCGCTTTTGATTGATACATTTGGTATATTCTTCTCAATCTTTTTAAGCTCATTTTGAAATATTTGTTTTCGTGTGATTAGGACGGTCGTATAAGCTATGAAGAGTTTGATGCGATGATGAAAGCTGGCACAGATTGGAGAAAAGCGTCACGGCAGTATTCCCGGGAAAGATTCAACAGTTTAAGCCTCAAGTTAATGAGAGACGGTTCATTGCAGTTAGCAGGCGAGACATAGTAAAAAGTATGGATCTTTTTGAAGAAGAAGCCCAGATAAAACTATGGTCTACAAGCATTTAACCACGATATTGATAGAGAAAGATTTGGTATTGGTTTTTGTAGGGTTGTCAATTGTTTGAAAGTTTCTTCCTTTTGATAGTGATATCAAGTTTCTGAGTTTCCAAAGACGAGTGTTTGTGATTTCTTTATGATCAAATGGTTAACGAATCTAACTGGTGTAAGATGCATCGTCAAAGACACGCGCCAATTGGAATCTTTATAGTGAAGGCCCACTAAAGAAAAACCCTTAAAAACATAACTCAGAGAAAGAATCTAGCTTTTCGCTGACTCTCTCCACTGCCCTCAATCGTCCGCCTACCTACGCAGAGAGACACCACTACAGAACCAGACGACTTTTTAAGAGATCTCTGTCTCTTCTGTAGCATCAATGGCAATCGCTTCATGTTTCTTCTCTGTTCCAACACCAAACACATCTTCTATCTCTGAATCTAATCTGACATGGCCTCACTTCGTTTCCTCACCTAGACTCTCTTCTTCATCCTTGACCGGTGTAATCTCTGCAAAGTCCATCTCTTTCCACCGACGTGTCACTATTTCCCCTGTTTTCTCCACCGGCGGGTCTGATAACAACGGAGGAGGTCTTGGTGGTGGTGGAGATGAAGGGAAGAACAATGGGGATAGAGATGGTGGCGATAGGGATAGGAATAGGAATGAAGCGATGCTTTTATTGGCGGAGTCTGGGACTGAATTGGAGAGTCTTCCCAAGGATCTAGCTGCTGCTGTTGAGGCGGGTCGGATTCCTGGATCGGTTATCAGCAAATTTCTGGAGCTTCAGAAATCGGCTGTGATGCGGTGGTTGATGCAGTTTGCTGGGTTTAGAGAAAGACTTTTGGCTGATGATCTCTTCTTGGCTAAACTCGCCATGGAATGTGGTGTTGGTGTCTTCACTAAGGTCTCTCTGCTTTCTTATTCACTCATAACAAATTTGACTTGAAAGTTTGGATTTTTTGGTTTTCCTTCTTTAGGTGATTAATTAAGAAAGTGTTTTGATTTTGGTTTTAATCGTGAAATGATTGCTAAAGGAATCCATTGTTTGTTCTCTAAAATGGTAACAGAGCAAATCTGGTGATCATTGTGCTCAGAATTGTTGTGTTATTTAAGCTAAAATGTATTGCTTGTTTTGTTGCAGACTGCTGCTGAATATGAAAGGCGTAGAGAAAACTTCTTCAATGAACTCGAAGTTGTCTTCGCCGATGTGGTAATCATTCTTCTCTTCTCTCACTTTTTTTTCCTGCTATGAGAAATTGTTAGACGGTAGTGATGAATGAGAAAATTGAGAAGAAAAATATTTTAGTTAGATGACCTATTCGGATACACGAAAGGTTGGGTTTGTTTGTGGTTGTGATGGGGTCTGCTATTTTTTCACTATTAGTTTTTTTTGCATGACTGTGAGAAAGTAGTTGAGATTTGGTTTATCTCTGTGGTAAGAACCAAATTTTGAACTGTTCAATGGTTTTCAACTCTTTAGCTTTTTTTTTTTTTTTTTTTGGTTTACAATGAAAAGTCAACTATATGGGAAAATAGATAAATACAAGTTTGTTCATTGTGATGTTCTACTGAATGGTATTGGCTATTCACAAGACAATAATAACATTGGACTATTTTTTGCTTTATTAGGTGATGGCTATCATTGCCGATTTCATGTTGGTTTATCTTCCTGCTCCCACGGTTTCTCTTCGACCACCTCTTGCACTTACTGCTGGAGGTATATCCAAGTTTTTCCACAACTGCCCAGATAATGCCTTCCAGGTATCATTTTTTTTTGTTTTGTAAAAGAATTGTTTGGAAAATGCTGGATAAGTTTAACAAAAGCTCATCTAATTATCTAATGTGTTTGCTGCAGATGGCTCTCTCTGGAACATCATATACTCTCTTGCAAAGGCTAGGTGCTATAGGGGTGCGTAGCTATATCAATTTCTTCTTATATGATCATAATTTCTGTACCAAACAGCTAGTTTGTTTGCTAATTTCTGGATAATATTATATATTGTTCGTTTTATGTTATGCAGCGCAATGGAGCTAAGCTGTTTGCTGTTGGCACCACATCATCTCTGGTGAGTCATAACATATCAAGACTGTTATCTCCAGTAATTTCTTCGCATTTTGTTTCTATATTGTTTTGAGTTAATGAATCTTTATAATTGGTTAGGTTGGTACTGCTGTGACAAATGCATTGATAAAAGCAAGACGAGCTGTGGACCAGACTTCTGAAGGTGAAGTTGAAACTGTTCCAATAGTCTCCACAAGTGTTGCATATGGTGTCTATATGGCAGTTTCTAGTAACCTAAGGTACTCAGTTTCTTTCTACCAAACTTTACTTAAAGAAGTTACAAAAGCTTAGCATTTAGATTGGATGATGAAAAGAGCTGTGGTTTGAAATGAATAGGTACCAAGTAGTGGCTGGTGTGATTGAACAACGTCTCCTGGAGCCAATGCTACACCAACACAAACTTGCACTCAGTGCTTTGTGTTTTGCAGTTAGAACAGGCAACACGTTCTTGGGTTCCTTATTGTAAGTTTTTTTGAAAACCCAAACCTGGTTTCTTACTCTCTCTGTTCACAACCGCTGTTTTAATTCACATGTTGTTTTTGTAATGTTGTTTCAGATGGGTGGATTATGCTCGCTTCATAGGTATCCAGAAATCTCATTGATGAAGCAGAATAAGAACTGGATGTGCCTGATTTACGATTGTTTCTGATTTGGGGGATGTTTGATTTTTCTAGAAAATTAGTCGATAATTCCATGCGAAACCAAGGCTATTTTCACATTTTCACAAACCACATAAAAAGACTATGTTTATACATTTGGGATTTGAAACCTCTTTGATTCCTTTGTGTGGAAAATTATTGTTCTCACTGTCTATTGTTTTTTAGTATACAGAATGCAAAAAATGAATTTTACAGCAATAATAATAAGGAATCAAGGAGCCTAAGCAAGAATTTCATCTTTATGACAAGCTCTTACCTTCACTTCCAAAATCTGTGTACTGTTAACGTCTTGTACATCGCAACATTCAATTCCTTCACCCTGTTAAACATTTCAGGTTGATTTTAGATAATATATTAGAAATGGATTATGGTTTAGCTTAAAAGAATACTGAGGTTAAAAACTAGTTAGTTACCATCTTGTGCATAGTAGCAGCAATGACTCGGACTTGTGAAATGTGACTAGGAGAATGGTTGCCCTTTGCGAAACAAGGAGGCAAACGTCTTGCCGTTTTAACTGAATACATAGTAGTTACCAAGGTTTGGTTCTTGTCCACCACAACCGAATCAAAGAAAAACTGACGAGGCATTTCGCAAGGATCATTCGTCACACGTCTTGTGTTAAAAGTATACATCGGCGCCGTTCTTAGGTACCATGGCTGGAACGTCTCGAGGGGGCGTTTCAGGTAGTTTCTTGGGAATATAGATTGGTAAATGTGAACTGAGTATCCCCAAGAGACAGAGACTGACCAATTATGTCCCCTTTGGTAACATATTGTTTGCTGCAGGAGACGGGATTCATCGGTTTTCGCGGTTTTCATTAGGTGGTTCACTGACTCCTGACGGTTCTTGCGTGGGAAAATCGGGTCTATCACATCGAAATGGTGGAGGCTGATAAGTGGAGTCTGAGGATGAGCTGATAAGAGACCTGATATGTCACCGCGCATATCAATCTAGGTGTAGACCACAAACAAGAAACATGAAGTGAGGCACAAGAATCATTGTATTTAGTTAAACCTAAGATTACACTATACCTGGTGCATGCCTTTCTCCAAAGTAAGATCAATTCCCAAGTCGGACAAGCAACGAAACGAGAGAAGATCGCTATAAGCTCCAAGATATCTTCCAATACATTCTTCCATTTTATTGAGAAGTGTTTCTACCGTTGGATAGCTTAATGCGTATCCACCGCCTCCATATCCCATGTCGAAAGCAAATATCCCATTCGACCAAACGTGTTCCGAGTTCGTCCCGATGTAGTAGTGTTTCTTGTGGTCATACCGGTCAAGAGCTTCCACTAAGTTGTCCAAGAAGAAAAGTGTATCATCATCTGCTATCACAAACCATCTTGTCTCGTTGGAGGCATTTTTAAATGACTCTTTAAGCGATTGAAAAAGGCGGATCTGAGTCTTGAATTTGTTGTTTGTTTTGTGTGAGTCTTTGTTAACAGAGAAAGGAGGAGATTGTTGAGGCCAAGGCAAGAGATTACGACCAGGTGGTCTTTCTAGGAAGACATGTCCTTTTGTGATGTTTGGTCTCCACCAAGGCTCTATGTAGCCTCTCCTATATCTCCAAGTCTTTGTACTACCAACAATGACAAACATTAGATGGCTGATATTTGTAGGAGGCTCACTTGGTATTTGCAAGGATGATGATGATGATGATGAGAAAGATGAGGAGAAACTAAAGTCGAGAGGGGCAAAGAGTTTGTGGGTAAGCATTTTATGAGGATGGTTAAATGCAAATGTGCGTAACAAGAAAAGTAGTGCACCGGAAATTGCAATGGACTTCCATAATGTGGTTAATGATAAGTTGTGTGAGATATGACTCAATTTGGTTAGTTTGGTGTTGTTATTGTTCTCAAATGCCATTGAGAGACTCAAAACTACACAAAGGGATTTGTTGGAAAATGTGTCTTGACTCCATATATATATATATGTATAGAAATAGTTAGTTAATAAAGTAGAGAGGAATGTTGATCATGAGAGCTATATATTATTATGCATAAATCATGTGATTTGGACGTTACGTTTGAGCAGGTGATCGTTAATCTTAGAAAGTACTGAAACTTTCTCGTTTTGGGAAAAGGGAGAGAAAACAAACAAAAATAAAAGCTAAGAAGTGGTGATGAAACAATTTTCATGCTGCTTCTATGCATAATTGCATGTATCCAATCTTGAACCATGATATGAGATAACAACTTTCTTGTTTCTTTCATATGAAGAAAATACTATTATTTTATATACTGATGAGATATTTATTTCGAAAATTACTATATAAGAAAACAAAAAAGGAGTATGTTTTGCTAGACCGGTTTCTCGAGATCCATGTGAAGCTCCTCACTGGTTCTTCTTCGATTCAGTTGAGCAGTACACGACGAAAGAGTTGTTACTTCTTACACAAGAAAGTTTCCTAGAAACATGACTTGCTGTTCCTTCTCCGGTAACACTCGAATAGAGAAAGTTTCCTATAGATTCATTCTTTTATTTTTGGAGAAAAAAAGGAAAGAGTTGAGCCAAAAGGACGATATTAAGAGCTAATTTCCGAAACTAGAAATTGCACCCTTGTCGATTATATTATTAGGTGAGGCTTGTCCACGCAAAACCCTAAGTTAATATCAATTTCCCTGAAGAAGATGATGAAGTATTGTTCCTCACCGAAGATGATGATGATGTTGAAATTCCTGACCGTCGGTCTAATCTTAACCCTTTTGATAAATTCTGCACCGCAAAAGGTGGTGGTGGTGGTCACGTTGGTGGCCGTGGCCACGGTCGTGGTCACCGTGGTGATGGTGTTGGTTTTGCTGTTTTTGGTGGTGGTGTCCATGGTGGTAGATATTCCTACGGCGGAGGCTCTTATCCCAACAATACTCGACATTATATCGTTTTCGTTGCCGGTTCAAATATTGGTTTGATGAAGGAAATTTTAAGTCGAGAGAAGAGGTTTTGCGTCATGACTCATGGCTGAACAAAAACAAAAACTACAGAGTAAATTTTTTTTATTTTTTTTGGTCGTCAACTACTGAGTAAAATTTTGGTAGAAGAAATTAAAGTTTTTAGTGTCTTTAGTTTGAAGCCATCGAAATAATATATATACACATCGATGATCGATCAATAAATTTAGGATAAAATTTCATCAACCGGTTTTGTTTTACCCCATGTGTTGTCTTGACGTTATAGTTCATGAGTCAATGTGACGATGGATAGTTGTATAATTATAACTTAAAACTTAATTAGAGATGTGACTAATTGGAAGGTTTCAGAAAATTTGTCCTTCATTTGTCAAACGTTATAAACAAATCTTATCGAGTTTAGATATTTCCCTAGCTATAAACATTTTCTCAAAAAAATTAACGAGGTGTTTTATCAACAATCTTATACATGAACAATAGTAGTCATGATTAGTTCTATAGATATTTACTCAACAGTCTTATATATGTGACTATAACTATGAGATTTGTTTAGTGTAAATAGCTAAGTGTCCCGGAAAGCCTAATCGTTTAATTTCCCACTTTTGGAAGCTTAATTAGTGACACTCTAATCTAAGTATTCAAAAAATAATTTACGTTCTTAAAAAATGCATTTACTTAAACACTATTTTTATGTTTTTATCAAAACCGTGTAGACGTTGAGATTTGAGACAGTAAACATGTTTGAGGTTAACCGGTTTGATTAGTCGGTTCGGTTTGAGTAGATGAATGCTAAAATATGGGTTTGAGTTCGCGATTTGATATGTTGGCTCTGGTTCGCCGGTTTGGATTAAACCTTGACGCATCTCTTCTTCAACCTTCTTCCTCCTTTGCAAATCTTCAGTGTCTCTGCTCTCTTTCAGGGCAGATCACGACTTTATCCTTGAACCAGCGAATGTAAGTGTATCTTCTTGTTCTTCATATTGCTAATATCACAAACAAAATCAATTTAAAGATCTGGTTTGATTCCAGAATTTAGGGGTTTATTATTACAATTGATGATTAACCATCTTACCCTATAATATATGCCCAATTTGATGATTTAGGGGTTTATTGCAATTGACTTAATTTTCACTTGTTTTCAGATCCCTCTCATGAAACACTGAAAGAAATATAGGTTATTGAGGATATGAAGTTTTGGGGAGGCTTCTTAGTGATCATTGGTTCCATTTCCTTCATTGGATTTGTGGTTGCAGCTATAATCTCCAAATTGTTTCCGATCTCTGACAATCCCATTATCCAAGCTATCCAGAATGACATGTACACACTCTTGTCTTTGTTTTTTGTATATCATTCTTGTGTGTTTGTTTGTATTTGTAACATACTTATAAAACATTTCTGCAGGTATTACTGCTTCTTGGTTCCACTTACTCTACCAGCACTACTTGTTGCTGTTTACTTTCATTGGCTTAGCATGAAGCTCTTCAAGCACGCATGATACATCAACTACACCAACATCTTTACTTTACTTCACTCCAAGGTAGCATTATCTGTTTCAAATGTCTCTGTAGTAAATCAGAAAGGGACACTTATGTTATTGCAGAAAACTATAAGATTTTTCTGTTGATGTCTTGAAACTTGGAACACACACAGTTCACAAATAGACCACATTCTTGTATACCGTTTTCTTGTGGGATCCAAGGCAAATCTCGTGACTAAAAACACAATGTAGATGACTAGACTTTAACACTTTTTGTTGTTATCTAAAGATGTCTCCATAATCTTTCTATGATGATGTGCAGATGTTGCCTAACTGCGAGAAGCCTATATGGATCTCTAGAGAATAGATTCGTGGGTAAGGCTAAAGTCTATAGATGGGAATTGGGAAAGACGAGAGAGATGATGGAGAATTCAGAAAAAAAGGACATGGAGATGGTGGAGGAGGTTGAGAAGAGAGACAGGGAAGCCAAGGGTGCAAGGGTAATGTGGTAATGTGCATACATGTCTCTTTGAAATTTTGATCATTGTTGTACTTGTAGAGTTGTATCTAGTTACCCAATCAAACCGGAAGAAGAAAACTGTCTTGTTGAAGGATCTCTTGTCACTACGCTACAAATTTCATTTCGTTATGGTAAATATGAAAAGTAAAAAAAAAAAGAGTTAGTTCATGGGTCATGTGCATAAAGGTTGAACTTTTGAAGGACTCTTTTGTCTCCATATTTTGTGACTTTTGTTTTTTATTGAGTGGTTGATTGATTCGTCCATCAAGTCGTATGCGAGTGCTTAATGTCCTTCCTGGATCCATGTGAGTGCGTATTTCCAACTCATATTATATTATATATATAGTATATTGTCTCCTTTTATCTTGTACCTCAATATGATGATGATGATTCTAGTGCCATATACTAAAATACCAGTTTGACTGTGTTGGTAACTAATTTACTCATATTACAATTGCTTACAGCCCATTTCGTTAGATAAAGGTTGAATCCTTGTGTAACCGAATTTGAGTATTATCAAAAGATGGTGTATGAATATTATGGGCTTCTAAATGTCTTGAGCTGAAAGATTAATCTAAACTACCAATAAACTCAGTAAACTGTATGATAGTGCAACAGATGATGTGATAGCTTCACAGAAGCAAATTTGATTTCGTATAAGAATTCTATGTGGTGAACCATAACAAACCGGATCGGTCACTTGTATGATAATATCCCATACTTTGATTTATTTGTACTGATCCCATAAATAGGCTAAAGTCCAAAGCACAAGCTTAGTTTCATTTTTTTGTTTTTGTTACACGTTCAGTTTCAATTTTATTTTAAGGTCAAGGATACAAGAACGACATTTCGATTCTCAAAACCAACATTATAAACAAGGTTGAAAATTCTCCGACACATTTGTTGTCATCGTTAATTGACTTATTGCCAAAAAATTCATAAATCCATTAGAAAGGTCCCCCGGGGAAAGAACCTATAAAAGAAACCATTTGACTCCAAAAAACACGCACACATGAACGTCGGAGACAAAACGCAACTAAATTATTTTCTTGTTCCGATAATCACGTCCGTCCAATTATCAATTAATCATGCATTCCAAAAAAAAAAAACGTTACGGAGCAGTGAAAATAAAAATCGGTGCTCGTGATGATTCCTTAAAAAGAGACTGACCCCACGCGCGAGCGTGGATTACACTGCCTCTGAAGTCTGAAAAAAAAGCCTGTCTTAAAAGTTGGCATCCATACACACGCGCTCTATCTCTTTCTCTCTGACACTGATTTAACAGTACCTGTAGATTTTATTCATAATCTTATTTTTCTTAATTTTTTATTGCCTTTTTTCCTTAAAAACAAATATATTTTCCATCACTGAAAAAGGCAACACAATTTTCCATCTGAGCGCTATTTAAATTTTGAATAAGGAATTATACAAGTACCCAAAAAATCTTTTGCAATCTTAAATTCCTTATTTATATGAATTAACAGGTAAAAACGTTTGGATTTCCCATATAGAACAAAATAAAGAACAGTATATGCTGCGGTGTCATTAAATAATAATATTATTATATCTTCAAATCGACAGCAAATTATTTGTTTATGACTTAATTGATTTAATCTAGAAGACGTAAAACAATCTCCGACCTAATTAAAACTCTATAGTCCATGACTCATCAAACCTATATATATTTACAAAAATCTTTTAATTAAGAAAAAAAACAACCCATATATTGCTAAACACAGTCTGAATAAATAAGCAAAGAGCATCAAAATAGACCGTAATAAAATCCAAAAAATGAATAAAATAAAAATGGGAAATTACAGTTTCCTAGAAAGTTGAAAAATATTAAAAGCAGAACATTTCCCCAAGTGGTCTTACCAGTAAGGAGAGAGCACCAACTGGAGCGATAAAGATAGGAGTAGTGAGTGAGAGAGTGAGATTCAAAAAAAAAAAAAAATCAAAAAACTAAAAAAAAAAAATCAAATCAGAAACTTGCAAATAGGAGGGAGGATCTTCCCTCTTCTCTTCTTATCCTTACTCTACAGATTCTTATTTGTTACAACTTTGTTTCAAAATCCCTAATCTTTCTAACCCTAAAAATCAAACCTTTTTTTCAACTAAGCAAAGAGAAAGCTGAAACCTTTTTTTAATTCTCCATGGATTCCGATGACCCGACAGCTTTGCTTTTGACTAAAATTCGAAGCTTGGAGCCAGATTATGCTCCTAAGATAATTGGGTTTTTGCTTTTACAGGATTTTGGGGATAGAGAGTTGTTGCATCTGGCTCGTGGACCTGAATCAACTTTGCAGACGTTGATTCTCAAAGTTAAAAGTCAGTTGGGAATTTTCACGAACAACTTGTCTTCACCTTCTACTCCGCCCTCTCCTTCTCCGTTGAATCCTATTTCTCGACCACCCATTAACGGAAGAGGAACCTCTCACTCTACTAATGGCTTTATGGATTTCCGTAGAAACTCTCCATCTTCTTCTCCTTCTCCAACCTCACCTTGGTCACTCATCAATGGTAACAGCATCCACATTTCCCCTAAACACCCTCCTCTTCTTTCGCCGCTTACATCGATCTCGAAGCCCTTGAGCTCTCCACAAAACAATGGAGTTTCCGCTACGGATTCTGTTGCTGACGCTACTGATTTACTTGATGATCAGCAGCTTAATGATTATCTCTCGTTTCTCGACGATTCTTGTCCCAAAACAGAGGATTTTGTGGATCCTAGGATTCCCTTGGACTACTCTGTCGAAAATGGTGAAGCCCATTTGCATAGGAGGAGTTTCTCTGCAGATGCGTCTTTTGGGTCTGGAGAGGATGGATTTGGTGGTGGATTCAAACCATGTGTGTATTTTAGTCGAGGATTGTGTAAGAATGGAGATAGCTGCAAGTTTATCCACGGAGGGTATTCGGATAATGTTGATGGTAATGGCATTGTCGCTGATTCGCCTAGGAAAATTGAAAGCTTTGTTAGGCAGCAAGAAGAGATGATGAGGATTAAATTGGCTTATCAGCAGCAGAGGCTTGCTTCTCAAATCCTTGGTAGGGCTCCTCAGTTGCCATACGAGAAAAGAATGGACTTTCTCTTGCATCAGCATGCTCTTAGGTATAAATGGAACCTAAACAATTTGTTTGTCTTTCTAATGTTGCATTATCTGTTTGGCTTATCAACAATTTTCTAGCTTTAGTCGTGGCTGCTATGTTGTTAGTTTATGCAGTTAATAAGTTTTGTGCTTTCTTATTGATGCAGAGATGGTGCAGTACCTTTTGATGATGAAAGATATTGGAGCAGCAGCCCAGGACGGCTTGAGAGGATGGAACTAATGGCAATGCATTTTGGTGATCTGTCAAACTCGGCATCTAGACAGATTTACTTGACATTCCCAGCTGACAGCAGTTTTAAGGATGAAGACGTTGCAACTTATTTCAGGTAACCATCTCTGTCAAACAAGTGTTGGATAAAGATGATGTTTCTTGTAGATTTGTATGGAAGAATTCAGCAAATAAGTAGCATTGATTAATCAGGTGTACTTTGGTTTATTGATGTATGAAAACACTTGGATGCGGCTTTTTGAGAAAAGAACATTATTGATTCGTTTTGTCTATGAAGCCTTTTCGGAACAGTGCAAGATGTGAGGATTCCTTACCAGCAGAAGCGTATGTTTGGCTTTGTTTCGTTTGCGCATCCTGAGACTGTGAAGGTTGTACTAGCTAGAGGGAATCCCCATTTCATTTGCGAGTCACGTGTTCTTGTCAAACCTTACAAAGAAAAAGGCAAAGTCTTGGACAGGTATGTTGTCTTTTTTTCCCTTCTCTTCAGTTTTCCTTTTAGTATTTCTTCTTTGGGGTTTAACATCTCATTGTAAATAATAATGATAACAGGAAGCAGCAGCATGTGCTACAGCAGATTGAGCGCGGAAATTACTCCCCATGCTCCAGTCCATCTGGGATTGATCCTAGAGAACAGTCTGATTTCCACCTTGGTTAGTATCCTTGTTTATTTATTTTGAAAGACCAGTTTAGAATGTTTAGGTGATACTGTTATGTTTTTTATGTGATAGGTTCGAAGATGTTCTATGAGAGACGGGAGATGATGAGAAGGAAAATGGAGCAGGCTGAACTTCTGAGGGCTATTGAACTTGAAAGGAGGCGCTTCATTAATTTGCAGCTTCCTGAGTTAAAGAATAGTGTTATGCAAAATCATCACCGTAGCTTTTCTGTGGGGTCTCCTGGTTATTTTTCATCTGCCAGCAACCAAAGCCCTGATTTTCAAACTGAACTCGCTGGTGCAGATTCTTTAGAAGGTTTGTGAAGTGAACAATTACTATTTTGAATGTTCTTTCTGATCAACAATCATTCCAGACTCATTAATGTTGTTTGTTTGTATTGTGGCAGTAGTTGATGATACCTCGGAGCTGCATCCTTACCCATTAATCAACCCAAGATGTATTAACAATGATTACTCAAACTGCGCAAAAGAAGGGACTAACAAGAGTGAAATGCTTGAACCTGACACTGGGAGCACTATTGAGCTTGTTCTTCCCAGTAACCTCTTCCCTTCTGCAACATCTACCGATGACCCCAAAACTGATGACACTGCTGAAACCAATGCAAAAGTTGGAGTCTCCTCTACTAATGGACCACCAGTCACTACCGATAATCTGATGCAGTAGGCTGTTTCACCTCATAAATGCCAAGGTTTAGTCTACTCTCTAATCTCTTCCACATTGTTCTTTCAAGTTATATATGGGTAACAAAACCCTTGTTTTTGGCGCAGGTTTTTTTTCTTATGGATATGATGAGGCTACCTGAAGTGTGTGTAATAAAGGTAAGCTTTCTCATTGATACTAGAGCTGCTACCTGAATGAGTTTGTATTCTCTAATGTTAATGTTAATATATTTTTCCTTGGTTTTGGATTTGTGCAGACAAAAGTAAAAAGGCATACACAAGGAAGTAGGATGATGTATATGTATAGGATGATTATATATATATATATATATATATATATATATATGGAGAACAGAAAAGAACGTAGGAGAGATTATTATAATCGTATGAAGATCGCAAGTTTCGTCAGGTGATACTATACTACTAACAAACGGATGCGTAAGACACTCTTTAAAAAGACGAATCTGTTTTGGAACTTTCTTTTCCGCTCTACTATATCTCTTTGCTTCTAGTAT
Organism: Cardamine flexuosa; assembly: GCA_963555745.1. Classification (NCBI taxonomy): domain Eukaryota; kingdom Viridiplantae; phylum Streptophyta; class Magnoliopsida; order Brassicales; family Brassicaceae; genus Cardamine; species Cardamine flexuosa. The sequence continues at coordinate 4,191,908 of OY743216.1, read as the reverse complement.
TGGTTGCTCATGTGGTTGTTCTTGTTTGTGTGGGTAATAAACCACAAGAGTCTCTGATGTACTGAGAAGAAATAGAGTGTTCTGAAACTTTTATATATTGTTTAAGCCGTTTCTTATACTTTTTAAGTATCTCATCTACATTTTAAGTCCTTGGTTTTGGAGAATCTCGTCCACTTTGGGCTCATGGTTTTTGTATATACGTTTCATGTTTAGTTGCATTGTAGTTTGTGTTCAAAGTCTTCCATTTTAGAAACTAAATGTATATTCGTAATGTGACTAAAAATGTTTGACTTTGGATATGAACGTTATTTTGCAACTAGATTAATATAACCTATAATCCATGAAATTTCTAGAAGAATAAACACTAGAGTCTAGAGATCATGACTTTGGTTGGACATGAACCATAGTACCATACGTTGCAACTTTGTTAACAACCTAAAATCTATAAAACGGATGTCCCGTGTTCAACTCTAATAATATATACCAATACCAAATGATATAAAGTAAGTTAATAAGTTGAGAGATGCATTAAAAAGAGTTGTTCTTATTTTGTTGAATTTAGAAAAAAGGTTGGTTAGAGTTAAACCATATTGGTATGGTTTTATCTCATCGAATTGGTTTAGTTCTTGAAAGAACATTTTGGAAGATGAGGAAAATAGAACTAGAGACGGCGACACCAAAGCAATCATTTTAAAAAAAAAATATTTTTTTTCTTTCTTTCTTGTGTTCTGTAACAACCATGGACGATGACCCAATTTCCTCCAATCTGCAATTAATTTGAAAATTTCTTGATTTTTTTTGTTTCTGCTTCGTCTTCTCTTTATCTCCTGATCGATACATCTTCTGAAAGATTCAACCTTTAACATACCCTTCTCTTAGATTCGTCTTAGTTCCATTTCCGATTAGACGAGTTTCTATAAATCTCTTTATGTCGCCGACTTGACCTCTCTTTTTTCTTCTCCTTCAGATTTTTTATATTCCTCAATTTTGATCAAAGAGAATCTATAAACAATGAGCAACTTCGGCGACTTGAATCCTCCTCTCTTCTCTGGTGCGGGTCGAAGCAGCAGCAGCAATAACCCTGACCCGAGTTTCAATTCACGGTCGTCTTCTGGTCTCTCTAAGCCGAGATTCTCTAAGGTCAGAAGGCAAGTAAAGTCTCAAAATTTGAAGCCTTCGGGGACTTCAGATTTCTTACCGGGTCAAGGTTTTAACCCGTTTCACTACCATGGATCTTTCGCCACGTCTCCTGGTCCTGTTTCCGGTGATCCATTTCCTGGTGAGACCCGATTTGGCCGGAGTAGTAATGAGAACTTTGTGTTTGGATCAATTGATGATGGTAGTAAGAAACTGAGCTCTGATGAAGAAGTTGGGAAAAGAGTTATGGAGGAAATTGGAAAATTGAACATTGAGGGTGAAGGTGATTCTGGTGAGCATTTGGTTTCTAAAGATATGCAGAATTTGAATATTAAGGATTCTCAGTCCAGCTTTAGTTTTGGTGTGAAGAAAGGAAGCAACTATGCGAGTCAAAATGTGGGAGATGAACTTCCAACTCTATTAAGTAATAAACTGAGGTTTGATGTCGATTCTTCAAGGAGTACAGGACATGTGATCCACGAAAGTATGGAGAAGTTGAATATTTCGGAGAAGGTACAAAACAATAATGTCAAATCCAAAGAGTCTCTGGATTATGTTGGGGAGAAGATACTATCTGATGAATTGTGTAGAAAGTTAAACGTTGCAAGTATGGCTACTGATGGGAACCATTCTGCAGATTCAGTTCAGGGAAGAGTGAATGAGAACAAAGTTCATGATTTTAATAGTTCATCTCCGATGAACTATAGTTTTGTAGGTTCAGAGCCAAGAGAACATCGAAATCCTAGAAATGTTCCTGATGTGACGACCTCTACTGGAAATACTTCTGAGTTTAATTTGTTGAGTAATCAAAATAGTAGCGGGACGGATTTTATGGAATTCAAGACCCCCAATTCGAAACCAAACCTATTTTCTAGTTTGGACCAGAAACTGGGGTTCAATGCAAAGAAGGACAATGTTGGTGCCGCAAGATCGAGAAAGAAAGGGAGTAAGCAGCCTGTGAAAGTGCAGCTTAATATTGGAAATGAGTTTGCTTTTGCAGAAAGTACTTTTGGAAGCAATGAGGCTTCTGAGTCGTATTCACCGATGGATATATCTCCATATGAGGAGACAGAAGATTGTAGAGGTTTTTCTGCTGTATCAGATCCGGTTCTGAATCCTGACAAAAGCCATTACTCGTCCGATATACCACCAGCTGCTTCAAATGATGTGTTTGATGCAGAGCTAGTTGCCGCGACTGAACGGATGGAAATAAGCGAAGGTGGTGAAGTTAATAACTATCAAGCTAAGGAATTTAATATAGGGAAATGTGGTGATCATGAAGATCTCGCTGATGATTCTATATCTGGAGCTGAAACTGAAAGTTTTAAATCAGCAGCGGAAGAGATGGAAACTAGTAGTGAAACTTTTGCTACAGCTTCAGAAAGTGAGGTTACTTCACGCTTTAGGTCTGATAGGCAAGAAAATGACGACCATTCCCTTTCTAATTCAGATGCTGCTAGCTCGAGCTTTACCTTTTCTGCTTCATCGTTTTCGGGAGTTCACGGGCAACTACCAACTCCAAAGCGTATCAACAGGAAGAAAAACCCTGTTAAACCTGGACAGGATCCATATATCTTAATTCCAAATGCTTCATCATTAAAATCGTCACAAAATTCTCCGTTAGCTGGTGTGCAGTCACACTTTTCCTCTAGGAAACCAAGTGAAAAGAATCTGCTTAATCATTTACATAATACTGTTAATAAATCGGTGATGGGAAAAGCACGAGATGAAAAAGATGTTTCTAATGTAGCGCAAGAAGCATGTGAAAAGTGGCGATTAAGGTTGTTCACATGCCAGCGATTTACATGCCTCTTCTACTCATTGTTCCTGAAATATTCTGAGTGGTCTAGTTGTTATTGTTGCCCTTGAGTTCTGTCTTTATATCTGATTTACCTTTTCTGAATGCCTTTTCTCCAGAGGAAACAATGCTTATAAAAATGGAGATCTTTCCAGAGCTGACGAATCTTACACTCAAGGGATTGATTCAGTGCCTAAAATCGAGACTTCAAGAAACTGTCTCAGGGCATTGATGCTTTGCTACAGCAACCGTGCTGCAACACGCATGGCCCTTGGAAGAATGAGAGAAGCAATAGCAGATTGTAAGATGGCTTCTTCAATAGACTCCAACTTCCTTAAAGTTCAAGTCAGAGCTGGAAAGTAATAATAAACCTTCCTTAAAACTTTTTATAATTTCTAATGAATTTCCTGAAAAACTTCTTAAATTTGATCCAAGAGCTTGAACCGGGTTATGAATGTATGTGATCTTTTCTCATTTATGCTTTAGAGCTGTCCTGGTTTACCTCGCTAGTTCATGCTCTTCCACAGCTAGCAATAAGTAATAGTATCTTACCATTTCATGATTCTTATTGGCTGATTTAGGCTTTTTTTCTTGGTAGTTGTTATCTTTCACTTGGGGAGATTGAAGATGCATCCACTTATTTCAAAACTTGCTTACAATCTGGAAGTGACATCTGTGTGGACCGTAAAATTATTGTAGAGGCTTCTGAAGGTCTACAGAAAGCACAGGTAGAGTTCACTCTTCTTTTAAAGGGACATTGTGTTCTTTGTTAATTATGGATGTTGTAGCACATGATAACAGAACTCACGTTGCACAGTTATTTTTCCCAAAGCCTTTTCCGTGAACTGGATCTTGTAGTTTTCATTAGTTGATTTAGGATCTGAACTGAACCATACTAAATGTATGGCTGATGTTTTATGTTGTTCATCCTAGACTCCTAGTCGCTATGTGCAGAATTTGATCTATGTCCAAAATCCCTCTTTACTATTATTCACATGAGTTAATATGATCTACATATTCCTAAATAGAAGATTGACAAATACATTCGTTTTACCAATAAATATTGTTTTTGTCTTGCAGAGAGTTTCTGAAAGGATGCATGAAGCTGGCCGCCATTTGCAACTTAGAACATCAACTGATATTGAGAAAGCTTTGGAAATAGTGGAAGAATCTCTATTAATAAGTTCATACTCTGAAAAGTTACTCACCATGAAGGGAGAGGCGCTTTTGACGGTATGTATGGTTCACTCATCTGAAAGTGTGCATTTTAAACTTTCTGATAACTGTGAGTACGAAAGCAAAAAATTCTTACTGGGACAAATTATGAAATGTGGTTTGTTTTTATTTGATGACAGCTTGAGAAGTATGAAGCAGCTATAAAGCTTTGCGTGCAGACATTTGATTTGGCTGAAAAGAATTCTCTTCCCGTAGACACAGATTCTCGTGACACTCCCAAGGACATAAACTTTAGAATTTGGCGGTGTCATCTCATGCTTAAATCATATTTTCATATGGGAAAGCTTGAGGAGGCGACTGCTTCTCTACAGAAGCAAGAACAACTACTATCTGCTACGAAAAGGTGATCTAGATTTAGAACTATTACTTTTCTTTTTGTCATATGAGGTGAAATCTGACATGTCTCTTTTGACTGTGCCACTCGGATACAGAGACGGAAACAAAACTCTTGAATCTTTCATTCCATTGGCTGCTACTATACGGGAGCTGTTGCGCCTTAAGGTATTGGCTTTTTCCGCAGCAGCTATAGCTCTGAACCTGCACTTACTTTTCAGAACCCAACTTAACATTGTGACCTGTGAATTACAACTTTTACGTCTAAAGGAACAAAAATTAGAGGAAAAGGAGTACACATTAGTTGTTCTATTAACTCATTTTTCATTCCGTTTTGATATTCCTACCAAATCACAGTCGGCAGGAAATGAAGCCTTTCAGTCTGGACGACACACTGAAGCCGTTGAACATTATACAGCAGCCTTGTCTTGCAATGTGGAATCACGTCCTTTTACTGCTGTGTGTTTCTGTAATCGTGCTGCTGCATATAAGGCTCTTGGTCAATTTTCTGACGCTATTGCAGACTGCAGCCTTGCTATTGCCCTTGACAAAAATTACTCAAAGGTTTCTTCCTTGACAATTATCATTATTTGGTTTGTTTTGTTTTGTTTCTGTTTTTTTGGCTTGTAGTTGGAAGGTTTCGACATTTTGGTAGAACACTGGATTTGAATGTTGGATAGTAAGTTCTTGTAGAAGTAGAGTAGTTTTTGTCCAGCTGTATATCAATGTTTCTGTTTACGTTTCAAATGCATAAGCTACAACACTTGCCTCTGTTCCTATGAGTCTATAGTTTTATGCTTACAGAAAGATTTTGCAGTGATGCTCTGATATATCAAGGGTACTTGTCTGTCTGGTTGGCTGAAAAAGTACTCCATTGTGTCACTTAATTGTTAATTTTTTTCTTTATTCTCAGGCTATTTCTAGACGGTCCACATTGTTTGAGATGATTAGGGATTATGGACAGGCAGCCAGTGATATGGAGAGATATGTTAACATTCTAACCAAGCAAATGGAAGAGAAGACCTCTGGAATTCACGACAGAAACACTAGTTTGGCCAATGACATAAGACAAGCTCGTATACGACTTTCGGAACTGGAAGAGAAATCAAGGAAAGAAACTTCTTTGGATATGTACCTTGTCTTGTAAGTGGACTATCTCTAGCTCTTATTAACATTTTCATTTTTTCTCCAACCAGCATGCCAAATTCTCATTTTCAAAGCTTGCTAATTAGAATGGACTTACATTGTCGCAGGGGTGTTGTACCGTCATGTTCGGCTTCAGATATCAGAAAGGCGTATAGAAAGGCTGCACTCAAACATCATCCAGACAAGGTATTTTCATATGCTGAAACTGTCGGCTTTGCATACTTGTGGATGCAGTTAAAACCGATTTGAAAGCGGAAAGCAAAGAGCTGCAGATGGTAGTAAGTCCATGAAATTAACTTTATCTTGTTTTCACTATTTGAAGGCTGGTCAGTCTTTGACAAGAAACGAGACTAAAGATGAGAGGTTATGGAAAGAGATAGGTGAAGAAGTGCACAGCGATACCGATAAATTATTTAAAATGATTGGGGAAGCATATGCTGTACTCTCAGACCCTACAAAGGTAAAATACCCGAACTTATCCCATCCTCGGGTCTGTTTTTGTTTTCTCTTGAGACTGAAAAAAGATGATATTAGTTTCTTCTCTTTAGATTTATGTGTCTCTAGAGTTTCTCATATTATACTTAGTTGTTATGTTGGTGGTACTTTTTGCAGCGTTCTCAGTATGATCTTGAAGAAGAGATGCATAACGCGCAAAAGAGACGTGATGGAAGCAGCACATCTGGAGCAGACACAGATGTTAATTATCCTTTCAATAGCAGTAGAAGAAACTGGAAAGATGTATGGGGTTCATCACGCAGGGACCAATCAGCTCCGAGGTGGTTTGAAGCAAACCGATCAAACAGATACCCGTTGTAACTGTGAGCAGCATCACGAAGATAAATGCTTTTACCAAATTCCTCAGCAGCAAAAGTTAAGTTGAGGAGTCCTGCAAATACGCAGGCCCTGTAAGGCGTGGATAGTATTATCAGATGGTCACGAAGAGTCATGGAAAATACACATCACACGGTAAAGATGAAAGACTTTGAGATGCAAGTAATGGAGAAAAAAAAAAAGAGAAGGCTCTTAATTGTATACTTGTTTTGTTGGTGAGGTAGAGACTTCTTCATTGTTCTCCATGTGAAGAAACGTTGTACAGATCACAGGGAGCGTAAAGTGGGTGATTAAAGCAGACATACATATAACATTTTTTGGTTGTGTTTATCTTCTTTGTGGTGTTCAAAGAGGTCGTGAAGAAAAGACAATATGTGGCCTCTCTTGTTTGCAGTTTCTGTTGTTTACCCTTTTTTATTGTAGATACTCTCAATTGATTGATTTCTGCCAAAACTCATTTAGATTTGATTTTGCATTCATGACATGTATTATATTTGACTGTGTGTAGAAATTTTCATCGGACTCAATATGAATGCAGAATTCGCGTTTCATGTCGCCGTACTAGTTTACTCTTTTGTGATCAAATTATGAGCTGATATCTTGGCTTTAGCTTATTTGTTTAATATATTTTTGTACTGATATGAAAAAATATTTTGTATTATGTATATGCATATAAAAGACACGAAACCTATGAATTCAAACTCTAAAATATGCAGATTACTCAATGATTCAACTTTGTAAAACTTATTTGACGAAAAGACAAATAAACACTGTCACTGTCGTTCATAATTTATTGAGTTTTTTTTTTTTGGTAGGGTTCATAATTTAGAGAGTTGAAAAATTGCAGTCGTTTCGCTGTTTTACTCAAACAATTTTGTTGGACCTTTTTTTGAAGGGTTTTAGTTATGGTTTATTGGCCCTTTTTTTTGGTTAAAACTTAAAAGGGTTTAATTTTTGGTGGACCTTATTTTCCAATTATAGGTGGTCGAAAAAGAAAAGTCCCCAAATGAAATACTACTACGGCCTCTCTTTCAACATCATTGATGGTATTTTAGACCCACAAGATAGCAATTTGATGCATATCATTAAATTAAAATGTGTAGGGTTCATTTTCGCTTTCTGTGATTATAGTGACCATTAATCCATTATTAATTTTAGCTTGGTGTATAAGCTTGGCATATATGTATATATATGGCTGTCCACAAGGAATAGTTGTGTGAAAGAGTAGGTGGATTAGATACGGGCTTGTGGCTCCTTGAGGTCATGTAACCTATAGTGATTGTTCTTATTATGAATGTCGCATTGTGATTCGTTTGTGTTTTCGTAAGAACCACTAGATAAATGATACTAAAATATTGTTTGATATCATCTCTGTTGGTTTTATCTTATATGTCCATTTTTTTTTTTGAATACTGATTGGCATGCTTTAATGAAGAGAACGAGTGCAAAAGTTGATGATTTCTCGTGGTCGCAGCAGATTCACATATATTAAGAACTCTTTTTGTGGGTAAAAGAAGATTCTGAATCCAAGCTAATTTAAATCTAAACCTATTATTGATGGTACGACATATTTATGCTGATATTATGAAGTTTATCATTGATAAAAGCAAAAATCATAACCGATAAAAAAAATCAAAAATAACATAGATCATTAATCATATATATTCAGGCCATCACGTTGATATTAACTTATTATACTAAAAGCTTTTCTTGAATTATTTTGACGTGAAAAAAAAAAAAAAACTACCTAGCAATATTCCACGCTCTGCATAAAAACGGAAAAAACTTGAAACCATAATTTTAATTTTCAAACCAAACTCGAACAAAAATATAAATCAAATTTGAAGTCGGAGATAAGAAATAAAGAGATATGAAAGATATGACTTTTATTTGTTGCGTTTAAGTTTTTCTTACCAACATAAATGATTTTAAATTTGATCCACAAGCGACAACCAAACGATTTCTTCGTCTCTTTTGCTACAAGTTATTGGATTTAGGCGACCAACCAGATTATAAGCTGGATTGTTAATCTACCATTTTGAGTGGTTGGGCCAATCCGGATTGTAAATCAATCCTTTTTATTCTTTTTCAACAATATTTTATATTTTGCTTATATTTTACTTCTTGCTTATATTTTACTTTTTTTTTGTCAATTCACTTTTTAATAAAAAAAAAATAATTATATATTATGTAAACATAAAATTATATTGAAAATTTTAATTATAATATATATAATAGTTTTCTTAATTAGCTTCAAACAATGGAGAATTAGTTGTTCATATGTATGTATATATATATAAACTAAAAAAATTAATTAGTGGCCGATATTAATGGAAGTGTCAGAAAAAAATAATTTCCCTCAGACTCTAATCCGGTATTTGTAAGTGTATAGGTTTACTAACCAAATCTTCAAAGTACGCGTCAGAGACTCTATCTTCAGCTTAGACCACATTAAAAATGTGGACAATTTGTAAACGTAACACAACCACTAAAGCCCTAACTCCAAGTAATGTTTGAAAAAAAGAAATTAAAACACCCTGGAAAATGAATTAATATGATATTTTGTTAAAAGAAGCTGATCGACATCGTCAGTCAATGACGCATTAAATGTAATTTTACTAATGTGATATATTTTGAGCACTTATAAATTGAAGTTACATATAACATTGGAACCTGACAAAAGAAATTCACATCTATAAGAGGAAAAGGGAGAATGACGCATGAGGAGGAGGAGCAGCCGCTCAGCCCGATGGCGCGTGTATTCCAATCGCCGGGCATAGACTATTGCGCCGTCACCATCGTTGGGTTCAAGACCACGATTAATCCCGACGTTATTCTTGATGCCTTGAAGCTTAACGTCTCAAAACATCCTCGTTTCTCCAGTAAACTGGTACTCGCTTATACACATACTTGTTTTTTTTAGACTTTTAAATATTCATATAAATTAGATCTTAGGACATAGTCTTATAGATATACATATTGCAGATAAATTCTACTTGGGATTTGACATAGTGTTTGGTCTTAACTTCACAGTCTGAAAACGGTGCAAAATGGATAGAGACCGAAGTCAACGTAGAAGACCATGTAGTTGTACCATACATAGATCCAGAAGAGATAGGTGAAGATGGAGACAGCTTCGTAGATGATTATATCTCACGTTACACGATGATTCCTCTTGATAGATCAAAACCCTTATGGGACATTCACATACTTAACGTTAAAACCTCAGATGCTGAAGCTGTGGCTTTTATAAGATCTCACCATTCGTTGGGAGATGGAATGTCTTTAGTTTCCCTCATAATCGCATGTACACATAAAACATCAGATCCCGACATGTGTGCTACTGCTATACCTTCCATGAAACGACGAGCCACGGTGTCGCAAAACCTTAGAAACAAAGGATGTTTCTTAAGGTCAATATTCACAATTACTTCTACTATGAGACTGGTTTGGAATACAATAGTAGATTTGTTGCTTCTTTTGGCGACTTTATTGTTTTTGAAAGATACAAAAACTCCTCTAAAAGGCAGTGCGAGTGTAAGGAGTAATCCAAAGAGATTTTATCACAGAATTCTCTCTTTGGATGATATTAAACTTATAAAGAAGACTATGAACATGGTACGTTACTATTTATTATGTGGATAATTAATTTCTGAGGGTTTCTCGTTTTTTTTTCCTTTTAATGGATCTTTGCTTTCTCTTGCATATTTCTGCTTAGACGATCAACGATGTTCTACTTGGAATTACACAAGCCTCTCTTTCTCGCTATTTGAACCGACAATATGGTAAACATTAAATTCAATATATATGATGTATTATTACTTCTAAGAGTTTCTAACAATTCTAACAAAAACCTTACAATAAACTTCTTTAACCAAAAAAAAAAACTTACAATAAACTAATAAACTTACAGATGATGAAAAGTTAATATAATTGACTGAAAACTAATATACATGTTTTTTTTTTTTTAAACTAGATCTAATGTTTTTACACGTATATCTTGTTTCTTGACAAACAAGGCAAGAAGAATGAGGAGAGTGAAGAATTGACATCGTTTTCGAACAATCTTCCGGAAGGAATACGATTTCGTGTAGCTTGTACAGTAAATCTAAGGTCCGATATCGGGTTCAAGGTTAGAGAAATACTCCTCAAATTCAAATAATTGTCAACAAGCAAATATGTAAAATGTTTTAATTATTCTTGTTGTATAAAAGCCTTTGGCAGATATGATGGTCAAGGATTCAAAATGCAGATGGGGAAACTACTTCAGCTTTACTTTTTTACCGTTCACCATCGGTTTACAAACCGATCCACTGGTTTATCTAAAAATATCCAAATCCATGATGGCTCGAAAGAAGCACTCTTATCTTGCGGCTCTTGTCTATTTTATCATCAAAATCGTCCTTAAAGTGTTTGGCGCTAAGGTAAATAAACTTTAGATTTTTTACCCAAAGAAATAAATTGAGATTTTGTGTTGTAAAGTCTGACCAATATCTTTGTCATTGTAGGCAGCAGCAGTAATATTTGATCGACCAGTGGTGAATACAACGACATGTGTTTCAAACGTCATTGGCCCTATGGAAGAAATCAGTTTCCTTGGCCATCCTATCGCTTACATTGCTCCAAGCTCTTATGGACACTCACATGTACGTTTTTGTTGTTGTTGTGTGTGTTACTCAATGTAAATGATAAGATAAGCTTTAATTATGTGTTTTGAAATTTTGTTTTGTTAATGTGTTATAGGCATTGTTGATACATTACATGAGTTATGCGGATAAAATGGTAATCTCCATGGCGGTTGATCCTACCGTCATACCAGACCCTCACAAGATTTGTGATGATATGGAAGAATCACTGAAAGAGATGAAAGCTGCTCTCTGAGAAAGAGGGTTACTCTAAGGCCGAAGAAGTATATATAATTAGGCGAAAGAGGGTTATTCTAATCCGCAGACTGTGGTTGTTGTGGATATATTTATGTTTGGTCTAAAAATGTTATGTTTTAGAAGTTTTTTTGTGTGTATTAAAGTTATGTTTTAGAAGTTTTAAATGCTTTTGTATTTATTTATGGCGGAGTCATAAAAGTCCTAGTCGTTGAAAAAATGCACTTACGGAATGTCAAATATTTTAGACTTTTAGAGACCTCATTTTGTAGTCCTAATTAAGAAGCTATGCAAGCGTTATTCAACGTTTGTATGAACATGAAAAAACATGTACGACACTCTAAAGTCTAAAGTTTAGAGAACCTTCCGATATTTGTTTAACTAATAATCCTCTCAGAAAATTTAGATAATTTTCTTTTGTAAATAGATCATGAATTATTTGCTTGTACCTTATTATAGCTTGAATGAAAATATGTTAGACAAAAATATCATATATCAAAAAGGCTTTTGGTTAATGGGTCAAGACGTAAGCCCAATAGGCCTATACCGCCATGACCTAGTAAATTTCCCTGTCACTGTGTTTCGCTCAAACTCCGCAAAAGAAAACTCTCTCCGACGATGACTACCGGTGACCAGAGCAAGAAGAGAAAGCAGCGTTATCTCCCTCAAAATGTAATCATCATCCTACACGTTTATCTATGATTCTGCTGCTAATTTAATTTCATTTGAGCTTATATTTTTCGTGTAACTTGTTGTGTAGAGACCAGCGAAGAAGAAAGGGTCTTACCCTTTGAAGCCAGGGGTCCAAGGCTTTTTCATCTCTTGCGATGGCGGACGTGAACACCAAGCTTCTCAGGAAGCTCTTAACGTCATTGATTCCGTAAAGTTTCTCTCTTTTTAAAAAATTGATTTCAACTCCAGACTAGTAATTTTTCGTGCTCTGTTAGCTTTTTGGTTTATCTTCATTAGAAATCTCAAAAGTTTGTATATTTAGTGAAATCTAAACAAAGTGGTTATGTGATCTGATTTGTCGACCTCTTTATGCACAGTGCCAATGTTAACTTTAATGTTTGAGTAACTTCTTCAATGTAAATGTCTTCATTCTAACAGTTTTTCGAGGAGCTAATGCATGGGACTGGCTCGAAAGTAAATCCTGGTTTGTTTGATAAACCAATCAACAAAAAAGTTACATTTTCCTACAGCGAGGATGAGGATGAGGATGAGGAGGAAGATGAGAGTACTAATGGCGAGGAAGAGGAAAAGAAAGAGGATGGGGAGAAGACAGAAGTGAGTGAAGGCGGTGATAATCAAGTGAAGGAGAAAGAAGTAGCTAGCGAAGAGCCATGTGAAGTCAAGCAATTGGCAGAGAATGAGACTGAAAAAGACAAAGAAGATGAAGAGAAACAGAAGAAAGATGTTGATGAACCTCCAAGAAAGAAGACTTGTATGGAAGAGGCAAATCCATCAGAAAAAGTAAACAAAATTGCTGAGAAGTCGATTGATAGATTGATTGAAGATGAACTAAAAGAACTCGGAGACAAGAGTAAGGTAAGCTTAAGCTAAGCTCTCATTACAAATTTCTTAAGTCTATGTTTTTACCTCTCCGTGTGGATCATAAGAGTCTTATTATCCATTTTGCTTTACATTTTTTTAACAGAGACGGTTTATGAAGTTAGATCCGGGTTGCAACGGTCTGGTCTTCATCCAAATGAAAAGGAGAGATGGTGACCCAAGTCCCAAAGATATTGCACAGCATGCAATGACTTCTGCTGCTGCAACAAAAAAGCATATGTCAAGGTTTGATCTTACTCACAAAACTCCACCATACCAAGAATTCTAAAACTATTTTGTCTTCTTTATGTGGTTTTTGCTAATATATCTTCTTTACCTTAGGTTCATCCTAAGACTTGTACCAATTGAAGTATCTTGTTACCCTTCAGAGGAAGAAATTTCAAGAGCCATCAAGCCTCTTGTGGAACAATACTTCCCCATTGAGACTGATAACCCTCGGAAAGTAATAATACTATTAGGAATCAATTTGCATATCCCTTCCTAGTTTCCAAAATGTTTACCTCGCTTTTAATATTCTTGCAGTTTGCTGTGTTGTATCAAGCGCGTGCAAACACTGGCCTTGATAGGATGAAAATAATAAATGCGGTTGCGAAATCTATTCCTGCCCCTCACAAAGTTGATTTGAGCAATCCGGAGATGTCGATTGTGGTGGAAATTGTTAAGGTAAACAAGGATACGTTTTGATGTCTTAAGTTTTTGCATTAACAAATTGGTTTGTTAGAAACTTAGACCGGGTTGTGTGTTGCAATTTACAGACAGTGTGCTTAATTGGGGTGGTAGAGAAGTACAAAGAGCTAGCAAAGTACAACCTCAGGCAGCTTACATCTTCCAACTGACGCAAGCTCCTCTTCTTCTATCTTTAACTATGTTTTGTTTCTGAAGACTAAAGATGCTTTGTGTTTACTGGTAGTGTTATAGAGTTTCTGGCTTAACTTTATTAAAATGGCTGAAGTTGCTCTTTTGATCCTATTTTGTCTGATTAATTAAGTTATTTTCTTTGATGAAGTTTAGTCGAATGTCTGAGCATAAACCATATAGACTTGATTTTGTTGGATGATGCCTCAGTCAAACAAAATTACAGGTTCAAGTAAATGGATTTTCATTTGATGGCCTAATTTAGACTAACAAATCAATGTAAACATTAACTGATCTACTTTAAGAGGGGAAAATCAAGTTAAGAGGACTTCCATAGATTATATACAGATTCATATTTTTCATGAAAATCTAAGTTACCTAATGATCTCAAACACTAATCAAGACAAAAGAGAGAAATTAGTCAATCGGGTATATTTGCTTAAGAGAAGAAAAGAACCAACATGCTTGACCACTGGAGCCATCATTTGACCAATGATGACAGAAGAAACAATTGCCTTTGTGATGGAAGAGACAAGGGTCCAAGATTACTATTTGGAACCTAACACGAACAGATTTTGATAGAAAATGGATTCAACATATTCTTTACATACCTTCACTAGTTTACCGACTCCCTCCAAATTGAAAAACAATATTAAATCATGTTATAAATCAGCTCTGGTACTTAAACCCCCTTTTTGTTCACTCTTAGTCTAAGTCTAAGTCAACCACCTCACTTTAGTACCTACTCATCCTAGTTAACAATCCCAACAAGCCAAACTACCAAACTACCAAACTGTTTCCTCCTCTGTTTCTGCTTCTCCTTGATTCTCTTCTTCCATAATTGTATTGACATCTCGAAATTTACACCTTGCCCTCTCTAATTCTTCCAACTTGATCCCCGCAGCCTAAGATTATTATATCAGCCTTTAACAAATTCACAGCTTAGGATGCAGTAGGGGATGTAGTAGATCTCATATTTGGACAAATGGGAGAAGACTGTTCGCGACAGAGATGGCACCGGAATCCAATCACCATACTTGAATTCTTCTCGTTAAGCCCATATGCATCTCCATGGTACCATTCTACAAACATTTTAAAAACAAACAAAAGCTGAGTAACACAAAGAAACCAACTCCTGAAATGTCAACCAAAAGAATATCATAAAATGGATTACCTCCACACATTTCGCAACCAATAAGAGTTGATTCAGATTCAGCATCAATCGAGGCGCATAAATGACACTTACGTTGATCATGACTAGAATCAGATTTTTCCAAGGGAATATAATATCTATCTTTCCGGAACTTACTGACCCGTTCATCACTAGGCTTCCTGGATAACATGAGGCCATTCAACCAATAGCTAAAGCACCTTTCTGTTCTCTCCTTTCTAAGGGAGATCTCTTTTTTTACTTTCTTAGGTCTGCCTCTGCCTCTTTTGGTTTCCAGTTTCCGTTTCTTACTCCCTTCAAGAACTTTACTTTCGTCCTGCAGCCGAGTAACATTCTTTGGTCGCCTGCCTGAACGTCGCAACGGTTTGCTTGCAACAACCTTTTTATGATTCTTTAACCTTATGGCAATTCTCTCTGCTATTGATGTTTTAGTCTTTGTTAGCCGAGCAGATTTTCGAGCAGGTATTATGACCTTTTTATGCTTTTGTGTCGGAACTCCAATTTTTTTACGGAAACTCCCTGGGGGCCGCCCTCTTTTTCGTACGGTCGTTTGTGCTTTTGCTAGCACTTCACTTCTGCACTGAAGACAGATGTGCATGCCTTGCTTCTCTGCTCTCCTGATATGCTTTTTGTGAAATAATCCTGAAATTGTTTATCATATAGGTCAAATTAATAAACTATGACTAATTATTTTCTAGGAAAGATAATGTAAGGAGTCTCTTCTTGGTTAGGAATGAGTCTTACTAGTGCTTACAATTCTAAGGGGTACCCTTTGGCGTAAACATTCATTGTCTAAACTCAAAAGGGGATCACATTGGTTAGTGAACTGAATTGCCCTTGGAATCACTAGGTAATACGTCGAAAATGTTTTAATTCTTTCTTTTCTTTGAACACATCACTTTCGACTCAAGAAAACTATAACAGCAGTTTTTTTTTTATTGTTTTTTCAGTTGGAGGTTCGTTTATTTTACATCTTACTTAATCAGTTGTGAAGTTTATAATATTTTTTCATAAAATCAATTAAAGAATCACTGAACCAGTGTAAAAGCTAACCTAGACCGGATTATCTTCCAGGTCGGGTTTAAGAACATTGTGTCTACCTATAGGTTTTTGGGGATTTTGGTTTGTGTAAGTATGGGCTAGGTTCTTATCGGATAGCCAACACAAGCATAGGTTTTGCGGAAGAATATCTTTAACAAAAGTAATAAAAAAAGACACTCACTTTTGCAGATATGGCAGCTCGCAGCTTCACTGTAATTAAAGAAAAACAGACACCATAAAAAACAGTTAAGAAAGATCATTACTCAACAAACAAAAAGAAAACGAAAAAAATATGTTGTCAGTCAAATGACATGCTATTAGATTCTAAGTAGAGTCCCATTTTAAGGTTACTCGAGATAGGATTGCCATTCAGATCAAGAAAAAGAATTTTGAAAGTAAAAAGGGTTGTAAGAAGTACATACCTCAAAGGCACATCTTTCTTACATTGCTCACACAAAGAGGACTCGGATCTTTCTGCCCTTTCAAATAGGAATGAGAATCCTTTTCCCTCTGAAGATCTTTTCCGTACTTTGCCTATCTCAGAGTGTCTGGAAGAGCTTCCTCCTGGCTTACTAGATTTACGTACAGCTTTTTTCTCTTCAAATCCTTTCAGAAGATGTAAAGGCACATATGATTCATTAAGCCAGAACTTTTTTCTTCCACTCGAGGATTCTTCAAACATGCAACCATTTTTCATCACGACATCTGGAATATTTCTCCTTTTACCAAAGTCAAGGAGATATTTCACAGTCTCTTCCTCTGTGGACTTCCTACGAACAATAGCTTTTTTGAATAGCCTGGCAGATTTTTTGGATTCTTTGTCCAATGCAGGAAGAAGATGACTGTTTTCAATATCATCCCAATTTATGTAAGAGTGGAGTGTCCTCACCTGTAATCACTGAATTATTAAAATCGTCCAAGGCTGAGAAGCCCCCCACAAGTAGACAAAATTATAGGAGACAGTGGTACAAGACAAAATTTCAGAGGACAAAAACTGCAAACGTAACTAATAAATCCATGTAGCAGTAAACAATATGGACACAAAACTAAAAACATTCAAGGATCTTCTACCATCTAAATTCATGCACATGCCAAATAAAAACAGAAATTCATGTCAAGACATCTATTACCCTTATACTCTAGAAAACTTCAACATTGGTATTTCTCAGTCATACCAGATGAGACATAAATTACATTCAGTTGACCAAGTTTATTACCTGTAAACCGAGCTGCTCTATAGTCGTAGATGACTCAACAGCTGCTTCCCAGGCAACACGTCGGCTTCTCCTGGCGGACTCTGAATTCTCAGGATACAATATTCCTGGAATATTCATACTTCCACCTGTATAGTGTAGAAGGTATGAAGAATGAAACAACAAAATGGAAATGAAAGGAATAAAAGAATTGTTAAAAGATCGTAGAAGAACAAAAGCGAAAGCAACAACAAAAGAGAGAAAGTAAACCTTGTCTAGCAGCCTTCGAGATCAAAGAGCGAGGTAAAACCTTCCAATTGAATAGCCGCCGTGAAAGTTGTCCGCCTCTCCACCAACACATGGTCAATCCACCATTTTTCTTTGCAGTAGGGTTAACCCCAGACTCCAACAATGTCCCCCTTCTTTTACCAATAGCAGTCTTTGACCATGATCGTGTCGAAGCAATGAGAATATGTATAGCTGAGCCCATTACTATGGCAGCATCAACATGGTTTAGCCACTCAAGTGAAAGTACACGATGGTGCAAATTTGCCTCTAACTGTGCAAAAGTAATCAACAAAATCTTTCATTAGGAATGAAAGTTGATGCACGCCTAGAATAGTCACTAATACAGTATACAAAAAGCAAGTGCTCAAGAGATCATACTTAAAGATAGTTAAGTCTTAAGCAAAAGGGTAAGTAGGAAAACATTCAAATCCAGACCACACTAAAAACAGATTAATGAAAGTTTTTCAAGTAGGAAGAAACAGAACCAAATTTTAAGTTCTACACAGCAAAGGATTATAATGAAGAAATTTGAATATGACAGCTTCTGCACGGGCAAGTTAGTGTGGTGGTTCAGAGATTTGAGCTTTTTCCAATACAATGATTCAACTCAGAAACAATCACATATCACCACTTCCCATTGGAAATGAATGTTCAAGGAGGAAGAAACATGTGAGCAAACTTACTTCAACCAATAAATGTTTCAAGCGTGAGATATTTGATGCCTTCAGAATGTGTTCACGCCATATCCTGGAATGCTGTGGATTCAACCATGGACCAATCAAAAGTCCTTGCAATCGACTTTCCATGGATAGTATCTGGCATATGATGGCCAAAGGATGACTTTTCTTCTCAACGGATTGAATGTTAGCAACTTCACTTTCCGAAAGACCACGTAAAGCCCCGAGGCTCATGTTAAACAAACAATTTGTCTCACTCCCGGCATCCTCAGAAGAACTTTTGCAAGAATGACACCATCCACATTGTTCTTTCCATGCATCTAAGTAGAGGCTTTGGATGTTTCGCCATTGGAATTTTGAGGTTTTCATCAATATAGTCTTCACCTGGGCAGAAGCTATTTCTTCATCAGATCTCATATCGTTGGTACGGATTAGTGACTTCCGTATCATCTCTTCATAAATTGCTGTAGTCATCTGCGCAAAGATGTAATGGTTTCTGTAGCCTGTTTCATTCTGCACATTCGGTTTAATACCTTTCCTTGTCATTCTAGCCATATTATGGGAAGACGAATGGATATTTGTATCTGGCTCCTTCATGATATCCAAAATGCTCGATAATGCTGGCTCATGAAGACTCTGAACATCCGAACCATTTTGGACAGTTTCAGCAGATCCTTCAGAGCTCATATTAAGGATATCTAGTCCAGTAGCTAAATCTGATACCTTCCGACGAGTCCTATGACCGTGATTAAGGGAACATCCATTTCTGGGTGTTTCTTTTTTAACACCAGATGTTGACTGTTTTTCCAAAGCTGGCAGAGGAGCCTTAAACCCATCAATAGAAGGAATCATTCCTTTGGCTGACTTATCCAAGCATACAGACATTTGGGAATTCACACTGCTGATTGTCCTTATCGGCCCAACAAGGATGTCCCAGTTTTTTTCAATTGCACTTATCACACCACGGTAGAAACTACCGCATGACTTTAGCCGCTCCAGCACAAGGGTCACATCATTCACGTGATAGTAGTTCAATGAACCCGTGTCATCTGTATCTATCCTGCAAATTCATAATGGACGACATCAACCAACCTATGAGATGTATAACAGTTCCTATAATCAACATATGAAAGAAGTCACTAGAAGTAAATGATAAGAAACATTCCACATCTGCATACATTGAGGGAAGGGTTAAATTTTGCATCTAAATACCGAGCAAAAAGGCTATTCAAAGGTCCAAACATGCAATTCAACTTATTGGAAAAATTGCCGAGAAGGACACATAATTTTACAACTTTTTCATGTTATGTGCACATTTAGTTAATCCTGCATATTTAACTTAACCATCCCGCTAGCTAAATCTGGGTGATATTTCTTAAACTTAAAAACTTCACCTACATGACATATAACCAACATGTGTCTACAATGCTCGACAGACATCATCACAAAAATTGTACCACTAAGGTGATATAAAAAAAAATGCCCACTATTCATAAAACAAGTACTATAGAGGTGAATCCATATATCAATTCCACTGAGATCATGAATTAGCCCTTTTGAGACAAAAGAACCACAGAAAGAAACTTACACCATTAAGTAGCCACAACTGCTGTAGTATTTCCGGCCATGCGGATCAATCTCTATAAATTCTGCTCCTCGAATTTGCTTTCCAGGCTTCAATCCAGGTACAAGCCGATCAAATGCACATTCAGGGCAGTACCAGTCACCTTCAGGCAAAAGGTGACTGGCAAGACCAACACACTTAGAATGATAGGCAGCCGGACAACCATCACAGCACAGTAAGCTCCCCTCCATTTTACAAAAACAGCAATCGTCACTGTTCCGGTCAAATGAGGTATCAGTGACCTCATCGTTCAAGGACAAATCATCTGCCAACTCCATCATATTTCGCTTTCTGCGTCGCAATTCTGTGTTCATCTTCCTATCATGTTCCATTTCAAACTCAACTGCATAAGATCTCTTATTAAGCTCTGCCCTCACAACTTCAGCATCTGTCATATCATTGCACAATCGACTAAGTATCTCAATTTTCAGATTCATGGGTTGTCTGAAATATTCATTTCTGAAAAACTTCAACCGAGTGAGGTCCAATCCAGGGTTGTCTTTAGACCCAGAAAATAGTAGGTATTCAACCACGAAAAGGGGATAAGTAACCACATCCAACGCATCCCAATCAAGACTCCTGCATTCAACACATCACCAGCAAAGCATGAGAACCAAAATAAGAGAAGCTTTGTATCCATAAAACAACAGTAAAACTTAAGTACTCGAGAAAGAAAATAAAAAGTATACCTCAGGCAAGCAGAGGCACATAGATCACCTTCAGCAGCGAGTTGTTTCAAATGTTTTCTTAATATTTGCAAGACAGCAACATGGATGGTATCAAATAATAGACTACGAGACATGGACCTCAATGCTTCCACAAAATCCTTCAACTCAAAGGGACTCAAAAACAGCAAAGTACTGAATGACCTCAGACAAGAGTAAGCAGTAAAGACATCGAGTATGGGAAGATCGTCTAAATTCAAACTATGCGAGGACGGAGGCAACTGCGGCTTTGGCGGTAGCACAGAAATATTCTCAGCTTTTCCATGAGCGATCCAAGTTTTCTCCTCTGTCAGACTACTAACTGAAGGAGAAGGAGATACTTCATCAACGAAGCAAGCTGTTTGAGTGCTACTGACAGGAGATTGAGCTAACCTTCTACGAGCGCTTCTTCTCAACCGAGGTTCACTCATGAATTTTGGATTGTCCAAACCTTTTCTTTTTTTCCTCCTACCACTAGTATATTCATCCAAATTTCTCTTAGACTCATCAACAGTCTTAGCATCAATCTCAGGCAGATCATGATCCTGCTCAACCCCATTAGAAATAGGAGTATTGAGATCTTGCAGCGAAACCATGTTCTGCTTCCTTATCTCCTCCAGAAGCTGAGAGCTTGAGACTTCAGCAACATGAACTTCTTTATATTCTCCAGTCTCAAGATTGTCCTGAACACCATTCTCGTCCTGCATGTTAACTTCCTGAACTACGTCACTTCCATTTTTCTGATCGTACACGTCCTCCTTACTATTCTCCAAGTTAACCTCCAAGTTCAAATCAAACCCTGCCTCCCTCTTCTGCGGATTCAAATCACAGTCACCAGCATTATCCAAATCACAGCTCGCATCCATGTTCAGATCAAAATACCCTCTCCTTTTCTGACTACAACTTTCCTCATAATCGATATTAACATTAATCAAACCTAAACCCTCATTCGAATTCCAATCCAACCCAGTAGTCAGATCAAATCCAGATTTAGATTCCGGCATCGTCTTATTCAAATTCGATACAGAGTCCCATGTACTACCTAGGGTTTCCACAGGACCACAATTCAAATCAACATTCCCTCTCAAATTCACACCAAAGCAATCACTAAGTCCCGAATTCTCAGCAACTCCATCGTTCAAATCGACATTTCTCAACACATTTACCTCATTCAACCCAGAGCTCTCCTCTCGCTTCTCGATCCGAGACCGCTTCCTTGACCTCCTACCAACTCGCGGCTTCACTTTAACAGATTTCTCCTGAGATTTCCCTTCTCCTCCCATCACGAGAGCAGCAACCTCGGAAAATTCCGAAATCTCCGTAACGCCGTTTTCGTAAACGATCTCGAAAAATCCAGAAGAATCGCTAGATCGAACCGTCCCGGAGCAAAACCCAACCCCGTCGATCTCCTTCCGAACGACTTTTCCTACCAACTCCATTGCTGCAAAAAAGCTTGCTCTCCCTTCACGAAACAACCGAATCAAAGAAAACCCATAGCCCACTCTCGATTGCGCAAAAAGGAGATTTTAATTTAATTATTAAAAAAAAAAAAGGCGCAGAGATTTTCTCTTTATTGTAGAAACGCTTACAACGTGCAAGAGAAAGGAGAAGGAGGAGGAGAGATTCTCTATCTTAGCTTTCAGAGGGAAGGAAAGTAGAAAGAGAATTCTCTACAGAGAAACGAAACGTCTTAACGAAATTCTCACTGATGAGAGAAGAAGAAACAAAGACGACGGGTTGGTCAATGTTAGGAAGAGATGGCCATCTCTCTCTCCCTCTTCTCCACTCTCTTTTTTTTTTTCAGTTTTTTTTTTTTTTGGGGTGGTCAAAAATGTGTGATATGTTTTCCTTTTTTTCTTTTTACCTTTTATAACTGATGATAAATAGATAGTAATGCTCTAACTAACCACTATGCCATTACATGTGTGATTTTGTTCTACTGGTAGAGTTTATTATTTTGAAATATATAAAAAATAATTTAATGTTACACTGAATCCTTGAATATTTTTTCCATTAGAACATGTTCTGTGTTGGAAAAGAGTGTTCTAGGATATAATACAACTTACTTTTCCATCATTTTCAGATTTCTTTTTTATATTGTTAATTTTTAATTTTGTAATCTCAAAATGTAATTCCCATTATAAAAAAAAATCTATAACAAGGTATTAAAAATTCGTAAATTTTATCATGTAAAGTTTTTAATTCGTAAATTTATGTTTCTATTATATTATTTTTAGTGAATATGGGCTGTTTAATTTCGATATTGTGCGATTACTTTAGTAAATTATGACATTGCTTGAATGTAGAATAATAATTAAGGAAAGAAAATGTATGAGTAAAAAATATAGTTAGATGAAAAAAAACTCTACAAACCATAAGTATAAAATGACGCCGAGTCTCTCTTCAAAGTTCAAACTTCCAAATCTTTTCCAAGAACGAAGAAATAGAAGCAATCTCATGGAGAAGTATCCGTCTTTCTGATTCTTCTTCTTCCTCTACGTTTTGGGTTTTCTTCTCTTCGCTTCGATCTTCATAAGGTTTTGCTTGATTCGAGGGTATTTGTTCATTATTTCCGAAGAAAGCTACACACTTTGAATCTCGTGATCGTTCTTCGATTGAATCTGAGAAGTCTTGGAGTTGCAAAGGGGTTTTAAATTAGGGTTTTCCAAATGGACAGAATCAGTAATCTTCCGGATGATTTGCTCTTGAAGATCTTGTTATCACTTCCCATCAATGACGTGGTTGCAACGATGCTTTTGTCGAAACGTTGGAAGTTTCTTTGGACGATGATTCCAAAACTTGAGTTTGATGATAGAGTTCATGAATACTTGGGTACGCATGGTGTTGACTACAGAGTATTTCAAGAATACGTTGACAGGGTTTTGGTTTCTAATAAGGCTCCGGTTCTTGAAACTTTGAAATTTAGACTTTATTGTCGCCTTTCTAGCAACGCTGATATGACATCATGGATCAGCATTGCGATTGCTCGTCGTGTTCGTGAGCTTGAAATTCACCTTTCTTTAAAATATTACGCTTACTTACTCGAAGTGCCACAGTGTCTGTATACATTTCAAAATCTTGTGGTCTTGAAACTTTATAATTCGATTACTTTGGATGTTCCTGTGGAGGTTTCTCTTCCGTCTCTGAAAACATTATACCTTGTGGGCGTGCACTACAAGGATGAAGTATCTCATCGCAGGCTTTTAGGAGGTTGTCCTGTTCTAGAGGAGTTGGTTATGGACAAAAGTGAAAACGATCCTTTGCCATCTTTATATGTCACTGTCCCTTCCTTGAAGAGATTATCGATAGTTGATGATTTTCACGATCAAGACTCTTGTACGGACATAACAAGGTTGAACAACAACGTTGTGATAGATGTGCCGTCTTTGAAGTACTTGAACTATGTAGATATCTACGACTATGGTCATTTGTCTTCGAGTGAGAATATGCCTGAGTTGGTTGAGGCAAATGTGAAGCTTGTTTGCGAAAGACCTGAGAACCTCATGAGATCGATTACATCAGTCAAGTGCCTCTCTTTATGTTTATACGGTTCAATGGTTGAGCATCGTATTGAATTCGATCAGCTTGTTCACCTGGAGCTATGTGGATGCAGCTCAAAATGGTGGGATCTACTAACATGGATGCTTGAAAGTTCTCCTAAACTGCAAGTTCTCAAGCTTAATAATTGTAAGGAGCGGTTTTCTTGTTTCGTTAAGGATATTGCAGGTCCTTGGAGAGAACCGAGTTCTGTTCCTGAATGTTTGATGTGTCATCTTAATACTTTCGAGTGGAAGTGTTACAATGGAGAATCGGAAGAGAAGAGAATTGTGGCGTACATTCTCAAGAACGCAATAGAGTTAAAGACTGTGGCCATCTCAGCTGCGAAATTGTATCAGTGCGAAATTACAAGGGGACAACGCGAGGAGTTGGTTGCTTTGCCTAGGGCTTCAAGTTCATGTCAGCTTCTTGTGGATTGTAGTCTGTTCTAAGCTATTAAGATTTTGGCACAAGTCAGTGGATTTGTGTATGAATACCTTAAAAAAAACCATAATTTTAGTTTTGAATACATTTTTTTTGTGTTACAAATTACAAAGTATTTTCCCCTAATAAACGAAAAAATGGAGTACAAACAGAGCAACAAATTTAGCAAAAGAGATGGAAACAGAAACAATAAAAATCAAATATATCTTACGCAGAGAGTTAAATGCTCTTTCTCTATACAAGTTTGCAAATTCAGATAACCGTTACACTTTTTATGATCTCGAATTCGAAAACACCTTTGAAAATTGGTTAACGATAGGAAACTGTATTTTTTGTGGTCATGTAACATAGCTAATTATCATCTAATTTAAGCTCCTATAATAATAAGATGATAATGATAATTTCCCTTCAAAAACTCAAAATTAACATAGCTTTTATTTCTGTCAAGGACAGGTCTCGTCATTTATCAAAGAAGGGTCCTCGTCCAAAGCCGAGAAATCATCATAAAGAAAAACTCGATAAATCTTCGAGCTGCGATAGCTATGGACGCGACGATAGGGAAGGTATTAGATTCCGTCTCTGACTTCTTCTCCGGCGCTGCCTCTGGCTCCGCCGATGAGTTCCCCTTGTGCGACGCCGACATCATCTCGGTAACTTTATTATTCCCCTTTCGTTCCACAAATTGATCACATATGAACCTCGAATTACGATTTTCCAATTTGTTTAAATACCTCTTTCATCTTCTTCGGATTTTAGATTTGAAAATTTGATATGCCATACATAACTTGTAATGCGTTGAATTATTCTCAGGGATGTGAGAAAGAGCTTGCAGAGGCTCAGAAAGCTCAAGACGAAGGACTTATGAAGGAATGCATCATGCGTTTATCATGGGCTCTTGTTCATTCTAAAACACCTGGAGATATACAGCGTGGCATAGCAATGCTTGAAGGTCTGCAAATTGAATTTTATGGAATCTCAGCTACTTTATATTCTTCCAAATGGTGAATGATTTGATCTATATTACTGGTTTTGTTTTTGGCTTTGTATTTTTGCAGCTTTGGTGGTTAATGATACAAGTCCATTGAAACTAAGGGAGAAGCTATATCTTCTTGCTGTTGGGTATTATCGAAGCAGTGATTTTTCAAGAAGCAGGGATTGTATTGAACAGTGTTTGGAGGTTTGGTTATCTAATCTATGGATAGTTCAGAATATTTTTATCGTTGATGTATTCATCATTCATCAGTGCGATCATTTTTTTCTATTTCTCTGGTTGTAGGTTGAACCAGAGTGGAGCCAGGCTCAGAAACTTAAAAAGGCTATAGAGGATCGTATTGTGAAAGGTACCTGTGTCATTCATCTTCATCTTCCAATAAAATCTTCATCTACTTTGCCTTAAGTCTCTTCTGGTTTTGTTGAAAGCAGATGGTGTTCTTGGCGTTGGAATTGCTGTTACTGCTGTTGGGGTTGTTGCTGGTATTGCTGCAGCCTTAATACGCAGAGGCTGAGGAGGAAAGAATCCATACATATGCATGTTTCCCTGATCTTCAGTGAGTTTGTTTAGTCAAAAAATTGTCTTCGTTAAGGGAAATTATGTAATTCCTGTTTTACTGTGAATAGCTAAACAACGGAATTGATTGAGGAAACATCAAACAGAAACTTTATTATTACTTCAGTGTTAAATTTATTCCTTTTTATTCCATACTAGAAATTAGAAGAAATGCTACTGAGTTAAGGTTTTATTTTGAGGCGGAACTCTGAATTACTTAATGTCCTAGCAAGGCTAGAAGAAAAGCCTTGTAGTCCCCTGATGTCTCTTTTACTATGGCTTGATCGAGACTCACATTGTTCCTCTTGAGATACAGCTCAGTGATTTTCTTCAGGTCCTTTTCTGCTCGTGTGACAATCACTCGGTTCAAAGCATCTTCATCAGTCCCCTCTGTGTTGATTGCATTGCGCAAAACCTAGGAGTGATCAAACATATGAACACAGTTAGTCGTATTGGTATAACTTATGAGACCACATTTGAAAAACTATTTATTGTATCTTACCTTTGCGTAGTACCGGTTAGGGTTTTTGATGCACCTGATGGCTGCACGTAGTGCACTCAGGTACTCATTTGTAGGGTGATTGAGGAGATCCTGGTTTTCAAAAATGTTTCATTAAGGATATCAGAAGGACATTCTCATGAAGAAAACTGGTATGATTGCTTTATTTCTCCAAATTGATTTCAAAAGTCTTTTTATTATTGTCTAAATTCTTTCCATAAATTTTCTTGTCACAGGTTAATTATCAATCATAACATAACTTGATTTCCATTTTTTTTTTTGTATACCTCAGTGATGGATTTGCCATACACATCCTTGTAGCGGCTGAAGATTGCGCTAAGCTGCGTGCTGCTCCTTGTGCTTAACACCCTGATCGTTTCTTCATGGTCAACAGCCTTACCGAGGATTTCATCATGAAGAATCGCAGCCTCTGACTGCGCCAGCATCTCATCAGTTTCTTCTCCATCATATTTATAAGCAGATGTCAGAGCAACCAAGAGCTGTATAAGAACGCCCAAGCGTTGAAGATCAGTCAGAAGTCAAAACAAGAGGCAAAAAAACATTTGGAAATTAAAATCACTCACTCTCCTTATGTCGCCAGTAGTACGTGAGGCCAAGTCTTCCTCAAGAGAGCGCTTGTAGAGGCTACGGTAAGCACGTCTAGCAGCTAATAGATCTTCAGGGGATCTCATGCAGGAAATTTCCACAAGGACCTTGTGGTCAGGAACAGGATTTTGAAGAGCCAGGTTGGCCAAGTGAGCATCTCTCTCTGGAGGATCCAAGACCCACAAGCAAACAGCTCTCTGCAGGTAATAAATATTTATACCATTACGTTTTTTGATGGATTATTGAAATAGAGTAGAGACTGTAGAGCCATATGCATATAATCTAGACCTCAAAATCACTAGAGAGCTCAGATTTGAACTGGTGAATGAGATCCTCATGGTATATCTCCTGGTAAGCTTGTCTTATGAGTTTCCTCTGGAATAAATTCCGGTGTCCTAGGATAGAGATGATGGCCTTTTCGTCGGTTCCCCATCCTAAAACCCAAGTCAAAGATAGAGGAGCAATAAAGGAAATAGTAGAAAGAAGCTTGAATCATATAATTTTTTGCAACACTAGTCTAAAGAAAATTAGAACCTTGACAAGCCTTCTTGATGTTTTCAGCGTCTTCAACAGGGGAGAAATGTGGAGGAGAAACAATAGTGGCCATCCTCTTTTTGCTTCTGCTTATGATAGTTATCACTTTTGGATATTGCTTCCATTGCTTTGAGCTCCCTTTATTTATAAGTGTTGGTAATAAGGTTACAATGCTTTGAGAGCATAAAATGTTCAAAATGCTCATTGATTGTTTACGTTTATGTGAACCTGAAACTGTATCTTTTAATGCCGCCCGTTTATGTATGACTTTGCCGTTTTTTTTTAAGAGCAAGTTTCCATGAGAACACTGTTGCATCCTAAATGTTTGCTTTTTCTTTGATTTTATGTATTGTTGTTCAAAGTGTGTAATGAAGTAAGTGAATCGAAGAACCAATTGTTTTCCTATTGCAGATCATCATATATACAAGCTCCGGCCCTATCGAAATCTCCACAACTCAAATTTTCATTTGTTAATAAAAAGTGAGTTCACATGAAGATTATTTTTCACATTTTTAAAAGAGAAATTCCTTAGAATAGCCCTTTTTAAAATATAAAACAGTTTTTATTTTTTCGTAATTGTTTTTTGTAAAATATATAAACGCTACATATTTTTCTTTCCATAAATTTTAAAAAATGGAATTGAAGCCTCAATTAACAGAAATTTAATTAGTTTCTCTCCATCGCCAATTTCATTTCCTTTTAACCGGCCGGTTTAAAAAAAAACAACTCGTAGAAAATAATTAAATTAACAGCTAATTTGAGCTCGAAGATGTAAAGAGAAATCTCCAACTCCGCCACATTAGACCGTCTACTTTTTCTCCGTCTTTCTCTGCCTGCAGTTACTGGATTTCGCCGGCTAGATCTCTCCGTTCACCGCCGGTAAGTTGCTCCATATTGAATTTTCCTATCCCGTATCGTTCTACGCCCGGATTGGTCATCCTTAGGCTCTGAATTTGTTGCATTCCGCGGAGAAATCAGCGATTAGCGGTGATTATATGACTTAGTGAATGTATGCTACTGAAATTTTGATTAAAGTGTATTGCAAAATCCCAGAATCCTACGCAATCTCCCTCCTCTTCTTCTGTTCATTTGATCTGCCAGACTTGATTGTTCAATTATTTGAATTTTTCATTTTATTTTTATCAGATGAGTGAAGGAATCAGAGCAAGAGGTCCCAGATCATCCTCTGTTAACTCTCTTCCTTTGATTCTTGATGTTGAAGACTTCAAGGTAAAGGATTTCAGCTCGTGGTTGCTTATGTTTTTACTTTTGATTCATAAAATGATATTTGATTTTTGGTCGCTTGCAGGGTGATTTTTCATTTGATGCATTATTTGGGAATCTGGTAAACGACCTCTTACCTTCTTTCCTAGAAGAAGAAGCAGATTCTGGGGATGGCCATGGCAACATTGCTGGACTTGATGGTTTGGCAAATGGGCATTTACGTGGGCAATCTGATGCATCCAGGTTGTCTCAGATGTCCACTGCTCCTTCTTTCCCTGAAGTAGATGGTCTCTTGTCTCTCTTCAAAGATGCTTGCAAGGAGTTAATTGATCTTCGGAAGCAGGTGAGTTACATCGTTTTTTTTTGTTTTTCTTATTCTTTTCATCATTCTGATTTTTGTTAACTATTTTGGAAGGTTGACGGAAGGCTCAACACACTAAAGAAGGAAGTTTCAAATCAAGATGCTAAACACCGGAAGACACTGACTGAGGTTGGCAGACCAATACTTCTCCTTTGATTAAATTTCTTGGCTACGTACATGGATCACAGCCTGATGGATAAATGATCTTTTAATTGACACCTCGATCATTTAATTGAATTCTCTTTATAGATTGAGAAAGGTGTAGATGGTTTGTTTGAGAGCTTTGCAAGGTTGGATGGTCGTATTTCAAGTGTTGGACAGACCGCTGCAAAAATAGGAGACCATTTGCAGGTAAAATTAATCCCGGCTATAACCAACTATTTGGTGACCTATCCAATATTAACACATGCTTCTTTTTTCAGAGTGCAGATGCTCAGCGGGAAACTGCTAGCCAGACGATAGAGCTTATAAAGGTAAGAGTGCATCTATGTTGGAAGTTTGGTCGCATAATTAGTTAGATGAATGCTTAAAGTAATCCTTGTTCAACAAACGCAGTACCTAATGGAGTTCAACGGCAGCCCAGGGGATCTAATGGAGCTTTCCGCTTTGTTTTCTGATGATAGCCGCGTAGCTGAGGCTGCTTCTATTGCTCAGAAATTACGTATGATATGTTACTTGAATGTGTCTGGAGTGTGTTAGCACTTTTTTTTAAATATATTGTTTGTGTTAATTAAGATTTTAACTCTCTTGTTTCCAGAACAATGAAAATTTACAGTTAAATTAGGCTGCAATTTATTTCCATACTCTCCTTGTCAATATCAGGATCCTTTGCTGAGGAAGACATTGGAAGGCAAGGAGTGGCTACAGCTGCAGGGAATGCAGCTGCTGGCCGAGGACTGGAAGTTGCAGTTGCTAATCTTCAGGATTACTGTAATGGTAAACTAGTTTGTTTATACTGTGTTTTTAATAAAGAGGATTAGTGTATGACTGTATGTTAATCTTCAACCGTTGACATTTGAGTACAATGTTGTAGAATTGGAGAACAGGCTTTTATCTCGTTTTGATGCTGCATCACAGCGGAGAGATTTATCCACCATGTCAGAATGTGCAAAGATTTTGTCACAGGTGAATACTTTATTCTGCACCTTTACAATTCAGTAGGAAAGCCTGTTTTGTTTGATCTTAGATTCTGAAACAAACAGGCCTTGCGTACGTAGTTAGTGGATACATAACGATAAAGTCTAGATAAGCTGTTACATATGGGATGGATGTCTAGTTCTACTCTTGTATATCCTTCTTGATGCTCAAATTTTTCTTCTTGATTTTCAGTTTAACAGGGGTACAAGTGCTATGCAACATTATGTGGCAACACGTCCAATGTTTATTGATGTGGAAGTCATGAATTCAGACATTAGGTTGGTGCTTGGTGACCATGGTTCTCAGCCTAGTCCTAGCAATGTTGCCCGTGGACTTTCTTCTTTATACAAGGAAATTACAGGTCTGAAGGATTGTCATTGATCTGGATGCAATACGTGAAACATGCTTCTATGCTTATTCATATATTTTGTTAATTCTCATGTGTAGACACTGTACGCAAAGAGGCAGCGACCATTACAGCTGTTTTCCCCGCTCCAAATGAAGTTATGGCAATCTTAGTTCAGGTAATTGGCACCGATAAATTGAACAGGCACGCGGCCAGAGCCCATGGCTCCTCCCTAAACGGCGCGGCATCAAAGCTTTACTAACTCTTCCTGAATTTTATCCAGAGAGTTCTGGAGCAGCGTGTCACAGGTATTCTTGACAAAATTTTGGTGAAGCCCTCTCTTATGAGTCCACCACCTGTCCAAGAAGGCGGCCTGTTACTAGTATGTAGATACCTCCTTATCTATTTTATTGTCTATCTGCCTAGTAGAAATGGGATAATAAACTTAGCTATTGATTTTTGTCTTTAGTACCTTAGAATGTTAGCGGTTGCATATGAGAGAACCCAAGAACTTGCTAAAGACCTTCGAGCTGTTGGATGCGGTGACCTGGATGTTGAAGGTCATTTTGTTTTTCTTGCGATTCTGAGTGATGGAAGTTTTGTTTCGTCATGCAAACTTTTCGTTGGTGCTGACAAGTCTTTATTTTGAATGTGCAGACTTGACAGAATCCTTGTTTTCCTCGCATAAGGAAGAATACCCTGAGCATGAGCAAGCCTCCTTAAAACAACTATATCAAGCAAAGGTTTAGTTAACATTATTTAATTTTTTGATTGAGGTTAGGATTATTTTGTTCATTGGTGTGAAGTGCTTAGATATGTGTGTTTCTCTACAGATGGACGAATTACGTGCTGAGAGCCAGCAAGGCTCTGAGTCATCTGGGACAATAGGACGCTCTAAGGGTGCTTCAATATCATCTTCTCAGCAGCAGATATCAGTCACAGTTGCGACGGAGTTTGTTCGATGGAATGAAGAAGCAATTACCAGATGCACTCTGTTTTCATCTCAGGTTACCGAACTGATAGTACCCTAGGTTGGATTAGAATTAGGAAAGCATCTCTGCTACCAATTTGATAGAAACCTAGGTCGGATTCTATCGAGATAGTTTGACGGTATTTCGAGAGATAGAAGAATCTTCTTGCTCATTTCGTTCAAGAGAACAGAATTCTCCTTTTTAGATCAAAATATATTTTTAAACGTTTTCCTACATATAGGGTACAAACCAAGAAAACCCTAAAGAGAATTAAGGAAAACATACTCTAATACATCCCATAAAACCCTACTAAATAAAATATAAATATTCTCTTTCTAATTAAACTGTGTATTAAGACGAAACAATATAGAGAAAGTTTTTCAAAATAAGTTAGTTGCTGTGAATTTTTGGAAAATATGTAGGGATAGGGGTATTGACAAAGAAATGATCTAAAATATTTGATTTTGGCAGAAATATGCAACAGTAAGTAAACTGTAGTATTTGGGATCGTGTATCTGATCTATATAATTATTTTTTTGTGCAGCCAGCCACACTTGCTGCCAATGTTAAAGCCATATTTACTTGCCTGCTAGACCAGGTATGCAGTTCATAAGATTCATATTCATTCATATTCATTGTGCTTATGCAATGATGAGCTCTTGCAGGTGAGCGTATACATAACTGAGGGACTGGAACGGGCAAGGGATGGCCTGAATGAAGCCGCAGCATTGAGGGAGAGATTTGTTTTGGGCACAAGCGTTAGCAGAAGAGTGGCTGCTGCAGCTGCTTCTGCTGTAAATACTTACTTTGCTCTTTCCCACTATTTGAAGTGCTCATTATTTCAATTGTTGGGTGGAGGTACTTATAATTTCTATGATTATTTCTCAGGCAGAAGCTGCTGCTGCTGCTGGTGAAAGTAGCTTTAAATCCTTCATGGTTGCTGTGCAACGTTGCGGTAGCAGTGTTGCTATAGTTCAGCAGGCATGTTGGGTTTCAATTATTTCATATGAATTCTGCTACTCAACCATTGAAATATTCAAACTGTTTGATCTTCTACTATGGAAATTCTATAATTTGACTCATACTCTAATCTTAAAATTTTCTCTTCCAGTATTTTGCAAATTCGATATCTCGGCTTCTCCTACCAGTGGATGGTGCACATGCTGCTTCATGTGAAGAAATGTCAACTGCTCTGTCCAAAGCAGAGGCAGCTGCTTATAAGGGACTTCAGCAGTGCATTGATACTGTAACGGCTGAGGTTAGCTGCTTTTTGTGTAATCTACAGATTTAAATTCTGTTAAACTCATTTTAAAGACTCTGATATGGCCTTTCTCAGGTTGATAGGCTACTTTCATCTGAGCAGAAGCCTACTGATTATAAATCACCTGATGATGGAATTGCTCCTGACCACCGCCCAACAAATGCATGCACAAGGTTGGTCTAGCTGAAACTCTACCTTCCACTAATTGGTTGGAAAATCTAGACGTGTGCTTATTTCTAGTGGTATTAAGTAGGTTTCTGAAACTGTTGTACATGATATCTGTTGCTGACCTCTCAATAATTTGTTACTTTGATCTCTAATCCCACTCTCTAGGGTCGTGGCTTATCTTTCCCGGGTACTTGAGTCAGCTTTCACTGCCTTGGAAGGTCTTAATAAGCAAGCCTTCCTTACTGAACTGGTATGATTTGTATCACCAAAGATCTCATTAAACCTTTTGCTTACTATTTTATTTGAGAAGGATGAGGATTTGGATTAAA
The DNA here is from genome assembly GCA_963555745.1 of Cardamine flexuosa. Taxonomy (NCBI): domain Eukaryota; kingdom Viridiplantae; phylum Streptophyta; class Magnoliopsida; order Brassicales; family Brassicaceae; genus Cardamine; species Cardamine flexuosa. The sequence continues at coordinate 4,158,459 of OY743216.1, read as the reverse complement.
TGTTCTTTATTATTTCCAGGGAAATAGGTTCGAAAAATTACTATTAACTCACTGGCAGAAGTTCACTTTCAACCCCAGGTATGATCCTCAGTTCTTTGCGGTTTTCTCTTTTCTTTATTAAACTCACATCTGCAAGCATATGACGAATGAAAATAGATATTGCACCTCTTGGTATAAATGTTTTTTACCGGATCAAGTCAAACTTTTTCCCACATTAATTAACAGAACCATTGCGAGATTAGGTCTGTGTGAATAATAAACCATGGTTCTGTTTTGTAACAGTGGAGGACTGCGGCTGAAGCGTGACATCCAAGAGTATGTAGACTTTGTTAAAACCTTTGGTGCTCCATCTGTGGACGAGAAATTTGAGCTTCTGGGAATGTAAGAACATTCTTGAACCTGCCATGTTATTGATTCATAGATTCTGTCACTAAACTTCTTCTTATTATTATTGTAAATTACTTGTATCATTTCTGTGAGTGCAGATTGGCGAATGTTTTCATCGTTGCTCCAGAAAGTCTGGAGACTTTGTTCGAGGGTAGTCCAAGCATTCGCAAAGACGTGCAAAGGTAAGAAGAGTATTGGATTATATTAGAAAAATGAAACAGAGATTAGGGTAGAAAAAGGAAGTAAAAAAAAACGTAAATGTGAATGTGCAGGTTCATTCAACTGCGAGAGGACTATAAGAGTGCTAAGCTCGCAACAAGACTCAGCTCCTTGTGGCCAAGCTTGAGCTGATCTCAATGATTAAAAGACACTTGAACCACTCAGTGCCAGAAATATTTATGTATATACTTGAACCAGTATATTCTATGCCCTAAAGTCAGTCTCCTCTCTTCATTCTGAATCCTTTATTGTTTTTTTCCTTTTCATTTTGAAAATTTTATTTCTGTTTTACGTTATGAGTGTTTTTATTTTTGAGACAGATCTTAATTGGACTTGTTTTCCGAAAATTAGATTCAACAAGTGTTAACATATGTATGTATTTGGTAAAATAATATTTCTGAGCTCTGTTAAAAACAAGTTAACAAAAAAGAAACACAGGTTATTTTTTATTTGAACATCTGAATTATTATTTTAAAAAGAATCTGGACATGAACCTTTAGAAAAGATGCAAAATGAAGGGAAAATGATTACTTAATTCCTCAAGTATTTAAAATTAGCATATTTATTTCTCAACTATTAAGTGCATAAAATAAATCTCCAAATTTAGTTTGATTTTTTGCAAAATTAGACTTCATTAATATTAAAACTAAACAATAACTAAAAATCGTTAACAACGTTAAATCTAATTTTCAAAGCACGGTATATCATTTTTTTCATGGGCATTTTCTCTCATTTTTTCTCCCAAAAACCTTAACACAATTTCAGACACTAAGCATAAGCAAATTTCAATAGCATTATCATGAAGTTCATCAAGAGAAATGTAAATCCTTACGTAGAAACAGAATTTGTAAATGATTCTTTTTTACTATTGCTCTTTATGGATTTGAGTTTGGTGTCCGGTTGCTGATGGGCTGTGGCAACTGGGAAAGATACAGTCTACTTCCGCTGATACATTGCTTGTTATGCTGTCAACTGCAAATGTAAGTTTCTTAAGGATGTTGCATATTCCATCTGATATTAAAGAGTTTTTGCTGTCTGACTATCAGGTTTCTGTGATTTTGTGGTATCAAAGGTTGTGAAAGTTGCTACCGAAGCTATTTCCTGCAAACCCTGATACCTTGGAAGGTGTTGGAGACCTTATACAGCTTAGTTATTTAAATGAACCATCTATTCTTTATAATCTTCATGACAGATATTCACAAGACGTGATTTATGTGAGTTTATTTGATATTTGCAACTGTATCTTTCCCAGTTGCCACAACCCATCAGCAACGCGAGACCAAATAAATTTTTTTTCATGTGGATGTGGTTTGCAGGATTCATACCTTTACTACTTTCTTATTTCAAGGGGAGCTTGTGAAAGGCCAATGATAATAATATTTCTTGTCAGACCTATAGGTAACAATAACCATCTTTCTGTTTTACAGATCCATAGATGCAGACTTATATAGAGAAGAGTCATAATTAGTTTTGACTCTGCTTTGTTGTTTGTTTTATGAACGACAAGGTATTTTGGTTATATTGCAGACATGAGAAGACAAACTTTTGTTAACGTCAATACAATAGAGAATTAAAAGTATTCAAATGCAAGCTTCTAACTAAATGTTACCTTTGAGTATTTCAACTTATTAAAAGCCAAGAGGTTAAACATGAATCTCCTAGAATTTTTATCTGCAAATAATATATATATTCTAGGTACCTGAGATCTAACATTAATTCTTAAAGAAAGAAAAACAAATATCCATAAATAAAATCACCAAAACTGAATAAAAAAACACACGCAGAATCTTATACAAGCTTAAAACGGAGAAGCCAAAATCTTAAACATGTTTTTCAGACTTGAAAAAAAGTGACATGGATTAAAAAGAGAAACCAAATCATCATTGTGATGATCCAGTTTGAGAAGCTCCTACTTGTGATAATCCAGCTTGAGAAGCTCCTTGCTGTGATGATTTTCCCTAAGATGATACCAAGCGAGAAATCAAGAAATAAACAGACAATCAAACCACAAATCAAGTAAATAAAAATGAACCTGGCCTTTTCTTGGACGACCTCTTGGCCGTTTTTCTTGAGGAGCTGCAGTTGGATTAGGACACCTTTTCTTATTATGTCCTTCTTTTTTACAGTTTGAACATGTTCCCACACGACCATGGCGTGTTAACTTGTACGGATTAGAGGAAGACTCATGAGGAGCTTTTTTCCTAGCACGATTGTGTGATCTTCCACGGTTAAATCTTGAAGGTGGTGGTAACACAGGTAACCGGTTTAACCGTGTCCACAACTTCATACCTTGGACTGGCTTCATACCTCGAGCATACAGTTGGCGCCACCTTGAAGTCAAGTAATAATCAGAGACATAATCATTGAGATCTAGTTTTGTTGTTGTGATGACACACATAGCATGCATACAAGGAATGACATTCAACTGCCAGTAGCCACAACCACATGTTTTCAGTTCCATATCAACGCAGTAAGCATCACCGTGAAAGTCTATCTCATGTAAATTTCCTGTGGTCATGTATCTTTTGCAATCTTTAGCTTTCTGCCTATTGAGTTCAATCTCTTTGTCTGCTCTTGGTGTGAACCTTTTCTTCCACCTGTTGGTTAAAATAGTCCTCTTTGCATTCCTCTCCATACATTTTCTCCTTACATCTGTTAAAAAATCAAGCAATGGTTTCCTCCTCGACTCCCTAACGTTTCTATTGAAAGACTCTGATAAGTTGTTCAGATTATCATTGCAACACGATCCAAGTTTAAAGAAAGCCCGAGACCATGTTGTTGGAGCGGTACATTGTAGAGAATCAAACACACCTTGGTTGTATTTCTTCAATGCTTCTAGATTATCAGCAAAGGCTTCCATTGTGTAACTTCGAGCTATTCTACAAAACAAACGCTCAAGTTCTATGTCTTTGTTTATCTTCTTCCAGTTTTCGAGAATGTGTCTAGCACACATTCTATGTTCAGCTTTGGGAAGCTCAATATGAACTGCATTTAGCAAACCCTGTTACATAAAGCAAAGACAATAAGAACATGTTACAAACAAAATAACATGGAAAATTGTATGGAGAAGTACGTTTATCTGAGATGATTGTAATGTCTACTCCATCTTTAAGTTCCAAATCTTTTTTCAAAAGTTGCACAAACCACAGCCAATTAGTATTATCCTCGACCTCAACCACTGCCCAAGCAATAGGGAAGATTCTGTTATCCCCATCTCTACCCACTGCACCTAACATTTGGCCTTTGATATCCCATTTCATAAATGCAGCATCTAATCCAATAATAGGTCTACATGACTTCCTCCAAGAGTTTTTCAATGCTTCAAAACAAACATAGAGACGGTAGAATCTTTGCTTGCTTCCGGGCACTGGCCCAGGAATTGTCTCAATCTCCATAGTTGAACCGTCATTTGATTTAAGTATCTCTTCTTGATAATCCCATATTCTAGCAAAATGAGCTTCATGACTGGCCTTCCTTTTATCTGCAAGTGACGTCTTTGCTCTCCTACACTGATGGACACTAACAATCATATTGTATTCCCTCTTGATTTCGTCTACCATCTCTTGTGATTTGATTTAAGGATTAACTCTAAGTCTTTCCTCAAATAGCTGAGCAATAGTTCCACACTTCAAAAGCCTAGTATAACCTGATCTTACACAAATATGCTCGTTCATAAAAACATTCACCATTAGCTTGTTTCTGCTCTTCTCAAAAGCACAATACACTCTCCATGGACATTTTTCTTCTATCCATTGTGTACACCTTGCACCAAGCCTGTCAGATGATGATTTGTATAATATGATATCATATTGCGTCTTTAGTGAATACCTAAGAAGTGCAGACTTGAAGTCCTCTGCATTATTGAATGTATTCCCTAATCCTAGAAGCTCATCAGGACCGACTCCAAAAGTGAATGGTCTACATTCTTCTTCTTCTTCATCAGAATCTAATAGTCTATCTGGAACTTTGTCTTCACCCCAAATATCATCTCCACTATCATCAGATTTACTATTTCCATCTTCAGGGGAAGCATCTCCAAATTGGTCTTCTAAGTTTTCACAGATTTCTACTTCAAGAAAGGTATTATCTGCTAGCTCTAACTCTATATTGTCAGACAAATCTAGTTCAGTCTCTTTATATCCACCCATATCTTCAACAATAACTTCACAATCATCTTCATCAACACCTATATTATTGTCAGATTCCTTTTCTTTTCCATGCACACTTTTTCAAGATCAAGTTCTGCTATGTCTTCTTCATCCATATTATAATCTTCACTGAGTGCCCTACAAAAATAACTTAATCAATAGTTTTTCAAAATTCATAATGGGCACATGACTATTAAACTAAATATTAACATGTCAATGTTGTGCAGATGACTAATCAAATAACATAATAGCATCACAAATACATGTACATCAATATATAACACTCACATACATACGCACATACATAATCAGTTCTAATGAACTTAAACAATTTTGAAAAGAAAAACAAATTATACCTTTCGATTTCTGTTTGCCTTCTAACTTGAAGCTTGTGTCTTTTTCCAATCATGATTTTAAATTAGATTTCTGCTTTCCTTCTTCCAATCGATTTAGGATTTGCTGGGGATTTTAATTTGGAGAAAATTTACGTTGGCCAAGATATAATATATAAGGTTAGATTTAACGTGGTTAACAATTTCTAGTTATTATTTAATGTTGACATTAGTGAAGTCTAATTTTACAAAATCAAACTAAACTTGGAAATTTATTTTGTGCACTTAATAGTTGGGAAATAAATATGTTAATTTTAAATACTTGAGGATTTAATTGAGCATTTTCCCCAAAATGAATCATATAGCAAATATCTATATTTGAATCTAAGCAAATAAATTCAATTAAAATAATAAAGTTATGCACAGCCACTCGTTGAGCTTAAAGATTTGAAATTTTACATTGAGACCGCTCTCTGTACTGGCTTGAAATTCCCCCGACCTAAGTTTCAAATCGCAGCAGTTGTGAATCTTCTGATCAACTCCACCGTTGTTGTCTTTCTCGTCATCTTAGATCTCAATTTAGAGCAGTCCTTGCTTTGTAACTTCCAATTTCAAATTTCTACCCGATTCCTCTTCCCCACTCTTTTGGTGGAAATTTGTTAACCTGCTGAGTGAAGTTCTTCTATCACGCTCATCAACATCTGGTAAGCGATTGGGTTAGATATGGATGTATTGGTTTCATTTCGCACTTATTCTTGCTTGGAATTCACTTCCCCGAAATTGGTTGTAATTAGTGAAAAGAGAAGAGCATGGCCAACACAATTGTTCGCGGGCATATAATTTTCCAGGACGAGAATGCATTGGCCCATCCCAAAAGTAATCTTTCATACTACTCTAATTTTTGCTCTCTTTTTTTCTTTTTGGCTGCTCTTTCTTTGTGTGTTTGTCCTAAGGTTGAAATATCTTTGTGAGTATAAGAAATAAAATAGGAATCAGCTACTAGTTAACAACTGTTGCTCTCTTTTCTCTTGGATTCATAAGAGAGTTTTTCTTTTTTTGTTCTAGTCCTCTTTTGCACATTCTGAATCATATGAGACTTGTTCTGGTGTTTTTGTTTCACACTGTAGAAGCAGTTGCTGGGGGAAAAGCTAAGAGTTCACTAGGAGTTCCAAAGAAAAATGGGGCGGGTTTCGGAAGCCGCAAGGCTTTGCATGATATTACAAACAAGTCAAAGTTACAACCTCAAGCTTCTTCTAAGACGAAGAAAAATGTCGAGGGAGTGGATTTTGACATAGCAAAGGAAGGTTTCTTGCATGATCATAGCAAATGCATTGAACAACAACAACAACAACAATACCACTGGGACAGTTACTTCTCTCAACACATCATCCTTCATGGACATGGTAATAATGACTCTGATGAAATAATTATTTCCTCTTTTCATCTTATGTTCCTTTGCTTGGCTTATTCTCTGAAACCTATTGTTCCTCTGCTTTTCAGATACCAATGTTAAGGAAGAGATTCCTGAATACAATTTTAAAGAGGTAAGATTAGTTTCCCTTGCCTCTTTTTCTATCTAGATTCCGTCAGATTATAAGAGAATTGTTCTAAAGCCGTTGATTAAGGTCATAGAGCTCTGTTAGCAACTTGTGCGACTCTTTTCACATTTTTTTTTGGGGGGACAAAGATGGATGACAAAAGCAGCAACACTTGGGATGAACTCAAAGAGATACCAATGGAGGAATGCTCAATTCAATGGCGCTCACCACCGGACTCGCCTATCCATAACCATTCTTCATTACCTTCATCGCCTTTGCCATGGCGTTTTGAAGCTGTGGAATTCAAGCTCAAGGAAGATGAAGACACCAACTGACTTCCAGTTTTACTTACTTCTGATTTTCGATGTCGGAAACACATCAGTAACTTATTAGTTTTCGATGTTATTATGTATCTATAAATCTTCTTTAAACAAAGAAAAACACTTACTCAGCATTGTTTCTAGGGAGTAAAAACACTGTATGTTTATAGGATTTACAGCATGATCTCACCACAAAGAATTTACACCTTTGCCACAACCAACACCACACAAATCCCAAACTACAATGAAAAAAAGCACTTAAGAACATCTAATCTCTCTCTCTATATATATATATATATCTGTTGTTATATCCCGAGATTCCGCACTCACCTGACTCTCGGGCGTAGAAAAAAAAAATAGACGTGTTAAAGAGTTTCAGTGAGGCATGTCCTCGTTAGCTTTGTCAACAATGCGAACATTGTATTGTTCATAGACTCGTCCTCTGTTATCTGCCCACCACTGTTCCGCTTGTTTCTCACTAAACCTTTTTCGACTATCATATAACAAAATTTTAGAGTCAAATCTTAGGACATAAAAAGAATAACTGATTGTTTCTTTTTAGGGAAAATATGAAAATTATTGTACCTGAAACGGACGCGTTTGAGATCTCTAGCACCTCCGACTAAGGCTGTGAGAGTGATGTAGACACCAGGTTCGTCTTGTTCAACCCATTCCTTCTCGTTCCGTGCTTCATTCGTTGCTTCACCATTTCCAAATACAGGTGTCATGGTCCCATTAGAAAACATTGGGGTATTTATACCATTTGGCTCTGGTTCTTGGCTTAAGATATTGAAAGGGTCAATGCGACCAGGGCTAGAACCAAATGAATTAAGAGACGGAGGAGACTTCACAGTCCGAGCTGATCCAACGGGTAATCTTTCAGCCATGTCTTTTAACTGCATAATAGTAACGTTGATGCTTATAATCAGCAATAAGAAATCACCAGTAATTGCATAAACCTGATTTTTATTTTAAACTTTGAAAATTACTTGAGCGGTAAGTGATTTGATCACTTCTTTTGCTGCCTTGCATCTTGTCGTTTCTTCACTAGCGATTGCCAACGCCTCTTTTACCTGCTTGGCTGTTCTTTCCAGCTCAACTTCTTGAAGCTGGGACTTTCTTGTAAGACTTTCAACCTGATGTATATATCATTTATCTGGTTAGCAAAGAAGCAGTCATCAATAGAAACTGACTAAACAAACAAATGTTTCTTCACAAAACCAAGTAAATTGGCGGCCAAGCCTTCTCAAACCTTACAAATACCATGATATAACCAACATAGTAAAATCCAGAATAATTGACCATGATCACCAAACACAGAATGACATAAACATAATAGCAAAATCCCACCAACTAAGTTTTTTTGCAGCAAATAAACCGTAAATAATATTTGAAGGATTGTGGAAATAAGAGAAACAAAAGATGGTGGAGAGCAAACTTACCTGCGATCTTAGCTTAACAACCTCTTGGCTTAGGTTATCATTGGTTCTCTTCGTATCATCCACTAAAAGTTTTGGTGTTGCCAGTCCTGCAAGAGTGGGAGTTGGTGTAGTTGAACGAGGTGGACTGGGACGTCTTGATATTGGAGAAGTTGCCCGAGATACAATTCGAGAACCAGGAACAGAAGCTGAGAAAAACTTCTTTGATGCTCCAAATACTGGATTGAAAGACTTGGCTATGTTAAGTGCACCCCGTTGAGAGCTTCCACTTGGTATAGGCGAGACACGGCTACTATTGAATTCGTATTTCTTGTTCTTCTTATATCGACTGTCCACTTGTCTCATAGAATCCATCAATGAAAATCTAGCTAACTGTCCATCGGATCTAGAATCAAACTTGTAATCTTTGTCAGTGGGATCTGATCCCTGGTTAATGCTTCCTCTTCTACTCAGAGAAGAATGAGACGATGGGTCAATTTCCATGGTCTTTTTCAATTTGTTAAAACACTTGTCACACACTCGATATGGTTTGTTCGGGTTCGGTGCCATACAAGCCTTCAATGACTTTTTACTACTGCACGAGTGACAAAACACTAGTCCGCAATTATAGCAGTTGTGCCTCTTTCTTTTAAAACTGAAGGGCTGACGACAACCTGAACACATGGACTGGTCCATCCCTGATGCCCACCTGTGAATGCAGACAGCTGCTGTAAAGTTAGTGCCACAGGCAATACTTTTCACCTGTTTATCCTTAAGCGACTCTACCAATGTCGGGGAATTTCTATCATCTACATCTCCATGACCAAGTCTACCATTTGATCCCTTTCCCCAAGTGTAAACCTCAGTCCTCGAAGTTAAAACTGCAACATGATAAGCACCGCAGGCAATCTCTTCAACAAAACTCTTGTGAAGTTTACCTTCAACACGGTTCGGAATTTTTCCATCTGCATGTGAGTTTCCAAGCTGACCATAGACAGGACTGCCCATAGTATAGACATGGCCTGATGTTGTAAGTGCAACCGTTAAACTGTGCCCACATGCAACTTGACAAAAATTGGGTTCAACAAGAGCAGCAACACAGGTAGGCACAAGTTTTGGTTCTTTGCTACCATGACCAAGACGGCCCTTATCCCCATCACCCCATGTAAAGAGCTTTCCAGAAGAGCAATTACTCGAGCTTGAGCTTCCAACCATGACTTCCACAACAGCTGCTGTGTGCCATACACCACAAGCTGCTCGGACAGTGCGAAGACCTTTCAAGGAGTCTACCTCCCGAGGTATGAAAACACTTTTCTTGTCTCCATGGCCCAAAACACCAAAGGTCCCATCACCGAAAGTAAACAACTGACCAGCAGAGGTAACAACAGCTGTGTGGTAAGGTCCACAAGCAATGGATGATACATGTATCCCTTCCAACAGAAAATTAACCCTCTTAGGGACCCAGTGACTGACTTCATTTCCATGTCCAAGAACACCAAAATCTCCTTTACCCCAGGTATATAAATCCCCTGATAGAGTGACTGCACAACTATGGAATTCACCACATGCTACAAGCTCAATATTTGTGGTGTTGAGTGCATCAATGAGCTTTGGTTGTTGAATATTGGAATCAACACCGTGGCCAAGCCTGCCTTCAGATTCTTCTCCCCAAGAAAAACTTTCTCCTTGTTTTGTCACAAGGACAGCATGCTGTCCACCACAAGCAATATTCTGAACGTCAAGTACCATTGTAGATTCTAAAGCTTTCGGCAATAAGGAATCCATTTTTATGTCAAACGAACTTCCAATTCTACGGTTTCCACCACCCAAAGCACCTTCTCCAATGCCTTCCCCCCAGATGAAAACATCTCCTAATGCATCTCCATCATCATGACCAGAACCATGGCTCGAGGAACTAACAGCACTTGACATACTAACTCTAAAAGCATCCATGCCCATACCCCTCATATGTCCATGCATGCTATCCGAGCCTCCAGAATGAACAGACATAGTTGTAGAATCTGAGGGATAAAATCCTTTTGGAGGAACTGCATATAATGCCATGTCCGAAAATGTCTTGTCAATGCCATTTTTAGGCGGGCTCTCAAACGGACTGTGAATGCGATGGTGATTAGAACCATCCTGAAAGGTAAATGAAAATATCCTTAGTGTTTACATGCACAAAAGTGTACGCGGAAAACTTAGTGTAGTACCTTCTGCAAACTGTCATTGCTACTAAATGGAGAGTGTAAAGGAGAGCTTCTCCGGGTATATGTTCTCGGACTATTAGCTTCAGATGGTGTCCCGTCACTTCTTGACTCAGTCCTCCTGTTTCTTTGATGGCTCTGCGAAACTAAGGCTTTAAGACCACTAAACCACACCTCAGCCTCATCTTTATCCTTGCATATCTACCAAATAAAACCGTACAGCCAGAATAATAAACTTCAAATAACCACAGTGACAATACGAATAACAGGGTATTTTACAGTGGAAGGGAAAAAGTAGATTATGTAAGAGAATCTCACCAAATCCAAAGATCTCTCGCTATATATTAGTGAAAACGACTGATATTCCTTCTCGGGACGAGGATACCTCTGGAAAATAGGCTACAAGAGAACCACATAGCTAGAATGATCAGCATATCAAAGCAGATAGGTTTGGCACAGATATGCACCTGGATAAAGCTCAAGGGAGAATTAAAATCACATCATCCACACTTGTAACTTACAGTGCGTTGTCCAGATATGATCCTAGAAACATGGCTCAGCTTCAGATGTTTCTCCTCGTTTCCGGAGAACCATATCAAAACAGTTTCATCCTGAAACAGGCAACTATTTCTTTTAACACCAAACAATGAACTACAATAAGGTGGTTGCTGGAAACAATTACCGTAGAGCACTGCTAACAAGAAATGGGACCAAAGATGACTTACATTAGAAAGGCGAAATGGGCAGAACTTAGGCTTCCCTCTTCTTCCATACTTAAGCAAGCAAGCTCCCTTTTTCAGGGCAATAATAGCCTGAGTCAACCAAATAGCATTGTATAAGCAAAGTAGGTGAATCGTTTGCAAAGGAGAGATCTCAGCTCAGAAATAGTAACATCAGAAGACATAGTGAATACAGAAAAGAACTAGCAATGTACGAACTAAAAATATGAATCCTAGCAATAAAAAGAGACCTAATAAAATATACAGCAATCATATCTCCATGATAATTGGATCTAATAAAACTCTAAGCTGAATGGTGAGACACCATGATTAAGCTAAAATTCATAGATAAACTCTTGAGTTGTAAATCTAAGTTAGCTCAAAGGATTCGCTTAGAAAACACTCTTCACTAAATTCCGAAGAGACATTCCATTAATGCTTGAATAAAAATACTTAGCAAAAATAAATAAGGCTTCGATTATTCATAGCAACATCGAAGAAGATTAAAAAACCTGCTCGATATCTCTCTCCACAGGACCAGCTCTGCTAAGATCCGAAGCCATCCTTCCGTTTCTCGACATAAACCAAAAAAAAAAAAAAATTCTCAACGAAGCTCCTCTGAATCAAAACCCTCCATCAACCAAAAACCTCGACGAAATCCACACTGCTCGAAAACTCAATACGCAAAAGAAAAATTTCTAAAAAAAACACTATCTACATTCACGAAATCCTCTAATCATCAACATGATCGTCGATCTCGTAGCAACTCCAACACATTTACTTTCATCAGAGTAAGATGCAGAGCAACTTTTTCCAGCTGGAATAGATTCAAATCGATCCGAATAGCAAAAGAAGACGGCGCAAATTCAAAGTAGAAGAATCGGAGAATGCCTTGTGTTGAGGATGCAGGTGAAGTCTTGAGCAGACGCTAGAGAAAAGTGAGAACAAATTTGGAGGCAGAGAGAATCTAGAGACATGGAATGATCTACTACGCAATTTTCTAGCAGAGAGAGAGAAAAAAAGAGGAAAGATAGAGAGAGAGAGACTAAAAGGCGGATTCTACAGACTTGAGAAAATCAGAAAAATTGTTATCATAAACAAATTGCTTTATATTTTATTTATAAACATAAGGGTCTAACTGTATTAGTTAGCTTAATTTAAATGGTGTTTATATATAACATATTAAAAATATACCCAACAAAAAGTATTAGTATTTTGATTTAGTTATAAAATGTATAATTTGTGTCAAGTAATTGTATAATTTATATTTAAACTCTAGGATCATTGTTTGATTGTTTCGTGCCATATGTAAATATAACATACTAAAAATGATAGAAGAAATTTTCATATTGTGATGTAGTAGTTTTTTTTTCTTAATTAGTGATGTAGTAGTTACAAACAACGATATAATTTGTTACAAAATACGTTATGAACATAAAACAAAATATGTTTTTGATGTTAACAAAAAAAAAAGAGTGAACATTGAGTACTTGTTTTCGGTTATTCATCATGTTTAATTGATTAGTCGTCACATATATTCATATGAAACAATCAATTATGTGGAAAACAATGTTTCGCCTCATTCAAGTTACACAGAGCCAATGCTTTTTAACATTTGTAGAAGCATTAGTGACTGCTACTCGACACGTGTCCCAGTCTTGAACAGTAATCATGGCTATATATAAGATCTTTCCCACTATAATCATAGCCTTGATTTAGATTTAACAAAATGTTATTATATCCCTCTCTTGCTTGCTTTTCCTTTGTAAACTCTTGCATGCTGACTCAAGGTCAAAACAAAGTCTGTTATTTTGATCTAACGAATCTACAAATGATTTTGATAGCGGCAAGAACATATGACTTTAATGCCAAAGAATATGGATTAGGTATGCCACGGGCATCAACGTGACAAATGTCTACTACTCATCCATCTATCTGTATTCTGTGCATTACCTTATTGAACCGAACATGTTCAATATTGTAAATACCTCTTAAATAGTTGTATGTTGTATTCTTTGAAAAAAAAATGGTTCTGCGTTTGTATCAGGCCCGTGTCTTCGGCATTAAATTGGATCCATTTAGGCTTTCTCCTACGTCATTTCTTTTGGATAAACACTTTTTGGGCCCATTTTTATTCTTAATAAAATATTTTAAGAGTTTAAACTAAATAAATAAGGTAACTAATACGAGCTTCTTACCTTGTTCTCCGCCTAATCAAATTGCGGCTCAGGTTTGAAATGAAAGAACTAAAAAGATTAAACAAAGAAAGTTTACGGCAATTTCCTAACCCTTATGAAGCCGTACGTAATCCTTCGTTCAAGTTGTTGCTTTCAAAGGTAAAATACAAAGAAATAGACCATGCATGAATCATCAAAATTCAAAGGTCTAATATGGTTATTATACCATATGTTTGGCGGTGTTAAATGATCAATATAATAATATCATTCCCATTGATACATCAAATCCCTATGTAATTGCTCACATTATAATTGTCTCAATAGTCTTTGTGTAATTATTTTTCATCCTCGTGACTTTGTGATACTCAATGGAATCAATCTTCATTCTCAATATGGACAACACAAAAACGAGTAAAAATGGGATAACTTGCAAGTGATAAGGGAGTATGAATCTGGACCATTATCTAATTCATCCTTAGGTACAGTTGTCATGAAACAAGTCACGATTTAAACATGTTCTAATAACGGATATAAAACTACTGATTAAAACATTATTTTTTTAATCATATGTCATATGTGTAATCACGTCCACGACTTTATGTAACTAAAACAATAAATGTGCAAAAAGCCGAGAGGATTGACCAAAGAACAACCGGCCACTTCATATTATCATATGCAATAATGCAAAAGCAAATCTTGGAGTACTCTTTGACCAAATCAAAAGTCAACTCTCCTTCAAGTGGTTGCCTTTTCAAATACAAACAAAACACAAAGACCATAAAGACTAATAATCCCTCTATATATATATCGTTCCTCTTAATACGACAATCCATAACTTTTCCAGCTTCAAACAAAAATCTCTCAATGGCCAAATCTATAATCACTTCTTGTTTTCCGATAATCCGTAAACGCCAAGCGATTGTGATAACGCTCGTTTTCTTCGAGAACGGATCAACCAAAACCTTATGTAACTTCAAGAAACATGTCGCTGGGGAAATCATGTTTGAGTTTCCTGATCAAATTGTTTGCCACGCAGATTCTTTCTTCATCGGTCGTCAGGTTCAAGCTCTAGCCATGGACGACTATCTCATCCCAGGTCAAACCTACTTCGTCTTACCTATCGAACGTTTCGCCTATAGAATCTTAACCACTTCGTGTCTTTCAATCTTCAACTCTAATCTTGAAAATTTTCGGTCCAATAGTCAACCGTTAATCTTCACGGCACCGTCGAGTCCACCACCATTTGAGTATTCTCAGGGGCCAAATGGGAAGATTCTGATCAAAGTTTCTCCGGAATTTATCATGAGTCTTATATGTAAAAACAGGAACAGCATAAAAGAAGAAGAAGAAGCAATAAGTTGTGGGGAAAGCAACGGGATTTGTAATTCTCCCGAGTTACAGAAGCAATATGATCAGCTTGTTGGAACTAAAGAACACATATGGTCACCAAAGTTGCAGACAATCTCTGAGCACAAGATTAGGGTTTCTCCATTAAGGTTCTTGGGACTTAATCGATGACAAGAAGAAGTCAACTAAGCTATGATAACTATTTTCTTTCTTCTCTTGTATTTTGTTTTGAAAAGAAAAAAAATGTAAAAAATGTTTTTAAAAATGAGAGTAGTTAGTTAAATGTTTGGTTGGTACTGTTTGGTTACAATTTAGTCATGCATGAACAATTTGACCAAGTGCATGTTTTTGAGTATTTTTTACAAAGTAATATATGATATTGTTGGGGTGCTTCAATATGTACATATGATAGATATGTTCATCCTTGACATGGGCTGGACCAGCAATATTTATTAAATGGTCCAGTTGGTTAAAGGTGCCTCGTGCAGTCTTCCACAACAAAGGTTCAATGCCTCACAGTTTATCTTGTACTTGGCTAAGCTTCACATTAAGGCTGAATTTTTTTAATTTTTTTTTACGTGGGGCAGGGCCAAAAAAAACTTATGGCCCACGTGAAGGCATGCAATAAAAAACAAATTAATAAGAAAAACAAAAAAAAGAGTTAAAATGCTTCTGGTTTTCTCCTTTTTAGCTTTTTCTATTACCAACCTTGTATTTTTAGATCCAATTTTTTCAATTAGCTTTTTCGTAATTCACATTTTGTTTTGCTTAATGGTATTATCTTATATTTTTTCTCTTTAGATTGCATGTTGTACTTCTTTCTTTTCTTATATATTTTTATAAAAACATGTTATTTATTTTTATACTTTTTAACAGATTAATTCAAAAACTAACTTAAATTTTTTATTATATAATCTATGTATAGGTTAATAATATTCAATTATTTAACAAATTTAGTAGATTATGTGATATGGTTTCAATATATAAATATTTTAGAATCTTATTTTTAAATATAAAATTATTTTACTATAATATATATAATTTATTTTAAATATATATGTAAAAATATTCTTTATAATCAATAGAATAGTTTTTTTAATGATGCTTTTAATCCTTAAATTGTAAATATATCATAAAATTATTTTTTAATTATACTAAAACTAAAAATTATTTATGCTCCACATAAAAACATGTCTAGATCCGTCCATGTTTAGAACAATATCAATCCAACAGTAGTGTACGAGGTTTAATCTGTTATTAGCAGATGATCGATAGATTCTTTTATATAATGTTTGCATAGAGAAAATGTGTCTAGATTTTGCACATCACCAAACATTTCAACAGGTTCATTTTCTTTAATGTCACAGGGAACTGAATTTGATGTTTGATGTTTTTCATAAACATATAAGTCTTTATATTTGTTTACCTCATATTCAGCAGGTGTCGTGAAACGTCGTAATACAACCAACAATAAGTTGAGTCTTCTATAATCCATAAGCAAAAAAGTTATTAGCAATTTCTATACAACAATTATAGAATTCAGAGTAAAACCGACAATTAACCTAAGTGTAGGTAGTAAACGTCATCCAAGGAGACAAGCATGTTCTTGCAACCACCAAGAAAGAAAAACAAACGAGCATCTACATAAGTTTTTGCAGCAGAAGATCTAGTTGATAGACCTTTTTTATTACTAAAAGTTTTGGACCATTCGTCGTTTTAATAAATAAAAAAACCGAAAATGATAGTTATTTACTATCAAAAGACTCGATGAAGCAATTGAAGGCTTGCCATTAATGGAAGTCTCAGTTACATACCCAAATCGAGTACATAGAGAGAATTGTAAAGATTATGAGAATACTATACCCTCCAAACACAAACAAGTTACTCTCATATGCCACAGTGACATGACCAGCTGGAGGAGTTAATAACTACCCTGAAGTATTCAACTCTATCCATACAAACGTGTCTGAGAAAACAATCTTGGCAAAAACCTTAAGCTGTCTCTTCCTCATTGGTCATAATTTTATAATTTGTTCTTGGCCAAAAATGGCTCAATCGACTCTGTCTTCTCCGCCTACCAATTCTTCTCCGATCATCGCCACCAATCCAACGCTGGCGGTCTCGAATCACCTTATCCATAATCTTCTCCGACTTCCCAAACCACCTTCTTCCTAAGACCCTTTTGCTTCTCCGCTTCAATCTCTCAGTCCAATCTCCACAACAAACCTCAATTTCAATCAGTCTCCTCAAAGCCGCTTCCTTCTAGCAAACCAGTGGACACTTTAACTTTTATGTTAGCAGTCCTATATTGGCTTCTCCTAGCTTTCGTTAGAGATAATTCTGTGATCTTTCGTCAGCATGATATTCTGATTAGCTTCAGGTTGGTTATTAGTTCATCAAACTCAATTGGAACTGGTTTAGTTTGGAAAAGAGAGCTCATGGATATTCTAATTAAGTAAAAAAAGTTATATGTATATGAAGTTGTAGCTGAAAATTGGTATTTTGTGATTTCGTAGTTAGGATGAGCGAATCCCTTTACAATGTTAAACAACTTGGACAAAATGGCGAAAAGGCAGATGACATCTTTTAAGGGGTTTGCTGAATATGTTGTCTTGTGGATGTGTTTGCAGAGGAAATAAAATTCATCTTTATTCTCTAATTGTTAATACATTTGGTCTTATTGATGATCTCCCATTGTTCTGTTTGTAATTCCATATATACAATTAGTTTGTGTGATCAACATTTGCAGAGAAATAAGAAATCTAATTTTTTAGTTGTTGTTGTTGGTACGCAGGGGAATTTCATCTAAAATTGTCCAATGCGTTTGAATGAGAACAAATCTCTGATCTTGTAGCTGTTCTCTGTTTATTGGATCTCCATGACCTGTTCGCTTTAACTTCTCAAAGAGCCTTAAAGAGTATGGAAATTCTGGTTTTGAAATTGGAGAGGAAGAAGAAGAATAGAAGTTGGGTTCTTCAGAATCTGTGATACAAGAGAGATTGTGCAGAAGAAAGAATAAGCCTTTTTGGTATATTTTTCAACTCTTTTTCCTTGTTTTGGTTCTTGAGAACATGAGAATGGAGTTTCCTTGCAGCTCCAGTCAGCATTTAGGTAGTGATAGGTTCAATGGGGAAGTCAATTGTGGTAATAGCGTAAAGACAGTATCTGTTCTTCAGACAGGAGATGAGTTTTCAAATCAGTTTTGAGGGGTTTTGGTGCTCAACGAAGACTACAAGGTGGTGCTACTAGAAATGTTGAGGGTATTCATAATAATAATATTCATCCCCATCCCCATCCCTGGTGTGTATCTGTTTGAGTTTTTGCATATCTCAGCTACATCTTTGTCTTAAACCAGTGAATCAGTGTTCACATATTTGGTTTTTTGAATCATTTATAGTTTCTAAAACACTTAAAGTTCAAACTCAAAATCAAATTAAACTCAAACTGAAACAATTTATCCACAATATTTCAAAAATAAAAATTTAAGAACCTCATTCTGGTTCTACCATTGGAGTATGTTTTTGTTAAGAAACCCCATGAATATCTAAAGTTTTGATTTTGCAATATTTCAAATATAAATAAGGTTAAGAAGATGCTCTTATCATATGCAAAGGCAAAATCTTAAGAGTCTTTGACCAAATCAAAAGTCAACTCTCCTCAAGTGGTTGCCTTTTCAAATACAAACAAAACACAAAGACCATAAAAGACTAATAATCCCTCTATATATATCATTCCTCTTAATACGACAATCCATAACTTTTCCAGCTTCAAACAAAAATCTCTCAATGGCCAAATCTATAATCACTTCTTGTTTTCCGATAATCCGTAGACGCCAAGCAATTATGATAACTCTCGTTTTCTTCGAGAACGGATCAACCAAAACCTTAAGTAACTTCAAGAAACATGTCGCTGGAGAAATCATGTTTGAGTTTCCTGATCAAATTATTTGCCATGCAGATTCTTTCTTCATCGGTCGTCAGGTTCAAGCTCTAGCCATGGAAGACTATCTCATCCCAGGTCAAACCTATTTCGTCTTACCTATCGAACGTTTCGCCTATAGAATCTTAACCACTTCGTGTCTCTCAATCTTCAACTCTAATCTTAAAAATGTTCGGTCCAATAATCCACCGTTAATCTTCACGGCACCGTCGAGTCCACCACCGTTTGAGTATTCTCAGGGACCAAATGGGAAGATTCTGATCAAAGTTTCTCCGGAATTTATCATGAGTCTTATATGTAAAAACAGGAACAGCATAAAAGAAGAAGAAGAAGAAGCAATAAGTTGTGGGGAAAGCAACGGGATTTGTAATTCTCCCGAGTTACAGAAGCAATATGATCAGCTTGTTGGAACTAAAGAACACATATGGTCACCAAAGTTGCAGACAATCTCCGAGCATAAGATTAGGGTTTCACCATTAAGGTTCTTGGGACTTAATCGATGGCAAGAAGAAGTCAAGTAAGAGCTATGATATCTATTCTGATTCCTTCTCTTGTATTTTGTTTTGGAAAAAAAAATGTAAAAAAAAAAATTAAAAAATGAGAGTAGTTAGTTAAATGTTTGGTTGATATTGTTTGGTTACAATTTAGTCATGCATGAACAATTTGACCAAGTGCATGTTTTTCGGAGTATTTTTTACAAAGTAATATATGAAATTGTTGGGGTGCTTTCAATATGTACATATGATAGATATGGTTCATCCTTGACAATTCAACTAATATTAGAGCATTTCTAGTAGAGGATATCTAATTCATATACATTTATTTAAATAAAGGAAATTTTTAAAAAGAGAAAAGAGAGATTAGAAACGTTTCTCAAATGAGAAATGCTCTAGATATGATGACTCAGCTTTTTTATACCTTTATAAATATTAAAACTTTAGCTAAATAATAAAATAATAGAAAATATATTGTTATTTTATTTGTTAGAAACGTATTTGGAAGTTTAACTGATGTAGATGCTCTTAAACTCTGCATCACATGTCACTGCCTTTGTTTAATGCTCTTCAAAAACAGAAGATGGATTAAAGAAGAAAACAACTAACGACGACTTATTCATCTTTGTCTTCGTATACATGATGATTGCTACGTTTTCAACTTTGAAATTTTCTATTTCGCCAAGAAAGACTTTTTTTTATGGTCAGAGTATGTGTAAGAGCATTTTCAATGTATTATTTTATTTTATTTTTTAAAATGGAATAACTTCAAAATGAAGTTGAATTCTATTCTAACTCTACTCCAAAATAGAGTTGAAAATAAAATAATGATTAAAAATTTGGAATAATGAATAAAATTACTTTATATTTGGAATAATCTCATTTTTTACTTTATTATGAAGTTAAAAATAAAGTAGGGTTAGAGCAATTTCTAATCCAAAATAAAATATAAATTAAAAAATAAAGCAGGGTTAGAGATGATGTAAGTTTCTAGATTTTTTCTTGAATCCGTTAAACATGTTGTCGTTCATCTAGTTGTTTCTCGAGCAGGAAAACTTTGTGATGTTTGGTTCCTCTGAAAAACCCTCTAATCTTTCTCTTAATCGGATCGTAATCAACCATATGACTTGTCTACATGTTTTGTGTATGTTCACTTAATTTCATTGGCATCACGTGGGGTTTATTTCAATTTTAAATTAAATTAGGAGTTACTTTTTTCTCACGTTGGATATAATTTTATTATATATAGAAAAATCTATTTGACAATACACTCTGTTTTAGTTACGATAATAACGTTTATGCCACAAAATAAATAATTTATTTTCCGAGGGCCAAATCCAAGAAAACAAAGTTTACAAAAGAGATTTGATGGCTAAGTGTCCAATTTGACCAATCGGCGGTCTAAGATTCTACTAGCGTATTAATTAGCTCTGATCGGATTTTTGTAGCTGTTTCCATCTTTGCAGGTCTAGAGAAACATGAATAATATAGCTGATACTCTTGCCAAAGTAACAGAACTTGCCTTTAGATTGCAGCTAATAACAATGGAATTTGGCTGCCGTCATCGATTCCAACAACATCTATTTTGTTGTAAACATATATATACACACTTGATATATTTTCGGTTTCCTTCAATGACATCAATAAAGTCATCCTCACGAAATAAAACCTAGAAAGATTCATTGCTAAACTCATTAGAGATCTCACAACAAAACATACCATATGAAGTTCTTATAGTTTTACTCTTAACATGAGGACAAGAGAGAGGCCAGGAATGATTATTTGCTGAGGCTGGACCGAAAACAAGATTAAAGTTGGAGTTAAGTACCTCTGCATTGTGAATCTTGTACTCATGCAGAATTTGATAACAGAGCTTCTCATCAAGGGTGTTGTAGTGTTGAAAGAAATTCCACCGGTCTTATGTAGCAGTTTCTCAACCCGATTAACATAAGACGGTTTTTGGGTCTCAAGAGTTAAGAAATAAAAAGTGAAAGAGAATAACATAACCATCGATGAAGATGAACTTTACCTGTGGGGTCTTTTGTTAAGACGCAGACCCATTGCTTCAAGTTCCTTAGTCAGTATTTGCCTGTGACCTTCACTCTAAAACGGTTTTGGAAGAACAAATAGAGATTATGAAAAAAGAAAAACAAATCCACCAAACAATTCGAATGGACAGCAAAAACCAAAACTCTTGCTTTTGAGGCATCAGCACAAGGTCAGAAGACTTTGCAACAACAATAACCTGATAAACAATACAGTTCCAGTCTAAGTTTATTTCATAACATTCCTTAATATTCCAGATTAGGGAGTAACAAGAAGAAGAATGAATCGGATTTAAACCTGCCTCCTTCTGAAACACCTTCGATAATCCCAGCAATTGAATTTTGGAGTCATTGTAATGGATTACTCCAGGGATGCATGTAAGAGTCGTAAATTCATACGTCAGAATGTGTGCCAGTTAACATTGTCACAAGCGTACACTTTCCAACGCATTTCTTCGATCTTCTGATTTTCCTCTTCTCTTCCTTGCCAGAGTTGTCTCACACATTCCTTAAGTGCACTATCAAGATGACTATTTCGATCCTCAAGAGCCGAAACCTTGCTTACAGACTTTCTCTGCCTTTTCCAAACCTAAATCAGGCAAAATAGCCATCACGAAACAGAGTATCATTAACCAGATTAACTAACTCGGTTTAACACTAAACCAGATTATACCAAGTCTATTAGCTTTTTCGTAATCCACATTTTGTTTTTCTTAATGGTTTTAGCTTATATTTTTTCTCTTTATACTTCTTTCTTTTCTTATATATTTTAATAAAACCATGTTATTACAAACAGATTAATTCACTAACTTAAATTTATTATTATATAATCTATGTATAGGTTAATAATATTCAATTATCTAACAAATCTAGTATATTATGTGATATGGTTTCAATATATAAATATTTTAGAATCTTATTCGTTTAAATTTAAAATTATTTTTATTTTAATATATATAATTTATTTTAAATATATATGTAAAAATATTATTTAGAATCAATAGACTAGCTTATTTTAATGATGTTTTCTAATCATAAAATTATAAATATATCAATAAAATTATTAATTTTAATTATACTAAAACTAAAAATTATTTGTGCTCTACATAAAAAACATGTCTAGATCCGCCTCTGCCTACAACAATGTCAATCCAACGATAGTGTATGAGGTTTAATCTGCGATTGGCAATTGATTGATAAATTCTTCTATATAGTGTTTGCATAGAGAGAAGGTGTCTAGCTTCTTGGAACATTGTTTGCACATCACCAAACATTTCAATAAGTTCATCATTTTCAATGTCTCAGGGAACTGAATCGAGTCTTTGATGGTTTTCGTAAACATATAAGTCTTTATGTTCGTCTATCTCATATTCAGCAGGTGTCGTGGAACATCGTAAATCTTCAACAACCGCAAACACGGCGGTGATAAAATCATAATACAACCAACAAATATTGAGTTTTTGATTTTGGATCTGGATGAGGGCTGGTTCAATGATTTGGAATATCTTAAGCGAAATTAAAAATATAATTGTTAACCAAAAAAATAATATTTCTAAAAGTCCATACTATTATTCTTATTATATTTAAAATCTAAATATCTAATATTAGAACTATATATACTTTAGTTGTCAATATATTTTTAAAGATGTTTATACTACTAAATTTAATTGATATAGGAAATGAATATTGTTTTGTGTAATTTTAGAGACATAACTAATTGTTGCAAGTTTTTCGTTTAAACTACTTTATACACCCATTTTAACATAAAAGTAATGGATCCACATAACTATAATCACATGTCACTGCCTTTGTTTAATGCTCTTCAAAAACAGAAGATGGATTAAAGAAGAAACACAACTAACGACGACTTATTCATCTTTGTCTTCGTATACGCATGACGATGGGCCGATGGCTACGTTTTCAACTTTGAAAATATCTATTTCGCCAATAAAGCCATTTTTTATGGTCAGAGCAGGTGTAAGTTTCCAGATTTTTCCTTTAATCCGTTAAACATGTTGTCGTTTATCATTGGATTAAATTGGATGTATATATATATAGTTTCTCATGATTCATGAAGTAGGAAAACTTTATGATGTTTGGCTCCTCTTAAAACCCTATAATATTTTCTCTTAGAATCAACCTTATGACTTTTCTACATGTTTATGTACGTTGACTCAATTTCATTGCCATCACGTGTGATTGATTTCAGTTCCGAATTAAATTACGAGTTATATTTTTCTCACGTTACGTTGGATATAATTTTATCATATTTAAAAATAAATATTTAACAAAATACTCTATTTTTTTAGTTACGACAATATATCATCTATGATAATAAATAATTTATTTTTGGAGGGCCAAATCCAAGAAATTAAAGTTTAACAATTTACAAAGGAGAGTTGATGTCCAAGTGTACGTACAATTTGACCAGTCGGCGGTCTAAGATTAGTATAGCTAGTGGGCAAGTAAACGATTTTGTATTAGAGAGTTTATTAGTCAAATGCTATGACAAGTATGTTCGTGGTTGAATGACGTACGTGATAACTGATGAGGAACTCTTTAGCAAAAATATACTAGTCGTTGATAATATATGATGCTCTTAAATGAGAATGTATAGAGTAACTTGGAGAATTGATTTTTTAAAAATATCTTTGTGATAAACAATTCGAGTGTCAGAATGTATACAGTAAACGTATGGTTTATATAAGAAAGATTTGTACCAAAATGGTGTTTGGGTAGAATGGTCGATGGATAAGGTACGAATGCTTATGCGCATAGCACGCTCACTTGTCTCATCATACGTATTTTGGATGCAAGCGCCATGCATTTGTCACACTAGAGGATAAAATATCGGCGGCATTAAACGTTTATTCACTTATTTGTAGTATCCAATTTTTGTCGTTTGGGGCATAAACATAATACAATGAATATGTTATGGATTTAATGTCTTTGGAAAAAAAAGGTTTAAAATGCTGAAAGTATATATAGTAGATTTGATGGATTTAGTGTCTGGAGATTTAACTAAACGTCGGTCCCTTCTAAATGTATTAGTAGATTTTAAGGGGCTCACTTATACCAAAAAATCAAACCGTTAAAAGTTATCCATATTATGAACCGATGAATCGAACCGGTCAGTTTGGGTTCCGGTTCGGTGCTTTAAATGGTTTTTTCCTTAAAAGGGGAAATTAGGCGCGTAGGGCCAACGCATGTCGGAGGGAAGTGAGACAGCACGCCACCTCCGCCGATTAGGCAAAGAAGCATTTGTCTTTGTCTCTCTCTCTGAGCAAGTCTCATTAAGCTCCATTATTGGTTTTCCTTTTGGTTTTTGCAAACATTTTCTTCTCTCGAGCCCCGTGTCTCTGTTCCTTTTCTTTACCTTTTGTCATAAATCTACTGCTACATGCTTTTATTTTCTAGTTTTTTTACTATTATTTTGAGAATGTTTCACTTTTTTTTTTACTTCCGTGAAATCTTGTAACCATTCACCGACTCCAAAAAATATCGTATTCAATAGTTCGCTTCAGGTAAAGATTGAAAACAATTGTTACAATGATTAAAGATAGGAAAAATATTCAGTTCCTTGGTTTGTTTCTTTCAACAATAAGCTATTATTCATATCCGAAACAGATGGTGATACAACGATAGCATTAATATAGATTATATATATTTCGTTAATTTTTGGATTATAAAAGTCAGAACCTTAGGTTTTAGAGTATACTTTTGAGCTTCCAACATTGTTATAAAGATAGGTAGGTAGGGACTTGTAACAGAACTAAGTGGGTTTCCCCCAAATTGGTAACTAGTCTTTTTCTTTTTCTTTTTGCGTTTTCTCAAATATATTTGTTTGTTAACTTAATAACACTAGAAACACATCATGGTGACATGTGATATGTTTGAAAGACATTTTACTTACTGATATATTTGAAAGACATTTTACTTACTGATATATTTGAAACTTAACACACATGAACAACTAAAACATAAGAGCATAGCAGCATACTTATAGAAACAAAGTGTGTGTTTAGCTATGAAAAAAATAGAATTGTGGGTTTTACGTTAGAACAAAGATCAAAACAGGATCGAAAATGCCTCAAAAGCAAAAATTATTTAAGAAAGGAAAGACCTTAAAAGAAAAGCAATGATTCGACGGCCGCAAAGCGTGGCGAGGAGCCGACGAACATTTTTATTGAAAGGGTTCTTTCACGTGCATTGCTCAAACTAATTATTCTCCTTTTAAAGCTTTTTATGTTAAAAAACAAAACAAAATATAAGGCGACTTTATTTATTTAATTGCAATTAAAACTACGTAAAAATATGCATAAAATAAATTCAGAACTACCTCTAAATACTTAATCTGAACGATTTTGGTAAAACTGAATTACTATTATCACTGTGTGATGTATAATTTATATAGATGTCAAAAGAATAACATAGCAGTAAAAAACTACCGTATCTATTGGGTCTTTGACAAGATGTATATATATATATATATATATATTTTTTCATGATATATTGATATCTTGGAAGCAATTTTCATCGCTTGTTGAAAACTTACAAAAGATTCACAAAAACAAAAGACAAACAAGGAAGTTTGCTTATAGATGTTGATAACCGACTCAACATTTTGTTGTAATAATTGTACACCAAATTTTGAATTTGGGGTTTTCCATGGTTTATACTATCATCAATACTGCGGCCTTTTGTTTGTTTCATACTTTTTGTGGACCATATGAAGTAGTAGTGTTTTTGTTTTTTTCTCTCATACAACTCGATCCAACAATGTGGGAATGGTGTTTATACAGAACCGGGATATCATCGTATATGTGGTCTCTGTTTTTTTCCTACTCAGATGTGTCGGTAACAGATGAGATATTAAAAAATTTCCATAGCCGGAATTACTCATCATTACATAGCAAAATGACAATAATGTGTATGGTTATTATGGGCCTTATAGCACGATGACAATATTGAATTATTGATTATTCATGACCTCGAAATCTGAGACAATGTATAAGTTGTAAACTTATAATGGAAGATCTAATGACAATAGAAGTTGTGTAATAAGTTTCTTAATTTTGAAAGAGTGATTCAGTCATTTTTTTGTGTGTAGGTTGATGCTGTTTGTCGCCGTTGATTGTTAATTCTCATTCAAAATACTTATAAATAAAGTTTTCATTCAAAAGACTTATAAACAATGTAAAAGATATGTATTTAGGTTAGGGTACTTAAGCTGATAGATAGAATTTTTTTTGTGACTAGCGGACCATGGGACCTTTAAAGAGTGAACCGGTGCAGCCGGTTCTTGTACGCAAGTGGAGCCACGCGCACGAGTGCTGGTGGTGAACTTCGTCATCTGATTAAAAATAATAATTATTTTAGTCATAAAAACATAAGTACTAAATATTTTTAAAATTAAACTTCAGCTAAAATCCAAAAGCAAAGGAGAAGAAGGCATCATGTGCCATTTCTTATTAAAAAGTAAAATAACACAAATAAGTACTAATAGCTAGTCCAAAAATAAAATAAAATAATATTACAAAAATATTCACCTTCCTCTATCTTTCTGCAATTGTCCTGGATGATTATTAGAGAGAGACAGGAACAAGGAGCAGAAACAATCTAGAAGAAGAAAACAAAAACATACACTATTGTTTTTAAGAAGAAGAAGATCCACAAGAAACCCCAAAGATTACTAGAAAAATATCAGTTTTTTAAAAAGAGAGCTGGAGACAGAAAAGTCAGGATTTTTTTAGAGAGACGAAAGCCAAAGAAGAGTCGCAGTCTTGAGCAGAGAGAGGGAAAGACAGTGACAGTAGATTTCAAACAATCTTTTCAGACTTGATTTCGTTTTTTTCTTTTATAGCAAAATGTTCTCTTCATCTTAGATTTGTGTTATAGACATTTGGAAGCTGTGTAAGAAATAATTTTATTTTTTATTTTTCTTTAATTTCTGAGATTAGGGTTTTGAGTTTAAGATCAGCTGTGGCTACAACGAGGAGGCATAATCTGCCAACGTCAGATTCCGGTGCCTTCACCGACTGGGCAGCGACAACAACGACGACATCTTCTCGCGCCACCGAGGATCTATCTCTTGGTTTCAATGCTGGTCCCACCGTCGTCCACGGTGGTTTAGGCTCAGCTTCCGCCGCCGCCGGTGTTCCTTCATGGCATCCCGGATCTTCTGTCCGTTACGGCTTACCATCATCGGCGGCGGCGACGGAGATGGGTATGGTTGGTTTACGAGACGTCTTTCTTGTTGCTCCGGCTTACCACCACCAGAACGCCGGAGTTTTATCTGGATCCGATCAGATAAACAGTAATGCTGCAGCGGCGGCGTTAGGCGTCGGTGTGATTCCTCTTCTCACGGCGGGTCAGCCGCAGCAAAACGTTGAAGACACCGACATTAACTTCCGGAGATGGCAGAACAACATGGACAACAACCAAACGCAGTATCTTCACTTCAAGAGTAGTACTACTAATAACCAGACAACAACGGTCGGAACAAGCTCGAACAACTCGGGTTCTGGCTCAGGTGCCTCGGGTACTGCCACGTGTCAAGACTGTGGAAACCAAGCCAAGAAAGAGTGTAAGCAGAGGCGGTGTAGGACGTGTTGTAAGAGCCGTGGCTTTGATTGCTCTACTCACGTGAAGAGCACGTGGGTCTCTGCTGCTCGGCGGAGAGAGAGGCAGGTCTTGCCTAACGTCAATCAAACGTCGTCTCTTTCGACCTCCTCCGGGACTAAGAAGCCGAGGATTGTGGGGTCTCAACAACAACAAGCCACTTCTCATACTTCAACTTCTAACACGCCTCCTCAAAGTTTCGATACTAGCTCTAGTCGTCAAGGTATTATTATCACATTTCATTTTTTATATACATCTATCTATATGATTTCATGTATGATGAATATAAATAACTATGTATGCATGCAACACTCATATATAGCCCTTATTGATGTCAAAGGTTTTAGGATTCTTGGTTTCTGAATAAAACATAATTTATACCATAGATCGGTTTGATTTTTCTGACTAAATTCTTTTTACAAGAAATTTTATCATTAAGGTCTCTCATGTTCAGTTCATGTTTTTAGTTGGTTATGGAAAACTGAGATCGTTCAACCATATCAGAATTTTAGTCAGTTTTAGAATCGGTTAGTTTGGTTCGGTTTCAAATCGGATTGGTTTATCCAGATTAAAATCTCTTATGTTATGTATTTTGATAATGATGTTTTATGTATGCAAGATGGAGGAGGGTCAAAGGAAGCGTTGCCGGGGCAGATTAGGGCCGCGGCAGTGTTCAAGTGTGTGAGAGTGACGGCAGTGGAGGACGGGGATGACGAGTACGCGTACCAAGCGGTGGTGAAAATTGGTGGCCATGTCTTTAAAGGCTTCTTGTACGATCAAGGGCTTGAACCCAAAGAAGGTTTTCCTAATATGTCGGATTTGCATTTAGGTGGTGGAGCCAATAACCATAACGGAGCGTCTACCTCGCAGCCTATTCTCGACCAGCCAAATGTCTATGGTGCTGGTGGTGGCGGTTCAGGTGTTGGGTTTTATGCTTAAACCAAAATCCATACAAATATTATTTGAAAGAAAAGATGTTTATCCTCTTTGATGTTTTTTTTTTCCAATGGGGTTGGATACAAACAAATAGTTCATAACTTCTTTTGTATGAATCTGTCCATGTGGACGAAACTACTTCTAATGCTGCTATAACGTTGCAACAAACTTCATCGAGAGATGTTTTTTTATAAACTCATTTGGTGGTGAAATGTTTTGCTTTTGGAAAACCGAAATCATAACTACTTCTCTTGTTTTAGTATTTTGATATTCCATTAATTTTCTTTAACATATTTCATTTTAAAAATGTTAGTTCTATTTTTTATTTTTTTTTGGGTAGAGTGTTAGTTATATTATTTGGATATTTAAGTTATTTTCATAATCTTTATCAATAATTTTATTAAAAAAAACTAAGTTGGCCGATTGTTTTGTTCTCAATTGTCAGCAGCCCATATTAATGTACCAGTGAGAACAACACTAAATGCTATATATCCTTGATATGCATCGATTCATGAGTTATCCTCATCCAATTTTAGGGTTTAAAAGCTGTTTTTGCTATAAACTGACTCACTGAGCCTATTTGTGCACTTTTTAGCGTTACTATACTCATTGACTTGGTTAAATTACACAAGAGACTTGCAATCTTGTGGCTTTTACCTTTGGCACGTTGGTGTGCACTGTATACTGTATACGTATACGATCCCTATTTCCCCCTTTATGGTTCGAACCATATTTACATTTTGAATTTATATGGGCGTTACAGCATAGTTCTCGTTTGGGGTGTCAACTTCTTTCGTCATTTCACAGTCAGATCTTTTTTTTTAAACACAACTGTGCCTAAAAGAACACACTTAATATTGTTTGGACACGACCTATGTATTTTTATAAATATAATTGCAGTAGGCAAGACTTCTAAATCATATAAATATTCGGTGAAATCAATATTACATTTGAGAACCTCATTCAAAATCTTTTCTTCCAAATTAATTTGAATGTGAACCTAACTAATTGAACTCTCATATGTTTACCGATTTCTTTATGGTAGTAGTAGTAAGCACTAAGCATAGTAGGAATAAAGCCAACAAATAAATAATTCAATATATTCCTTCAAACACTCCACCATAAAAATAATAATACTAAAATTCGACTGTGCCGTAGGCTTTATAGGGTTTAGGCTTTTTGAACTTTCGAACGTAATATTCGTCCCCCCTCGCAAGAAAATGATAGTATCTATTACAGATCTGTATTTTTAAAAATAAATGTTTTTTGGTTACATGTGTATAATAGTTTAATTAAAAATGCTCATCAAGTTAAAAGATTGATTAGGAGATTCAGCATAGAATACCATGTGAAATCATTAATCGAGTTTTGTGATCTATGTATAGGATTTGTTATCCACTACGTATTTTCACAATACTTGTAAAAAGTATATCTAGACGACCCATCCAGTATAATCATTACACATAATATACTATATAGTGTAGTAGATAATTACACACTATATAGTTATTAAGCTATCAAATGGTTAGAGTCCATTATATAATCATGTTGGATCGAGCCATCAAGGGCTATTGAGATTTTTTTTTTTATAGCTAAGCAAGTCTCGACTGTTTTGAAGATTATGCTACTGGTTGTTTCTTTTCTTTACACGGGTTTGTAGAAAGTATAAGTAAGTTTTTTGAAAAAGTTATCAAAACTACATTTTTTGTTCTCCCCTTCATTTTTTTCTCTTGCGAGGTCCTTTTTAAATAGAAACATACAAGGAATAACAAAAGGTTGAAAACAACAAAGGAAATAGAGGTTAGCTAGGATTAGATTTGGCGGTGATAAGCTTTGACCAAGTTTAAACAACGGTGAGGATTTGAGAATTTGGGACTATTAGGGTTTAGATTTTGTGACTAAAGCTTTGTGAGATTGAACAAAGCTTATAACGATACTTTTGGTTCAGAATGTTGATATGAAGTGAACACGTAAAAAGCTTATAAATTTTTTGTTTTTTTTTTAATAAATTATATCTTATTATTGAAAATGGATTATCAGAACCAATTATATGTTATCCAAAAGTGCTAATCGCCTGTTTACCCGAAGATTATTGAACTCCATCCTCAATTTAAAAGTTGTTTAGACTTCCTTAAACAATAATAGGCAGCATAACCTTCTTAACAAAGAATGAGTGGGGGAATTGTTCGATAAACAAATAAAATAAAATTATCCATCACATCTAACATAAAGAGACACATTGCGTCAGTCTGCATCAGAATGAGACTATGCTGAAAGGGTTACAAAATGATTATTTCGCCAACTGTGAAAACGTTTATTAATTATTTTAAAAGTGTTTATCTATCCTAATAAGTAATAACCACGAAATGTTTGGTGAAAGTGAAAGGCATGTGCAGTAACGACGTGACGCTAAAGGATAAAAAATACGAGTCCGTAAATCAAGAGGTGCATGGATTTGCCTAAGAGAGATTCATTCCCTTCGGACTAAACCAAAATTAGTAATTATAACTCTTACTTAATTTATTTAATAATGTCAGTATTTAGGTGAAGGGATGGTGCACTGCACAGATCTTTTAAAAAACGAAGAAAAAGGAACAAGGCACCGAAAGATTATCACTTTAATTCTCCTGGATGGATCTATGATTCCAGTTCTAACAACTACTATAGTCTAGCTAACAAACCAACAGTTCACCAAACTAGAGAATGATGGAAACTGATTCATTTGTACTCATAATTAGAAATGGGTTTATCATAGACTTGTAGTTTAGTAGTTTTGCATGTTAAACCGAAATCTTTGGGAGTTCTCAAAACTTGTCTAGCTATAAGAGAAGGATTGTCGAAGGTGTCTTCTTTGATACCCTGTGGATCTCCTTTGCAGTCTTGGCCACTCGGTTGGCTTACCAGTAGCTTGAACAAGCGTGGACAATGTCTCGTTAATTTGGGGTTTTGAACTTGTTCACTTTGATAGTGATCATACGTCATTATTTCACTTTTTTTCATTTGTTTTTTTTTCTGAAGTTCATAGAAAAGGGACACTTGAAACTATATAGTTTATTCTTAATTTGGCTTACCACCATTATTAATTCAAAACTGAAATCTAATTAAAAATAAAACCAAACTCATAACTGGTCCAGCCCAAAATCAACTGAACAAGTTTGTGTGTTGTGGTTATTACAAACCCTTGTTGAATTTATATAGTTCCAGTTCTAACAACTACTAGTCTAGATACCAAACCAATCCACAATACAAAAGCTCACCTTTAAAACACACAGAGAGAACAACTCAGGACGATGATGATGAAGATGTCTGAAAAAGTCAGGTGACAGTGATATTTTCAAGCTCCATTTGTGTAACAGTCATTCTGATAGCATCTATAACATCCATCTTCTGCGCACCAATGGCTTCATCCAGTGGAATCCGCTCGTACCTACAAATTTTTCAAGTTTCTAATGGTTCAACTTAGTTTCTCTCCCTCCTATAGGTTAGTTAAGAAGAAAGATTCAAAGAGACAAACCGATTCATAAGACTTATACTAGCTCCTGCTAAGATCAATGTCTTCACAACCTGTAAAGTAGCTTTCCAGTTACTAAACCAGAGAAACAAAACACTTTCCAAGCACAGACACATAAGTTGTATTGGTTATTATTATACCTCGACATGACCATTCGCGCATGCCCAATGTAGAGGAGCATTTTTCTCATCATTAATAGCGTTAACATCCTACTCCCCAAAAACAAAACCTCAATCAATGAAATGATCTATTAAGACATTAAAATTAGCGGGGGTTTTTTTTTCTTTTCTTACCACTCCTTCACTGATAAGATACTCCACTATTGTCATATGTCCATTCGCTGCAGCCATATGCAGCGCTGAGAAGACAACAAAAAGACAAAAAAGATAGAGTTAACTAATTTTAGCAGATGAAATGTGCCAAAGGTACAATCTTTTCGCAACATTAGTTCCAAATTCACCTATATCTCTATCTATACGAGTACTTCACACATAACACATTCCAAGTATTGAGCAAGAGTTAAAGGTGAGGAAATTGAAGATAGAGCTATTAAGCCTAAAAAACTTGAAACTTTAGAAGAAACAGAGAATGTAATAAGAAACCTGTTCGGCCTTGGGAATCACGAGAGTCAAGAGAGACACCATGAGAAGCCAAGCTTTTGAGATCATCAATATCATTGTATCTAGCAGCCTGTAAATCAAAAACACACAAACAAACTTAAGATTTAGCTGACCTTATTCATAACAATAATTCAGAGGACGAAGAGAAGCTAAAACCCATAAGTGGGACATTGAATCGATTGGAGAAGGTCCAAGGATAAATAGACGGAGACAGACCTCGAGCAAGTCCTCAACTTTCTCTGCTACTGCGATCGTATCTGCTCCCATCTTCCACCTGGACAATACTAATTTCAATTTGAGGGTTTCTGCTCTCCGACGCCTAGTCTGAGGTTATTGTCCGAAATATTTATGTTCGGCTCTCCGATTTAGTTATGTTTGGGAATTAATAAAAGGAAGGTTAACTTTAAATTAAATCAAATTATGATGAAAATGATTTGTTTTGATGTGTATATAAATTTAAATTTACAATTCAAAATGTTTTTTTTTCCGTCTAATTATCAAAACAACCCTTTTTTAGTTGTATGGACCATTAAAATCATAAACATAATAAAAAAGTTATTTTTATTTTAAGTTTATAGTATTAAAAGTCGTGAAAATATAAAAACTTAGGACCGCTAGGTATTTTATTTGGTCGCATGTGAGCACCGCTTAATTTCTGGTGTAGAAGTCGCGAAGTCGTATTCATTAATTTAGGGTCTTGCCTCTTCTACATCTATCTCCTCGGGCGTTTCCACCGGAGGATCCCGAGTCCTCTTTTTTTTTTTTTAATTGTGAGGTGTCTGAATCATTCTCATCTCTGAACTCGACTGTTGTTCGTTAGATTGCTGAATTAGGGTTTCCGTGTGCTGGCCGAGGAACAACTTTTTCCCTTCTTATTACCTTATCTTTCGTTTCCAGATCCATTTTTTTTTTCTCTTTCGCCGCTATGAGTTCCTCAATCCAGATCGTCGATGAGAAGCCAGTGGAAGTTTTGTCTCTTCAAGATCAGGTTTGTTCTCGTTTTTGTTGCTGTGTGGTTTTGATTCCCTCCATCTTTAGCTCTTGAATTTTTCGATTTCATTGCTTAATTGATCTATAAATGCTCTGAGAAATTAGGGGTTTCGTGAATTTATTTATGCTTTTGCTATCTTGACCTCCCTATTAGCTTTGTGCATAATGTATACGTTTAAATTTTGAGTCTTTGGTCGGATTCATGGCTAGATGAATTTGGTTCCGTATTCTTATATATCCGTAACAAAACTCTTTAGGATGATGTTGATGAATATCTTTATAACTCGTTAACGAGGTTGATTCAACATGTGGTTTGCTCTGTTTAGATTGAAAAGAAGACTGAAGAAGTGAGTAATGAGACGAGTTTCGGGAACCATGGCGGTTGTTGTGCAATATGCTTGGATACAATACCTCTTCAAGAAACAGCTATGGTTAAAGGCTGTGAACATGCTTACTGGTAAGTATTTTTCTGGGATATCCTTATCAATGAAGCCATTGGTTTGTATGATCACTTTTAGTTCTCAGCTCTGACTTTTTTCATATCAATCTTTATAGTGTGACGTGCATACTCCGTTGGGCTAGTTACAAAGAGAAGCATACATGTCCACAATGTAAGAATCCATTTGATTTTCTCAATGTCCACCGTACTCTCGATGGAAGGTAATATCTACATCTGGCTATATTTACTGTGCCTTTCTTGTTTTACTCTTTGACATCATTGTCTATGTTTCCTTCCTTTCTAACTAGTTTTTGTCTGTTATATTTTCACTACAGTGTTGAAGATTTCATGTTCGAGGAGAGTGTCTGCCTTCTCCTGAGAGCATCATGGTTTATTTCACTGGAAGCAGTGGAGAGGGTTTCAGATGATAGTTTCAATTATGATTTTGAGATTCCACCTGAGTATGAAGAGGAAGACGAAGACGATGACCTTGATGAGTTTTATTTTCACGGCTCAAATCTTCGTCTAGGAAACAGGAGGTGGGGTGACAATGGTTTTGTCAGAGCAGGCCATCAAGAAGCAAGACCGGTCCAAAATAAGAACCGAGGTGGCAAAGCTACTTCTGCCTCTGAATCTGGCTCTTCCTCCTCGAGTGAGCCAAAGGACAAGACTGTAACAGGAAAGCGGGCGAAGAGGGCAATGAAGCGTGAAGCTGCAAACAAAGCTGCGGAAGCATTAGCAGCTGCAAAGCACGAGGCCCATTTGGTTAGGTTTGGAAGGAAGTGAAATGTGGTTTTATCTCTGTAAATTTAAATCAACCCCAGACCCAAAATCCTCTGACTTCCTTTATACTTGAGAATCTGTACAGCAGTAGAATCTAATAATGGTAGAAGAGCAAAACTTTGCCGAACCTTTGTCTTTGAAAATCCTTTGCTAGATGTGATTCGTTTATTCTGAAACTTTCTTGGTCATTGGTTTAATGAGTGAGTGACACTATGTGAAAATTTATAATATGGGATGAGGATTTAAGTGGTTATGGACCTTAATGATGATGATGAGTGGGTTTTGGTGGGGTCTGCTGCATTTGACTTTGGCCAATTTTTGGGTGGTGCAAGCTGCAATCCTAAGCAAATTATCAAAGCGACATTTATAAATTGATTACAAAAAATGATAAAACTTGTCAATCCCTTACCTACCCCATTAAGACCATGGAATAATTAGTTCAGGTCAACTTTGTTGACGAAATTGGAGTGTTGATTGCCGTTAGTGACTGAACCTGCTCAAGGTTGTTTAATCATATTCTTCTGTGAGAATTGAGAAGTGTGGTTAGATCTTTTCTTCATAATCATCATTGTTTCTCATCATAATGTTCTTTTTATCTTCTTGAAATTTCTCTTCCATTACATAGCTCCTGAATTTCCTCAAAGCGAAAGCTCTTCTTGCTTCACCAGCACTTCTTTTTTTCTTTTTCTCATGACTTCCCTTTGAGGTCATGCTACTGTTCAGCTTCAAACACATTCTAAACGTTAAATAATCTTAAATCTTTCTCTAGTTCTCTTGATGTTCTTGTGAACATAAAAAAGCACAACTCTTTACTTTGACCATCTCTCTCTGTTCTGTTTTTTTGCTTCCTTATGGAATCTCTGAAGCAAGCTTCTTCTTCTAGGTTCTGTTACCATCAAGGAGGCTTCTCAGGCGTTCTCCAAGTGTTTGTTCACAACGCAAGAAACATCCACAACATCTGCATCTACGATAACCAAGACGTCTACGCCAAATTCTCTCTCACTTACAACCCTGACGACA
This sequence comes from Cardamine flexuosa, assembly GCA_963555745.1. Lineage (NCBI taxonomy): Eukaryota > Viridiplantae > Streptophyta > Magnoliopsida > Brassicales > Brassicaceae > Cardamine > Cardamine flexuosa. The sequence goes on along the minus strand of OY743216.1, from coordinate 4,122,249 downwards.
CAATCTCCACCAGGATCATCCACAGAGCTGGCAAAAACCCTGAATTCAACCAGAAGCTTATGATCGATGTGACTCAGATCGATGCTGCTGTCCTCAAATGTGAGATATGGATGATGAGCAGAGCTAGACATTACATGGAAGATCAGCTTCTTGGTTTTGCCCTTGTCCCAGTCTCAGACATCATTGGTCAAGAAAGTGTCACACAAGACTACAGTCTCTCATCCACTGATCTTTTCCATTCCCCTGCTGGTACCGTGAAGCTCACGCTTTCCATTGTTAACCCTTCTTCTTCATCAAGCAATCCCAAGATTAACACTTCTATTTCTTCCGAAGTCGTGTTGCTTGACCCGCAAGTCTCTGAAGCAGTGGATTACACGAGGATTGAGTTCCCTGACATCAATGTTGTTAACGAGAACAAACAGATGGTAAGAGAGTACTTCAATGGATTGAATCTCAGATCCGGAACTGCTTCTTTTCTCTGTCTTGGCTCAACACATGGATCACCAGAAACCGACATAACAATGGTATGTTCGGAGGAGAAAGAGCTTTATGGGAATGGAAGTTTTATGGCTTCTTCTTCAACGACAACAAGCTTAAGCGATGACAAGAACACAGCAGATTCAAACGAGAAAGATATGGCAGAGGTTTTAAGAAGAAGGAGTAGCAAAGAAGGAGGAGAAGAAGAAGAAGACGAAGATAAGAAGATGAATGAGGAAACAACGATGCAGAAACAAATTGCTGAGATGTATATGAGAAGTATGCAACAGTTTACTGAGTCTTTGGCAAAGATGAAGCTTCCTATGGATCTTCATAATAAGCCACATGACGAAGATCACAACAACACTTCAACTCAGATTCAGAATCGGAATAATAATGCTAATAATAATAATGGAATGGAGAAGAAAAAAGAAGGGTCTCGTGTCTTTTACGGTAGCAGAGCTTTCTTTTGATGGAATCATCACCAACACACTGCAAATAAGTTTATTAACATTTTAGCTTCTTTGGCTAATCGATTTTTATGTAATTTTGGGCATTGATCTACGGATTTTTACAAGAACATGTGATTGAAACATAATTTTAAAATTTAAAGATTACGTTTGACATTATAAGCAAAAAATCCAAATAAGAAAATCGAACTAGATCAGACAGATAAATAATGGTTTGTGTTTAATCATCCGGATCTTAAAAATAAAATTGAATAAGCCCAATAGACGAAGCTTCAATACTTCTGGCCCATTAATAGGCCAATTAAGAATTTGTCAATTCAATTTCGCATTCTCAAATCCGAGGGCACTACAATCCGGTCCAGAGCTGAACTGAGAAAATTGATAGCCGACTTTAATGGATTCTCAATCTCCGGCAAACGAGTCCTCCCCGTCGACGGCGCCATCAACCGTCGGGGACCTAGTTCCTTTTTACTCCAATTATATTTGGAATCGCCTTGCTTCCTTGTTTCCTACTTCTAATTCTATTCTGCTCGGGAAAATCTCCAATCTCTATCGCCAGACTGTTACGAGAAAACGTCATGTTTACTTTCCTCTTCCTCTACCCTCAAGTTCGTCTACGTAAGTTTCTTCTCTTCGATTATACTTTCTATGTCTTTTGGTAGCTTTCTTCGTTACTACTGTTTGATGATCGCGGCTAGGAATTTATCGTTTTTTTTTTTTTAGTTTCGTGTTTGTTAGATTATATCTCTGGCGGAAAAAAAAATGACAATGTGAAGACTCTTTTGACTTTTGAGCAAACTAACATTTTTGATATCTTCAGGATTACAAGCAATATCTCGGCGGATACATCTAGGATTTATGGTGTTTTGGAAGAAATAATGGCTGACGTCCTCGAAAATTTGCATGATATTCAGAAGAGTATAGATTTTTGGCAATCTAGAGCTGAGGTGAATCAACAGAACATTCAATGAGATGTGTACCTTTTTCTTTTTACTGGATTTATGTTGTGAAGATCTTTCATTTAATTGGTTTTCTTGGCTTTCTGTTTGTTTGTATTGACCACAGGGTTCCAATGCTCGAAAAGCTTACTTCATGATTTTCGAGAGAGGACCAGTAGCTTTTGTGAACGAGAGTACCAAGTTTGTTAGCAAAAGCCTCAGTGAGGATTCTGCAATACAGCATCTTTCTCAGTCGTCTTCATCTCACATGTCGGATAGGATGCGGGTCTTGCTGGAGTTAAGATCTGCGCTCGCTTCCTTTCTTGCCCAGGTTGTCATCAAAATTTTAATTCCTTTTTAGCTTAAGTTCTGTGCTTGTTACATAGCATTTTTTTGCATGTTTGACATACTAATATCACTACTTTCAATTTGGCTCTCTAGCTTTATGTTGAATTGGATAAAACTGGTCAAGATCTTGTGAAGAACCCAGAAAAGTCGCTGCCATCATTGTTGGCTGTTATCAATGGATTGTTTTCAAACTTGGAGGAATCTTTTAGCCATTTACATGCTGAGCGTGAGGTAAACACACTGAATTTGATCTTACTTCGCGTTGGCACTATCTTCAAATGTCTGACCTATTTATCACTCTGATGGATCTTAGTCTTCTGTTTCTAGATTTCTCTTACTCGTATTTATTGACTCACATCCCGTTTGCAGGGTGATTCTTCTGTTGATGGAAGTTACCCAATGCCTCTTGTATTTGATCGGCTGCCTGAAGTTAATGAAGAAGGATCCCAGTGGACTGATTGTGAACTTACAGATGCAATCAACCTGGTTCATAAGAATTTGGAGAAACTTAACTCGTATTTATCAGTTATGGTAGGTGTGGCTGTAGTCTATGTATCGTTGGCCAGCATTTTTGTGTACAGAAATCATCATGTAAAGATAAAGATCTTTCATTTGACGTCAACTCTGAGAGTTTTCCTTCTTGCATATCTTTTTAAATAGGTAGGGAAACATCGAAAGCCAAGGAGGATGACCCTGTACTGGGTCCGGTATACATGTGGTGCAGTTGGGCTCTCTGTTTTCTCTATATGGCTACTACGTCATAGTAGTTTGATGGGAAGTTCGGACATCGAGAATTGGATTCGTGATGCAAAAGAAGCAACGATAAGTTTCTTCAGTGATCATGTTGAGCAACCGGTTTGTTCTTAACCTTGCTCAGATTTTAGGGAAGAACAGTGACTTTTATTTCTGTTCCAAATGACTAGTTCCATAAAATAAAACTCTATTAAAGAATAGGAGTACAAAATGATAGCTATTGCAACTCTCAGTTTGATCTGGTCCAAAATTAAAGTGTGATGAGTAAAAATAATTGAGTTATTAGTTTGCTACATGACATTTTGGTAGCCTGGAATTTCTGAATAAGTTTCCTGATTTTTGCAGCTGCTTTCCATTCGGGATGAGCTTTTTGATACTTTCCGGAAAAGGCACAAAGGTGTTATGGAAACTCAAGAAGTGCAGCTGACACAAGACTCACTGCATAGGTTGATATTCATATCCTTGTTGATTCTTTTAATCCTGGCTCCAATTGTTTGTTATTGTATATGTGTGTTCGCCGTTCCCTTTTCATTATGCCATAGCAATTCACTTGTTATATTCATATGGAGTTATTGATCTCATTCTTTGGATCGCTAGAGGATAGTTGACAAAAAAAATCACTAGAGGATTCAAATAACCACAACCAGTAATCGCTGTGCCATTTATTCAGTCCTTCATGTTTATTGACTGCATTATTAATGCTCTTACAGTCTTACTTCGTTGGCGATCCTAATGTTTATTTTCTTTATAACGTCTCAATCCTAATGTTTTATTTCGTATGCAGAATGCTTAGGAATTTTTGTGAGCAAGCTACACGTGAAAAGGTCCCAGATAATGCATCTGATCAGGAGATGCTTGAAGTTGTTATGAACCGGTACAACTCTGAACATTATTCTTGTTAGGCAATTTAAGGCACATAAAACTGCTTTAATAACAATTGCATTCTGCATTAATGTAAGCAAGGAAATAATTGAGGGCACAAATTCTTGAGTAGTAATGGACGTTTTCTCATGACTATGTTAGTCATCGGCCTCATTTAATTTCCTGTGAAAGTTCTCGCATGTCTAAAGTTCTTGGTATGTTTTGGAATTTGAATTTTACCTTCTAATTGCAGGTATGAAAAGGAACTTGTGCATCCTATACACAACCTCCTTAGTGGAGAGCTTGCCCGTGGTTTGCTCATCCAGGTAATTTAAGTTCTTGGCATGAAGTTGGATTCCTGTTTGTGAGATTCTAATCACATCAGAATTGTCTATCTTTCAGGTCCAAAAGCTTAAACTTGATATAGAAACGTAAGTTCAGTAAACCAGTAGCTCTTAGTTAACTAGAGTAGATCTCTTACTCATTTTGTATAAAACTGAATAATCCTCTTCTGCAGAGCGATGCTTGAACTGGATCAGATACTCCGTGCAAATGAAATAAACTTTGCCATTCTTGCTGCATTACCTGCATTCTTTCTCAGCGTTGTTATGCTCACAGTGCTTCGGACATGGCTTAAACAGGTTAGGAGATTGATAATTCAAGCATAGCCAAATGTGAAAATAATACATAAATGTGGTTCAGTTTTATATTTATAAAACTCATTGTCCCCAATCAGGATAGCAGAGCTCAAGGAAGAGGAAAAATTGCTCGTATCCATAGGAGACTACTCGTCGTAGAAATTGAAAAGAGAATTATGCAGTATCAGAGCTACATCGAACAAGGACTTGTATGAAGTCCACTATTTTCCTCTTTTCTCTTTATTTTTAATCATTATTGCTTTACGAATGGGTCTTTTAAGAAATCGTCTGAAAACTTCCTGGCTGTTTCTTGATGATGTTACAGGATAAGGATGCAGAAACCGTATTTGGATTGCTAATATACAGCCTTGAACGTTTGTATCGGGTTGTTGAGAAACCTGCAAAAGCAACCGGCGAGTGGGATTTGTAAGTTTATTCTGATCCCATCAAACGTTTAGCTGAAAAACAATTATCAATCATTTTATGTTTTTTGTGTGTTTGGGTTGTGGTTGAACTGACTGATGTGTTTTTATAATAAATAGAGTGAAACAAGATCTGATCGAGCTAGGAAGGCCACAGCAGCAAACATCGCACAAGCTAAGGGTGACACAACGATTAGTACGGGTTTATGACTGCTTGCTTCCCACTCTGAAGCGACAATAACTTAATACAGGTTCTGAATCACGAAATGCCAATTTTATTCAATCATTCCTCCAGACAATGCTCCCACTGGATTTTTTTGGTACCAACAACGAAAACCATTTCTCCTTGAGATGGTAAAAACAAAGTTACTCTTATAAGATATATTGAAACTCATGATCTGGGTTTCTCGTTTGTTCCAATCTAACATATCAAAGTTATGCTTTGGCGTCAATTTCTGTCAAAGTTAAAACGATTTATTTATTGCCTTTTTTTTGGTAGGATGGTTGATCATTTGATATATTTAATAGGAACAAATACAATGAGGTTAAACATCGTGAACCACTACCATCCCTTCGTTTTCAAAAATTTCCGACAAATGTTGATGTATACGTGATTTAGACATAAAGAACTCTATATTCTTGTGAAGCTGAGCAGCCAATGTAATAGTAGTCCGTTGTGGCAAAATTCTTGCTTAATTTTCACAGTGAACCACTATATAGCTCTCTTGGGCAGTGAAAAGCTTCTATTAAATTTGAATAAATGAAAGAATAAGTTTGGTAGGCACCTACAAGTAACAAGATTATCGGGAAGATATTAAGATTGCAAATTTTATGTAAAGATATCAAGATTTGGGCATCCAAATTTCAACAACTAGTGTTGGTCATATATCGCGAAATTTCAACAAACCATCTCATATCTTAGCTAAGCATGGATGGACCACTAAGTGATGTTTTATTTTCTAATTGTATTTGGTTAAGTCTGTACGTTCGCGTTTAATATATTTGTATTAGCGAAAGAAAAAATGAGATGTACGTAAGGTGACTGTATAAATCGATAACAACTGCTCTTATTGGTTGGACATATCAAGCATGAGACTCTAAATCAATCAGAGGGTTCACATAAACAAATGGTGGTCAAAGGACAAAACGGCAGTGTTTCATTAAGTGAAGAAAACGTTGTGGGTCTGACTCATAAGAAGCCCATAAGAAATTCAAAACCTGCAAAAACGGAACTTCTCTTGCAACGGTCAGATCCTTCACCTGAAGACAAAATAGGAAGAAGACAACAGAGATGCAACCCGGAATTTGCGATCAAAACGGAAAATAGATTCTCAGCTTTAACAGCTGGAACCGCGTGATAAAGCAGTCAAAGCCTATCTGATCAACTCAAGTTTTAGGGTTTTGCATCTCTAGTATAAAAGGAACGAATGTGATTGTAATAAGGTTAAGTAAAAAAAAAAAAAAATCAATAAAAGTTATCTTCTTCATACATCTTCATGGTATCAGAGCAACAATGGCTCTTGAGACCTATTCATTACCTTCTTTAAACATTTCTAATTGTGTCACGATAAAGTTAACTGAGAGGAATTACATTCTCTGGAAATCTCAGTTTGAAACTTTTCTTTCGGGTCAAGGTTTGCTTGGGTTCATCAATGGCGCTTCCGTAACACCACTACCGACGATCCCGGTTCCTGGAATCAACGGCTCTCTCACTGAATCAACCAATCCAGATTATCAATCATGGGTTCGTATCGATCAAATAGTGAAGTCGTGGTTGCTCGGTTCTTTCTCAGAGGATATTCTCAGCGTTGTGGTGGAATGTCCTACCTCTAAAGACGTCTGGCTTGTATTAGCTAATCATTTCAATCAGGTTTCCTCTTCAAGGCTATTTGAGTTGCAACGGAATCTTCAAACAGTCACAAAACATGATAAAACAATGGCTGTGTACCTAAAGGAGATCAAGGATGTGTGTGACCAATTATCTTCTATTGGAAGTCCGGTTATCGAGAAGATGAAGATATTTGCAGCTCTACATGGTCTAGGACGAGACTACGAACCCATCAAAACAAGCATAGAAGGCTTGATGGATTCAGTTCCCTGTCCTAGTTTTGAGAAAATCGTTCCAAGGCTCATGAACTTTGACAACAGGCTTCAAAGTTATGAAAGGGATGCTACTGTATCTCCTCATCTCGCATTCAACGTCGTAAGCTCAAACAACAAATGTTTCTATGAAGCTGTCAATAGAGGACGTGGAGGAAACAGAAGAGCTGGAGGCAATAGAGGAAGAGGATCTTTCTCAACACGTGGTCGTGGATTCCATCAGCAGATCTCGTCCTCAGCTGGCTCTCAAAGCTCCTACAATGGTGATAATAGACCTATGTGTCAGATTTGTGGGAAAATGGGTCATCCTGCATTGAAATGTTGGCACAGGTTTGATAACAGTTATCAGAGTGAAGACTCTCCTGCTGCAATGGCAGCCTTACACATCACTGACATGTCTGAGCAAACTGGAAGTGAATGGTATCCAGATTCTGGAGCTACTGCTCATATTACAAACAACACTCAGAGGCTCAACAATGCTCAACCATACTATGGGTCTGATACTGTTTTCATTGGAGATGGAAACTTCCTTCCAATAACACATGTGGGGTCTGCAAGCTTAGCCTCGTCATCAGGTAATTTACCTCTAAAGGATGTGTTAGTTTGTCCAGAAATTGCTAAATCTCTTCTGTCTGTGTCAAAGCTTACCTCAGACTATCCTTGTACATTCAAATTTGATTCTAATGAGGTTCGTGTAAAGGACAAGGCAACAAAGAAGCTGCTGACAATGGGAAAAAAATTATAAAGGATTGTACGTGTTGGAGAATAAGAAGTTTGAAGCTCTATATTCATCTAGACAAATCTCTGCTAGCTCAGAAGTTTGGCACAGAAGATTGGGGCATCCAAACAACAAGATTCTTCAGTTGCTGAGTCAGAATAAAGTCATTAGTGTCAATAAGCTCTCCTCTTATGAGTGTGAAGCATGCCATTTAGGCAAAAGTAGTCGTTTACCGTTTGGTTCTTCTAGTTTTTCAGCTTCAAGGCTCTTAGAACGCATTCACTGTGATCTATGGGGTCCAGCTCCTGTTGTGTCTACTCAGGGTTTCAGATATTATGTAATCTTCATCGATAGCTTTTCAAGATTTACATGGCTGTACCCACTTAAGTTGAAATCAGATTTTCTTTCGATATTCAAATTGTTTCAGAAATTGGTTGAGAATCAGTATGATACAAATATCAGAATGTTTCAAAGTGATGGAGGTGGTGAATTCGTTAACAACAAGTTTTCAAATCATTTACAAGACTGTGGAATTCAGCATTTGATCTCATGTCCTCACACTCCTCAACAGAATGGAATTGCAGAGAGAAAACACAGGCACATCACTGAGCTTGGTCTATCTATGATATTTCAGAGCAAGTTACCACAAAAGCTCTGGGTTGAAGCATTCTACACTTCAAACTTTCTGATAAATTTGCTTCCATCAACGGTTACAGCAGACAACAAGAGTCCTTTTGAGATACTGAATGGAAAAGCTCCGGACTACTCAGTTCTAAGAACGTTTGGATGTGTGTGTTATCCAACTCTCAGAGACTACGCCTCAAACAAGTTTGATCCAAAATCATTGAAGTGTGTGTTTCTAGGTTACAATGACAAGTACAAAGGATACAGATGTTTGTATCCATCAACAGGAAGAGTATACATCAGCAGACATGTTGTTTTTTATGAAGAAAAATTCTTTTATTCAGAATTTCAGAGTTCACATGGCTATAATCTCACAAGTCTTACTAAAGATTGGCAGAAGAGCTTCCCTGTAACATCTGATTGTGAAGAGTCTACAACAGTTGTTAATGAAGTTACTATGGAACAAAACAGTCAAGTACCTAGAAACTACTGTCAACCACCAGCTTCTCCAGCTGCTTTACAAGAAGACAACAGTCAGAATCAAGAACAACGTGACAACCGTGTAACGCCAATCATTGATGAAGTAGAGAGTTCTGAGTGTACGACAAGCTTAGATCTTGACTCTATTGGCAACAGCTCTCTATCTTCTGAAAATGAAACTGGCAATACACAAACATCAGAAGTTTCAACAGGTCATCGTATGGTAACAAGATCAAAATCTGGAATTGTCAAGCCGAATCCCAGATATGCTTTGTTAACTCAAAAAGCAACATATACTCAACCAAAGACAGTGAGTGAAGCTCTAAAATATAAAGGCTGGACAAATGCAATGGGAGAAGAAATGAGCAATTGTGATGAGACAAAGACATGGTCACTGGTTCCTTATTCTCCTGAAATGAATGTACTTGGCAGTAAATGGATTTTTAGAATAAAACTTAATGCTGATGGGACATTGGATAAACTGAAGGCAAGGCTTGTTGCTCAGGGATTCAATCAAGAAGAAGGCATTGACTATTTGGAAACTTATAGTCCTGTAGTAAGATCAGCAACCATTCGATTAATGTTGCATGTAGCCACTGTAATGGAGTGGGATGTGAAACAGATGGATGTAAGGAATGCTTTTCTACATGGAGACTTAGAAGAAACAGTCTACATGAAGCAACCTGCAGGTTTTGTTGATGAATCAAGACCGGATTATGTCTGTTTGCTTCATAAATCCTTGTACGGATTAAAACAAGCACCTAGGGCATGGTTTGATAAGTTCAGCAATTTTCTGCTTGAGTTTGGATTTATATGCAGTGTTTCAGATCCATCTCTATTCATATACATACACAACAATGATTTGATTATGTTGTTGTTGTATGTGGATGACATGGCGATAACAGGCAACAACTCTCAAGCATTGGAAAAGTTATACAAAGAACTTCATCAACAGTTCCGCATGAAAGACATGGGACAGTTTCACTATTTCTTGGGGATTCAGGCACAATTTCATGAAGAAGGTCTGTTTCTATCACAACAAAAATATGCAGAGGATCTATTGGCAGTTGCTGCAATGTTAGATTGTCAACCTATGTCAACTCCTTTACCTCTGCAGCTACCAAAGCCTCCAGTTGAGGGCGAAGAAGTAAAAGAAGAAGAGCTGTTCTCAGATCCTACTTACTTTCGAAGTCTGGCAGGAAAACTGCAATACTTGACACTCACAAGACCAGATATCCAGTTTTCTGTGAACTATGTATGCCATAAGATGCATGCTCCTTCAGTAACAGATTTTCAACTACTGAAGAGAATCTTGCGTTATGTTAAAGGAACTGTTACGATGGGGATTACATTTAGCAAGAAAACGGATTGTACATTGAGTGCATACAGTGACAGTGACTATGCAGGCTGCTTGTTCACTAGGAAGTCAACAGGAGGTTTCTGCACATATCTTGGTGACAATTTGATTTCGTGGTCATCAAGGAAGCATCAGACTATCTCCAAAAGTTCAACAGAGGCTGAATACAGAACACTTTCAGAAGTTGCCTCAGAACTGAAATGGATCGGTACTGCAATGAGAAGCATAGGCATACCTCTGTCTACTACACCAATTCTATATTGTGACAATCTTTCTGCAGTGTATCTAGCGGCAAATCCTGCATTCCACGCAAGGACAAAACACTTTGATATAGACCACCATTATGTCAGAGAACGAGTTGCGTTGGGAACACTAGTGGTCAAACACATTCCCGGATATAATCAGATTGCAGACATCTTCACGAAGTCTCTGCCAGTCTCCAACTTCTGCAGATTGAGATTCAAACTTGGTGTTGCTGTTCCACCTACACAAAGTTTGAGGGGGACTATCAAGCATGAGACTCTAAATCAATCAGAGGGTTCACATAAACAAATGGTGGTCAAAGGACAAAACGGCAGTGTTTCATTAAGTGAAGAAAACGTTGTGGGTCTGACTCATAAGAAGCCCATAAGAAATTCAAAACCTGCAAAAACGGAACTTCTCTTGCAACGGTCAGATCCTTCACCTGAAGACAAAATAGGAAGAAGACAACAGAGATGCAACCCGGAATTTGCGATCAAAACGGAAAATAGATTCTCAACTTTAACAGCTGGAACCGCGTGATAAAGCAGTTAAAATCTATCTGATCAACTCAAGTTTTAGGGTTTTGCATCTCTAGTATAAAAGGAACGAATGTGATTGTAATAAGGTAAGTAAAAAAAAAAAAAAGAAATCAATAAAAGTTATCTTCTTCATACATCTTCAGGACAACTGTCGAATACATGCAGATTCCTTAACTAATGCGGGAATTTTGACAACTGTTATATAGTACTTTATATTTTTGTCGAATCATCTGGTCAGAGATCAATAAAACTCATGAATCATGGACATTACATTTTCATATATAATAATATAAAAATCATCCAACATGGCATTTTCATGTATATAAAAAGCATTCATATCATTTACTATTTCTTCCTTAAGGACCAACATGGCTCCCACCACCGACGCTGATCGCACCGACTCAGACAAAATCGACGTTAGAGATTTCGTGGTGAACCAACGGAATGGAGTAAAAGGCCTCGTCGACTTTCAAACGCTTACCACACTTCCATCTCCATACATTCAACCTCCTCAAGAACGTTTCACTTCCGGCAAGATCCTCCTAGGATCACCAGTTCCAGTCATCGACGTTTCAAATTGGGAAGACTCACACGTGGCTAGAGAGATCTGCGATGCAGCGACCAAGCTAGGATTGTTTCAGATAGTGAACCACGGGATAGCTCCAGCAGAGTTGAAGACACTTATTGAGGCGGCGCGTGGGTTTTTCGAGTTACCTGCGGAGGAAAGAAGACGGTACTGGAGAGGGAGTTCAGTGTCTGAGACGGCGTGGTTGACCACAAGTTTCAATCCTTACAAAGAGAGTGTTTTGGAGTGGAGAGATTTCCTCAAGTTTGAGTATCTTCCTCATCAACTACATCACTTCACTGCCACGTGGCCTCTTGTATGCAAGTACGTACAGTATTTTTAATGTCTAAACTTTACGTGTAGTGTGCTTCTTTATTGAAAAAAACTACGTGTTTGGTATTAGATTTTTGGCTTTATCAAAATTTTACAAAATAATACTAAATAAAAATAATTTACAATATGGTTTACATGTAATACATTAATTTTGTATAGGGGACAAGTGATAGATCATTTCAAGAGGATCAAACCAATCACCGAGAAGATCTTAAACATACTCATCAAAAATCTAAGCTCAACCATCGACGAGTCCAATGAAGCAACCCTAATGGGAACTATGAGAATGAACTTCAACTACTATCCGGAGTGTCCTGAGCCAAGCTTGGCCATGGGAACTGGTCGCCACTCAGACATCAACACTCTCACTCTCCTCCTACAAGAGGACAGTGTCGTAAGCAGCCTCTACGCTCGAGCCACTGAGGATGGGGACAAATGGATTCATGTCCCTCCAATTCCTGGAGCTATTGTCGTTAATATCGGAGACGTATTACAGATATTGAGCAATGATAGGTATAGGAGCGTGGAACATTGCGTGGTGGTCAATAAGTTATGTAGCCGGGTTTCAATTCCGGTTTTCTGCGGACCGGTTCATGATTCGGTTATTGAGCCGTTACCAGAGGTGTTAGAGAACAATGAGATGGCTAGGTATAGAAAGATTGTGTATTCGGACTACTTGAAGGGTTTTTTTGGTAGACCCCATGATGGCAAAAAGACTATTGAGTCGATCAAATTATAGCATGATATGATCTACAAATGTTTTTTTAGTCAACTGTCAGAGGTAAAAAACAATATATTTTCTAAAACGAGTGACATTGGTTGCAGCTATTAGATCTATATAACATTCCGTAACACAACATAAATCTCAATAACGTATTATCTTAATCCTTCCTATCGCCAGACAATGGCAATCAGTTTTTTAACGTAATGACCTATGACAAACCACAGCCTTGCAAGAGAGATCATCATCAATGAGCCACAAATTCAATTCTTCAAGCCTTGTTCGAATGATATTGGAACTAACCTTAGGCGACCAAGATACCACCGGCTTGCCATCTCCCAACGATTGGTTTACGCTGTTGGTATCGGTATTCTCTGAAATACTCATCGTCTCTACAGTCTTAATCCTCTTGCCTTTTTGCTCCACTAGCTCTTTCACTAAATGAATAAAATCTAGACTCTGTTTTGAGGATGCGATGCTTTGTAGAAACTCATTACTCCATAACTTTTGAGTGACTGATGAAGATTGAACAATTAAAACTCCAGAGCTTTCCCCCATATAGAAGTCGTACTCTGAGCTGACTCTGTCAAGGAGAGGACCTTTATCAACCAAAAGTGCATTACTTGATAATACCCAGGTATTGTATCCAAGTTCTAAGCATTTCTTAACAACGTAAGCATTGCACAGAGCCTCCTTCTCTGAGTTTGGGTGAGAAGTTTTGCTCTTGATCAACTTGTCGAGAAACATATCTGCATCAATCACAGGATGACCCCTTCTTGAAAGATCATAGAACAACTCAGAGCTTGGGCCTATAAATATGTGGTTTTGAGTATTAAGCTTCTCGAAATGGCAGAGTAAGTTCCTGGTGAACACTTTGTCTGCATCATATAGACTGACCAATATTATGGTTTTATCTCTCTGCACAGAAGGAAGAATGGTGCCAAGTTCATTCAGGTTTCTCACAACTCTACCAGGAACAACTTCACTGAAACAGAAATCGTACCACTTAAGGTTGCTCAAGGGTTGGAGTTTCAGAGAATCAGAGCTGATAGAACTCTTATTCAATAACTGTGAGTCAGGCCCAGCGGTTTTTCCGTAGTTAACACCAGCATCTCTGTGAGAGACACTTAGAGCCCCCTCATTTGGGAAACTGGTGTAGATGTTAAAATAGCCACGAGAATGAACAAACTTTATGAACCAAGGTGTCCATATTCGTTCTCCCAGCCTCTTGTACCATCCATTCGACACCTGAGCAAAACATCGTAGATTATAAATGACCTAAAAGTAGAAGTTTATAAAATAATGAAATCCACGAAGGAGGAAATGCATCTTTGAAGTTACCATGCCATCAAGGAAAGGCTTCTTGCCTTTCGCTTTGTGCTCGTCATACCATAATCTGAACTCTTTCCATGGTTTTGGGAAGAGAAGCTGTCCCCAAGTTCCCACAACCTGATATAAGAGAAGATTTGTTTTGGGATCTACATGTAGCTTATTCCCATGTTTACCTACAGTTTGACCACTAAATCATTCAGTCACTATTTCAGATATTATCTGAACATATAAGAATCACGCTGCTTCAATCAACTTCATTTTCTCGGTATCTGAACTATTAGTATGACATTAAGGATACAATGTATCACTATCACCAGACTTACAATTACTAATACTACAATGGATATCTCAATCTCTTTCAATCCCTAAAAATTTAATCAGATCATCACAAAGAAACGAAATTTATCAACAGATATATTAGAAATGTGTTCTACGACCTGCATTGCTGAATCACAGAATAGAAAATGGTACCTGGAACGAACCTTGGTCTCTGAAGCGAAGCTCCATAGATAGAAGGATTGAAATTGGAAGTGTCATAGTAGAAATTATGAATCACGCGTTCTAAAAACCCGTAGTAAAGCGGAGAAACCTGAAGATCATCTTCAACGACGAAGGCGAATTCGTGATCTGAGCTCGGCCACCAAGCCTCTAGCCACTGCGCTTGTAATCCGGCGTTGTCAGTCCGATAGTGAACAATTTTTTCCCCAAATCTCCACTCGAATTGATCCACAAACCCTAGGATTTCCCTCGCGGTGTTCAAGTTATCTTCCACAGGTGTATCGTTACGCGCGAGGTTGAAATGATCGATGTAGATGTGGAGGTGAATGCGTCCTCTGTCGCCGGCAACGCCGTAATCAGCTGCGGCGAGAGATCGGAGACAGCGGGATAGAGAGTGTAGACGGTTATAGGTGAGGACCTTGATGAGGAAAGTGAAAGGAGGGACATCATTGTAATTTCGGCGGAAAGTAGTTCCTCGTCCGGCGTCGGAGTGAGTTGTCTCGGAGACGAGAACGAGGAGAATGATGACGGAGATACAGAAGAGAAAGAGAAGAAGAGGAAGTAGATTTTTCTTGGGTTGTGTAAATACCATCGCCATGGATCTCAGTTAGGTTTCTTCTTCTCGATTCAGAAATAAGAGAACATAGAAGTTTTAGAATTTGTTTTTTTTTAAAGTGAGCATGATTGATCCATGGACATATTTTATAATTAAAACATTGAAACATGACAATTATTTTAATTTTAGTTTCTATAAATTTTGTAAATTTTAAATACAATTCTGAACTTCTTCGTAGCAAAACCAATGATGCATCGAAGCTAAATCTGTCTAAGTGGCATCATCCATTGTTCTTGTTGAGTACGAATTCTCTCTACAGATGGAGCAGGTGAGTAGTGAGCTCGAATTTTCAGCATCTTTGGGCAACACATTCATATGTTTTTTTTTTAATATTACTTTAATAAGATCAACAATATTTAATGAGATTTTGAATCTGGCGAGTAGCACAACAATAATACTAACACAAATCAGTGAAATCACTAAACTATAACAAAACGTTTTTTATTTCCAAAGTAAACACTATACTAATTTATGTTTTAGAGCAATGGAATTAAAAGTGAGGTGAGCTGTTGGAGTCATATGCTTCATGTGCATGGTTCCCTTTTTCTTCCACACCTCATTTGTTACTCTCGGATTCCGATCCATAACCTTTACAAGACAAACCCAATTTTGTTTTAATAATCCCTCTAATTTCCCATATTTACAGTTTTGCTTCCCCTTTATCATGTCTTGGACTATTAGCTAATTGATGGTAAGATCAAGAAATTGGTTTTGTTATTTATATAACTAAAGCATTTTTTAAAGGTTTTTTCTTTCTTATTTTTATAGATAAAGTAAGCTTAATTGTGTCTTTTTCCCTTTTTAATGAAGTAAACATGATTCTTCCATGGGCATTTTATAATAAACCATTGAAACATGACTTGCACGCAAGTACAACATCAACGGAAAATATTATGGTTTAATATTCGATAAGTTATATTTGCTGATAAGCACAACCTTAGCGTGAAAGATGATGGGCATTAGATCGAGATGTAAGAACTTATGGATGGAAAATATTGAAAACGTTATAAAGTAGTATAATAGTTATTAGTTAGATTCAAACGAGAGTCTTAATCATGTTGCGATAATAATAGTAATTAAAACTTTTGAATTGCTATAACCATGCATATTGTGATCTGTGATCATAAGTGTGTACATGTACTGTATCATACATTTTTTAAAAAGGATGGTGCTTCTTGTGGTAAAATAATTCGGTTTACTTCGGCATCATTACTATGTAATCTCACTTTAGTTAAAGTTAGATGACACATGCAGACTTTTAGTATCGATGATCGACCAAAAACAAATTATAGCTAATATATTCTATGACATGCAGAAAGAGAACGATAATACTTCTATTGTCGGAAAGTCTTGCAAGCTTTATATAAGGAAAGTTAAAGGACAAAAAAAGAAAATAAGTTTAAAAAAACATACAAAAACTATGACAGTACCGTTACTGTACATTACATTGTCACAACTCTCATGTGATGGGATCGATTTTGTTTTTTCGTGGTTCTTACTGATTTTTACTGCCATACGAGGTACATCAATTCCTTTTGTTGTGTGTGAAGACTGAATAGTTTTAGGTACTTGGGTTATTGGCTTATTGCTATTTTCTCCTACGGATTTTTTCACTTTTACGATGAGTTTTTTTTTTATGCATTTGATGTGAAATGATTTTTTTTATAAAGTTTTTGAATGTTAAAACGAATGGTCCAATGGAAATTGTTGGCATTGTCACAGATTTTTTTCCAACTTTTCGTCTGACAATAATTTGGAAGAACCGACAGTCACAATCCAATAAAACACAAAGTAGGTCCCACATCTTCACCCAACGCCATCCACAACGTTGATATCTCACCATCCAACGGCATCCAGCTTCTTAGAGATGGAACTAATCACAGCCGTTGGATCAAATTTTACCTTTCCCTCTTCTTACTCTTTCATAAATAAATCCACATGCTTCTTCACTCTCCCCTCTCTCACTTCCTCAACCTCAACTGCTCCGATAGAGCCACCGTCTTACTCGATCGTCCCAATCTCGCCGGGAATCTCTGCATTTTCTTATCTGTAAGTTGTTCCTTTACTCAATTTAGTTCTCATATGTATTGTTTCCTCTCTGGAAGCTGAGAAATCTAGAGAATATGAACGGATCAATAATTCCTACTACTGACTGTGATATTTTGATCGAATCATTTTCCTTCAAATCCGTATTTGCTCGTGATCTGTTTCATATTTGTTCTGAGCTTTTCTCAACTTGAATTTTGATTTACAACCACTTGGAAATGTGACTGACGCTGTTCGAATCCCCGGGAAGAATTTGAAATCGGAGTTTTCTGCGTTGCTTTGTGTTTCCGATTTGTTTCTATACCTTTGCTTAGTAGTTGTGTTTCTATTTATGGATTGATTTGTTTTGGATCTGATACAGATTGTTTTGATCTCGGATCTCGAGATTTAGATGTTGACAGTCGATCTAATTTTCATTTGGATCTGATCCATATTTGTTCGTGTAATGTTGATTTCTAATGGGAGATTCGTGTTTGTGTATTTGATTTTCAGATAAATAGAAGATGAGAGAAATCCTTCACATTCAAGGTGGTCAGTGTGGGAACCAGATAGGTTCAAAGTTCTGGGAAGTTGTATGTGACGAGCATGGGATTGATCCCACTGGTCGTTACACTGGAAACTCTGAGCTGCAGTTGGAGCGTGTAAATGTTTACTATAACGAGGCATCGTGTGGAAGATATGTTCCCCGTGCCATTCTCATGGATCTTGAGCCTGGTACTATGGACAGTGTTAGAACTGGACCTTATGGTCAAATCTTCAGACCTGACAACTTTGTTTTCGGGCAATCTGGTGCTGGTAACAACTGGGCTAAAGGACACTACACTGAAGGAGCTGAGCTTATTGATGCTGTTCTTGATGTTGTACGCAAGGAGGCTGAGAATTGTGACTGTCTTCAAGGTATGTGAAACTCTATTGAGTGGTGGTTTTAGATATTTTGTTCTAACAGTGATATTTATATGATTATGAATGTTTCAGGTTTCCAAGTTTGCCACTCGCTTGGTGGAGGCACTGGGTCTGGAATGGGGACTCTGCTCATTTCTAAGATCAGGGAAGAGTATCCTGATAGAATGATGCTTACTTTTTCTGTCTTCCCATCACCGAAGGTCTCAGACACTGTGGTGGAGCCATACAATGCGACACTTTCAGTTCATCAGCTAGTCGAAAATGCTGATGAGTGTATGGTCTTGGACAATGAGGCCCTTTACGACATCTGTTTTAGAACACTTAAGCTTACCACTCCTAGCTGTAAGTCCCTTCCATGTTCTTTTACTCTGCAGTTGCTTTGTGAAAATTGAATCACTGATCTCAACAACCAACCATGAATGTTGCTGTTTAGTATTATCAATGCGTCTTTGATCCAGTCTCTAATTATGATGGTTTGATTGTAACAGTTGGTGATCTGAACCATCTGATCTCTGCAACCATGAGTGGAGTTACATGCTGTCTTAGGTTCCCTGGTCAGCTCAACTCCGATCTGAGGAAGCTTGCAGTGAACCTCATTCCTTTCCCTCGTCTCCACTTTTTCATGGTTGGTTTTGCCCCACTCACCTCCCGTGGCTCCCAGCAGTACCGTGCACTCACCGTCCCTGAGCTGACCCAACAGATGTGGGATTCAAAGAACATGATGTGCGCAGCAGACCCGCGCCACGGACGGTACCTAACTGCCTCAGCCATGTTCCGTGGCAAAATGAGCACAAAAGAAGTGGACGAGCAAATGATAAACGTGCAGAACAAAAACTCTTCCTACTTTGTGGAATGGATACCGAACAACGTGAAGTCAAGCGTCTGTGACATAGCGCCTCGAGGTCTCTCAATGGCTTCCACTTTCATTGGCAACTCAACATCGATCCAAGAGATGTTTAGGCGTGTGAGTGAACAGTTCACTGCTATGTTCAGGAGGAAAGCTTTCTTGCATTGGTACACAGGTGAAGGTATGGACGAGATGGAGTTTACTGAAGCTGAAAGCAACATGAACGATCTCGTCTCAGAGTACCAGCAATACCAAGATGCAACTGCAGATGAAGAAGGCGAGTATGAAGAAGACGAGGATGAAGAAGAACGTGAGATATTGGATCTTGAGTGAGTGAAAAAAGCTGAAATTACCGTTTTTTAATAACCCTCCCATATTCATTTCCTTGCTCGTATATGTGTTGTTGAGTTTCATATGTCTTGTTTGTGATGGTCTCTGTGTGTGAAAGTGAAGTCGGAGCTACAAATTTTATGTGTATCTTAAACGATGATGATATTAAATTGGACGAATAATATTGATTTCTTTTGTCATCTTACAAATATTGATTTTAATCTTCACTCTTTGGATATCTAATTCTTATAGTTTTTTTTGTTTTTAATGTGGGTTCAACATATTGCCTGTAGTTTTTAAGTTTTAACCGCATTACAAATATTTACGGTAGACAATTTGATCAGCGAAAGTTACACTAATAAGTAATAACTGATCTAGTCTAATTAAAATCAGACTAAACTAAAAAAAATATTGGTCTTACAAAATCCCAAAATTAAAATATCCATAAAAAAATATTCGACCAGGCCGAAAGACGGAAAGAGCATTAAGCAGCGTAGTAAGAATATAAGAGAAGACAGAGAGAGAATCGGAGGAGAAATCGAAGAGAAGTAAGCAATGGACGACCAAGAGTTTCGTAGCCTCCTTGATCTCTTCCCCGTCGTACGCTCTCGCGACTACCGTGTAATTCTCTCTTCCCTCTTTCTCCGCATAAATTCTTTTGTTGCTACTTTCAACTTATTTGACGCGAACTTGACTCTTCCCAAAACCCTAATTTCCTCAGTGTACAGTAGTTAATGTTTCGAAAAGGGATTTTACTAGCAAACTGTGTGTTCATTTCGCCGTTAGGTCTACTACTTGTCATATATCGTTTCTTAATTTCTCTCGGAAAACATTGACCACTGAGATTGGGAATAAATAGTTAATTCGATTTACAAATGTCATGTCACTGTATTTCCGATGCGGAGTTTGATTCATTACTCGCGATGTATTTGATTTGTTACAGTTTCTGGTATAGACTATCATAAATTTGAGTCTTTTGGTTTCAGGCAGAGGTAGATTCTTCAAAGCAATCAACTTCACAGTCAGTTGTGGACCGAGATGTACGTTTTGAGATCTTCTTTATTTGGTGATGATATATATACACGTGAAATGTGATTGAACTTGGAATTAACCTAAACAGGTAAGTGAGTGGCACGATGCACCGAGTGTAGTTGAGCCGGAACAGTTGCAAGATGTGAAGACTGATCAAGGTATGCATCTTTTGTCCTACCTTTGAGATTTTGACTAACTGGACTAGCTCTTTCGAGTCAGGTAGTATAACTTTAATTCAGAGAGAAAGATTAGAGATTGTTTTTTTTCCCCTTTATCTATAGAGAAAAATGAATGTGTTATAATTAGTTCGTCGTGGTAATCATGAGTCTATGTGATTCCTTATGTCTACTTGTTAGCTTTGAAGTGAATGTCCATTTGGCAAAAATTGCCGTGTCTGCTTGTGTTAGAGTTCTGACATTTTATCCAATTATAAATTTATAACCTTTCACTTTTTGTTATTTTGTTATGTCATATGTGTTTCCTTAGCTAACCTTGGATATGGTTTTCTGAATGATCTGACCCATTGTAATGAAAGTGTCCATGTTCCGTTTAGCTAAAACAAAACTCAACTTAATCATACATGCATTATGCTTAACTCATAGCTGGTATCTGTAAGCTACTGTTATATACTTTTATAATTCAGCTCTTAAGCCGTATAAACAAGGGCTTGTATCATATTTACGACTAAAGAATTCCGTTTGCTCCTTTTCTATATTGTTGAACAGCATCATCTTATCTTGATTTTTGGACTTCTTTTGACAGATAAATTCTGGGAAAAGCTGAAAACGGCTGCTGCAAAGAAGGTGACTAACACCCCTGACTTTGTTCAAACGTTTCTAGTTGTTGAATGAGATTTAGAGTTGGAGCTCCTAGTATACAAATTTTTGCCGTTGTTATCGCATTTGATGGGGAATTGTTAATAAGAGAATGAAGATCGAGATCTTGTTTGTTCTTTACTTAACTGAAAGAATTGATTTTTGTTTCATCTCTGATTCTCCTACTTATATTCCGAAACCTTAATGAATATCTCCCTTGCAGGTTGGTGAGGTTGAAGCAGAGAGATTTTGCAAGGCTTTCGAGAAACTCCACAAGAAACTGGTATGTGCTGCACGATATCTTCTAGAGACGCGTTTGTTGCAGTTCCGTAGTAATGGTTACATTTTCTTCATATGGTTTTGGTTTCAGGTGTATGAAGAATTGCCTCCACATGTTGCAAAGCAATACTTATTAGACTTAAATTGTCTTTAATACAATTAGCTTCCAAAGGTTTGTTTATGTGGAGATACTTGAAACTCTTTTTTATGTTTGTCGTAATTATGTATGAGTGACAAAATCCTCTTCTAGTTATGATTCTCATCTAATATGAGAGAAAATGTCTGATGTTTGGGACATGATTTCAATTCTTACTTGGAATCAAGAAGTCCCAAATTCTCCATATTTAAACGGAATCTTTTACTATATTTCTCGTTTTTGGCTTTTGATTTTTACTGTTGGAAATCTCGATTATTGTCCCCCTCTTGAATTCTCTATAAGATTTAATTTTTCCTCTTTCAATTGCCATTCATGTCTTATTCCGATAGGTCTCATTCTTTCTTACGTTTACCCACACTTAGTAAAATGTAAAGTCATAGTCTATGATTCGAGTTAAATAAATTATATAGTATAGTTTGTAAATTTTAAATACTCTAGTTTCAGATGAATTAGCAATGAGCCATTGAGTATGTTTGTAGTTTCCCTTTTCTTACACCTAATGTCTAACAGTTTTTTTCATCTGAATAATTATCCTTTTACAACTATTGTAGAATAATGCTAAACTATTCAAACATATTTTTTTAAATTTGTAAGCACGAAATAAACCTGTTATAAACTTATATCGTTCACATTTAACTCCGTAAGAGACTATAGCTTTATCATAATTTCAATTTAACAATGATGTTCATTCTTTCTTTTTTTCTTTATTTGGCATCAACAATGATGTTCATTTAACATTATCGAACTATTCGTACAACACGGAATTCCCACTAGTTTCATATATCAAACCAATGGGTAGAGAATAGGTGGATTATGCATAATAATAACTCACTACAAAATAACCATCTTAATACAAAATAAATATCATAGAGCAAGCCAAGAAGCAGCGTTTACTATTACCAAAGACTCGTTGTGCAACACTCTTAAAGCTCACATAAGTTACAATCATGGCGGATCACGTACGACATAATGTATATCAGTGTGAAAAAAAAAGTAAATAAATATGGTTTGTTTTGTTTGCACAAATGTGTTTTATTCAGATAAAAATTCACAAAACTTATAAAAGCAAAAATTTATCTATTGTGCAAAGGATTAGGACCTGTGAAGACCCTTCTCTTGTCATCTTCAAAAACATCCTCACCACCACCTTCATTAGTATATCTTGATCCTCTTGACGCAACATTGGAATTAAGATCATGAAGCTTTTGATCCAAATTTCCAGGTTTCTCCAAGCTTCTATGTGTTGAGTGGTGATGAATATGATCAAGAGAAGACGATGAAGCTTTAGCATAAAGAAACAAAAACAAAAGAAGAAGAAAGATGATGAAGGCAACAGTAGTGATGTGTTTCCGAGATTTTCTTCTAGAGTAGTAATTTCCCATCTATTCAGAATCTTCAAGACATATATAAAAGTGAGAAATAGTTTTCTCTATAAGAGATGGATTTTAGAGAAATTATAAAAAGATCTGATCAAGATCTCTTAAATTATCTCTCAGAGTCTTGTTTAGAATAAGAAGAGAGGAATGTAAGTGATGTAAGAAAAAGCTATGGGGCTTTTAACCTATGACTTGCTCTAAAAGTTTGTTGCTCTCCCTTTCTTTTTAATTCATCACTTTCTAAAACAAAAATAGAGGAGATTAAATGTTTGTTGTAATATTTTTTTTCATAAACCAAGTTTTGGTTGAATCATGTCAAAAGGTATTAGCTGGCTTAATTGGTCAAGTGGTAGTAATTAGTGTAATTAATAAATATTTTTACTTATAATGAGGGAGTCATAATAAAGGCATATAGAGATAGTAATTAGATGTGAAGGGGTCAAAGTGGAAAGGACTAGAAAAGAGAGAAGAAGGGGCCAAAAAGGGAAATGGAGTGATGATTCTAAGACTTAGCTTTCTTTGGGGAGAATGATGTTGTCTTCATTCCCTTTTTCATTGTGTTATTCCACACCCACATTTACACTCACACACATGAAAAAATCCACCTCCCACTTGAATGTCCCCCTCCATTTTATATCTATATATTTGCTTCTCTTTTTTTCGTTTTTCTATTTTTTTTGTTATCTTTTTTTGTTTTATTAGGAAATAAGGGACAAACAAAACTATTTGCATAAGAAGTTAATAACTATACATGAAATAGATTCAACAGCATGAAACAACTAATATAAAATGGTTATGATGAATATTTGTGAATATCCAGTTTTACTTTCAATACCCAAAATCCAAAATATTATTTAGGGTATTTTCCGTCACACTCTATTTTTTTCATTTAAACTCTGTTATAGAGTAAGATTTACTCTAATCTCATTTTAAACCTTACTCAAAATACTATAATAATATTGTTGGGTCACAATTTTAATAGACAAATGAGTTTATAAAATTGTGTGTGAGTTGAAAAGAAATGGACATGAGCCAATAAATGGCAAAACCTTTTTTCATTCTCAAAATATAAGTAAGTTGGGAAAATGTCACACATTGTAACTTATGTTTTGAAGTGGTATATATATGGTCATAGTCATACATTTATTTAAATGGCTATGGAGAAAGGAAAGAAGGACCACACGAGCGCGCTGTCGGCCGGCTCGGGCTCGGGGCTCGTGGTTCGTAGTTCGTGGTTTGTGCACGTACCTTTCTTTTTGGAGAAAATTCGAATATTTTTTTCATGTTAATGCGCTGAGAAATTTGCACGTAACGATCGAATATTCGCGTAATATCTGCTGAGAGATTTACGCGTAACGTTTGTATTAATGCACGTAACGTTTGCATTAATGATCCGAGATTTTCTCCAGATATCGGTTTTTGAACCAATAAAAAATCTCTCTCATCTTCTGTCTAAAATCGTAAGTCCATTCAAGAGTATCGTAGAATCTATCGTTTGTTGGGTTCTTATTTTTTAGTGTTACGAAAAAAAATTGTTTGCAATTGTATCCTGAGATTCAAAGGTCGCACCGAACAGTCACACTACCGGCGATTTATTGAGTTAAGGACAGAGACCAAGTCTCGTCTTTGCTATTAGGTTATCACGTTTATAAGATTTGTCTCGTAATTTTATTTTTGGAAATTCGAGCGTTTACAAGTATTACTCTATACTCCTATATAGTAATTTTATTTTTTTCTCTCTATATTTTATTCTAGAAATAGAATAATTCAAAAATTTAGTAAGATATTTGAGAAAAACTCTACTCTATTTTTGAATTATTAAAATATAGAGTAGAAAATAGATATTATTACATTGGAGATGGACTTATATTAAGTACGGTTAGTGAGATTGATTACTGGTTCGTCGAATACGGTTTAGATAGATTATGGATTACCCTTAAAGAACCTCTTGTTTATCTGGGCCGTGCTTCAAATACGCGCGTGAAGCCCACGCGGAAGCCTTAAAAGTAGAAAAAAAAGAAGAAGCTGAATGTTTGATTAATTGAAATAAGGGACACGAAGAGCAAATTAGAGAAATTTTCCCAATTGGTTAAGAAAGACAAAAACTCTCAAACCCTAACAAGTCCCTTTTCGCTCCTCTCTCTCTCGAACCTTCCCTCGATCTCTGTCCCCCTTCTCCTTCACTGCAAATCAAATTTGGGCGGGAATTCGGATACCCAACACCAACCACTTCCCCGCGTTTCGCTGCTTTTGATTTGTATCTTTGGGAGCTACAGAGGTGGATACAGCTACAGGTCCCCCGTAGATAGATTTCTCAACGAGATCTGCCTTCTCAAACTTGTATGCCGCTCTTGTTTTCAATTCTTTCTCCTTCCAATTGAATCTGGGATTATGCTTCTTTGGCTTGTTTTTGTTTTTGTTTTTCAAATTCCAATTCTCCATTCTTTTCTTGTTTCGAATTCGTTTTTTTTTATCGGCTCTGGTGTTCATTTCTACTGATTACTTCGCTGTTTGATTATTATTTTTGATAAGCATCAATGGAAGAAACTTTCTTGTTGACTAGATCGAAATTGTATGGTTGGCTAAGTATATGGTTTTACTAATACAAACTTTCGTCAATACTCGCCATTTCTAGGGTTTAGTTTCATTATTTCGAGCTTGGATTATGAGGGTTCCACGAGATGTGGGAGAAATTTGACTTTGGGTAGCAATTTATGCTAACTCAGATATTTTTGTTTGTTTGTTTAGACTCCTACAGTTTCGGTCACTATGCAATATGAGCTGTTGATTAGCTAATTTAGCTATTGTTACTGTGTTTTGTATATAGTTTGAGCAGTATTGAAGCTGAATTTGTAAATGCTATTGTGTATTATTAGTATTCTTTTACTCAATGCTTCTTTAAAATTTTACCTTTTTTTAGGACGCATATGCAGTGATCATGCAAAATCAATTCAGGATACGATAAAGAAGATGGAACCTGATCTTACTAAATTTGGAGGTATATTGGGGTTTCAAATTTCAGATTTTGAGATTTCAGTTCGTGATATGTTTAATGTGGCTCGGCGTCCTTTCTTTTTGCCCTTTGGGTCACCTTGAGGTCAATGTGCTGGTGTTTTTATAAGTGCAGGCCCAAAAGAGCTGTGTGGTGCTGTGGATCTTATATCTCAATTCAAACTATCGCAACACCATGAATTCTTTTGCAAGAAATCCCTTCCCGTCTCTCTATCTGATTCCCATTATCTTCATAATGTGGTTGGGGACACAGAGATCAGAAAAGGAGAAGGAATGCAATTAGATCAGCTTATTCAGAACATATCACAGAGCAGGGAGACTAATACTCGCATCCAACCTTTCGATATAGATGAGCTTAAGGAGGCTTTCCAACTAAATGATACTACTCCTGTTGAATTGCCTCCAGTAAGAATTTGCTCTCACACTCTTTCTCTCTTGGTGGTTTTGAGATTTAACTTAATCATGCAACCCTTTATTTTAATATTTGACATTACATTGTACTAGAAAATTGGGCTCAATAATATATGTCCCATTTCCTTAAACAGCCAGTTCTTTGGTGAATTGAGAATCAGTCCCTACTTGACCTAGGTACTAGAACATGAATACAACCTGTTTTTTTCTTTCAGGCAGAGAAGGGAGCCCCTACGATTCCGCCAAAGTCAAAAAGTGAGTCAAAAGATAAGGACAGGAAACATAAGAAACACAAGGACAGGGATAAAGAAAAAGATAGAGAGCATAAGAAGCACAAGCACAAGCATAAAGATAGAAGCAAAGATAAAGACAAGGACCGAGACAGAAAGAAGGACAAAAATGGCCACCACGATTCGGGTGATCATTCTAAGAAACATCATGATAAGGTATGAGCCATGTTAGTTTGTTGCAGGTGTCTGTCTTGCCATAGAAGAATTAGCTTAGTAGAATCTGTACTTGTTACTCTAGAGTTGTGCTGCTTTCTTGTCAGTTGACTTAGCATTAAATTTAGAAGATTTAGAGGCTGCTCTATAATAGTTTTACTGTAATATTGATGGAGATGTAAATCACATGGAGCCTTGTCACTAATATTTCAGAAAAGGAAACACGATGGAGATGAAGATCTTAATGACGTGAGGCACAAAAAAAACAAGGTAATGGTAGGGGTGCTCAAAAATTAATCCTTTATTCTTGGTACTTTTTGCACAGAGTGTTTGAGAACTAGTAATATGTCTTTACTTAGTGGTGTTGATTTGGCTCTCGACTTAACTTGTTGCAGCATAAAAGCTCAAAGCTTGATGAGATGGGTGCAATAAGGGTTGCTGGCTAAAAAAGTTGTAGACATTCCAATTTTGTATTCTGCAGTCCAGTAGGTGTCATGGAGAGATTTAGAAGCCCTTTCCAACTCACTGTAGACAACTTATTAGGTAAGCATTAGGGCGTTTGAACCCATAATTCTTATTTAATGAAATGGTTTGTCATTACAAGTTTTGGCAGATACTCTAGTTTTGTGTGTGTGTTATTTAAGTTACGGAAATCCAAGTAGTGCGAAATTTGCGAGGGAACATTGCACTTGTCCCAACTGTGTAACTTCTATAGTGGTATTGGATTCTTCTTTCGTTCTTAAGAAAGTTTCAAAAGAACATATCTAAGATAGGATGCGTTTCTAAATGAGAACACACAAATGGGGTTTGCTTACATTTTGGTTACACTCTTATACTTCAAGTTGTGTTGAACAAGGGGATTTGCTTCTCTCTGGGATTGGCTTTGTAGGTTAAACGCCCAAAAACGGTGAATTCATTTCCGTGAAGAAGAAAGGGGAAATTTGTGAAGATGAAAGAAGCAGAAGATTTCGTATCATTATTTGATTTGGTGGCAGCTATGTAACATTTTGGTCTTGGGGTGTTTTCTTCCATCTTGTTCTGTCTATAAAATCACAATGTTTACTATTCATGTAAAATAACTTATTATCCAATTAAAGCTGTTTAAAAAGTGATTTCCACTTATTACTTTTGACTTATGTCCCAATACCTATCTGTTGGTTAGCCCCCGATTCATAACGTTGTGTCGTATGTTTCACTTATAAAAAAATTGAACAAATATCTGAAAACAAATGTCGCAATAAAATATCATTCTGTTTTAGTACAAGTTTGTGCACAATTGCAGAAGTTTCAAACACAAATTCTAACATTAGAGGCTATCCCCAAAAGCTCTCCGTCGTTTACTCTTTTCCACTCACCACCTATCATAAGGAAACTTCTACTTTCCTCATTACACATCAGATTCTCTTCTGATTCTAATTCAGCTTCAGCTTCCTCATATGCATGTTCTACATCCATCTCAGCTTCTTCGTCCTCATATGTTTCCAATGTCACATCATTTGATTCAAAATCATCTGTACTCTTCCTTGCTCGCTTACATGCCGAACTTTCCAATTCCTGAATACTGCACTCAGCTCCTCTCTTGGCATTGTAGTTACCTTGTGCTTTTTTTTGAGCGTTCTGATGGTCCAGAAGAGGTAAACGTCCGGAAGATCCAATGATCCGAGGCAACATACCAATTGGACAAGGACTCCATGTTTTGGCCTTTCTCCATCTGTTACCGGAATTGTCTGTATCATTACCTTTCTTCTTTGAGAGTTGGAGTTTGACAAACTCCAGTCTCTTGCCTGCATTACCGAGATTTTTCTCTTGCTCAAGGAGCGTTGTAGGAGTTGTTACAAGAGCAGAACTCTGTTTCAATGGAACACTTGCAGAGCTTTTACGCTTGAGTGGGAGTTTTATGAGCTTATCCTTCAAGACACGGCCTCCCACAATCTCTGCAAGTAGAAATGCTGATTTCAAAACCACCTCGTGTCCTAAAGCTCCCAAGAGAAGACATTTGCGTATAAGTTCCATAAAGAACATGCTTGGAGGTTTCACTTCTACAGAACTGTTTCTCTGAAAATGCTTTGACTCATTGAGAAGACTCACAAGCCATACAAACAAGAAAGGGACCTTTTCAACTTGAGAAACCTCTTCCGCTGACTTTTCTGTGATGACAATTCATACACAAGTTAGAAATGATTTGGAGCTTAAGTTAAGATTTCCCAAGAGTAAAAAGCATTATGAAAAACCAATAATTACCGGTTTCATATCTTCTCCGTTCATTGTTTTGGATCAAATCAAGGACTGCCTTAAGTAGAGTCAAAAGTAACTCGGGTTCTCTATTTGAGAATTCCACGATTACAGGTTTCCATTCATCTAGACAGACCCTGATCTCTTGGCCAGACTGATTCTCAAGTCCTGTCGACTTTGAAGAATCTAAGGCCTTGAGTAAGAATTCAAGTAGCACAGATGAAATTTCTGCGGAGAAAGAAGGGTATAACTCAACAAGGCTGCTTACAATCTTCCTTATTCTTTTATTGGAACCTGAAATCACAAAATTACAGAAGTATTATAAACTAGCGGCAACCAAATCAAAAGTATCATCTAAATTATGTTATTATCTTGTAAACTTCATGGAGACATAGATGAGTTCATTATGTTGTTCGCTTAGCATTACTAGCCCTCAGTACAAAGTCAAAAACAATAAAAGATGAGTTGTCTTACATTTATCTTTGACCAAAGGGGAGTCAAATTGCGGATTGTGCTTGAGCTGCAAGGAAAAAGCAAGTTTTCGGAGTTTGGATTTGACTTCTCTTCTGATGCTAGCTGTTCCATCTCTCTTCAAAGGAATTTGGTACTTCTGATGCTCCCAATAATAAGATTTCAACCATTCAAGTGCCTGTAGTGATAAACAAATATAAGCAAGCAAGTTAATATCTTCTGTATCGTCCAAGAACTACTACACTACACAAAACACCTTATTACAAAATTGTACCTCATCTGCAGCATCCCGAAGCACCGAAAGTGCAGGGAGCTCACGGTGAGAACCCTCTACAATCAGAACAATCAAATCAAATCACCATCGAAAAGTTATTGTTTTAAAACCAAGGGAAGGTATCCAAAGATTCTTACCATGACGAAGATCGATTAATTTACGTGGGATACCGATTGCTTTAGCTGCTTCCGCAATTGAAAAGTTTTCTCTCCTCCTTGTCTTTTCAATGACACAGTTCACAAGCCTTTATACATAAAAGATGTGAGTCAACAATTACAAAGGACTCAACTCAAGCAAACCCAAAACATATCAAAAAGTGGGAAGCAAAACTTCATAGTCACCTGAGTATTCCCATGCAATATAGCATTTGAAGTAAATGCTCTGAATACAATGCATCTGCTGATTGTTTCTCCCTCCTTTTTGTAATCACAAAAGAAATGAGATGAAAGATCCAAAAATTATCATGAAAACGTTAGAGAGAGTAGAAAGACTAACGGGATAAAGCCATCTTTGAGTTGAATTTCAATAAGGGAACAAGTAACATCCACAGGAGCTGGAAGAGATCCTCTACTTCGCCATGTTGCAACCTGAAATCCGAAACAAAGAGATTAAAAATCTGTACTTTACACATATAAATGAACCATTAAGCTCTCTGGGCTAAAGCAACAAGCTTGATTCAACTAATTTCTGTGGTAAGTCTTTGCAATACCCTTTGTAATGCAGAAGCGATTCTATCAGGAGAAGAAGAGAATATAGACTCTCTAACTGAGTCCCACTCTTCCCAATTCAGCCATGGGACTTGTTTGCAGCTGTCCGATGATGATTTCTGTTGATCTTGCTCGCCGAAAAACGATTCGATGTCTGCTTCTATTCCTGCTAGCTTCTCCATTGAAGAGTCGCCTCGGAAGCTTTAGGATTTGCCCAAATAAACTTGGCAGCAAAAAAATTAAACACTTGAGCAGCTGAGCTGAACCCTCTCTAATGGCGGTACTAGGGTTTTAGAATTCCTGATTTTTATTTTTTATTTATTTTCTTTGACCTTAAGGAAAAAAATGGAAATTATTGATTTTAGTTTATTATTTTACAAATTCGATACAATACTTTTAATTTTCTTTTCACAAAAAGTTATTTTCGTTTATTTATTATAAATATAAAGTCATTATTTTATGCTATTTGCACTTATTTATGCTAATTGGTGTAATTTCTCTTAATTTTTGTATAGATTGTGAATAATTTAAAATAAATTTACTGAACTGTATCGAATAATCCTGAACACAAACAACATGAGTCCATCTTTCTCAAGAAGTAATGCACAATGAAAGTGGATAAAAAGTAAAAACAGATATGTGATTTGTGCAATGTAAATAATGTAGCAACACAACTTCGTTTCCATTTCATTAGAAACCACAAGTAAGTTATACAATACTGACACTATTTGAGTATTGCAAAGCGCTCAAGGAATACCTACCTTCATCATCACATTTCCAGTAGTAAGTAATCACTGATCCACCTGGTTCGTTTAATGTTTGTCCCATAAACAAATTGCTATCTCCTCGTTGAGCATACAGAACTTCTAAAATTGCCTAGGTAAACGAAACAAAGAAAGCCTTACTGCAACATCATTTGACCATTAAGATCACACCACTGCAATCATATGCCTCAGATGAGCAATCATTTGTTGAAAATAATCCGGTTGACAACATCAACAGGCAAAGCGTAGGCTGGATCAATGGCTTTGACTCCAGGATACTCAAGGAGGGAAAGACCTGCACCAATTTGATGAAATGAGACCATTTTGGCTTCACATAAACGGAGAGGAGCGTAAAGATAGAGACATATCAAACTTACCCGCAACTCCAAAGTAGGTGTGGAAGATATCAACAGCATCGTCAGGTCTGTCTGAGATGCCTCCGTTGTCCAAGTCCTATCCAAATTCAAATTAGTAAAGGTGAGAGCTTTCAAGCAATAAAATTAGCAACTAAATGACTTTTCTTGACATGTTAGAGACAAACCTGAGAGTCCAAGATGAACTTGATCAACTTTTCTTTGTCGATCCAGTGAACTCTGTCTATCATGATTAGGCTTGATAGGACCCACCAAGAATAGCAAACCTGGTAATAAGAACAATCAAAAGTGTGTAAAAACCAGGGAAAGTATACAAATGTGTCTCTCATTGGAGAGGAGCTGAACGCCTACATCAGGGAGTTTCTCAGGTCGTCCATTTAAGCCCCCAGACTTTCCTTGTCTTTCACATAACCACCAACCAAGTAAGTCCTTATCAACACGATGGAGACTCCCGGTGAGAGCAAGAGCCCCCACACAACAGAAAACTGCAGAAACAGAAGAAACAAATAAAGAATAACTGTCTTTTACCATATGACCCTACCTTGAAACTGTCCAATACCATCTACACAAGGGTGTAGCAATAGCACATCAACTACAGAAACTAAACTCAGTAAAGTCACCTATAGACACTAATTCCATGTAACAATCGGGTGGAGGATACAGAATAAAAAACTCAAATAGAATATCATACTTTGTCCTGCATGGGACTCTGCCCCAGGTGTACAGCCAAAACCACCATCCAGGTTTTTGCAGCTCACAATGTAATCAACGGCCTTCTCCACATTGATTTTGTCAAGAGTTTTCAATAGTGAGAGACAGCAGATAGCAATGTATGAAAACCTGTATAAACAGCTTGGAGTTAAGATTCAACATAGCGAAATCACCAACAGGAGATATACAAATGTCTTGGTAATACATGGCTAGGATGAATTTACCTCGTATCTATTTCTCCCCACATATCTCCTGAGAAAGATCCATCTTCATTCTGTAACTTAGCAACATCTAATTTTGTATATAGGAAAAGATTATACCATGACTACTGGTGAAGAAGAACAAGTTAGTGATATCGACAAGAAGCTAAGTGCCAAAGGATACAACTTGATACTTTCGCGACGTCAAGAATGTTAATTTTGTCAAAGAGGGCCAAGATTTGCACAGCACTGAGTGTATATAGAATATGTGGATCGTGTCCAACATTACCAGCAAAGCCACCTGCTCAGAGAAGAACAAGTTATACTCAACTTACAATACAGAAAAATCTTCAAATTAAGGGTTAGAATGTGAAACCCCACAGCAACTTCAAAGGTCCCCCATAGATATTTTTTGCTAGCTTACTTAGCAATCACAGGAAATGATTGTCCAAGACACCTGCTTTTTCACTGCCTAACATTTATCCCTTTTATTATCATCCTATCAGTAAGTAAAAAAAGAGCTACAAACCAGATTCATGCTGGC
The DNA here is from genome assembly GCA_963555745.1 of Cardamine flexuosa. Classification (NCBI taxonomy): domain Eukaryota; kingdom Viridiplantae; phylum Streptophyta; class Magnoliopsida; order Brassicales; family Brassicaceae; genus Cardamine; species Cardamine flexuosa. The sequence goes on along the minus strand of OY743216.1, from coordinate 4,089,288 downwards.
AAGTCATGATCCACGAAACAACTTCATCTTCAGAAACAGTGCCCAGCTTGTCCAGCAAGTCCAGAGTAGTCAGTCCCCAGTATGCACCATTCATTCTTAGATGATCCATCACCACAGACTCAAAACTCTCTTTCTTCTAGTAAGTTGATATAATTAAAAAGCAATTGAAAAGAAGAACATAACTTATAATCATAGTGAGATAAAGAGTGAGAATGAGGAAAAGGGTTGATATTGTTTACCTTTTCTGCCATCAGAATGTAACGTACATGCTTGTCAGCTACGAGCTGACCCATCTGCCATTAGATATTTCATAACAGATTCAAACCCGTATGAGATAAATCAAAAAGGAACATTTTTTTTCAAATCAAAACTCAACTGCAGCACTCAAATAACAAAAACGAGACCAAGCAAAGACCAAACTGAACTTGAAATCGATCATAATAATCACTGAAGATAGTCGCATTCGAATTGAAATAAAATAGAGAAATTGATTACCTGATTGGAAGACGTAGAGCTCATCAGCTTTGAGGTAGAAGAGAAAATTGTGATTCGGAGACTGAAGATCCAAGAGAATCTAAATTCTAAGCTCTCTCTACTTCTTTCTTCCTTAATCAAAAGGGTTCTATGGAAACCGCGAACCGGCCGATCCAACCCGGTTTATCCGGTTTTATCAATTGATTTTGATTTTGGGTTGGGTTGACTTAAATTGATCGGCCAATAGAAAAGAGATGGAAGAAATGATAGGAAGGTGGAGGGAGATCATTTGTCCAAGCTTTCATCAATGGCGCTTACATCTCTGGATGCGCTCTTCTTCATCTTCTCTCTATTTCTTCTGTTTCCATCGCCTTCCGTCTCAGATTCAGCTACTCAGGTATGTATTTGATCTTTCTCGTCTATGAATCGTTCATCATATCGATTTGGGTTTGTTAGAACTTAGAAGTAACACTGAAAGGTGAAAGCTTCACCCACTTGAAAACATATAATTCTTAACCAGCAGAATCTTAAGCTAAGTAACAGATTAAATTTAAGTTATTTGCTAATCAAATACAGTAACTTTCCAGAAATTGAAACAGAAAAAGATAAACTTTTGGAGGTTGGTTTCTAATTTCAAATTTGAGGGTGTTTTTTTTTTGCAGTTTTGTAGTGCAGGGACAGAGTCTGGTGTGTCATCTTGTGGGATATCATCGACGAGGATTTTGATCAAAGGAGGTACTGTTGTGAATGCACATCATCAACAACTTGCTGATGTTTATGTTGAAGATGGAATTATTGTTGCCGTGCAGCCAAACATTAAGGTATAACTCATTCATTCCCTTGTAATGTATCCTTCATTTTTGGTAGTCTAAGTTCCAATTTTTATCTGCTTTGTTGCTTTGTAACAGGTTGGGGATGAAGTTACTGTACTTGATGCTACTGGAAAGTTTGTCATGCCAGGTTATATATATGATCCTATAAGCATATTGTATGCTCTTTGTTCTTCCTCTCTTAGATCTTCTTTTTTTCTTTAATGTAAACAGGAGGAATTGACCCTCACACCCACCTAGCCATGGAGTTTATGGGTACTGAGACCATTGATGATTTCTTCAGTGGTCAGGCAGCAGCGTTAGCTGGTGGAACAACCATGCATATAGACTTTGTTATACCGATTAATGGGAATATGTTAGCTGGTTTTGAAGCCTATGAAAACAAATCCAGAAACTCTTGCATGGATTACGGTTTTCATGTGGCTGTCACAAAGTGGGATGAAGGTGTATCAAGGGACATGGAGATATTAGTCAAGGAAAAGGGTAAGTGTCTCGTGACATATTGGTGTTTCTATCGCTGCTAAGATGAAACTGAGTGCATGTATCTATCTTCTCAATTTGTAGGTATCAACTCTTTCAAATTCTTCTTAGCATATAAAGGATCTCTTATGGTCACTGATGACCTCCTCCTGGAAGGCCTTAAAACATGTAAATCACTCGGTGCCTTGGCGATGGTTCATGCTGAAAATGGAGATGGAGTGTTCGAAGGACAGAAAAGGATGATTGAACTGGGCATTACAGGCCCAGAGGGTCATGCTCTTTCAAGGCCTCCTGTGGTAATTTGAGCCTAGTGTTTTCTAATTTATAATACTGCCTCATAGATTGTTTCTCTTTTTCTATATCTTCACTTGCCTAGTTGCCTTTCTAACCATTGTTGGAGCTAAAATCAAGATCCTTGTTTAACAATGACAGCTCGAGGGAGAAGCCACTGCTCGAGCAATTCGTTTGGCTCGTTTTGTTAACACGCCTCTCTATGTTGTTCATGTGATGAGTGTCGATGCAATGGACGAGATTGCTAAAGCTCGAAAATCAGGTCTTCTGTTTCAACTTTTGTAGGACTAGATTTTGTTTCTTTTCTCATTGTATGGGAATTATCCTGATTATAATCAATCTCCTATCCTTACAGCCACTCGTGTTATAAAAATCTTTCATTGTTATGTATTTCAGGGCAAAAGGTTATTGGAGAGCCTGTTGTGTCTGGATTAATCCTCGATGATCATTGGCTTTGGGACCCTGACTTCACAATTGCGTCCAAGTAAGAAATGAGAAATCCTTCAGGTCTGTTGATTCTCATATATTCTTTCAGATTTTCAATGTAAATTTCTCAATATTTCAGGTATGTCATGAGTCCACCTATCAGACCAGTAGGACATGGAAAAGCCCTACAAGATGCCCTTTCAACTGGAATCCTTCAGGTTTCTCTCCTCACTGTGCATAAACTAGAGAAGCATAGTACTGTTGAGATTTTTTAAACATTTTTTTCTCCTTGTCTTTGTATTATCTCTGCAGCTTGTAGGAACTGATCACTGCACTTTCAATTCTACTCAAAAAGCTCTAGGATTTGATGATTTCCGCAAAATACCTAATGGTGTTAATGGTAATAGCTGACCTGACTGGTTTTTCTTGCTTTCTGTGCTCATTGTATCTACTAATCTATTGTAAACACTTTGAACTTGTTCATATTTAGGCCTTGAAGAACGGATGCACCTGATATGGGACACAATGGTGGTAAGTACTTGTGGACTGAACTTAAAATCTTCTTTCTTTACAGCAGTTTTTGATAATTTTCTGTATCATAATCCAGGAGTCTGGCCAAATCTCTGCTACTGATTATGTTCGAATAACCAGCACCGAGTGGTATTTCACTGATTCTCTTAATACTGAATTATGCTTTTCAAGTCATTACTATGAGCTTAATTACAGAGTAATGTGTTTGCAATTTAATCACCAGTGCCAGAATTTTCAACATATATCCACGGAAAGGAGCTATCCTTTCTGGCTCGGATGCAGACATTATTATATTGAATCCAAACTCAAGCCACGAGATAAGCTCAAAGTCTCATCACTCAAGATCCGACACAAATGTATACGAGAGCAGAAGAGGAAAAGTAATACACATTTTCACAAATCCTCTTTTCTGACATGTAAAATGTCTTGAGTTACATAACCTTGATTGTTGAAATCTCAGGGAAAAGTTGAAGTGACGATAGCAGGAGGACGAATAGTATGGGAAAATGATGAACTTAAAGTAGTTCCAGGAAGTGGCAAGTACATAGAGATGCCTCCTTTTGGTTACCTTTTCGATGGGATTGAAAAATCAGATGCTAAGTATCTTTCTTCTCTTCAAGCTCCAGTTAAGCGTGCCAAATCTCAAGCAACATAAACTGCACTTATCTGCGTATTCTTCGTTTAGTTCTTCTATTAGGAATTTGTACTGTACTGCTGTACATAACATTTTCTTTCTAGTATATGAAAATATCGGTTTGGTATGTTAACTTTGGTTTAGTGGGCCGACCAAAAAAATACTTTGGTTTAGTGGTTTATTACATAACACCGTCAATAAATCCCCGTGCCTGGGTGAGCAAAGACGGTTTTACCCTTTTTCCTTTCTTCCATTCCTCTATAAATATCTAAATCTGACGAAATCGGCCTAAAAATTTCTTTTCCAGCAGAAAACTTATCTCGGCGACGGTAACAAATCTCCGGCTAAGGAAGGAAGAGAAGAAGGAGAAGAAGAAGAGAAGCTATGACGACAATGAGTCATCGCAAGCAAAACACCAGACTCCCACCGGAGGTGAATCGCGCGCTCTACGTTCGTAACCTTCCCTTTAACATAACGAGCGAGGAGATGTACGATATCTTCGGCAAGTACGGCGCGATTCGTCAGATTCGAATCGGTTGCGACAAGGTGACGAAAGGATCGGCCTACGTCGTTTACGAGGATATCTACGACGCCAAGAATGCCGTCGACCATCTCTCCGGCTTCAACGTCGCGAGTCGGTACCTCATCGTACTGTATTACCAGCCCGGGAAGATGAGCAAGAAGGTCGATCAGAAGAAGAATGAAGAAGATATCTCCAAGTTGCAGGAGAAGTATGGAGTCTCTACCAAAGACAAGTAATTTCTCCTCGATTCGATGTTCCTTTGGTCGTCCTGCGATTTAGGGTTTTTAATTGGGGGAAACAAAATTTCTTATCTGTATGAGTTTGCTCTGTTGTCCTTTATATTGACTAATCAATGAAACATCTCTTTAAAACTCCAAATTAGTTCTTTCTGCTACGAAAATTTGTTCTTTGATATAACCATTCTTAAAGTCACTGCCTTTGCCCATTGTTGATGTGTTTAGCTTTGTATCTTTTTCAGTATTGGTGTCAAGTGGTTAGCTAAAAAGTAAGTAAGGAACGAATAATCACTAACACATAAAAGGAGAAATTGAAGTACATTGAGAAACCAGAAAAGAAAATGTACATAATAATCAAACACCTCCCCAAATCCCCACTTAATGATTTTGTTGTTTTTTTTTTGCCTTCTTGAGCCTTTATCCTCCCTTAAAGATATATCCTCCAGTTCAATCATTAGCGATCCGAGCATACTTTTAGAATGGTTTTTCTTTTGATATTTGCTTTGCCTTATCTTTGATTGTGAAAAGGAAGATGAGTTTCTCGACCCTTGTGTTGCTCTCTTTCTATTTTCCCTCTTCCTCTACTTCAACAGTTCTTCATTTAAATGAAAGCTCACGCCGCTTCTTTGGGACAGGATCTGGGTTTCCTTTTCTCATCATTGCCACGAATTCATCATAGTTTATCCGACCATCCTGCATTACAAGTTTGGTTAGTGATAATGAGATTGTTTAGCTGCTGCTTATTACATTTGAAGGGACTGTTGTTTCTTACATTGTCTCCATCAACCTCAGAAATTATCTCCTTAATGTCTCTGCCATCGTTCATCCCAAACTCTCGGAGTGCTTGCTCTAGCTCTTCCATTGTGATATATCTGGGATCATCAAGCATTGTTTTGAGGTGAATTTTTCATTCCATAACAATCTTCATATTGCTCTGTTCTGTTAAATGCTTACCCGCTGTTGTCTTTGTCAAAGTGTTGGAAGGCTGAGTAGAGATGTTCTTCTCTGTCAAGTCTGTTAATATGCATTGTGGCTGCGATAAACTCTCCATAGTCTATTGTTCCATTACCATCAGCATCCGCCTGTAAAATCCCATGATACATAGAGAAAATAACAGAGAATTAGAGGTGAGTCTCCTTCCCTGTTGTAAAGCTAAAACTCTTGCAAGTATGAGAAGGACTCACAGCTTCCATTAACTGTTGGACTTCATATTCTGACAACCTTGTACCTTGCTTAGCAAGACCTTGTCTTAACTCTTCAAGTGTAATTGTTCCACTGCTATCAGTGTCCATACCTTTAAACATCTCCTTCAACCCCATGATCTCTTCCTCTGATAAGCAGCCTGCTATCACCTGTTCCATTGTTTCAGCTTTTCAGGTTAGGATACTCTACTGAAACCCATATTCTATTGGGTTAAGGGATATGATTGTCACCCGTAATGCGACTTTCTTGAAATTGTTCATTGCTTTGAATTGCTTGAGCCTGGACATCACTGCATTGTCAAGAGGAACATCTGGTGCTTCTCCATCCTCCTTGATCCATGGATGGTCTTCACAAAGGAAACAAAAAAAAACATTAAATTTGTATGGAGAGATTGTTATGCTTTTTTAACATCTTTGGTTTTGTTTGTAGATGCTTACTGAGAACTTGGGCAGCAGTTAGTCTTTGCTTGGGATCAGAGTTGAGCATCTTCTTAACAAGATCCTTCGCCGGAGACGAGATGGATGGCCATGGATCACTTGAGAAATCAACATATCCCTTTAAGATGGCATTGAATATCCCGTTCTCCGACTCTATGATCAGGTAAATACACAACACATGAATATAAAAATCGTTTTTTCTTTTCTTTTTGGGTAGACAGATAAGAAACTGAAATATATCGTTACCAGCCCAGAATGGTGGGACACCACTTAAGAGGATATACAACATCACACCAATACTCCAAATATCAGCCTCTGGTCCATACTTCCTTTTCAATACCTCTGGTGCAATGTAATAAGCACTCCCCACAATATCCTTGAACACCTCTCCTGTCAAAAAATTTGTTGTATGAGTTAAACAATGATGCTGATTCAAATTTTGCAGGAACAGGCTTTTAATGAAAAAAACCTGGCTTGTAGAAAACAGACAGCCCAAAGTCAGTGGCCTTGAGAGGAGAATTCTCATCTTTGTTGAGCAAGAGAAAGTTCTCAGGCTTCAAATCTCTGTGAATAACCCCCATGGAATGGCAAGTATGCACAATCTGAACAATAGTTCTTAGCAAAGAAGCGGCTGCTCTCTCCGAGTAATGTCCTTTAGCAATAATCCTATCGAACAACTCTCCACCCGCGCATAACTCCATGACCAAATGTACAGAATGCTTATCCTCATAAGCTCCTTTAAGCTCCACAATGTTTGGTTGACCAGTCAGGTGATGCATTATCTGAACTTCCCTTCTTACATCTTCGATATCTTCTTTGTTCACAAGCTTCCTTTTCGCAATCGTCTTGCAAGCAAATTGCTGACCTGTTGCCTTCTGTGTGCATAAATGTGTGACACCAAATTGGCCACGGCCGAGCTCTTTCCCTAAAGAATATGAAGCTTTAACATCTTCCATAGGTCGACCTAAGACAGGTCCAATAGGGCCTTGTTTGGTTGCAGGAGGGGGAGAAGGAGGAGCGTGTTTGGATTGCGTTACAGAGGTTTCAGCGGTTTGTCCATCTGCGTTAATGTCTGAGTCTTGTCCGTGAGAGCAACAATTTCCCATTGTTGCATTAAAGGGTGGGGGAGAGAGGGAGGAAGTAAAAACCCAAGGAGGAAGAGAAGAGAAATAGAAAGGTTTTTTTTTGTGTTTTTTTCTTCTCTTATTTTTTTTTTCTTCCTCTGGTTTTTGTTTCTTCTTTAGCAAGAAAAAATTAGGTGTTTTGGTTGTGAATGGCTATGAATAGAATGTTTTTTTTTTTACTTCGCTGGCCTTCAGTTCAAAAGGGGTTATAGGGTTTGTTGATAGGGAGGGAGTTTAGGACCAAAGCTTGTCTGTAATTTTGGTATTTAAAGTAAAACAACATTTAGGATTTTTTTGTTGTTGTTAAAACTTTCTCTTTCTCAACATTTAGGATTTAGGACAAAGGTTGAGAGCAATTTCTGGGGATTTATATTTGTTATTTGTTTCAAAACTGACTGTTCTTATCTTCCAAATGTCAACTAAATTTTAAATATCAAGATAAGAACTTCTGCCTCATATTATGTTTTTATATATGGTTAAACGTATTTCATAAGAAACTGACTAGTAGCAGAATTTGAATTCATCAAATCTGATACATGTTCAAACCAGTTTTCTAATTCATGAGTTGTTTTGTTTTACTTGTACAAGTCAAAATATTTGTTAGTTATCCTATATTATAATTTATGAAATATAAGATTTGTAATATTTCACTATTTTGAATTTAAAAAGTGAAAAGCAGAACCTTTGAATTAAAATTATACAAGAAAACTTATTATTATTACTATTAACCTTTAAAAAATATTCAATAACCAACGATTTTAGCATCTTAAAAAAAAATTGATTACTATATAGTTAAGAAAATTTCCATGTAGTATTGGATAATTTGAAATATTTACTTTTATCTAATCTAAATATTTTGTTTAGCAAACAGCAAACACATGGAAAAGGAACTCCAAGAATAAGGGCTTGATTGGTAGCATTTGCGGACAGTAGCGGGTTCTAACACTTTACAAAAATTACAGAAATCGGTTACATTATACCGCTTCAGACGTTAAATTTCAAAAATTCCTATCAATAAATATTACGATTGCGGGTAGTTGCAGCTAGTTAAAAAAAGAATAATTAAATCAAAATCTAAATAAACTTACGATGCTACCTAATCATTAACTTACTAGTATAAAAGTGAACTTCTTTAATCCTAATACGTATCATAGTTTTTTATGGACATTCTTTTTCATCAGAGTGAAAGAACACATGAAGGTATTTTCTTCTAACTTTTGGTTTAATGGTAAAAAATACTCAATGCATGAAGTAATAATATTTTATTATAAAATTTATGTATTAAATAATTATTTAGTGCTTTATTGTTTTTTTTTCTTTTTAAATCATGATGAATTTTTTTATATTTTATAATAATAATATGGTTTGGTGTTTTTATAGTTTGTTTATTATTTATTTTGTTTAACTGCTATTGTATCTGCTAGTTAACCAGTAATAAATTATCTACAAACGTTCATGTTTTAAACCATAAAACTAGTCATTTAAATCGTTTAGTAATGCTTCTGACCGTAATCATCCGCTCCTGCAAATTCTCACACCCGCAGCGTTTAAACCAGTCGAGTCCTAAGTCTATACATTTCGGTTTACAATGGATTCGATCTGGTTTGGAGTCCCTTTAGTTTTGGTGTGACAAAAGGCTGACCAAAATGGTTTGATTTCAGCTCCCATGTATGTATTTCTCTGTTTGGTTTGCTTTGGTTTGAGATAGAGATGTCAAAATGAGTTGATCCAACCAATTATCCATTATGTTTAAAGATAGATGGATAATGAATTGATCCGGTAATGGATAATGAATTGGGCCGACCATTTGTAATTAAATGGTGTAATCGAGCTATTGTCCCTTAAATAAATAATGTGTAACTTGTCTAGTTTTTCCAAGTTGATGATCATTGCGCTGAGACCACCACCAGGGAAGGCCGAAACATCGCAACCGAATTCTTAATTGCTGACGAACAATTGTTGGTTTTCTTCGGCGTTAAGGAAAAAGAAAAGGTAAGAGAAGGCGGCTCTCACAAAACAATGCGACCAACAAATTTGAATAAAAGAAGGGAAGAAAAAAATTCACACGCCAAAGAACGCGTCCGCAGTAGCGCATCTGAGGATGAAATTAGAAGGTCCATCGAATTTGGTTTATCTCTTTAGTTAAACGAAGAGACCATCAAAACCAGAAGGCAGAAACATGGGAATTTTTTCAACTAAACCATCATCATTATTCATCACGATGCAATGAGCAGCGTGAAAGTTCGTCCTGGTAGTCCATGGCAACTGCCGTGTTCGGCCACGAAACAGCAATCTCCGTCTGTGCTCTCGGCGCGGCGGCGGAACCTGATGTCGAACGGAGGAACTCCTTCGTATATCAGATCTCCACGGCTTACCAAATGCTCCTCCGAAGTTGCTGCTGCTTCTTCTTATACCGCAAATGATGCAGCTGTTGTTGATGGTTCAGTCGCTGATTATCCATCATCGACTTCCCCCGTTTCCCATTCGGCCGATGTTGCTTCTACTGTTGGTACCCTCGATTCTATTTATCGATCTTCGGTTTCCTCCAGTTTCCACGCGGCCAATGTTGCTTCTGTTGCTGATACTCTCAGTGCTACGGATAGATCATCGGTTTCCTCCAGTTCTCATGCTTCTATTGTTGATGAACTCGATGCTATTTATCGATCATCGAATACTTCCGGATCGATTAATTCAGCCCATGCTACTGCAATTGCTGATGATCAATCACCGGTTTCTCCTATTTCTACTCCCGCTGTTGCTTCTCAATTAAAATACGATGTGTTTATCAGTTTCCGAGGACCTGATGCTCGTGAGAATTTTGTGAGCCACCTCTACGACGACCTGTGTCGAGAGGGAATGGAAACTTTCATAGACAGTAAAAAGCTTAAGGCAGGCGATGAGATTCAGACGGCTTTGTCGGGTGCGATCGAGCTATCGAGGATATCGGTTGTGGTTTTTACCAAGGAATACGCCTCTTCCAAGTGGTGTTTGAGAGAGCTTGCTAAGATAATGGAGTGTAGGAGGACCAGAGGACAGTTGGTTTTACCAGTCTTCCTCGGCGTAGAACCCATGGAGGTTAGGTGGCAGACGGGCAGTTACGATGTAGCCTTTTCTAGGCATGATAAGGCTCCCGAGGGATCACAATCAGCTGAGGAAGTCAAACGGTGGAGAAAAGCCATGTGCGAGGCAGCCAATCTCTCCGGATTTGATTCCAGTGCAGTCAGGTAGGTTTGGATTCACAGATCAGATTTTATTAGATTTTATCAATCATTGCTTCAATTGACATATTAGATTTTATCATGCTCGTTGTTAGTTGCGTTAACTGCCCTAGTTCGCTGATCTCTCATAGTTGAGTTGGTTTATTAGCGAATCTCTCATAGTTATTTCTTCAGAAATCATCAGGTTGAGTTTTGAGTTGACTTTATACGTCTTTTTGGAACTTATTCCGCCTACTTACCTCTGAGTGACTGCACCCCTGTTTCGATGAATTAACTCGAATTGTATCTAGTTTGTTGCAAAACCTTAAAAACATGGCCTTTCTCAGTGGATGTACAATATTCATTCGTATTATTTCCTTGGCCACTTAAAATCTTAGTTGCAGTATTCCTTTTTTGTGCTGAATTTGTTTGATGTCTGCAATTCTAGGCCAGAGTCTGAACTTGTGGATAAAATTGTTGCACGCGTTTGGGAGATCCTAGAAAACACTAGCTTGTGTGAAGATGAGGAATTGGTGGGGGCTTATTCTCAGATAAAGGATGTGGAAGAGTTGTTGGAAAATGGATCAGATGAAGTGCAGACTGTAGGGATATGCGGAATTGGTGGTATTGGAAAGACTGCCATTGCTGGAGCGGTTTTCAATCGTCTATATCAAAAGTTCAATAGCTACTGCTTTCTTGCAAATGTTAGAAAGGAATCTAAAAAGCATGGACTTCTTGGCTTAAGAAACGAACTTCTACGTCAAATTCTTGGTCAGACTGAAATAAACATTGCTACGCCTGATATTGGATCCAGCCATATAAGGAATCGTTTACGGCGGAAAAGAGTTCTTATTGTTCTCGACGATGTTAGCAGCATAACTCAACTGGAGTTTTTAATCAAACAATCGACTTACTTTGGCCCTGCGAGTCGAATACTTATTACAACTCGAGACATGAATGTAATCAAGAATCTTGACAAAATATATTCTGTCAAAGGACTATCTGACAGTGATTCTCTTGAACTGTTTTCACATTGCGCCTTCAAACAGAGCTATCCTCCTGAAGAATATTTGCAATTGACGATGAGGGCAGCTGTTTATGCAAAGGGGATCCCTTTGGCTTTAAAAGTTCTGGGTTCCTTTCTCTGTAAGAAATCTGTCCTAGAGTGGGAAAGTGCATTGAGAAGACTCGATAGTTCTCTGATCGATGAAGAAATCTTCAGTGTACTTCGTATAAGTTATGATGAACTCAATGATGAAGAGAAAACGATATTTCTCGATCTTGCTTGTTTCTTCAACGGAGAACGACGAAGTTACATAACTGGTATTCTTGAAGGTTTCGGTATCTCTGCTGATATTGGCATACGTACACTTCTTGATAAGTGTATGATTACCTTTACCAACGACAGGCTGCAGATGCATGGCTTGTTACAGAAAATGGGTAGACAAATTGTAAAGCAGCAGTCACCTCAGGATCCCAGTAGACGCAGCAGGCTATGGAGCTTTAATGAAATCCAGGAAGTGTTAACTGATAATAAGGTAATAGCTATAACTAAGATGTTTCACCTGCATATGAATGATGTTATTCCTTATATAAGTCTTATTACTTTTGTGAGAGAAGGGAATATAAATTTATAACTTGTCTCTCATCATCAGGGAACTAAATCAATTGAAGGCATATCGCTTGACCTTTCTGAAAAAGAGGAGCTGCAGATAAGCAGTTGTGCTTTTGCCGGGATGTCTAATCTGAGGTTCCTCAGAATTTGCTCCAACAGGTTTATAAAATCTCCCTTCCAGAAGGCCCTGAGTATCTCCCTTACCTCCCTTCCAGAAGGCCTTGAGTATCTCCCTAGACTGCGTCTACTTAGTTGGGACAGCTTTCCTAGAGAAATTTTGCCAACAGGTTTCAATCCGGATAACCTTGTTGAGCTTCGTATGCCCAATAGCAGACTTGAACGTTTGTGGGATGGAGTTCAGGTACAATTTTTATGCTATGCAATTTGGGTTCTTGCATTATGAAAATTAAACTTCTACTAAGTCTGACTCTTTGTTTGCAGTCTCTATTTAATTTAAAATGGATTGATCTTAGCAACTCTTGGTTCCTGAAGGAGTTGCCAGATTTGTCAAATGCTCCCAAAGTTGAGCGTATTGTTGCCAGAGGATGTGAGGAGTTAGTGACCATCCCAACTCCAAGAAACAAGTTGAAATCTCTTGAGCACTTGGATCTCTCTGGATGCCAGAAGCTAAAGGATTTTCCAGAGATTTCATGGAATATCAAAAGGTTGTTTTTAGCTGATAGTGGAATAGAGGAAATTCCACCATCAATTGAAAACTTTCATCAGCTTGTTGACCTAGATATGAGAAGTTGCAAAATGCTCAAGAATGTTGCACAAATCGGTCAAATCTTGGAGAAGCTAGAATTTGTGGATTTATCTGGTTGTTCTAGTGTTACAAGCTTTCCAGATTTCTCTTGCAATGTGAAAGAACTTCTTCTAAATGAGACTTCCATAGAAGAGATCCCCTCGCGTATTAAGTGCATGACAAAATTAGAGTTACTGGAACTAAAGAATTGTCTGAGGCTGAAGAATCTTCCTAGTAGTATTTGTGAGTTAGAGTCTCTTGTGGAACTCAATCTTTCTGGATCTTCAAACTTCACCACCTTTCCTGAAATCACAGAGACCATGGAGAGTCTAAAATATCTTTCGTTAGATGGATCGTCCATTAAAGAGCTACCTGCTTCACTCAAGAACCTGACTGGCCTAATTTCTCTAGATCTTGAGAATTGCATCAGCCTCATCAGCCTTCCAGATAGCTTATCCAAGTTAAAGACCCTGGAGGACCTTAATATCTCTGGCTGCTCAAATTTGGTTAACTTCCGATGCATTAGAACTCTTGGATCTTTGGTTAATGTCAGAGCAAGTGGATGCAGAAGTGAAGTTGTTGATTATTTAGGGGCTGGCTTAAGCTCACTAAAAGCTCTAGATTTAAGTGACTGTAGGATCACGGAGTTTCCTGAGGCTTTAACACTTATATCTACGTTGACGGAGCTAGATCTGAGCCAAAATGGTTTCAGTACAATACCTCTAAGCATTAAGAAGCTTCAAGAGCTCCAAAGTCTCGATTTAAGCCATTGCCAGGAGCTTCAGTCTGTATCAGGGGTTTCAGCTGGTTTGACAAGGCTTAGTGTACTCAACTGTAGATCGCTGGAAACAGTTTCACTAACTAATTCTTCTGAGCTTCAGCTTTATCCTTTGAATAATGTGGAAACATTTGTGTTTGCTGATTGTCCATCACTAAGCCAATATGCGATAGGCAACATCAAGGCATTTGCGAAACGCAGAATCCATGTCCTGGCATCCCATTTGGGTGTTATTTTAAACTTTAGACGTGAAGACCTCTCTCTCAACATATGGATGAAACCACAACAACTGCGGTATTTGCTCTCTAGTATGTACGGGTATGAGAACCTCCATGAAGCACTGATAGGATTACATACTGCTTTTTTCAGTGATGAACTGATATTAGATGAGCCTCCATCTAGGCTACTTGGTCGCATACTCCATGATTTCCATGAACGGTATAGGCTAGATATTCAAGGTCTGTTACATTTCTTCTCCCTGATAGCGCATCTATATCTGTATTACCAAGGAAAGCCGTCAACCAATTTCTGCTTACCAGGGGATGGTATTCCTGAATGGTTATGCCACCAAAGCAATGGGTCATTTATTGAGGTCATGGTTCAGTCTCCCAAACATTCAAATGAGAGTGCTACCTTGGCAGGTTTTGCTATATCGGTTCTTGTTGCATTTGATGGTTACAATGATGATAAGGGTGTCAGCATCAAATATGAATGTCACTTCCAATCCAACTCTTTTGGCACTCGTGATGGAGCAGGATATTTGAGGGGATGGGATGGGAAAAAGGGAAAGCCTTCATCTATTGAAGGGGATCATATGTTCTTGGGTTTTGATTCGTCTATTCTGTTTGATGCGGCCAATGGAATCGAACAGTTTGTTGGATATTCTAAAGATCTTGTCAAAGCCACTTTTCAATGTTATGTCGTTGATGATGATGGGAATCCTATCAATTCTTGCACGCTGAAGAAGTGTGCAATCCAACCACTCTATACCAGTGACATGGTATGATGATACATATCTAATCAGCTCTTCTGCTCAAGTTGTTTTATATCTTTTTCTATGTTTTTCTTTCTTTCCCTGCATTCATGCGAAGGCTGTCTTCCAATAGAAACATCAGCAATGAAATTGATGTTTCAACTTCAATTTTAGACTGAATAGTTCAGGATTTACCTTTTGTCTTGTTTTTTGCTAATTAGCAGGCTAAGTCTCCCAAGGAAATCTTAAGCAGACAGGACATAACCAAAGGATTGACCAAAAGTTTTTCAGGGTTTCTAGAGAAGGTTTGTGCTTTCTTCATATGCTACTGTAGCACCGGATTCATTTATTGATTGCTGGCTATCAAGTTCTAACCTAGATTATGATAGTTTTTGTGGCTTTGATGATCTTCACGTGATTTTCTCTCATGATTTGTTTCTTATATATGCTACTTTGATTAGACTAAAATTCAGTTGCAGAATGTGGGTGTTAATCAGTTAGGGTGTCTATCTTCTCTTTGTTCCAACTCAAGACGTTTCTGGTTTCAGGTGTTGCGAAATTTGGACTTATATGGTGCAATCTCATTAGGAATCATGAATGTTCTTGGTGATTTATCTGTGGATGTTGTCCATCAGGTAATTTCTATGTTTACTCTTAGCTCGTGTTATATCTCAGCATTGCAGATATATTATTCCATGCATAGTTTAAATACATGTGTACATCTTGAATTCGAAAAGGTTGTCGATCTTTCAGTCATCATGAAAAACTAGTTTTTTGGTTTTTTTTCTTGTAGGGGGGATATGTTTTTATCCTCATAAAATGTCAAAACGCCGGCCTCCCTTTAGGCCTACAAATTTTGAATGTGCATCTTGGGACAGCACCACTTGCAGGTCTCATAATTGCTAACTTTTTTCTTCTATTTAAATTCATATTTTCTGGATTAGTTTTCAGTGAGGACCAGTATGTATGTTTCTCTAGTTCATGATCCTTCTCTTATTGTTATTATGCAGTCAAGTTGATTGAAATGGCCGAACAATCTCAAGATCCAAGGGCATTCTCAATTGAATTCTCGGATGTGGACAGTGGAGATTTTGGTTGCAGAATCAAAGTAAAAAAATGCGAGTTCCGTCCACTGCAGAGCCATGTCATGGTAACGCACTCATAGTCTCTGCATGATTTGGATATTCCTTCATTGCGTATCATTTAACTTATTTATGGGTCAGAGATGAGAGATCTAACACCCTTACAGCTAATTGACAGATCGGCTGTTACGTAAGTTTACAAGCAACTAAATTGGTGGAGATTTGACAGATGTCTGTGATGTGAGTTTGCTTCTTCTCTGTCAGACTTCTGTTTTTGTGCTTTTTCTTTGGGATTTATTTAGTTGGTTATCATTGGATCTTAGTCGAGAAAAACGTAAAATGGGTACTAGTTTTAAATTAAGTGTCGATTGTAATGAATATTAGAGCTAATTTTAATTGTTTGTTTGAACAACAGAACTTTTGCAGTGTACGCAGTATCTGTTTCAACACCATCAAGGTCAAAGGTTCGGCAAGTTTCTCATCTTAATCAACGTGTCTCTATGTGTATGAGACTGTGAGTGTATATATATATAATAGATTCATGAGACTTATCTACGGCATTTTGGAGCATATACTCATGTGATTCGGAGGGAGCCGAATCTAAATTGTTTCCTATTGTTACAGAACACTATTTTTGAAAGAACAAAGCCTATATACAGTATAGTGTATGACTACTGAATATATTTGTAAGAGATAGATGTTTAGTGTAAGAATATGTTTTATAAATATATAAATGTTGAGTGTACAGTAGTTCGAAACTTTAATATTGGAAAATGGGTATATAAATGTTGTCTGTACGATAAAAAGTAAATGTTTTTATTGTTGATTACATTTCTTAATATCTCTTTCGACAGGAGTTGACTTTGGGTTCAAGACTTTTACTTCTGATTTTGTTGAAGGAAAAACTATAAAACCTAATTCAGACTTCTTCTCTGAGAAGTCTATCAAAGTCGATTAACTCTTCCACTAACAGCATCGAAATAAGTTATGATATAATACTCAATCTTATATTATCTATATCCACATCAAATTTTCATATCTATTAACAGAGACAACAAAAAAAACAAACAAAAAAAAACTAATATTTGTTATTTGTTACAAGACTGTCTGTTCTTATCTTCCAAACTCCAAATGTCAACTAATTTTTAAATATCAAGATAAGAACTTCTGTCTCATACTGTATTATGTTTTTTATATATGATATGATTAAACGCATTTCATAAAAAACTGACATGTAGCAAATTTTGAATTCATCAAATATGATACATGTGTTAAACCCAATTTTCCATTTTATATTTTAGTAGTACGAAAAATAATGTGATTTATTTTTTGTGCAATATAAAATGTTAAGTTAACAGTAAAATTTGTTATGTGTTAACCTATAAGAAATATTTAATTCAATGACCAACGATTTTAGCAAATAGCAACTTTGGAAAAGAAAAAAAAAACATTGACTATCATAGTTAGGAAAATTTCCATGTACAGTAGGATGATATTGCATAATTTGAAATTTGAGTAATCACCATGTATAATATTACAAAAATCCAGCTAGCAGCAACACAAAACAATGTCAACGTTTACATTAACATTATCGAAATATTTTATGATATAGTATTGACTCTTCTTGATCCACATCGAATTTTCATAAATCTCTCAACTCTCTTAACAGAAACAAAACCCCTAATTAAACCCTCTCTAGGTGGGAGGAGGTGAAGGAATGACTGTATCACTATGAGAAGAATTAGCTCCTTTTGGTGTCCAACTGTAAAGGATCATCCCCAACACAAGTATTATTGTTCCCGCCATGAACCCTTGTGGAAGTGATGATGCAACTCCAAGGTACGGTAATGGCATTGTGAACAGAAACACTGCGATCGGCACTGAAACTGTCGATGCAAGACACGAAACTACCGCTGATGAAATCTTGAGGAGTCTTAAAAGCGCAATGTTATAGCCAATGTTCACTATCACAAACAATAGAGGCAATAATGGAGCCCCATCGCATCCTGTTGCTATTGTCCCGATGTTGAGAAAGCAAACCGCACCATCTTTTAGGTAGCTACCGAGTTGGTTAAAAGGTATGCCCCAAAGTTTTGAAAGAAATGGAAGAAGCAATGCGATGCATATGGCCTAATTGGTTTTAAAAGAACCACCATAGAGACAAGATTACTTAGCTTGTAATGCAAGTCAGAGATCAGAGAGAAGAAGGGATATTTTAGGGTAAGAAATACCTACTTGGAAAGCTGAACCATATGAATTTACTATAAACAGATCGAGTGATGCACCCTGTGATAGTTAAGAGTAGATGATTTTTCAGTATTTCAAACAGACGAAGAAAATCTCTTGAAGCATGATGGGAATTCGAAAGTACCTTTAATCGTTTTTGGCTATCTATAAAGATTACTTCCTATAAGAAAAAAGAGAATTTGAGATTAAAGAGACTAATAATGATACCAAACTTAAAAAAGCTTGTAGTTGGGTGATGAAGGGACCTTCAATACTGTATCTGCCCCTTGAAGGAGAAAAGAAAGGACCATAAGAAGAATCCAAAATATCCCTGCTTCCTTTAATGAATGAGCAGCACCTGATCCACTGCAGATGCAAAAACATTTATGGTGATTCTTGTTGTGTGTCCTTTGTGTAAAGAGAAGCACAAAATGAAATAAATTTGGTTTAATGTTGAACAAAACGGACTAAGCAGGTCTAACCTTGCCACACTGACGATTACACCAACAGCTACAAGAGTGCATCCGAGTAGTTGATTTACGCTATATCTCCTCCCGAGAAAAATTATGGAGAAGAAAATTTGCCACACAAGAAACGTCTGCAAGGAAACAAACGAGTGATGCTATTAAATCCTAGAGCTTGATATAGCATTCAAACGTTTTATGGAATCAAAATTGTCAGCTTTACACACTTAAACCAAGAAGTTGAACGTACAGAAGCAAACTAATGATTTAAGAAGTTTTACTAATACAGATACTAACCTGAGATAAAACTGTAGTAGATGGCCCTGAAAGATTCGCTGAGTAGAGAAAATGAAGTTATGTAAGATGAAGGGTATGCATGCAAATTACTTAAGTGTCGTGTAGACGTTTGCATAAAGAGGAGAATGTTACCAGCGGCTGCCATTCCAGCAGCTGCAGCTAGAGCCTCTAAGATGCCAACAACTAAAAATGGAGTTTTGGGCACCGAGAGCATTGCATCTGTGACACTTCCAGCGCGATATCGAAAATACAAGATTGTATAGTATACAACTACATACCTACATGAATGAAATAGCCAAATAAGAATATTTTTCTGTAAACTGAAGTTTGATATATAAAAAAAATGTTTCCAGGGAAAATATTTAGCAGCGAGTACTGATGAAAGTTTAAGGTCCACCAAGAACAGAGCAACCAATATAGATTTATACTGTAAATGTTAACCCAAACATCATGTATAGTGAAAGAAAAAACCCAAAATATTTCTCTACCTAATCTAAACATTATGTTAAGCACATGTGATGTGACATAATATTATAATCCTCAATTTAAACATTTGTTAAGTACCAACTAAAACACATTTTGTTGAGATGTTACAATTCAAGCATCTGAAGCAAGTGAATTAGCTAATCAAACTTAGCTAGCAGACAGCAAACACATGGAAAAGGGAATCCAAGAGTAGGTGTGTACATTTCATTTCGGTTTACAATGGATTCCGGTTTGAGATAAAACTCACCGAAATCACTTCGGTTTCGTTTAATTTCAGCTCCCATGCTGTATGTATTTCTCAGTTTGGTTTGAGAAAAATATTACAACATCGGAAACAAACCATGGTAAAATTCGGTTTGAAATGGTTTGGTTCAGTATCCACCATAAAATTCAGTTACTATTACTAGTAGGG
This sequence comes from Cardamine flexuosa, assembly GCA_963555745.1. Classification (NCBI taxonomy): domain Eukaryota; kingdom Viridiplantae; phylum Streptophyta; class Magnoliopsida; order Brassicales; family Brassicaceae; genus Cardamine; species Cardamine flexuosa. Next base: position 4,069,824 of record OY743216.1, on the reverse strand, counting down.
CCATTAGGAATTCTTCTAATCAAGTATACAACAGTGGGCTCCCATAAGAATATTACTTAGAGGTTCCTAAGGGGCGGATAATGATATCAAGTATGGACGGACTTAATTCATTTTGGTTCCACCACCTTTTTTTTTTTTTGATAATTTGGTTCCACCAACTTACAACGTTGTGTTTTGTTTTTCTCTACCCTATTTTCAAGGATTACTTTCTGTAGACTGTAATATGTTCAACGAGTTAAATTTGCATATACTTGTAAAATAAATTAATGCCTATAGTTTGTGCTACATTTTCTTTTATAGAGTATATCTTTTTGCCAATAGAAAATAGCATTCTATAGCTATATATTCGATTTGCAAATGGTATAAATAAAAGTGCATTGTGAAAACTGAATATATAAATACAAACTTGGACCAGTCATGATTAATAAAAAAGAAAAAAAAAGTGAATTTATATATATATATAACATTGCATGTAGAGAAATGATAAAATGCGCCTACAATAATTTCCCAATCAAGTAGAAGTACTGTATCCAACTCGAAAGAGACTACAAGCCAACTCTGACCCGTTTCTAGTTTATTCGTAACTTCCTTTGCATTTTCAAAATGTATAACATCAAACTTAAAATCTCAAGAGCAGCCATTTTTGAGAGAAAAAAAAAAAACACTCCTAACTTAGATTTACCAACAAATAACATACGAACTAATCTTTAGCATTTAAAAAAAAAAATCTTTAGCATTACTAACCGCTAAATTCATGCATTACCAGAAATTTTAATTATGTTTAAATTTTAAGATTATTAGTAGGAATATAATCTAATAAAAAACAATTAACGCAATAAGATTCAGCAAAACAGAAATCGAAGAGGCTGGAGATGGCTTACCCGAAGGTGGAGAGTTGCGCGAGGAAGAAAGGATATTGCTTCAATGGAACAAGCGCGAGCTTATACATCACACGGTTCCCGACGCCTAATGCCGCCGTAGCCGCCGCCCAAATCACTATCTCCGCAGTCTTAACATGCTCTGCGTCGATCACGTGGCCACTACTACTCCCTTCGATCTCGTTACCGCCGATCGCGTAACCGCACACGCCTGGCTTTTTAACTCCGTCATTAGATCCATCCAAGGATCTCACCGGCGACACCGCTTCGATTATCCAACGTTTTGAACTTGATGTGATCAACGGTAGAGGAGGATTGATGCGATTTCGACGGATTAGGGAGATGGATTGAGATCGATTCACGGAATGCGATTGAACCGAGACGATCGACGCGGTTAAACCGGTGGTTAAGCGGCGGGAAGTCGTTGCCATGGTTTGATTAAGGCCGCTGGAATGAAACCGAGTATGCTTGTTTTTAGGGGGAGATAGTGAAGGAGACGGAAGTGACTTGCTGACTTGGAACTTTGCTTTTATGGGTGCTTTTTTTTTCAGTTACTTTTTTTCTTTAACCAAATTAAATGCATTAACACATTTACCAACTTATTTCCCAATATAAGACAAAATAGATTTTGAGATAAAGAAGACAAAGTAGAATTTAGTCCATGCGTTAAGTAGAAAACTTAAGCCAAACTGATTTTTACACCTTGGCGCTACAAAAAATCAGTGGAATTAAGACAGGTTAAGAATATCCTACTATATTTTTTTTGTTAAAATGATATATGAAGGAGATGAGTTAAAGCTTAGAGGTGGTCGGTTCAAATTACGGTTTTGATCTAGAATTTTTTGGTATAAAAAAGAGAAAAAAAAGAGAAAGAGATGAGTTGAAAACTCATAAAATTAAATTGGGGTTTGTGACTAATGACTAAAATGTCATAATTGTGCCGTCGTCAAACTCAAATCCACATAACAAAACACAAGAAAAATCCAAAAAACCGAGTAAACCAAACGAAACCGTAAAAGAGAAAAAAACGGGTTTAACGCCCTGAATTATCACCGCTCGAAGTGAAAGTAAAATGTGAATAGTAAAACAAAAGAGGGTAAGAAATGTCTTAGTCGTGGCGGCTTTTGATTGGGCCAATGCATAGAAATAGACTAGAGCGTGGTGTGCCTGAGCTTTCCCTTCTCTGTCTCTTCCTCCTTCACTCATCTTCCCTTGTAGCTGCAGTAGGTTAGACCAATAGCTTCTTTTAGTCTTCTCTTTGTAGCAAATTCGCTGGCTTGTCGAAATGGGAGTGAATCAAGCTATCGATTCGGGCTAATGTGTATGACTTAATTCGTCTGGGGAGCTCTTGAGAGCAAGCAATTCGATTTTTTCTACTTATTTTGATAATTTTGGATGCGTCTTTCGTGGTTTGACTAAGTGTACTTCTGCAATGGCGGCTTCTTTAGCGGCTATGCATCGGCCACAAGTTGGAGCTTTAAATACGGTAATTACATTTGAAAGATAAGATTTTTACTCAACTGACATTATTGGGTCGAGACCGAATTGGAAGCTAATGAATTAGAAGTTGTATTTTTGGGGATTCACATTAGATAGTAGCTAATCTTATTATCTTTCTAGAGAATGTTGGTTTTTATGATGCTCTAGTTTCTACTTATCAGGAGATAACCTTGCTTAGTCTCTCTAGGAGAGTCTTTCAGATATGTTTGTTATTTATACATGTAGCTCTGAGTATTTTGATTTGTATAGCAATTTCAGAGTAAAGCAAACCGATGATAATCCTTCATTGTATTCCATTATAAATTTTGACAGGTTTATAAGAGTGGTCCTCTCTTCATTTCATCTAAAGGTGAACTTCTATAGTATCCCGTTCTTACAACATATCAGTCTTGATACCTTAGTTACACTATATTGTTGTCTACTAAATTTTTGTATGTCATTCTGATTGGCAGGACTAGGTTGGACATCTTGGAAGAAGCGTTGGTTTATCCTTACCCGAACTTCTTTGGTGTTCTTCAAAAATGATCCAGTCAGTACTTTTGATCCTTTGATTTGATCTTTCTCCAATTCATGTAATATTTCTACTGCCAATTTTCTTGAACTGTTTATTACCTTTAACTCATTGTTTCAACTGTTTGACAGAGTGCATTACCACAAAAAGGGGGTGAAGTGAATTTGACTCTTGGAGGCATTGACTTGAACAGTTCGGGGAGGTATATGTTTCCTGTTGTTGTTGTTGTTGTTTATAAGAATATCTCCAACTTTATAGCCTGTGTTAACGTCCTCGTTTGCAGTGTCGTGGTGAGAGAGGATAAGAAGTTGTTGACTGTATTATTCCCAGATGGGCGTGATGGACGAGCCTTCACCCTCAAGGTGATTTCTATATTTAAGAGACTGCATTAGTTGTTCTTCTTCCCCTCTTTTGTTATGGGTTATGCATCTCTATAATACTAATTATTTGGTTCACGTAGGCTGAGACATTGGACGACTTGTATGAGTGGAAGGCCGCCCTAGAGCAAGCCCTTGCACAAGCTCCTAATGCAGCACTGGTCATCGGCCAAAATGGAATATTCCGAACAGAAGCCAGCAGTACAATTGAAGGGTCCTTTAATTCATGTTAGTTCTCATTTATTTTATTATTATCAGCTCCTCTACTATGCCTCCTTCCGTATTTTCTATATATATAGTTATCAATGACACCCTGGCATGCAGGGAGGGATCACCGCCCATTGAAGTCTTCGGTTGTTGGAAGACCAATTTTGCTTGCTCTAGAAGAAATTGATGGAAGTCCATCGTTTCTTGAGAAAGCACTTCAATTTCTTGAGACATATGGTGAGTATTGGCCTCTTGATTGAGTTAGTTTCCTCTCATTTTATATACTAAATCTCATATCATTATTCTCTATTGTTTGTATTTTCAGTGCCTATATATTTTATTTCTTTCTTTTTTGATTCATCATTTAGGCTATTATAGAAGTGAATTTTTTAATTGCCCATATAAATGTTTTTGTTTTTATCTTGCACCTTTTTGTCTGCACAGGAACCAAAGTAGAGGGAATCTTAAGACAGTCTGCAGATGTTGAGGAGGTAGAACGCAGAGTTCAAGAATACGAACAAGGTCTTAATCTTGTCCATGTGAACCCTTTCTATTGGGTATAAAATTCGGCAAGGAATATATGTATTTGTGTAGGGGCTAGAGATTAGGATATAAGCTCATTTACTGTGTTACTTTTCCAAATTATTTTTCTGAAAAGTTCCATTTTAAATGAAAATTTTCAAATGTTCTCATCTAGGCAAGACAGAATTCAGTCCTGAAGAGGATCCACATGTTGTTGGAGACTGTGTTAAGGTACTGTATCGTGTGTCAACTATGATGCCTAGTTGTATTTATTGTGTTGAAATATTTGTGTCATGCTATTCTATCTGCAGCATGTTCTGCGGCAGTTGCCTTCTTCTCCAGTTCCAGCGTCATGCTGCACTGCTTTGCTGGAAGCTTATAGTAAGTCTTTGTATATATGAAATCTATGTTTGTACTTTAGTGTATGTGTGTATATAACTCACGCTTTACCTTTTTCTATAGAAATCGATCATAAAGAAGCTCGGGTTAAATCACTGCGCTCTGCTTTAATTGAAACATTTCCAGAACCAAACAGGCAACTACTACTGCGGTATGCTTTCAAACGTAGTCTTTGAAATTATCGTAAAAACTGCTTTGGCATTCTATTTACTATTTAGGCACTGAACTTAGGAGGATATTTAAATCCTCAGCTGCATATGCCATGGGAACTATATGGTGCTCTCATGGAAAAGCTGCTTGGAAGTCTGTTATTTAGTTTACTCCAAACAGCTTTATCCTCAACATGGATTGTATTCTGCAGGATTCTAAAGATGATGCATACTATTACCTCTCATTCCTGTGAAAACCGGATGACTCCATCTGCGGTAGCTGCTTGTATGTCCCCATTGCTCTTACGTCCTCTACTGGCTGGAGAATGTGATCTAGATGGTTTTGACACTCTAGAAGATAACTCTGCCCAGCTTCTTGCTGCCGCTAATGCTGCCAATAATGCTCAAGCCATTGTCACAGCCCTTTTGGAAGACTATGGGAATATGATCAATGTAAGATTCCAATCGATCATTTAACTATATCTGGTTCCAGACATTACTATTTTCTCAACTATTTGTTCGCAGGGTGAAGATCTTAAACGATGCTCCACTTCTACTGATTCTCATATTGGCGACAGTGGGCCTGAGAACTCAAGTGATGAAGAGGATATAGAGGTTAAACATTCTGACTTGCCTAATCTGGATATAGGAGAAGGGGAAACAGATGATTATAATGATGTTCTGCTGAGCAGAAAACCGAGTGAGAGCAGTGATTATGCTGGCAGTGATCTCTATGACTACAAGGTTTGTTCTTGCCATCTTATCCCACTCCCCCTTACATCTTGGTCATAGTACACCTACTTTCAGAATTCTGAAATATGGAAAGTTTTAAGTCGTGTCCATTTGTATGCATTCCTTCAACCATCAGCTATTGTCTTGTTATCTTTTCGTTACCCTTTATGTGGTCTTTCGGTAGATAGGTGCCACATTTTAGGTATGTTTGGTGTTTGAAGTTTAGGTATTCCGTAGCGAAACTGGTAGTATTTAAAGCTGCAAGAAAATCCAGTCTATTTGATTCTTTCCATGTTTTTTCTCAGGGATTTGGTGTTGAAGATTCAGATGCTGAGTCTCCTAGAGACATCCATTGTTCAGTCGAGAGGACAGACTTTCCCACTGGAGTGAAAAAACAAATCGAAGAGCCTATTAAAGATATAGAAATTTCCAGTGTAACACTTACTGACAATTGTTATCAATCAGGGAGAGATGCTATGCCCTCAGTTAATCCCAGTACTCCTCTCACTGCCCCTAGACACACAACATCAGCTGAGAAACCTGCAAATAAAACTACTGGCTTATCAACAGCCAATGCGAAGCATTCTTCATCCTGGGGAAGAGGCAGTGTAAGTTTTCCTTTATGTGGCATGATCAATCATTATTTTGCTGTCATATTCTAATCAGCTAACTTTCTTTGTTTACTGTGTGTAGGGCAAAAAAACACCTGCTAAAGGATCATTTGATTCCTCAGGAAATGACGAGTAAGATACTCAATCCTGAATGCATTTATTGTGATTCTATAACATTCCTATTTTACTCTCTGCGGATAATTGCCGTTTAGTGTTTCGATTACAATGCAGTTTAATATAGTGGACCTTTTTTTATTTTCTAATTACAAACAAGGTCGAAAAGTTTTAACATATGTTCTCTTGCCAAGGTCCATATAAAATATGTATGGGTAATTAGACTTTAGAAAAGGTCTTTACTGAAGCAACACTCGACTTCAGTTTTAAATTGTGAAAAGAAAATTTCTCTTAGTAACTTAACGTATGTTGACGCCAAATTCTTTTGTTGCTTGTAGGCTTCTTATACAGAGGCTCGAGCTCATGAAAGATGAGCTGCGGCAACGAATTGCTAAGGAGGTACTTGTTCTGGCAGCAGAAGTATTATTATATGCCGATTACAAAATGTTCTTGTATTGATTGATTAGAACACTACAGGCTAAAGGAAATGCAGCTCTACAAGCTAGCTTGGAGAGAAGGAAGCAGGCTTTGCACGAACGTCGGTTGGCACTTGAACAAGATGTATAAACCGTCTCTTGAGATTTTGTGTTTATATTCTCCAATTTTTCTGTATAATTTTGGAGGAAAATAAACTTCCATTTTGCTGACCAAGCTTGCCATGGAATTTCCAGGTGGGCAGATTACAAGAGCAACTGCAAGCTGAGAGAGACCTACGATCCGCTCTTGAAGTTGGTCTAAGCATTTCTTGTGGACAATTTAGCTCACAAGCTGCGGATTCTAAAGTCAGTATACACTTTAGCTTGAGACATCAGTTTTTTTTTTCTTTTCCCCGGGCTATATATCTCTTGCTCTCCTTAGTAACATCACAATAAATGTAAAGACAAGGGCTGAGCTTGAGGAGATTGCTCTTGCTGAAGCTGATGTCGCAAGATTGAAGCAGAAAGTTGCAGAACTCCATCACCAGCTTAATCAGCAGCGACATCATCACTTAAGTTCACTCCCAGATGCTCAAAGCCATCACCAATTTCTCCAGAATCACAATACTCAACTGTAAGTTTACACTCTACACCTGGTTTCAGCTATAATTCAAGTAAAATTCAATATTTCATAACCCAAAAGTAAACTCGCTAAGAGAAATAACTCTCGACTTTTACAATGCCTTCAGGATGTCTTTTCAGCAGGACTTTGATTCCATTCTTGCTTTCGTTAATCACGAAAGAAATCAGAGAACGGTATGAATCTTATCATGTAACCAAGGAGTCTCAGAAACCATTGACCCATTTACCTTACATTTCATAACCAATACTTGTATTGAATCATATAGGATGAAACTAGCCTAAGAGCTGACTGGAGGAACGGTAGAGGAAACAACAGACAAGTACCAGGCTCACCGAGCTTGAATGAAGCATCCTTAGGCATTCCAATGGAAGAGTTTTCTCCGGTTCGTGTTAATCTTGTTAAAATAATCAGTCTCATGATATCAGAAATTCTAAGTATGTTTGTGCAATGATATGGTCATGTTAGGTAATGGACTACGCAAGGAATCATCATCCTCCTCCTGCAGCATCTGCAGCACTAATGGAGCTAACCACTCGTCTAGATTTCTTCAAGGAACGACGTTCACAACTTATGCATCAGATTCAGAATCTTGACCTCAACTATGCGTCGTCTTCTTCTTCCATGCACCGATCCTCCTCTCCACCATGGAATTAAACTCTTTTGTCCATCAAACTAGAAAATGTGTAAAAAACAAAAAAGTCTCGTCTGTGCAGACTCTTCATGCTTGTAAAACCGGTTCAAGATCAAACCGATTATAATTTATCCACGAGATTGATAACTTATTTGAGAGGTTTGTAAAAAGCTGTGTTTTCCTCTCTTTTGTTTCTAAAATTAAAAAAAATAGTTTTTTTTTTCTTCTTTCTTTGCCGACATAAAAATATAGTTTTTATCAACAGAAGTGAAAAAGATTCTCTGGTGAGTGGTACAATGAGTCATAATAGTATTTAATTATTCGACAAGAATTATTCTTGAAGAAAAAAAAACGCGGTTTACGAATCCATCAATATAAATATAGTTCCAGATAACACGGATAGAAAAGAAAAGCTACGAATCAAATATTTTTAGAGATAATTCAGAAAAGAAAGAAAGAGACGAAAATGGCGGATCAACAAGGAGGAACAGTCGTCGGAGGAACTCGCGATATTGATCCAAATGCAAATGATCTTCAAGTCGAGAGTCTCGCTCGTTTCGCTGTCGATGAACATAACAAGAAGGAGGTGCGTTTTCTCCGCTCTTTTCGATACCTTAATTATCCTAAAATCTGTTTAGTCGATCGACGTTTAGCAAATCGCTGAGTTTCTCGTCCGATCTTATGATAAATCGGTCATTCCTAGATGAAAATTTGAAATCGCATCACGAATCATAAGTCTTGCTGAGAATTTAGGGATTGCGCCATTTGCTTCTGTAGTGTTGATCAATTTCACATGTGAACCATGATTTATGTTGCTCACATAGATTGATTCGAATTTTTTTTGGGCGATTGTTTGTTTGGTTCTTAGTCGATTTGCTTGTTGTGGTCTTCTTCTTAATTAAGTAACCTTGAAATTCCTTCTCTTGTGTTGATGATATAAAGACAAAAGTTTCATTTTTTTTCTCAGTTGATCAATCGTGGCTCTTATTTATGTATACAGAACGTAACTCTGGAGTACAAGAGGCTCCTTGGTGCGAAAACACAGGTCGTGGCAGGAACAATGCATCATCTCACTGTGGAGGTGGCTGATGGTGAGACCAACAAGGTCTACGAGGCCAAGGTTTTGGAGAAAGCCTGGGAGAATCTTAAGCAGTTGGAGGCTTTCAAGCACCTTCACGATGTTTAATCTTTCCTGTTTAACCAGTTTGGTAACTCCTTAAATAAGTGAATTTGAAATCCAGTCCATGTGTGCCAACTGGGTACTATGTGTATCTCTGACTTTGGTTTGTCTATTGCAATTAGCAAAACTGTCACTTTATATCTATCTGATCTGCCTTTGTTTTACAAAACATCACGATGAAAATAAAAGCCATGATTAAAGCTAGATTATAGTTGAGAATTTAACTTATCAGACAATAATAGATTATAGTTCTAAATAGTTTGCTATTAAAGAACAAACAGAACGTAAAATACATCTCGCAAATCATGCCCTTTTTCTGTGTGTTTATCTACAGTAAGCAAATCTGCGAAATGCTTTGGTGAACAATGTGATATTGTTCTCCGGAACCTGTTCTCAGTTCTTCGTTAGCTGTCGCTAGATTTGTTTGTTAGGCTCAAAAGTACTCCGGTGCTTAGAGAAAGTGCCACGACACCAAGTGATGCCTCCGTCGATACATGGAAACCTGAAGGGAGGAAGAGAGCTTAGTTTTTGTTGTAAATATTTTGTTCAAGCAGAAATTGAGGATTAAGAGATATTATTATAAATACCGAAGAAATCAAGGATCATCTTCAATCCTATGAAGCCAAGTACAACTGCTATTGATGGCTGTGAAATGCAAATGACAAGATTATATACAAATCATACTTGTCCATGGATACCTAATAAGCATTACTGCCCACGTTTGTTCGAGTATAAAACAGAAAAAAGCTGAATGAAAAATAAAGATACCTGCAAATATTCCAACTCTTCCATTCCTTCAGAAATCAGTGTATAGAGAGACCTTAGTCCTGCGGCAAAATGAAACTCTTATGAGAAATCTTCCACTCAAAGTTCCAAGAGTATATTAAAGAGATGGCATACACACTAACAAGATTAAGTAGAGGGCAACAAATACCTAAGATTGCAAAGAGATTAGAGGTCAAGACAATAAAAGGATCCCGTGTGACGCCGAACACAGCTGGTATCGAGTCAACCTAAGAGAATGGGCAAACCAGTATCAGTGCTTTCCTTCATTTTTAAAGAGTAAAAACAGATTCACAAAGTGGTAAGAGATGATACAGCAAATGCTATGTCACTGAGCTCAATCACTGCTACTGTGAGTAGCAACGGTGTGGCCTGCCCAAAACATTTTGAGATAATTAGAAACCAGTCAAAATAAACTACGATGAATATTTTGATTATGGAATCCGTATGCAAGAAGACTTAATAGTGACTGATACGTAAACCTTGAATATCTAGGAAAATTTTGTCAGATACTTACTTTCCAAATGCTATCTTGCTTTGTGAAGAATCGATTGCCATCATAACTTGCTGCAGGCAGTTAAAAACAAAACAAAGGAAGAAAAAATCAGCTATGGAAGCATGAATATGTTGACGCCTAACTACATAAGTACATATAATCCACTCAAATAAATTCTGAAGGTAACAACTGGCAGTAACAGGAAGAAAAAGAGCCGGTATATTACATGTGACAGGAATAAATCTCTGGCATGTCTTTACAATGAAGTTGTCGGATAGATCTGTATCATCTTCTTCACTTGCAAATAACTGTATTAACACATTGGGGACCCGAAAACATTAAATGACATGTTCCATAACAATAGTTGTTGTGTATAAATTATAGATATAAATGCTATGGACCTTGAAAGACGAATACAAGAGTACAGCAGCAAGCAGTAGGTTGACTGCTTCAAATTTCTGAAAGATATTAGGGAGAAATCAGAATTTAATGAGGCGGAAAACCGAAAAAAAAAACATTAACAGACATTTCGTTCAAAAAATAGTAATCACCTGAAGAGTAGCTGTGCCTAGTAATATGAGCGTAAAACGGAAGACTATTGCACCAGCTATACCATAGGTAAGTACCCGATTCTACAGAAAGTGCCATAGAGTTAGAATACCTTATAGTCAAGAGCTCAAAATATCTGTGAAGATAGTTTGGTACCTGATACATAAGTGGCACTTTGAAGTACTTGAAAACAAGAACAAAAACAAACAAGTTGTCCACTGACAAGCTTTGCTCCAATAAATAGCTGCAAGAGTTGAAAACGATTAGTACAGTAAATCTCCTTGAGAGCTAAGCGAACTTGTCAGATATCTAAGCTCAACGCACCCAGCGAAAAACTCTGACGCCTTGCCAACACCTTCCTTCAAACCTATTCCGATTCCAAATGCCACCGCAGTGCTTACCTATTGAGATAAATCCGACATTAGTTTTCGTTTATAGATTGAAAAAAAAAGGGTAAACACAAATGCAAGAAAATACTAACACACAAGGCAACAGTCGTGAAGGACGTTTTATATGTTTCTTCTTGTTGATGATCTTTAATATCTACTGATGAGGTGCTTGCACTCTCATCGTTTTTGTGTTGTAGAAGTTCTCTGTTCTCCGTCTCTGTACTAACATGCCACAAAACGAATTATTGTTCACAAAGACTAAGCCTCTTCTATTCTCTTCTAAAGGTGAAAAGTTAGTGTCGTGCTCGCAAAAGTAAGATCATAATATGAGTTTCTGAAGATTGAGATTGACATAGGCATAGCAATTGAGCAAAATAATAATCATTGAAAGTGAATCAGAAAATGTATGAGAAAAATAAAATAAAATAAAACAGAAGCAAAATTTTGGAGAAGAGGCATATTCACCTGAAGAAGAAGAAGAAACATCATCTTCTTGATCAATGTCTCTGGAGCAAGCAATAGGAGGAAGATGAGAGAGACGACGATTCGCAGCTGAAAGAATCGTAATCCAGAAGCACATTAGCAATTAACCAGATTGATGAAATCGTTCATTCACAATCACACACATGAAATGAAATATGTGTGAAGAGGAGACCTGAAACGAGAGTGGGATTTGCAAGGAGAGAGAAACGAGACTTAGTCCATCCACGAGCTCGGAAATCCGGCGGAACCACCGGAATGGTAAGAAAGATTCGATCCGATTTCGCCGGAGGGAGAATTCCGTGGTGGATAACTGAAGCTAAGCTCATAGCTTTTGCGTCAAATCCAAAAACTAAACTGCGAGTGAGTGACCACTATCAATCGGTGTAGACCGTTAAAACGCTGCCGTTTTATTATCCTGCTACCGGACGGTTTTGACCCGACCCGGCCTGGAATTTAAAAGCGAAGAAGAATCAGAAATAGACGAAATTACCCTTAGTTTTTGGGGAGTTTCATGGATTTCGGTTCATTTTGGTCTGATTTGTTTCGGTTTTTAGATTTTCGATTTTCATGTAATTTCGGTTTCTTATCAAAAGTATCGAATGCTTTTTTGATATTTTTGATCAAAATATCAAATGTTTTTAGTCTTTTTTATCGGTTTTTTACTTTCGGTTCGATTCTTGATCAAATGTCATCTGTAAAGTATAACTTGCATTTTGGTTTTTTCAAAGATTATTACGTATACGACTACGACGAATCGCAGCTTTGAACCGACTCATATTTAGATCTTTGAGGTGTTTCTGGACACTTAAAACACTAAAAAATCTCCTTAGCCCTTAAACCACGACGTTCAACAAGACGTTATTTTTCAATAAAGTGCATTTTTGTTCGGTCAAACTTTACATTTCAGTAAATTTGCATTTTTGTTTTTTTGACAGGAAAATTTGCATTTTTTTTTTGGGAGTACAAATTCAGTAAAGTGCATTTACTGCATGCTTTTTGTTTAGTTTTGGATTTCTTTTTTAACAGACAACCCAATTAAAAATTGTTTGTTGAATTTGTACAACCTTATTAGTTGTTTAGAAAATATTAAAATTCTTAAACTACGAGACTTCTGTCCTGAGTCCTACCCATGTTAATCTTATAATGTTATTAATCAGTTTTTGACAACTGAAAATCAAACAAAAAGGACAACTGGAATTGAGTGTGAAAAGAAAAAGAACACAAACTGAAAAACTATAAAAAGAAATCAATGGCTCAAAATTATTTATAAAAACAAAATCTAATACGAAGACTTTGGTTTGGTTTTTGCAACTCATTTTCGGTTTGTTTGTTAGGGAAAAAAAATTAAAAAAAAAAACTTTTTGCTAACCAAACCCTAATTCCCATAGGCATTTCGATTTGGGGATTCGAAACGCCGAGTTAATATTGTTTTTGGGTTAATATTCATAACATCGCACTCCTCTCGTTTCTCATCCTCATCGCCTTAGCTCAGCTTCTTCATCTTCTTCCTTTTCTCCGGATCTCGCATCTTCGTCAACGACACCGATCAATCAGGTTCTCTATTCCTTCACATCACTGATCTATACTTCGATTTTGATTCTTCTTCAAATCGCATTTCTTTTTACTTTCCTTCGCGCCTTTTAGGTTTTACTACTTTTCTTGATTCGTTCGAATTCCTTCACTCCTCTGCTCAAACATGAATTGCTGTTATTGTTTATTGATTTGATTCCGCTGCTACGTCACCGCGAATTTCCGTATTGACCTTATTCGATTCAGAAAGTTATCTCCGGAGATATTATTGATTTAGTGTGGTAGATTGTTGCGGCGTGTTTGATTTCAGATTCGTTCTTGCTTCGGATCCATACGTTTATGACATAGACGATGTAGTTGAATAGTCGTCTCTGTGAAATATCTGTTTCTTTATTCACCATTGAAGAATCTCCAGCTTTGACCTTTCAGCTCTAATGACCATTGATCTTTGATTTTTAACCAAAATATTTTATTTTCTTCTCTTTTTTTTCTGTTAAGAGAAGATTGTTTTAAAATCTTATGTATTGACAATCTAGTTTTGATGAAAACTGTAGGATAACTTTGTTCTGGGAAGATGTCTAGCGCATCCAAGACTCAATCGAGAGACAAGAAGGTTTCGAACGATTCACAGAAGACACCTAGTAAAGCCTCTGGATCCATGGGTGCTTACAATCCGCTTTTGGGGACATTTCAAACTGTTGAGTCGCTTTCAGCAACTGGTTCCTCATCTCTTCACAATAACGGCCGGTTCAAAAACCTTGATGAATCAGATTCAACTGGAGCTGATTGTGATTCAGTCTCCAATAATGGTAGCTGGTCAGGTGACTCAGAAGAGCACAAAGAGAAAGCACCTAGCACTGCTGCAAAACAAGAAACCATTCCGGGAGCTGACAATGAAAAGCGAGAAAAGATGCGGCTGAAGAATGAAAGAAAACACCAACGTCAAAAGGAAAAGCGAGCTCTTGAATTGCATGAGCGATGCTGTCAGGTTTTGATGTCCAGAAAACTTGATGTCCTTTCTCAGCAGATCGAAGCTATGGGGATTGCTCACGAGCGTGCAACTTATGCTCTTATGTTAAATGAAGGGAAATTAGAGGAATCCATTAATTGGCTGTTTGATGATGGTGGTGCAAACGTAGCTGATAAGAAACTAGATCCTACAGCTGGGAACTTGAAAATTGACATATCGGAAGAGTTGAGTAGAATCTTGGAGTTGGAAACTAAATACAAGTGTACCAAGCAGGATGTAGAAAGAGCTGTGTTTACAGCAGATGGGGACATTGAGAAAGCAGAAGAATCATTAAGAAGACAGAAGCAAGACCAATCTACTACTACTTCTAGAAAAACAGAGGATATTAGTGATAGTACTTCTGTTTGCGATAGCAAAGTCCCTTTTATGCACCCAAGTCAGAACACAGTAGCTCAGTTGCAACCTAATTCAGGTATGTATCCTGTAGGCAGTGAAGAAGCCCGTGACAGAAAGAATCTTGGTTACCCACCCAGAGAACCAATCTACACCAATGGAGAATCCGGAAACCAAAGTGTAAATTCGATTGAGAGAATTCACATGAAGTTGCAATGGATGAAAATCCAACAAAATGCTGCTGCGGCACTGGAAGAGAAGAAACGCATGGCATATCAACAGACACCATTGTCACGGCCTATAGAAGAAACACATTATGTGTCAGCTCTAGGTGATCAATTCAAGAGACATCAGCAGCATGAAATGAGGGAACAAGGTATGGCGATGCAGCAGCATCAACAACAACAGCGCTCTCAATCAGCAAACACGAATGTGCTACCTGTCTCTACCATGAATCCATCCTATACCGGAGCATCAGCAGCAGCAGTAGGCAACGGTTGGTACCCTACAAGTAGAGCTGAGGCGATTCTCTCTAATGGAAACTTGCCCCCAAGAACTGTGATTCCTGGTGAACTGGCCTCAAGCATGATGTACCAGCAATTTCAGTACCAACAATATCAAGGGCAAGCGAACAACAACAACAACGGTCACAGAGTGGGAGGGGGTTCTGCACCGCTTACTCTTTCTCCAGCAGCGTCTCTTGGGCTCTTCTCAGGGTTTAGATCAGTACCGGCATCAGGATCACCTTCTGGGCTGGACTGGAAAATAGATGGGTCGAAGGGGCATTTAGATTACAACAGCATTGACTGGAGTCTAGACAGAGGCATACCTCTTCCGAGACCAAGCCAACCACAGTATGTGGCAGCACCAGCCTCATATGAAGCACAGATGAATGGAAGGACAAGAATGATGGGGAATGGGAATGTGAATGTGAATGGGAATGGGATGGGAGTTCAGGAAGCTGCTTTAGTGGGAAATGGGAGAGAGTGGACTTCACCTTTTGAGGGTAAAGATCTGTTTAGTTTGTCTAGACAGTATGTGCCTCCTTCGCTTTAAAAGGTGTTTTAAATGCTTCTAGAATAAATGAAATTTGGAATGAGAGGGAGAGATTATGGATGAGATGGTATGAGTTTTATGGTTACTGATTTTAATCAAATGTTTCTTGCTTGTTTGCTCAACAAAATAGATCTTTCAAATTTCCGTAGTATTTTATATACCAGCATGTTTAACATGGACACGTTTTAAAATAAAAATACCCCCAGTAAATATTGTTAGATAAACAAAAGCTTAAAGACACAAACTTGAAACTCAATATATTTTCATGTGCAAGTGTATTGGAGTCTCTAAATCTTGTTAAAAGCGACGATGTCGACACTTTGGATGTACTTGTTGTTAGGCTCTGAGGTGAGATGGTCTTCAATGAGGTTGTCCACAGACGCAAGGTCGTCAACAATTGTCATCATGATTGTCAGTTTCTTTATCCCGTAACCAATCGGTATCAATTTCGCTGCAACAATTTTTCTCACGTTAGAACAAATAAAAACTGAAGATTAAGATTTGAAATTGTTCGACTTACAAGCTCCCCAGGTAAGACCTGGCATCTGAACAATACGAACAGCTTCTTCCAACTTCTTCATATCGGTTTCATCATCTCATGGCTTTACTTCCAGTAGCACTAAAATTTTTCCACCTACCAAGAGTAAGCACACATTAGCAAGATCCCAAGATAGAAGTGACAAATTCAAGCTAAGTCTGTATTCCGCCAGAGAATCAGAAGATGTTTTTGAGCATACAATCTTTCCACCAGCACATACTAACAGCTTACTATAGTCACAGTGATCCAATCCAATCCAAACTGGAGAAAGACTTGCTCTCTTTAGGCTTCTTGGTCTCCTTCTTAGTAGCTTTCTTCTCATCTTCAGTCTCCTCAGCGAAAAGATCAAGATCATCATCATCATCACCATCAGCAGCAGTAGGTGCCTGCAGATAACAAATACACGAAAAAGCTAAATTAAAGCATCTAAAGATCATCAACAGGATAAAAAGTGGAACATAGAACATTTCCAGATTAAAATCATAACCATTCCAAAAACACCAAAATGCACACTCTCTCTACTTAATTTGTCTCATAATATGATACAAACAGATTATATATTCGCGTCATTTCAGATTCGACAGTCTAAGAAAACGTAATTGACGTCAACAGAGCTTTAGTACCTCAGTCTTCGGAGCTCCAGATGCTACCGATTCTAACTCCGACGGGTTTCCCGCGAAAACTGAAACAATATCAAATAAGCAATCGAAGAACAACTCATCATCAACTGATCGCTGAAAAACAAATTATGACCAAATCAGATTCTCCACTGGTCAAGCTGTAAGTAAAATCTAAACTATTAACAATAGTTTACCCGGTGATGTAGGTTTAGCCGGCGAGGTGTTCCTCGAGTGTTTCGAGTCCTTGCTCTGTGAGCAGATCAGAAAATGTAACCGCCATTGATGCTCAAGTTAAGGTTCTGGAGATATAATCAGAGAATATGCGCTTTACTGTGAACTCTAAAATAGTGTAACATAGAAAATGGGTTGAAGATGCTTCTAGTCACTTAGTGAGGGTCACTTTTCTTTCTAGAGGCTTCCGTCACACCGTGCGACTCGCACGTTCTTTTCTTTTGACTGTTTCTAGTGTTAAATTATACACATGAACATATCTTGACTTATTCAGATTACTCACTCTTTTTATCTATAACCACAAAATTTGTCTACGTTTGTTACTCTGCAAATGTGCATCATAATGCATGCATGTTGTTGATGAAAAAATTCATTAAATTAAATAGTATATAATATAATAGCCAAAGATAACTATTCATCAGTCATCACTAGTGTTACACAAAAAAAGTTGTGGACTTCTAAGCTCCACAAAGAAATAGGGTGATTTGGTTTGATTTTGGTTAAGCCCAACCAAACTACAAATCGAGCTCTGATTCGGACTAACCAAATTGGAGGATTTGAACCAGGAATCAAAGACTTAGCTTGAAAGCACACGTTCTTACTTTTCACAGCTTCTCTGTTGCAGATAGAGCCTCGTCAACTGCTACATCACCTAGTTTGCGTCCATTCATTTCAGAAATGACAGTCTCTGCCTCCTTTGACCTCCATTCTTCTTTAAGCCCAGCCACTAGCTCATCGCCTATACAGACATCTAAAAGCATTCCTTTCTCATGCATCTCTCTGTACCAAACATATGCTCCCATATAATCCTTCACTTCACAATGCCCTTTCACTATTATGTTATATGTATCAGCTTCAGGATCCAATTCCCGAGCTTTCATCTCATTAATCAAACTCCTAGCCTCGCATAGCTTCCCTACCTTCAGTTGTCCCAGTATCAAGCTGTTATAGGTTGTCTTATCCATTCTTATACTCTGCTCCATCATCTGCTTCTGCAAATTAAAAGCCTTATCCATATCTCCATGTACCGCGTAGCAATAAAGAACTCCATTGTAAACTAGTATGTCTGGTTTCAACGACATCTCTCCAAATATTTTCTCTGTGAGCTCTATCCCTTCCTCTGCACACGCACTGATCAAAAGATGATATGTTTTCATATTGGGTTTTATTCCTGATTTCTTCATCTCTTCATACATTGCGATACATCTTTTCCCCTTACCAGCACGTTCATATCCAGATATTAGCGAGTTATACGTGATTACATCTGGTTCTAAACCCTTTCTCGAGATTTCGAGAAGCAAGTTCTCAGCTTCTGCTACTTTACCATTCATAGATAACCCATAGATGAGGGTGTTATAAGTCACCAAGTTTAAATCTATTCCTTTCTTGACCATCTCCTCGGAAAATCGAAAAGCATCTTCTATCTTCCCCTTTGAGCAACAACCATCAATCAGCATGTTATATATCCTTTCATTGGGTGAAACCCCTCTATCTTCCATATCCCTCTTAACAATCTCAGCTTCAAGAAGCTTAGAGCCTTTGCACAACCAATTTATCAGATTTCCATAGCTAATGACATTCGGCATTGTCCCGTTGTTTTCCATTTCTTTGAAAACGTCGAAGCACTTATCAAATTCACTCTTCCTCCCATATCCCCCAATCATGATGTTATATGTCTCCACACTAGGAGAAACTCCCTTCAGTTTCATTTCGTTAACCTCTTGCTCAGCATTTCCCATTTCCCCTAACTCACAAAACCTCCTAATCAAACAATTATACGCCAAATGACCTGGCTTCATCCCTTGTTTCTCCATCGCTTCGATTTTCTTCCGAGCTCCAACCAAATCACCTGCTCGACAATATCCATCAACCATCGTGTTATAAATAACCTCATTCGGAACAAGCCCCCTATCCATTTCTCTCCCTAAAATCTCTTCCGCCTTCTCTATCTTTCCTTCTTTGCATAACGCATTCAACAAAATGCTACACGTAAAAGCATTCATTTTCACGCCAGAATCAACAGCCGTCTCATAAACACCCAAAGCAGCCTCAACTTTTTCGTTACTTGAATAACCATCAAACAGAATACTAAAGGTGAACTCATCAGGTACAAACCCATGATCCTTCATTTCCTTCAAAACATTCTCTGCATCTTCCACCATTCTAGCTTTAAACAAACCATTAAGCAAAATATTGAATGTAATCAGACTCGGTTCAACTTTCTCCGTTTTCATGCGTTCCCTCACTTTAAAACTCTTTTCTGGATTCCCAGTTTTGCAATATCCGTCGATCAAAGTGTTATACGTAATCAAAGAAGGCGATAGTTTTCTTCTAAGCATTTCGTCGAACAACTGCTCTGCATCTTTCATCCTTCTCGCTTTACACAACCCATCAATAAGTACATTGTAGATAAACACACTGGGAAAGATTCTATCGTGCTTCATCCGATTAAACAGCTCTAAACCTTTACCTATATCGCTCAATTTGACGGCGGCTTGAATTGCTTTGCCAAACATGAACTTGCTCGGAATGAAATCAGATTCCAGTATATTCAAAAACACGTTTACAGTCGTTTTGAATTGCTTCGTCTTGGCGAGATGATCGAGTAGAACAGTTAAGGAATCTGAGCTGGGGAAAATACCTTCGTTCCTCATGGCGAAGAACAAATCCGGAGCTTCAGAAATCATCTTAGATTCGGTTAGCACGGAGAAAAGCAAGTAGGAGAAATCGTGTTTCAGCGATGGAGATGATAGAGAGAAGGCGGAGAAGAGTTCTTTCGGCGATGCGAAAGGCGCGAAATCTGACTGAACCAGGGACGAGAGAACACCACGCGCCGTTTCAATTCGATTCTGCTGGAGAAGAACTCGGAGATTCCGTAGCTTTTCATTTCGTCCTCCGTCTCCGGTGACGGAATTCAGAGGCGGGGCTCGTTCGGGTTGAGATTCGGATTCAGGGTGAGTTGTACCAGAGGAGGTAGAGAAGAGACGAATTGAGCATGCTGAGGTAGACTTAGCGAACTTGACGGTAGCGTAACGAGAAGATCTCGAAACGAGTCGTAAGCTAGTCACCATCGTTGAGCTGCCGGAGACGGGAGACGGTCGGCAAAAGTGAAGACACCTTAAAAATAAATCGAATATTTGTGGGATTTTGACAAGAATTTTAAAATTAATTAATGATCCAATATTTTTGGTTAGATTACCAAAATTGATCATATTCAGTAAGCAACTAAGCACTAATTAGAGAGTGAACCAAAGAAAAATTCATCATCTAATCACATTTTTATTGCTAAGCAATATAATTATTCTACAATTTCAAGGTCCTCTTCTTCAGATAATTTCCAACAGCCTTACGGAAGAAACATATACAATATTTGAGAAGCCAATTCTGTCAAACAAAGACATCATTCAACATGTTTATAATGGCATAATCTAATGGTTACGATTGCTGATATCTCTATGGATGAGAGGCAACTTACACGGAAAAAAAACAGTCTTTAATTCATGTTAAATTGTTGTTCAAAAAAAAAAGAATTCATGTTAAATTGTTGTTCAAAAAAAAAAGAATTCATGTTAAATTAAGGCTCCGAAGCAGTTTGGATCGCAGATACAACACAGTAAAACATACTAGTTAAAGATGTCAATATGTAATTATCCAAAAGTTTCTTTAGTGCAAAACTATATTAGTAGTTAATGTCGTAACATACAGATTACTAATTATCAAAAAAAAAAAAAACATACAGATTAAAAGAGATGAGATTTTATATTTGCATCAACATGTAACTTGCCACCTACATACTAAAAGTAATTAAGAAAGATTAATTCAATTAGTGAACAGAGACTAAATTGGAATCTAAGGGCTTCATATGCATTTTCGTCACCCTCAAGAATCTCTTCAAAATTTGCTTAAACCGTGGAGCCTTAGATATTGGAAAAACGTGTTTGATTCTCAACAAAAACGAGTTTCTCTTCTCCGACTTGTCTTCTTCTAGATTCAAGAAGTGATGCAACAACAAGTCATACACGTCTCCTCTATCCTCAGATTTCCTTGCAAAACATGTTTCAATAAACTCTCTTGCATCGCAAGGCACATACTCTGGAATCTCTTGCGTTTTACCGTCATCTAGAACAGTCTTGAGATCGTCAGTTCCAACATCCTTCCATGGTATCTCACCTGTATACATCTCTAACACCAAGCACCCTAAGGACCACAAATCTATGGTTTTCTTGGCGGCACCGTCATGGAAAGACTCGGGCGGCATGTAAAAAGGTGTTCCCACAAACGGATAATCAACTTCTCAGTGATCTGGAACCTTATCGACTTCTCTGCAGTTACCAAAATCACAAATCTTCAACTCGTAGGAAGAGTCTCCACACGGGAAGATAAGAATGTTATCCGATTTGAGATCAGAGTGAACGTAACCGTGGCCATGAATGGAAACTAAACCATGAAGAATCATACGAGTGAAATCTCTGATCATCGGATCCGGTAATTTTCTGTCGACGTAATTGTCCATGAAAGAATATAAACTTCCTTCGGATGCGTACTCAAGAAGCAACTTGTAGACTATGGGTCTGTAATCGCTGAAAACCTCTTCCAAGTCGTCCCCGTAGGTTCGAATGATATTCGGATATCCTCTGAGTTCAGACAGGATCTCAAGCTCTCTGTTGAGAGAATCGTAAGCATCGGCGTCAGAGGTTTTTACGGCGGCATGAAACGAGGAGCCGTCGCTTCTAATGTATTTAACGAGATCAACCGAACCGTAACTACCTTTACCTAGGAATTTAACGAACTCTTCCTTTGGTAGCATCTTTGCAGCGACAAGAGTTTGCTCTATGGTTTCTTTAACTTCGAACTGAGTTACAAGCTTGGAGAAGATTTAATTAATCGCGAGAGAAACTTGAAAAAATTTGTAGCGAGAGAGGAAAAACGAAACTGTTGTGAGAGAGAAGAGGAATTAAATATTTATAGAGTTTGGGTTCAAGTCTTTGACTTGAGTTTTTTTAACGTTTGGGATTGCAGGAAGAGGCGAGAGCCAAAAAAAAGAAGGAAATTGTAGAAAGAAAAAAAAGAAAAATTCAGTGAGAGAACACAAAAAAAAAGGAAACTTTGAAGGTTAACATTAAGTCGGGTTTGATTAATCTGGTTGAAACTTTGACAGATTTTCCATTAATAGCCTTTTGCATAGTTTAGTGCTGTCAAATTTTTAATGTTTACCTGTGAAAGTGGTACGTGTTCGCATCACAAAAAGTGTATAGTTTAACATAGAGTTGCCCATTTTTATTTTTTTTTATTAATCGATTTGTGTTTGATTATTTTTATTTTTTTTGTGCTAAATGTTTGTTTATAATTTCTAACTAATATCTCAATTTGTATAACTCACTTTAGATACAAACTAGGGTTCATTTAGTTAAAAATACATAAATAAGTTTTTAATTGATAAATTAGTATGCATTTATTTTTAATTAGTTCTTTTTCATGTTCTGTTATTAAAAATGACAATTATACCCATATCATTATTTAGTTATCTAAAATGTTAACTTTTATGTTAGCAGACAAATTTTAACAGCTATTTAATTATCAATAAAATAAAATAAAAATATTAAACCCATATTATGCTAATGTGATTGGGAGCTAACAAATATAAAATGTTAGTAGTGATGAGAAAATAGTAAATATGTTAATATTTTAACTTTGATAATTACGTAAGTATCCTGATAATCACAAATAAAACATTAAATATAAATATCTGCTAACGTGAAATGTGAGAGTTAATGTATCGAAAATATTAATTTTAGTAGATAAAGCTAAAAAGATATTAACAATTTAACTTTAACCGCTACTTAAATATTGTGATAACTATAATGATACTAGTTTGCTAATGTTAATAGTACCCATTACTAACTAAAAATGAGATGCAAACCTATTTGATACCCAACACAAAGATAAAATAATAATCGATAAAATAAAATGAAAAATCTATATATGCATAAATAATGTCTGTTAACAATTGTTATCATGATAACAAAATTCAATAAATAAACTAAACCTGATAATATAATTATATGTGATAACATAATTATACGTGATGATAACGTGAATGATAACAAATATCAAAATCAATTAATACATAATATGATAACATAATAATTCATGATAACATAATTGGTAGCGGATGAAGGTTATATAGGAATAATATCAGTAATAAAAAATTAACAGTAAACTATTTTTGTGTCACTTAATTAATGAAAAAGTATATTGCTATGGAGTACCATTTCTCTACAAATTATAACACCATTTTCTTTTCTCCAATTATTTGAAATATAATGTACGTGTGTAGACAAATTTTCTTTTCTTTTCTTTAATTATTTCTCTCGCCATCTCCTCTTTTGAACATAGATATTGTTGAATATTTTTTAATTATATGAAATTTGAGAATCACTAAATATTTTAACAAAAATTTTAAAAACTTAAGTTTTATTTAGTCCTTCAATTCTTAACGATAAATCTTTAACAAAATTTGAAGAAGTACGAAATTTTGTTTAGAAAAGTTTATACAATATATGTATATATATATATTGCAATTTTAAATGGATAAATAGTGGATTCTCTAAATATTTTAAATTGTGTAAATTTATAGATTTTATTTTCGGAAATAAAGAAGTAAGAACAAAGTTACAAACGATGAAATTGATTAAAGCGCATATTATGAGAAAAAATATCAGTGAGAAAATAAATTAATATAATTCTTTAACTTATCTAAGTTAGACCGATTATAGTCTATGTCATGACTCATGATGGCTATCCCAAAATATAATAGACACTCGTTGATCGCATAGAAAGAGATAACTAACCAATCACCAATTAGACATACCAAACATGCTCAATAGTTTAATACTAGTTTTTAACTTTTAATTAAGTGAATGATTCAAAACAGCTTTGTAGCAACGACGTAATGGAAATGATGGAGAAGATTCACAGATAGCGGTATGGTCAGTTGGAGAGCTGTCAAACAAAAAACATTTTCTTTGCGTTGCGTGTTTAACCAAAAATAAATTAACTAATTGTATTTCAGTTTAATAGTTAATTAATCAGTTAATTCACTAGTACTATTTGAGTTTATCGAACTTTGTGTACATTTGGCGTTTGAAATTTGAAATTTTGTATATACGTATAGACAACTTTTACAACATAGTAGCGGTAAATATTTTAACCGGACATTCTAGGACAGAGCACTTTCTCTGTCAGCTAGTAGTACATATAGAAGTTAACTAAAAACCAAGTTATGTGTGAACATTTCCCCCAATACATTTGGTTTTACATTTATATCCAACTTACTAGTATAAAATTAGTTATCTTACTGTTAACGAGAAACATGAAACGTTTAATAATTATTCTAATGATTTTGGAATTTTTAATAGTCGACTAAACTACTCCACCTACTTGGCATCTTCATTTATAATAAGCATGTCAATTACAATGCTCAATTATTATTATTTTTGGCTTTAAAAGGACTTGCATTTATCACCCATTGGACCCGCCTGAATGTTTTGTTCATGTAATAAGAGATATTTTCAAATCCTTTTCTCTCTACATGTTTTGTTTTTCAACTATTTAGCTTTTGGTATTTTGTCGCCTTCTGGGTTTAAGCTATATTTCCCCACCGCCTCTGCGTTTTCAGCTGCTCTCATTTGCTTCTTTTTTTCAGGTCATTTCTTCTTTACTAAATGTTTGAAAACTTCCATCTCTCATAATTTTTTTTAAGTAGTCGTGGTGTGTACTATCTACTTAGATCTCCGTTCTTTTTGGGTCTTCTTCTTCAAGAATGAGCTAATAATACTCACAGAAGAATAAGATTATTTTTTATATCTCATCACTACTGGTAAGCTCGTTTTCCTCATCTTTTGACTCTAATTTTTTATTTGATTTCTTGGATTTTTTCTGGGGAAGTTCTGTTTTTTGTTTTTCCTTGGAAAGTTTGGATCTTTCTTACAGATTTTGTAGTTATAAATAATCTTTTTCTTATAAATCCATTGGCTATATGTTTACAAATCTCTGCTTAAAGAATCTAGGGTTTAGATTCCACATTTTTCCCTTAAAACCTAAGAACGAGCAACAGAGCTTCTTAAACCCTTTTGTCCATATGGTATCATTTAATCAAAATCTCTTTACTTTACCTTAATCAAGCTATAAAAATTGTTACTTTATCATTTAAACAGTGTTCTTAAATCTTGCTTTTGGGGAAATTTTCAGAGAGCCATTCTTGTCAAATTGGTAGCTTGGAATGACAGAAGGAAAGAGTAGTAACGGAGGAGGAGGAGAAGTTGTTATCAATGTTCCAGGTGAGGAAGCATCAAAGCCTTCCAAGGAAATGGCTTCACCAGAGTCTGAGAGATCAGTGCCAATCAACAAAAGCCCTTCTCCTGAAATCTCCAAGCTCGTTGGTGGTCCAAACAAGCCTCCTAGAGCTCCAAATCAGAACAATGAAGGTCTAACTCAAAGGAAATCTTTTGCAAGGTCGGTTTACTCAAAACCCAAATCCCGGTTTGTGGATCCATCTTGTCCTGTAGACACAACTATACTTGAGGAGGAAGTTAGGGAGCAACTTGGTAGTGGCTTTTCTTTTAGTAGAGCTTCCCCTAATAACAAATCCAACAGGAGTGTTGGCTCAACGGCTCCGTTAACTCCAACTAAAGCTGTTGTGGAGAAAGATGAAGATGAGGAGATCTACAAAAAGGTTAAGATGAACAAAGAGATGCGTAGCAGGATAAGTACATTGGCTTTGATAGAGTCAGGTTTCTTTGTGTTGGTTTTGAGCGCTTTGGTTGCGAGTTTAACCATTCATGCTGTTAAAAAACATACCTTTTGGGGACTAGAAGTGTGGAAATGGTTGGTGCTTGTTATGGTTATATTCAGTGGAATGTTTGTGACGAATTGGTTCATGCGTTTGATTGTGTTCCTCATAGAAACAAACTTTCTCTTGAGGAGAAAAGTGCTCTACTTTGTTCACGGATTGAAGAAGAGTGTTCAAGTCTTCATATGGCTCTGCTTGATTCTTGTTGCTTGGGTTTTGTTGTTCAACCAAGACGTGAAACGATCTCCTGCAGCCACAAAAATCCTAAATGTCATCACCCGGACTCTTATCTCCGTTCTTACTGGTTCATTCCTTTGGCTGGTGAAAACACTCTTGTTGAAAATCCTTGCAGCCAACTTCAACGTCAACAACTTTTTCGATAGGATTCAAGAATCTGTTTTCCACCAGTATGTTCTACAAACGCTCTCTGGTCTTCCACTTATCGAAGAAGCGGAGAGGGTGGGGCGTGAGCCAACCACAGGCCATTTGAGTTTCGCGAGCGTAGTGAAAAAAGGAACGGTTAAAGAGAAGAAAGTGATTGATATGGGGAAAGTTCATAAGATGAAACGAGAGAAAGTTTCCGCTTGGACAATGAGGGTTTTGGTTGAAGCTGTTAGAACTTCAGGTCTCTCTACAATCTCTGATACATTAGATGAAACAGCTTACGGCGATGGGAAAGAGCAAGCCGATAGAGGAGAGATTACTAGTGAAATGGAGGCTCTTGCTGCTGCTTACCATGTCTTCAGAAACGTTGCTCAGCCTTGCTTTGGGTGAGAAACCAATATTTATTTTTTCCTTCTTTTCTTGTGCATATTATCTTATAGGATTTGTTTTTATTCAGTTACATAGAAGAAGAGGACTTGGGTAGGTTCATGATCAAGGAAGAAGTTGATCTTGTGTTCCCATTGTTTGATGGTGCTGAGACAGGAAAAATCACAAGAAAAGCTTTCACAGAATGGGTGGTAAGTCTCTTCAGTACACTTTCATGCTCTTTAGTCTTTACCAATGAGAATCTGTGTTTCTTGATTGTGTTGTGTTGCAATTTGGATCAGGTTAAGGTATACACGAGCCGGAAAGCTTTAGCTCATTCCTTAAACGACACGAAAACAGCGGTTAAGCAGTTAAACAAACTCGTGACAGCGATCTTGATTGTGATAAGCGTTGTCATTTGGCTGCTGCTTCTAGAACTAGCAACGACTAAGGTCTTGCTGTTCTTCTCAACCCAACTCGTTGCTTTGGCTTTTATAATCGGAAGCACTTGCAAAAACCTCTTTGAATCCATTGTGTTTGTCTTCGTTATGCATCCTTATGATGTCGGTGACAGATGTGTTGTCGATGGTGTCCCGGTAAAAACCTCAACCCCAAAGATCCTTTAAAGCACCTGACTCTATACACTCTATAGAAACAAACTCTTTTGTTTTTTTTTTCAGATGTTGGTTGAAGAAATGAATCTGTTAACGACAGTGTTCTTGAAGCTTGACAATGAGAAAGTGTATTATCCAAACGCTGTCTTGGCCACGAAACCGATAAGCAACTACTTCAGAAGTCCGGATATGGGAGAAACAGTGGAGTTCTCTATTGCATTCTCGACACCAGTCTCGAAGATAGCACATCTCAAAGAAAGACTTGCTGAGTAAGTAATCTTGAATCATTTGTAACTCTTTTTGTGCTCTCACTACTTTGTAGGTCCAAATCTTGAAAGGGTTTAATTTGTGTGATCAAGGCACTTGGAGCAGAATCCGCAGCATTGGTCACCAATACACACAGTGGTGGTGAAGGAGATAGAGAACATGAACAAACTGAAGATGGCTCTATACAGCAATCACACCCTCACGTTTCAGGAATACAGAGAGAGGAATCTACGAAGAACCGAACTTTCTTTGGCCATTAAGAGAATCTTGGAGGACCTTCATATTGATTACACTCTTCTTCCTCAACAAGTTCATCTCACCAAGACCTGAAATTTTTAAATGAACCGGTTTGGTTTTTTTTACTAAACCGGTATTTACCAAACGTTGCGGTAAATCTTTTGTTTCGATCTTTTTTTTTTTGTTTTTAAGACTTCAGAGTAGACGGTTAAATCAATGTATTCCGATTTCTAAATCGGGGTTAGAACCGTTATTAATTTTAAAAGTAATATACATGGAAATTTAAAAACTATTTAAATGTAAAAATGCTCTTGCGTGATTTTTAAGAGTTTACATATTAATTTAGATATACCATATGCTATTACTCGACAATTTTTTAATCAAAAATGGAAAGCTCCACCTTTATGACAAAAATCATGTATTGATGATGGTTATTAAAGAAAGATTTTTAAGATAACATTTATACGGATAAAAAATCTTAAGTTTTTACTTTTATAAAGAAAAAAATCTTTTAAATTGAATAAATTTGAAAAAATGTCAAAAATGATATGTATTTGATTGGAAACGTTTTTACAAGCTCGTTAATTTATTTCATGATCTTTGGCTTTTTACTTAGTATATATAAAGATGTATCAATGTTGATATTATTGTACCATTACCATTACGATGAAAAAAACACAAGTTAATATGTTGGCAACAGTGTCAATACTCATCATATTAACGTTGTCACTAGAGAAAACCATTGCTGCTCCTCCTCGTCTTCTTGACTTTCCTTTTTTGAAAGTCGATCAGAACGGTAGAGATTAACAATCGTCTTAGTGTTGGTTTAACAACGAACGTTCATTGCAAGTCGAAGGATAATGATCTTGGTGTCAAAACTATCGCACCGAATAGTTCTTGGTCATTTAAGTTTAGTGAAGCATATTTTGAAACAACACTATTTTTTTGCCATTTTCGGTGGGCTCAACAATCCCATTGGTTTGATATTTACGATGATACAAGAGATGGTCCTCGTCAGGGTAATTACTGTACCAACTGTAGTTGGAATATATACGAAAATATGCTATGCAGACGCCAATGTTATCACTGGAATAAATAGAATAAAATGTTTGTTTTATTAATTACTTCTATATCTCTATATTTCTTATAACATGCCATTTTTTTTAATAAATTATATATTGATTCCCGTATATGTGCATGTTCATAATTCGTAAAGTTGTGACGTTATATATCCATTATATTAAGTTATTAACCAAACAAAAAGTTGTGACGTTATGCTCAGAGCCTTTCTTAGAGATTTTAGGGCCCTAAGCCAAAAATAATAATACTCTACATGATTTTGTAACAAAAAGTGGATGTATTAAAATGTGTGTTTTTATCTAAAACATTAATAAATGAAACAGTAATTAATATATTTTCTATATGATTATGATAATAAATTATGAAAGATTAAAAAAACAATGATAAGAACTTGAAATTAGGGGTGGGCACGAGTCAAATACTTGCTAATTTCAAAGTATTTGTTAATTTCAAAGTATTTGCTAATTTCAAAGTATTTGCTAATTTCAAAGTATTTGCTAATTTCAAAGTATTTGCGACTCGACTTGGCTTGGATAAGTAATTAATTTTTCGGTTTGTTACTTGACTTGTTCAAAACGAGTATTTGCTCGAACAAGTACTTGCTTAAAATTTGGCGACTTGCAAGCTACTTGGCCCGCCTTGTTACTTGTCAAGATTTAAAAAAAAAAAAAGTTATTTATCTAAAATTAATGAGTTTATCGCAATGATAAATTTTTGATTTTGTTACATACTAAAAAACTTATTCAAAGTTGATTATAAATGCATTATTTTTATAAATAACAATTTTCTATAATCTTAAACCAATAGTATTCAACTATTTTTCTTGAAATTTTTTAGTTCATCACTACTAACTAATCAAACATGCATACAAAACCTAAAAATATATTTTTTGAAACAATTTTTTTTTAGAAATATGATCAATTTGAAACGGAGTGAGTATCAAGTAACATGGCAAACGAGACAAGTAGTATGATTTTTTTGTTGGCTTGATACTTGACTTTGCAAATAATTTAATTTGTCAACTTGTTACTTGACTTGCCGAGAACAAGTATTTGCTTTTTCAAATCAAGTACAAGACAAGTAGCGAGTGCAAGACGAGTAACAAGTACTTGTGCCCAGTCCTACTTTAAATTAGGTGGAAAAAAACTTTGAGAAAACTTAAAAACCATTACACCACTAACTATTTTAATATTTAAGGCCCTAAATTTTTCATAAATATAACAGGGTCTTAGGCGAATGTTTAAAATTTTCCTTCCTAGGCACGGCCATGTTCTATTACTTTGTTACAAAACTTTGACATTTTTTTTAATTTAATTATGTTAATATCTGGGATTAACCCAATTTTGAATAATACTTTTTCTGACAATATATATATATATATATATATATATATATAAATAGAACAATTCTATATAAAATATATACCAACTGCTTATCTATTTTCACAAAATGCATAATTTTTTTGGATACTCATGGAAATTACATGAACTAATTTTATCTTTGAAGTTGTACCCATTTAATATTAATATCCGTTAAATCTTTTACAAAAATAATTTTAAAAATCAGAAAAAATATATTGATTTAAAATATAAATTAATGTATTTTATTGGATACGCATTATTATGGATAAATTGTTACATAATTCTGTACGTATTTTTACAGAATTTTCCTTATTAATTATTGATATTCTACCATTACAAACTTTCCTTTGGTTTCAATTCAATGTATTCAATGACGCATTGACGCTATTAGATTTATAGTTTCGAACAAAATCTAATTGGTTGAATACATTAAAAAAAAACCAAATTAACCAATTAGAATTTGTTCCAAAGTAAGTCTTATTTTTTTGGTCAAGTGTTCCAAATTAAATCTAATAGCGTCAGGTACGTACATATCTCATCGAAGACTTGTTATATTATATATATACCAATGCAAATTTCAAAAAAATGATATTCAACAGAAACACACATACAACTTTGATCTTAAAAAGATGAGAATCATCCAAAAAACACAAGTTCAAGTGGTGGTAATATCTCTACTCATCCAAATAGCTATCTCACAAGTGGAAACCATTGCTTCAGATGTTGATGTCAATTGGTCTACACTAAAATCAATAGTGAGGATCACAAACCGCCTTGGTGATGGTTCGACCTTAAAGCTCCACTGTAAGTCCACAGATGACGATCTCGGTCTCCAGATTCTCGCTCCGAATCGTTTTTGGTCGTTTGAGTTTAGACCAAATATTTGGGGAACAACAGTTTTTTCATGTCATTTCACATGGCCTCGACAATCAAAAAAGTTTGATATTTACGATGATGATAGAGATGGTGTTCGTAAAGGTATTCCATGCATTTACTGTTTCTGGGATATAAGCAAAGATGGGCCATGCAGGTTTAACGAGAAAAATAGTGCATTTGATATTTGTTATGACTGGAATGGGAATCCAAAGGCATAACTTACTTGTAATTGTATTGCAAGAAAACACTAATAATAATAATTTGTTTTTTTTTTTTAATGACATACATATAGCTTTTACTTTTTAGTATGAACTTACAAGAATAAACCTTCTAATTCGAATTTTTAAAAATATATATCCTGCGAAAACCCACTTTGTATAACATATTGGTGGCAATGTTGAGCTGATCAACCAGACAACCACCATCTCAACTACGTACAGATTCTGAGATTAATAGATCAATTTAAGAAACAAACTATATTGAATGGTATAAGTAGAATTTGCAAATGGTTTTGACTTTTGACTTGTGAGAAAAGAGAGAAGAACAAATAAAAAAACATTGTATGGTAATGTGCTAAATAGAGGAAATTAAATTGACCAACGACCTGTATTCTTTGTCAGTTGAAATTTGTATCAATTATTTGGTAAGTTAATGGAAATAAATGAAAAGGCATTTTGGGAGCTTTTGAAATCACCGAAGAATCAATGACTTTAATTGTGGTCTTAACGATAATTTAGAAAGACAAAATATTTGTTCTGTTTGCATATGGTTATGGTCAGTGGTTTGGTATTTTAAACAGAACAAATATTTTGTCTTTCAAAATTAAAAATATCGGGACGACAAAAAAAAAAAAAAAATTAAAAATATCGGAGAAACAAAAGGAAAATAAAACTAGCATAGGCGCGATACAGCTGAGCAGATGGAGCCACAGAACGGTATTATAAGGAATCAGTACATATCTGGGCCATAGGAAATCTTATGGCATTATAATGACTAGTGAGCCCACTGGGCCACACAGAGCTTTGTTTATTAGTGTTAACATTGTTTTCCTTCATCTTTGACAATGTGATTCTGCTGATTTACATGTCTGAAAACATTTTTTTTTGGTTTTCTTTTATAATTATCGTGTCCTAAACTTATTTCCGTGATTACTGATTAGTGATTTAAGTAGCAGAAAGTAATCATGTTATCTTTTGACTTCATTTTACATGCTCAAAAGAGATACGTCGCTTTCGTCCTACAAAACAGTATCGTGCTATTCACTTATAGAACATTATTAGCTCCGCATTTAATTACTCTAATATAAATATAAGGTTGTTCGATCCAAAACAACCAACTCATAATTAATCAACATCTTTATAGATTAACGACCTACATAGTATATTATAACCTACTTTGTTGTCTATGCATATATATCTTATATTAGTAATACATTTATCTGCCACATTTGATGAAAACTAACAATCAGCTTTCAATAACGTTGGTATCTAATATTTCTAAAAACAATCGTATACTCTATAAATTGAACTGAAGGTATAAAATCCATAACACTTTTTAAGTCACTTAACAAGAACTTTTAAAAAAAAGAAGGAAAAAGAAGCAGTTACATCCCCGAAATTTCACAGTATGTGTACTAATCGCGTATCCCTCCTCCAATGATCTTAATACAACATAATCAACCTAAATTTATTACGCATTATGTGCAATCATTAGGAGTTTGAGGGGGTATTGTTGCGTGCAAATACATGGCACGATCTTTGATTAAATAGTTTACTTCGATAAATATACTTAGTTATTGATTTTGGTAACAAGTATATAATGAGCTTTGTAGGCGGAATAATTTAATCCGCCGCATAATTGAATAGAAATACGCAATGATCATTCATATTCATTGAACTAATTATTCTGTTTGACTAGTTGTATATATATGGCAAAGGTAACATTTTTGATGATATTAAAAAAAAAAAACAATCATATAAATATTTATCTTGATAAGTCACCTCTCTCAAATTTTTAGTGAGTAATTTTAATTACAGTATTAAAATTGAAGAATATTATAGGAAATGAGACATGCATGGTTTGGGCCTTTGGTGGTGTAAAATGTTGAATTGTTCGTTTTTAAAGAGCCATGTCTTCGACCATAAACGAAAAAAGAGCCATGTTTTAGAAGTCTGGTTATAGCTATAAAATTATTCTTATTAAAAACTTCCCCACACCAGAAATTTTTTCGAATCTAAGATATTACCCTTTATACCTGCAAAATATCGTTTAGAGTATAAAACTATATGATAAAGCTAACATTGCAGATCAATATTTAAACTAAAAAGGTATCAACCTCTACAGTAAAAAAAAAAAATGACATGGTCCATGGACTGAAACTATGTGTACGTGCGACCGTGCGTGTAATAGATACTTATTAGTTAATTGTGGAGAAGTAATGGAGAAGATTGAAATCGGAACTTTTAAAGATGATCAAAGTGAAAAAGAGAAGTAAAGCAAAAGCTCTTCTTGGCTTTCTCTGTTCCCATGGAAGCATCAGTACTTCATGTTCATCCATCGCTACAATACTTTCACTTTATTTTAAAATCAAAACTATCCTTTTTTTTTTTCCATTTTATTAACCTTTAATGTGTCCATTCACGATCCGCTTCAATCACCCTTTGCTTCTCATTTGGATATCGAATTTCTCGATTTTCCCTCTTTTCTTTTCTTTTTATACACAACAAACACTTTCACATATCTTCGATTCGATGTTTTATTATTTTACACGCTTTATCTTATACATATGCGTGTGTTAGTGTGTTACTTTCTCATCATATCTTTATTATTTCAACATATAAATCAAAATTTTATTATTATGAGAATATGATTTTTGTTGTTATATAGATATGACAGAAATTGTCTATTTTGATAATTTTATGTTTAGGCTATTGCAAACACACCCGTTTCAAACCGACACACCATTTATGTACATATTTTAATAATTTATTGCAAACACACCCGTTTAATTTTATTCCACCAGCTTTTATAATATTTTGGTATAAAATAAAACTTCTATAAATTAATAATATTGAGACCAATACATTTTTATAATTTTTTATTAATTTAAGGAGGTTATTAATTTATAAAAGTAATATTTGGTTTAAAATAGCACTTTTAAAACTAAAATTTTTATTAATTTAGTAAGGTTATTAATGAATCGAGTATTAATTTATAAAGGTTTAACTGTATATAGTAAGTGCCTAATTACTTGGATTTCTAATAATTTGAAAAGACCGAAAACATTTGTTTTGGGTAAAACTAAAATTGTACACTCCGGTAAAAGAAATATATAACATAGGTATGTTAATTTAAAATAAATGATATTTTGTTAAAAAAGAGAGACAAACGTACATTGTACTTGAAAAACTTACTGAACAAATGTAGTACTAGTAGCGTATCTTTCAATTTATTGAACAAGATACATGATTTTGAACACTCTTCTGCTGATATATGCACATCTTATTTGTAAATGGTTACCAAGACAGTTGATTTTTTGTGGTTGTACTTCTCTAAATTTATACTTCAACAAACAAGCCTTAATCAAAACTTAATGAGCTTTTCTTGATATTAAATGTATAACAAAGATATGAAAAAACTCAATTTATATTTAGAAAGTGATTGTATTCATGAAAATTTGGATCTAAAGCATGTGATAGATACATGCAAAAAGAGAAAGTTGGTAGCTTGGGTTTTTCCTTTGGGATCATAAACCACTTTAACAAATTATGCTCCACAAATCATATTACTTTGCACGGAACGGATCCTTCTCAACAATATCATTTTCAAAATTCCATACTTTTCATTACAATGGTCATTTGTTTCAATATTAGATGTCAAGTTGAGTTGTCACCTAAGTTTTTCCAATTTCAATAGGAGTATTTAAATACTGAGTCTACAAATAAATAATTTGCATCTAAAGAGTTCAATAATCGAATCATTGAGTTGCAAAAGTTAGTTAATCCTAAAATAGTACATGACTAGAAGTATATTTTTGGTAAAATTTAAAATGATTAAATCACCGAACCCCAATTTTTTTTTTTTTATTATAAGATAAATAGTTATGAACATGAATTATTATTTTGTGTTTTTGATATGTGATAACGTTTACTATTCAACATTTTTTCTTTTTAGTTTTGGAAAACTGTTAAATCTTTTTTGCGGATTTAGTTAGTGTAGTCTTTTGTATTTGTGTCTCCGGCTTGCATTTAGCCTTTGCGTTTATGTTATACATTAGTGTTTAACTGTAAGTTTTATACCTACACTAAACATTTGTATTTGTGCTTAATTAGCATTTTGCGTTTGCAAATAAAATTAGAGTCTTGCGTTTATTTGTGCTTTAGTTGTTTTTGTTGGAGTATGGGTTAACTATTCATATTTTTTATTTAATTATGGTTGGTAGAAAAATAGTAAATAGTTTTTCAAAATCATTTTATTTTAAAACATACGGAATTCTTTTATTTAAATAATAAACAGAACAGTTTAAACTAAACTGATATAGTTTTTTTTTTTTTTAATTAAGGACAACTAAACTGATATAGTTGAAAACATTATTGGATCAAATTTTTACAAACACAAAATTTATAGCAACAACATAGTTACAAAATCAAACACAAATATGAAGAATCACATGCGATTTCTTTTTCTTTTTTTCCACCAATCACATGGATTAATACTTAAAAACGAAGATCTAAATAAAAGTAAAAAAAAAAAAAAAAAGGTTCACATGATCAAACCAGCAAAAGTGGTTTCATAAACAGGAAGTTCATCTCCGTACACATTATGATGATTCCCAACTAAATCCAGCTCAAACAAATCTGAACTCGAATCACTTGCAACATCATCATCATCTTCATCATCATCATCATCTTCATAATCCTCGAAACCATTCTTGACCAAACTGTTTTCATGATTAATCTTGTGATAATCTTTCAAAAACTCTCTCGCTATCTCCTCCACTGATCTCCTTCCTCCACTTTCCACATTCTTCTTCACCGAACATCTCATGTTATTACCGTTACCGAAATAATCTTCTTCTTCTTCTGATTTCCGAACACAAGATCTGCTCGTAAAGCTCTCAGGCGCGATAACATTGACCGGAGAAAATCGAACGCTTCGTTTGATACGTTCAGATGATTTATCGTAGCTTTTGTTCAAACAAGACCTTGAGAAAGAAGAAGCTGAAGAACACGTGGATGGATGATAATCATTTGGTTTCCTTACGGAATCATCGTAACTCATCTTCCTCGGATAACTCTTAACCGCCATGGATTGTTTTGAGTTGTTGCTGAACAACGAATTCAAGAAATTCACGATTCTTCCTCCAGGCGAAGCTGGAGTTTTGGGCTTCCTTTGATTATTATTACCAGAGCTCTTCGTCGATCTTCTTGTTCTCGTATTCTCCCAATTCTCGTCGTGTCTTGTGAATTTCGGAACGTCGGAGGCGTAATCGTAGTCGTCGTACACTCGAGTTGTTGCTCTGTTTTGGTGAAACAGAGTTTTATCCTCTGTTTTTCTTGGTTTTGTTTTAGAAGGGCCGAAACATAATGGCCTAGAGGAAGTAATCTTCTTCCCGTGAGTTAGTTCGGTATCGGAAGATGAGAAAATACTTGAGTTTGAATCAGAGGAAGACGAAACAGAGCCAAAGAACCGATCTCGGTGGATTTTCCGGTCAGGAACCGATCTCGTCACAGTACTCTGTTTTTTGGTATTAGTGTTAACAGAGCCGACAAAAGATTGGGTTTTTTGGGTTTTAGGATCGATGGAATTGTAGATTTCATCGAGGAGGGTAGAAGAGAATGACGGGTTTCTAGATTGGGTTTTGGATTTATGCATGATTTGATCGATAAAGAAGAAGATTAAAGAAGAGACAAAAGAAGAGAAAGAGGGATTATGTCTTTAACTGTTTTGTTTTTTGTGTTTTTTTGCAGACACAAGAAGAAGAAGAATACGACGAATGAGATGAGAAGAAAGAGGACTTCTATATATATAAGTGGCGATCTCGGCGCGTGTTATTCACGTAAGCTGATCATATGGATGGACCACACACGAGGATTCTTCAATTTCTTTATGTGTCCAATGTGCATGTATCTATAGTATTTTCCTCCAATTTATGTCATTTTCTTCATTATGTGAGGAACTAATGAATTTATCTTAGCATAAAATTCGTATATAAATTTGTCATGTTTCTTCCTAATGAGGTATTCATTAAATTTGTTAAATTTGTCCAGTACTTCTAAATTTGACACAATTTGAGATGATTGGGATATGCAAGTGATAACACACTATAATTTATAACATTTGAAAATTACTAATGAAACACAATAATCTATTTTAGAAAATAACATCAACATTTTTGTTAACGATCCGCCGAATTCAAGTTGTAGCCATACCATAACGGATTGTCTCATATTGTCTAGATATATCTTGAGCATAGGTGGGGGGGTTTTGGAAAAGGATGTGTCAAAAACCAGAATCAATTAAGGTCTTAATTAGTTAAATGATTATTAAATATATGTAAGCAAAGTGTCTCTTACAACCCATAGCCCGTTGGTTGGGTCGACAAGGACCGGTTAAGGAATTGTACTTGTTTTGCGTCTTTTTCTGTCTGATCACATGCTTACTTCCTTTCTTGTTCCTTGTTTGTTCCTCATATCATCAACACTTATGTCTTCTTGTTTATATTCTATATCTTTGTCACTCTTCGGCCGATATTGTTTTTTTTCTTCTCTTGATACCTCATTATCATATCCAGTTTCGAAGTCTCCCCCGTAAATATTGTTTCTAGTTTGGACCATAATTTTTCCAAAATATAACAATACAAAACACTTTCAGATCAGACTAGATATAGTACTATAATCAGAAACTTAAATAAAATCCACTTCTTGTTTTTTTCTTTATCAAGGAAAAGACATTTTGTTTGATTGTTGTTTCCTTTGTTGTTAAAATACTGTCTAAAAACGATATATTTTTATAAATGGTGATTAAGTTAATGAAGTGAGGTTAAAAAGGGCGTCATCTACAAAATTTGAATCATCAGAAAATTAACCACCACGATTTTAGTTATAATTGTCATTATGGGTTCCTTGAATGGTAAGAGTATTCAGCTATATACATATTCCGAAGATTCTGTGGAGTTTGGTGTGAGATATCCAGTTATAAACACAAACTAACCTAAGAGTGGTGGTCTCATATATATTTTGTTTTGTCTGATAAAAGAGTACTGGTCTAATAGTTCGAGTTAGAGTGGTAAACGATTTTCATGTAGATCTACGTACGTGTAACGTGTTAGTAAGTTTTCTACCGACTGAAGAAATTAGTCTAAACATTCGTTATTTTGGAAAAAAATGGTTAAATAAAGTGGTAACGAATCTTAAAATGGACACAACTATTTGAGTTATAGGGATGTGTGCGAGAAAACAGAAAAATAAAGGAAAGAAATCGCACGGGCGAGTCAGAGATTGAGCTGGTCAGGGAGAGACAATTAGGGCTGACACAAAAAAGAGAGATTCACGCGGTGGTGAACTTCAACTGTGGTGTGGGTAGGTCCCACTTGTGACCTGGCACGTGAAGCATAGTGTTGTTTCCTCCATGGTCCATGGGGCCCCTAGCACGTGCGGCCTCTCTCCCACACGCGTACGGCATTTCTTCTTTCACAGAGTCCCTGTGAAGAGTATGGACCACTCTACCCTATTATCTTGGTCCACGTGTCTCCTCCCACACTGTGAATCTTGTAAGTTGTAACTGCATTTTGTCGTCCCGTCATTTATCATTCAACTATACACGGATCCTCAAATCATGTAGAGCCTGACAAAGTTTTATGTTATTTCATTTTCAATCTTTTTATCCATCCACTTGATCACATTTTTTAAGATTGGAACTATCTTAAACAAAACTCTACATTAATTTGTGATGAAACGTTTATCGATTTTAACACTTCCCTGTCTTAAGAGTAGCGATCCCGATCCTCCACAAAAAAAAAAACATTTTTCCAGTAAACACAGCTGAATTTTCAACACTATTTCCAATTACTAAACATTTGAAGAACCTGTTTTTGACATTTTAAAGTATTTGAGAGTGAATAATGATGCTCGTGGGATGTGAATATGAGTTGTTTTTCAAAGACAATGACATTGCTTATTGCAGTGAGAAACTCACAAAAGCATTAAATATTTTTGGATAAATGCCATGCTATTATGATTGCCGACTACACACAAATTTCGACATTGGTCACACAATGCATTGAAGTTTATAAAACACCAACACAAGCTGAATAGTCCACATGCCAAGTCGGAGGATTTGACATTATCTACGCAGAATTTACTTATTTTGTTCAACCCCCAAGATGGAGGTTTTATTCTTACATCTCAACAAAGTTGCTGTGAAATGACTACTGATCAACAAGTTGTAAGCGACCAAATTATGCTCAAACTCGCACATTGTCTCAGAAACAGAGAATTCAGATGTACAGTTTCTGCAGCATTTATTTGGAATTCAAGCGCTGTATGTCCACAAGCTGGTAAAGATCTCCTCGTCGTTGCTTATTCAACGGAAGGCTTGTCCTGAGATGGTAAAACCGAGTTTCAGTTAGCGGATTATACGACCAACAAAGCGCTTAAACAAACTAAGAAAAGTTGTGGTAGTTGTTGTCGTGATTACCGTCGTTGTTCAAGAATAGAGTAATCAATCTCTGCTATGATAATGTCTTCTTCATGCTCAGTCGTTGCTAGTACTTCTCCAAACTGTCAAATAATTATTATGTTTCCAAGTTAAGCGCTCAACTAAAGTTTCAAATCAAGTGACAAAGAAAAAGTTTAACGCTTACAGGCCCGACGAGTGTAGAATGGCCCCAAGCAGTGTAGCCAGCTCCTGAATCTCTGGCAGGTGAGCATGTCGCTACATATAACTGGAGAAAGTAGAACACATAGTTCTATCAACTGCTCCATGACTTTTGATAGAGTCGATACAGTAAAACTCCCAAAGAGCAGAAAAAAATACTAGTATTGATAACTCAATGAGCAAGGAATGTTTTCTATAAATTCACCAAGAAGCCTCTCAAAACAAGTATTTCTATTTAGGCTATCATGTACCTGATTATCCGTAGCCCTGAAATGGGTCAAAACAAATCGAGTGAGTGCTGTGAATTACACATGATTAACTAAGTCAAGCAAGTTTCGTAAAGTAGTAGATTGTGAATTATACCTTGCTCTTTGTAGTAATTCCCAATGCAATGGTCCAGTTGTCATGTTAAAGGCTCCTGGGTAGCACAGTAAATGAGCTCCTGAAATTAATAGAGCAAACACCTGGATGATGATGAGGTTCTTTAAAACCGCAAATGGACCCGAGAAAAAGAAGAAGAAGCAACTAGTCGATTTGGATAAAAGCATTATAATAATAAAAACTCACCTCTTGCAGCATATATCATCGCTAACTCCTGGAACCTGATATCATAGCAGATGCCTATGCCAATACGCCCCACATCTGCAACAACCAACAAAACCATCATTCTCAAGCGCTGCAACACATTAGTGAGGGGGTGATAAGAACGGTCCTACTACGATCTCATTACTCAATAATGATATTTCCCCAGTCAAAATAGTTGGCATGATCTTAAAGCGTATTAATGTTATTGGTGAACAAGTTCTCTTTTCCATGATCGTTTATAAACACTAGGCCAGCATGAAAACGAATCATTTCACCATCGAGCTAAGTGGATCCCAAATCTGATAGGAGATCTAAATTCTAAGCAAAAGATTTTTTTATATACTAGAACAATAAGTTTATTTTATAGATATTTTGGCAATGATTGTTTCTGCATAGTAGCCTGGCAAAGATATTTTGGTAAAAGTAGATTGAAACCTGTGTCAACGATTGTTGGTGTCTCTCCAGCAGTAAGAGTTTTTGATTCCATAAAAGTAATCTTCCCAGGAATGTCTATATCAAATAAATGTATCTGCATTTACAACAAGATGTTCTGAGAACTGATAATATAACAAGATGTTCCGAGAACTCAAGCCAGAACATAATCAAGTCATCATTCTTATGACTAGTTAAGACTATTTGATCTCAAAACTAATGACAAAAATCTACAAATCTTCTGCAAGGTCTTTAAAACTCAAAAGATGAAGAAAACTATTTAAAAGTGAGATTAGCATCCTATGTTTCAATGGCCTAAAGCAGAAGAGAGCTCACTAATTTTTCTATGGAAACTTTCGTTTGGAAAAAAAAACTAACCTTTCGATGCTTAGCTTTTAGCTCTCCATCGGAACCAAAGACACAGCAAGTGTTATACAAACGATCCCCAACTCTTTCAGGTATAGAGCCACCAATGATTGTAATCTTTAGACGTTTAGAAACTTCGGAAAGCATTGCTGTTGAAGGAGAAGCATCACCACCTTTATCAATATCCTCAGCAAAAACTGGGAAACTATCATTGGAATACGGACTATTCCAAATTTCCTGAAAACAAAATCCATTCGACTGTTTTTAAACAAATCCATAGATCACTTAGCATATACAAAATCAATGTGGCAGGTTTCAGCAAATTAAGCTAATAAGGAAAAACAACTCACAGGTAAGAGAACAAGCTTAGCTCCCTTGGAAGCAGCTTCTTCAATGGCGTTTTTCGCGTGTGAGATGTTTCTCTTTTTGTCAGCCGTTACAGATAACTGACACAATCCGATGTTGAACTACAATTTTACACAGGAAACGAAGATCAATCAATCAAATCACGAAAATGATCGAAAAATATACCCAAGAAGAGAGCTAACTTTAGTCAACGGAGAAGCTGGGAGAGGAAGAGCAGAGGGAACTCTAGCTTGTTCGGGTTTGAAAGAAGAAGCCATGGATGAAGAGATGGATCTTAAACCTGAGGTTGACGAAGATGGGAGTTTACTAATCGATCTGAAATCAAATTTAGGGATGAAAACGGATTTGAGAGAGATGAAGCGAGAAAGAGGATTAGGGTTTAAAAGATTCTTCGAATTGAGAAGAAGTGATGATGAAACTGCTGACTTCATTTCACTGTTGATCAGATTCCTCTCATAGTAGTAAATAACATACAAAAATTTGCGGTTAACTAAAATCGTTATTGATCCAACAAAAATTATTTGCCTTAACTTCCTTCTTCCTATATATTGATCCAAAAATGGATGGGCCTTAGTCCTAATATAAAAGCCCATTTACATGCGATAACAATCACTAAATTAAAAAATGATGGACCCACATTTAACTAAACCGAACGTGGAACAAAACCAGAACGATCAAGATGGTTCGCGAACAATACGGAAGCACTTGAAGATCCAAACTACACATCTCTAGAAGTCTCTATCACCGCTCCTATTTAAACGCCTAATATTACTCTTATCAAAAATCAATCAAAAAAAAGAAGAAGCCAAGAATCAAAGAAGTAACAATGGATTTGGGAAGGTTTCCGATATTCTCAATCATCGAAGA
This sequence comes from Cardamine flexuosa, assembly GCA_963555745.1. Lineage (NCBI taxonomy): Eukaryota > Viridiplantae > Streptophyta > Magnoliopsida > Brassicales > Brassicaceae > Cardamine > Cardamine flexuosa. The sequence goes on along the minus strand of OY743216.1, from coordinate 4,027,387 downwards.
CATGCTTGAACTCCCAGAAGAACATGAGGAGAAGAGCCGTAACACTCCATCAAGAGCTTACATGCGTGATGCTAAAGCTATGGCAGCTACACCAGCTGACGTCATCGAGCAACCGAACGCGTACGCTTTCGTCGTGGACATGCCTGGAATCAAAGGTGATGGGATTAAGGTACAGGTGGAGAACGAGAATGTGCTTGTGGTGAGTGGAGCAAGGCAGAGGGAGAACAAAGAGACGGAAGGTGTCAAGTATGTGAGGATGGAGAGGAGGATGGGTAAGTTTATGAGGAAGTTTCAGTTGCCTGACAACGCGGATTTGGAGAATATTTCTGCTGCTTGTAATGATGGTGTGTTGAAGGTTACTGTTCAGAAACTTCCTCCTCCTGAGCCTAAGAAACCTAAGACTATTCAGGTTCAGGTTGCTTAAGAGTGTGTTCTCTTTTTGTTTTGTTTTGTTGTGGAGTAGAAACAAATAAGTTTTGTTTCTGTGATCGTGTACGTGTTTAATTATCGGCTGTGAATATGTAAGGGGAATGACCTAATCGGTGTGTGTTCTCTGTTCTGTAAGATGAAATAAAAAGTTGTTTCTCTGTTCATATTTATCCTTGTTGTCCACACATCAGTGTCATCAGATTTCTAGAAACATCTATGAGTCTATGATGAGATAGGTATAGAGATGTTTAGAGCATGTTTTGGGAGTAAAATAATGAGTCTTTCGCTAAGAATTTTCTAGAAACTCATTCGACGCATATACTAACAGACTTTTGATTGTCTTTACAATTTACATTTCAAATAAATAATTCAACTATATAAAATTTTACTTAAAGTAATATATCCGAGAGACTAAGAATATATGTTGGGTTTTGGTTCGATATTTCACTGGAAGGAGAATAGAATCCAAGTGACATAAAAAAAAAAAGACAAATTGGAGATTCCTCTGTTTTTACACAGCCTAACAAACATACTTCCTTTTTATTTTCATCTTTCTCAAATGTCTTACGACCTTCTCTTACTTACTTCGTTCCTTGTTTTGTTATAACTGATCGCATCAACTCTTACTCTCCGTCACATCCAAATTTGCATCTAACCATTACCTGTACAATCGGCAAATAACAGTTTTGTAGAAATTTCTTTAAAACATCCATATAACGCATGCTTTAAGTCAACATAACGTATGTTCAATTTGTGGTTGGTTCTAAATGTTCCACATTCAAACAATTCTTGTATTGGCAAATTGTTGACCGTGGACATTATAATAATATGAAACATTCTAGATGAAAATTTGTGTTATTTTTTCTTTCTGTTGTTGAAAATTTGCGTTTTACGAATGCAAATATGTAACTTCAACCTAATTCTACGCAAAGTCAAGTTTTATGCAGACTTTTAACCGTGAAGCAATTTTCATATTAGCATATGTTAATTCCATTACACACGATTCTCTTATGCTGGTCTGGTACATTCTAATTCAACCGTATTAACAAGAAAGAAAAAACGTTTGCGTTCGGCTTTACGTTTTTACGGTATTGCCACTTGCCACAGTGAATTTTTAGATTTCACGACCGTATGTGTATGTTTCCTACATTAACCAATAGCCACACTTACATTAACTAGCGTTGAAATGCGATTGGCGCGTTCAATTTTCCATAAATTACAAAGAAAAATAGTAAAATCAGTATGATTTTATTTTATCAATTGTGTTAGCCATTCAAAATTTTATCAAGTCCAACCATATTTAAATCCTACCCTGTATTATTTAGCCAATTCATATCTGGCTTCAACTAATCGTACCAAAGCTGATCAATGAACTTCCTTTGTAAATGTCTGTCTAATCAAAAACAAAAACATATTGGGCCTTAATACTCCCTTATTTAAAAGCCCACAGATATCAAATTAGCAGATGGCCCACAATTACCAAAACCAGAACGGTCAAGACGTTTCTCGAACAATACGGAAGCGTTTCAAAGACTGAAACAATCACTCATCTTCTACATCAATCTAGAAATATCCATCTCCACCCTATTTAAATCCCACAATCCTCTTCTCACAATCAATCAAACAAAAAGCCAAGAATCAAAGAACGAAGTAGAATCAAGAATCAAGAAACAACAACAGAGCTAACAATGGATTATGGAAGGTTCCCGATCATCTCAATCCTCGAAGACATGCTCGAAGTCCCTGAAGAACACAACGAGAAGAGCCGTAACACTCCATCAAGAGCTTACATGAGGGATGCAAAGGCAATGGCAGCTACACCAGCTGACGTCATCGAGCACCCGAACGCTTACGCTTTCGTCGTGGACATGCCTGGAATCAAAGGAGATGAGATCAAGGTTCAGGTCGAGAACGAGAATGTGCTTGTTGTGAGTGGAGAGCGACAGAGGGAGAACAAAGACAACGAAGGTGTCAAGTATGTGAGGATGGAGAGGAGAATTGGTAAGTTCATGAGGAAGTTTCAGTTGCCTGAGAATGCTGATTTGGACAAGATCTCTGCTGTTTGTAATGATGGTGTCTTGAAGGTCACTGTCCAGAAACTTCCTCCTCCTGAGCCTAAGAAACCAAAGACTATTCAAGTTCAGGTTGCTTGAGTTTGTGTTTTCTTTTTTTCAATAATTAAAGTTGCTTCAGTTTGTGTTTTTTTTTAATTGAGTTTGAATGTAATGGGCCAATGGGTGTGTGTTCTCTAATATGAAATAAAAGTTTGTCTTTTTCCTTTGTTTCTCTTAATATTAAAGTTGTAGAAATATCTGTGCGCTTATGATAATATTTCAGATCTATGAAAAGACCAATTGAATGAATATCCTCTGTTTTCTAGTTATTATATTAGTCCATCCAAAGCTTGCTTCTTGTCTTATTTAGAGGCTGAGATCGTCGTCTGCGGACTTTACGGTGGAGCTTTAAGGTCGAACCATCACCAAGGCGGTTTGTGATCCTTACCATTGATTTTAATATAGACCAATTGACATCAACATCTGAAGCAATGGTTTCCATTTGTGAGATGGCTATTTGGATGAGTAGATATATTACCACCACTTGAACTTGTGTTTGTTTGGTTAATGGAAGATATATAACGTCACTAGTTTACGACATGCACATATATACGAGAATCAATGAATGATTTATTAAAAAAATGACATATTATAAAAAGATCTAGAAATATAGATACTAAATAAAACAAACATTTTATTTTATTTTTTCCAATAATAGCATATGTAGGAGCCTGTGTAGGAGCCATCGCTCTTTTGGAATCTGCAAAGCTGATCTTCGTGTATATTCCAACTACAGTCGATGCTATGACCCTGACAAACACTATCTCTGGAATCCTCGTAAATATCAAACCATGGGACTGTTGAGCCCACTGGAAATGGCAAAAAAAGAGTGTAGTTCCAAAAACATTTGGTCTAAACTTAAATGACCAAGAATTATTCGGTGCGATAGTTTTGACACCAAGATCATTATCCTTCGACTTGCAATGAACGTTCATTGTTAAACCACCACTAAGACGATTGTTAATCTCCACCGTTGTATATTCCCAAAACTCCCAATTAGTATCGTAAGAAGGAGGAGCATTTGCAGCAATGGTTTTCTCTTGTGACAACGCTAATAGGAGGAGTATTGACATTGTTGCCAACATATTAACTTGTGTTTTTTTCACTGTAATGGTAATGGTACAATAATATCCACATTGATACATCTTTATATATACTAAGCAAAAAGTCAAAGATCATGAAATAAATTAAAGAGTTTGTAAAAACGTTTCCAATCAAATACATATCATTTTTGAACAGATTTTCAAATTTATTCAATTTAAAATATATTTTTCTTCATAGAAGTAAAAATTTAAGTTTTTTATCCGTTTATATGTTATCTTAAAGATCTTTCTTTAATAACAATCATCAATACATGATATTTTGGTCATAACGGTGGAACTTTCCATTTTTGATTAAAAAAAACTGTCGGGTAGTAATAGCAGATGCGAATCAAATACGTATAATTTGAGTCCGTATAAGGTAGAATCAAACCCATTGCTTGAGTTTGTGTTTTCTTTTTTTTTTCAATAAATAAGGTTGCTTCAGTTTGTGATCGCGTTTGTGTTTTTTTCTTTCTTTTAATTGAGTTTTGAATGTAATGGGCTAATGGGCTTGTGTTTTCTAATATGAAATAAAAGTTATTTTGTCTTTTTCCTTCTTGTTCTCATATTAAAGTTCTAGAAACATTTATGCGTAGTGAGATTTTAGATCTTGATTGTGGTTTGATATCAGTTTCCAATTTGGGTTTGTATCTTGAGATATATAATTTTGATCGATTTCTCTACGTATTCTACACATTTTACACTCCTGATTTTTCACTAATACGATCTTTTGAAAGAAACGAAAAAAATTCGACTGTTTATTGTAAAAGAAGACATATGGTGATATGGAGAACTAGTGTGACTATGTGAGTTCACTCTTTTCTAGTTCACCGATTAGTTTATATTTATATTTTAGTTAAATAAAAATAATAATAATGTGAATCTAGGGAAGGATGGAAGAGGCCGCCTAATGCCTTCATTTGGCAACTCAAGCATACACAAGAATAATATAAAAAAAACAAAAAAAACAAAGTGTGGGACAAAAAGTCTCCATCGGCCACCTAACGTGCCACACCGCCAAATACATTAGACTAACGATGTCCGATACTTCCTTGACGCGTTCACACTCCTTTCTTTCACTTTCTCGATACAATCATTTGAGATATAAAACATTACTGGGTTTGTACATAAATTATGTGTGTGAACACCCACTCCACAAGTGTCTAACAACGTTTACAACAATGTGTTGACAAATATAAAAATGAAAATGTGGTGGAGAGAGATGTCCATTTCTATACTCACCTTTACCCAAAACAAACGTTTACGAAGATAGAAAATCATACGTGTATCGTTCTAGTTCTCGTTTGTATACGGTTGGTGTGACAAAAATAATAAAAGCTTTTAAGAAAACAGTAAATAATAACAGAATAGTAGGAAAAAAAAGTCAAAGATAAGTACCACTATTTTTTCAATTATACATTTGACCGCCTAATAAAAGAATTACCTATCAAGTTTTAAATGGTCAAAATGGAAAATTCACGAACAAAAAGCATCACAAACAATTTTAACTTTTGAATGATGTATACAAATATTTCATATATAAAACAATAGAATATGGAGATTAGCATTTTTAGTTTTAGTTTTGTACATACTTTGAGATTAAACAATAGAATATGCGACCTTTGGTTATAAAATAAAATTATATACCACTCTTAGGATTTCAAATATTGTCTCATTTAACATTATGATAAACTGTTTATTAATTTTAACAAAATAAATAAATAAAATATGCTGTTTATTAACTTCAAATGTTGTATATAATATGCTTTCATTAGAATATGCAAAATACAAAAAGCAACTTAGTTTGATGTGTGTGTTTGTAGAATAATAGTTACTGTTACAATTAACTGTTAGTATAAACATCTAACAATTAACTTGAGGTTTTCTATAGTAATTATATAGTTATAAAATATTGTAGCCATCTATATATCCAAGAGTAGAAAATTTGCGAGTTGCTTCTTTTTTTAATGGTTTGTTCACACTGTCGAGTATCAGAAAATATAAATTGATTATTGCATCTACTTTTTTTTAATAGCTGATATATATTGTTAAGTAGCAACAAATAGGGGTTTATCTAGTGCAGATTAGAAAAAGGCATGAAATTGTTGTTTTGACATACGATTTATTCTTCAAATTTATTTCCAATAACTTGCCTAGTTAGTTTAACAAACATTCATTAGGAAAATGATAAGCTTAATAGGAAATTGCTAAGCTTTTTTTTATAAAACAAATAGGAAAGTGATAAGTTTGTACTTTAATAGACCTGCTTAAAAGTGACAATAAATCAGTAAACGTTAGTCAATAAATTGCTTTGGATAAAAGTAGCAAGCAAATTATAAACAAATTTCTTGGTTTGATAATGATAAATGATTCTCAGAATATGATTGAAGTCTGTATCACTAGTTCAACGTTTGGGGATCCAATTTATTCAGCCAAGAGTAGTATGAACATGATTTAACGAAATTGATTGATACCATTTGAAAATAATTAAAAAAAAAAACCGTTGTCCACATAGTTTGCTTCCAAATTTGAATCTCTTTGAAAAAAATGGTTCTGTACTTCTGCCTTTTCTGTAGTCTGCTGAATAAATTAAAGCCAAAAAATGACTATTGAATGTAACAAAGAATAAAAATGAGTAATAAATAAATAAATAAAAAAAGACAAAAAAAAATATCGGAAAAGAAAAAAGATGTGCTCTAGTTAAAGTCAACTTGCGTGTTCACACTCGTTCCACAAGGTTCGGTCTCAACCCAAGAATTCATCAGATTTTCTTATTTATGAACCCCAAAAAAACAAATCTTCTCCTCCACTCCAAATTAAAGACTTGACCTTTCGAGGCAAAACTCACAACACAACTTCGATGAAAGCCGCCGTTTTCCGGGACGAAGTCGGAGACGAGGAAGAGGAAGAAGAAGAAGAAGAAGTCTGTAATGTCTTCGACGGTGGTGAAGTAGAGTCTAAGACAAACAACGATACCAAAAATCTCAAAGGATTTTTCACTTCCTTGCTTTTGATGGAGGAACACGAGAAACAAGACCAGGAAGCTCGAAACGCTGCTTCACGCCGCGAAATGTCCGATTTCCAATCCAATTACCGGAAAAGAGCCAGAACCATGTCCGATTACTACTCCGATCTCAACGATTACTACACCGATGCTGAAGAAACCGGAGATATCAATTTTAAGAAGTCACGCGTCTCACGCGCCGTCGTATCCGCGGCAGCTGCTGTTTCCGAGTGTTCGGAGATTGAAGCGGAGAGCGGAGAAATAACCGGATCCGGATCGGTTCGCGGTACCGGTACGGGTTCGGGTAACCAAAGACGGTTATGGGTTAAAGATCGGAGCAGAGCATGGTGGGAAGAGTGTAGCCGATTAGATTATCCAGAAGAGGATTTCAAAAAAGCGTTTCGAATGTCGAAATCAACGTTTGAATTAATCTGCGACGAGCTCAATTCCGCGGTTGCGAAAGAAGACACAGCGTTACGTAACGCGATTCCTGTCCGTCAGCGAGTCGCGGTTTGTATATGGAGATTAGCCACCGGTGAGCCACTTCGTCTCGTCTCGAAAAAATTCGGTTTAGGAATCTCGACTTGTCACAAGCTTGTTCTTGAGGTATGTAAAGCTATTAAAGATGTTCTAATGCCTAAGTATCTTCAATGGCCTGATGATGAATCTTTAAGAAACATCAGAGAAAGATTCGAATCAGTTTCGGGTATACCAAACGTTGTTGGGTCTATGTATACTACACACATTCCTATTATAGCTCCTAAGATTAGTGTAGCTGCTTATTTCAACAAGAGACATACTGAGAGGAACCAGAAGACTTCGTATTCTATTACAATCCAAGCTGTTGTGAATACTAAAGGTGTTTTTACTGACTTGTGTATCGGTTGGCCCGGGTCAATGCCTGATGATCAAGTTTTAGAGAAGTCATTGTTATACCAAAGAGCTAACAATGGAGGTTTGTTAAAAGGCATGTGGGTCGCTGGTGGACCGGGTCATCCGTTGTTGGACTGGGTTTTGGTTCCGTATACGCAACATAACTTGACTTGGACGCAACACGCGTTCAATGAGAAGATGAGTGAAGTTCAGAGAGTGGCTAAAGAAGCGTTTGGGAGGTTAAAAGGAAGGTGGGCTTGTCTGCAGAAGCGGACTGAAGTGAAGCTGCAGGATTTGCCTACGGTTTTGGGTGCGTGTTGTGTGCTTCATAACATATGTGAAATCAGAGATGAGAAGATGGATCCGGAGCTGATGGTTGAAGTGTTTGATGATGAGGTTTTGCCTGAAAACGCATTGAGATCGGTTAATGCGATGAAGGCAAGAGATACTATCTCGCATAATCTGTTGCATCATGGTCTCGCGGGTACTTCTTTTATATAAATGTTCTTTACTTATTTCTACTTCTATATATGATAAACTAAGCTCACTATGATTCTTTGGTTTATGCATAATGTATTGTTGTACCTTTAGATCACAGATGTTATTTCAGGCTGTAGAAGATACTTATATTATATATACTATATACAAAATTTCAATCTCTTTTGATGAGTAGTATTAAACGTGAAGCTATAATATAGCTCAATGAGATTTTATTATCTGGTCATGGTTCAGTTGAGCCACAAGGTTGGATTGAACCCTTTTGATGTTATATGGTGATTGAGAAAACGACATGTTTTGGTACTACTTCAGTGAAAAACGACACATGTTTATCTAGTGGTTCTTATTCACCGAGCGCCTCACCAATGAAAGCCATCTCTTTTCGGACCCACAGATCAGAAGCAAACTGACACGCGAGATTTTATAAATATCTTAATAATTTATTTTTTCGACCATTCGTTATGTATAGTAAAAAATAAAATTCCTCATGTTTTAGTGAATTTACACATCCATTACCGAGTAATTGTAACTCAAGATGAAAATATTATAAAATTTTAAGATATGTGATTCCCATTCCCTGCATATGACGGTATCCAATTTAATAAAAACAACACTTGCTCATTCATGTCATTTCCTTTGGACATAAATAGATTTTTTCGAATTTTTTCCGACAACATGCATTATATGGATGATGACATTAAACTACATGTCATGTTAATTAAATATATGAAAAGATATAATAATTTTAGAACATTGCTTTGGAGCAACGTGATTTGGATTTAAAGAAAATGTTGCTTTCTTAGATTTTTCTACTAGAACACATGTGTTCGACAAAAATTTCCGATAAGCATACAAATATTTACGTTCTAGAATATTTTGAAAACCCCACAAAAAAATGAGAGGAAGACCCTTAAAAAAGCAATGGTTAATATAAATCTTGACTTCCGTAACTTTCTCTGATTTTGTTCTAAGGAAAAAAGAAAAAAAAACAAAAAGTTAGTTAATCGGTCTTCGAGCGTCATCACCCCCAATGAAACAGGAAGAAGAGAGGAGAGAAAGTTAAGACCAGAAGAAGAAGAAGAAAAGGTTCTTACCATATTCTTATCTTCTCTCCTCTCTTCTTGTTCCCAGACACGAGTTAAAGAGGTCTGGTGACCCCTGAATCATTACTATTATTAAGAATCGATAATGCCTCATCATTACTCACCGGAGGAAGGGCACACCCCAGTGAACTCAACGGTGGTCGCCATTGACAAAGACAAGAACAGTCACTACGCTGTTCGTTGGGCCGTTGATCATCTCTTTAATACGATCACTAATCCCACCATGATTCTTGTCCATGTTCGTCTTAAAAATTCTAATCGTAGGTATCTCTTCCCTTCATTTTCCCCTTCTCTAATTACCACATTTGAATAATTCTAAATTGGATAACCCCAAGAAATGTTGTTGTTCTAGATGGAGGAAACCACGATAACGATGATTTAAATCAGCTTTTTATTCCCTACAGAGGATATTGCGCGCGAAAAGGGGTATACTAATTTCCATTTTTTCTCATTCAAGCATTTCGTCGAACACTTGTTATGCATATAAAAAACAAACTCAATATTGTTGTAGATTTCAATGATGGAGGTTATTCTGGAAGAATCAGATGTTGCGAAAGCAGTTTTGGATTACGTTAACAATAACCTAGTGAACAACTTGGTGTTGGGATCATCCTCAAAGAGCCCATTCGCAAGATCTCTCAAGTTCACTAAATCACATGACGTTGCAGCTTCCGTTCTCAAATCAACGCCTGAGTTTTGTTCCGTCTATGTCATTTCTAAAGGCAAAGTTCAGTCTTCTAAATCAGCTCAAAGACCTATCACCAATACACTCGTCCCTCCTCGTGTACCTTCTTCTACCTTTCATCTCCCAGGTTTACCTGACATTGACCAAGATCATGCATCTAGGTATTTATTCTTAGCCTAAAATCTTCTTATAAAATCAACAAGTCTTTTAAGCTTCTTGAGGACATTGTAGGGGTCAGCGTAATGGGAGAAACACAGCTCCAGAGAGGCTTCCCCATGATAATAATGGCTTCAAGTCTGGGAGAGAAAGGCAAAAAGGTGGTACAAATGGATCATTGGACTTCAATTATGATTTAAAGCAACCAAAAGGTCAAAGAAACTCCACAGTAAGAGATTCATTTTCTGATGAATCTGATGGTGGCTCTATGATGATTGGTTCTGTTGACTTAACTGCTCAGAGTTTCGATATCATTGGTGCATCGGGTTCTTCTGATGAGTCAGTTTCTTCATCAAGTGTATGTTAACAATGTTTATGATCGTATCGAGTTTAGGTAATAAGATTAGTGTGCACTAAAATGGTTGTTGGTTGCAGAAAGATATTGAAGCTGAGATGAAAAGGTTAAAGCTTGAACTTAGGCAAACCATGGATATGTATAGCTCAGCTTGCAAAGAAGCACTTAGTGCAAAAAAGAAGGTAACCAAAGCTAGTTGAGGATGTTTTTATTTTCTTGCTCTGATCTTAATACTTTTCTGGCTCTTTATGATGTTGAAGGCAAATGAGCTTAACCAGTGGAAAATGGAAGAAGCTAGAAGATTTGAGGAAGCTAGGAATGCTGAAGAGGCAGCTTTAGCTGTTGCAGAAATGGAGAAGGCTAAGTGTAGAGCTGCAATGGAAGCAGCTGAGAAAGCTCAGAGAATGGCGGAGTTAGAAGGACAAAGAAGGAAACAAGCAGAGATGAAAGCAAGAAGGGAATCACATGAGAAAGACCGTGCTCTTAGTGCTTTAGTACAGAACGATGTTCGCTACAGAAGATACTCTATTGAAGAGATTGAAGAAGCTACTGATAGGTTTACAAACAGTAGAAAAATCGGAGAAGGAGGATATGGACCAGTGTATCATGGCACGCTTGATCACACTCCTGTCGCCATTAAAGTTTTGAGACCTGATGCTGCTCAAGGGAAGAAACAGTTTCAACAAGAAGTCGAGGTTTTGAGTTGCATAAGACATCCTCACATGGTTCTTCTTCTTGGTGCGTGTCCAGAGTATGGTTGCTTGGTGTATGAGTACATGGACAATGGAAGCTTAGAGGATAGACTCTTTCGTAGAGGAAACTCGCCTCCTCTTTCTTGGAGGAAAAGGTTTCAAATAGCAGCAGAGATCGCTACTGCACTCTCCTTCCTTCACCAAGCTAAGCCAGAGCCTTTGGTTCACCGTGATCTAAAACCTGCTAATATACTTTTAGATAAAAACTACGTGAGCAAGATCAGTGACGTTGGATTAGCTCGGTTAGTACCTGCGTCAGTGGCTAATAACGTCACGCAATACCACATGACATCTGCAGCAGGAACGTTCTGTTACATAGACCCTGAGTATCAGCAAACGGGGAAGTTAACGACGAAATCAGATATATACTCATTAGGGATAATGCTGCTTCAGATCATCACTGCAAGGAATCCAATGGGTTTGGCTCATCATGTGTCGAGAGCGATCGATAAAGGAACTTTTAAGGAATTGCTTGATCCGGCCGTGACAGATTGGCCTGTGGAAGGATGTTTATCTTTCGCTAAGTTGTGTTTAAAATGTGCAGAGCTAAGGAAGAAAGATCGACCTGATCTTGGAAAGGTTATAGTTCCAGAGCTCATCAGGTTAAGAAGCTTGGGGATGGTCAATGAATCAGGTACATTATAAAAACCCTTAAACAAAGTCTTGAATTTTTGTACTATTGCCTTACACTTTCAATATGCTATTTTATTCATTAGGGTGACAGAAGTAAGTTTGAAGATCATGTTTTTCTTAAAGCTTTGCAAGACTTTTGTGAGGAACTGAATATAGAGAGATTGTTTGCTTCTCAAGAAAGAAAGTGAGAAAGTGGTAAGTGAAGTGCCATGAAGACATAACGAAAAAAAAATCTAACCCTTGTCAATATTATATGTATCTGTAAAATAATACTTCCACCTTTCTGGCTTTCCGATGAAAATTGAAGCTATTGATTTATTCAAACATTTGCATTTTATGTTCCTCGTAAGTTCCATTTCCAATTTTCGAGAGAATGTGATATTTATTTAGATTTTTGTGTGGAAAGGTTCATGTTTTTTAAAAAAAATCTTAATTAGGGGATTCAACATATAGAAACATCCGGCTACAACCAAAATCACCACTTGGTTCTCACAAAGAACAGATAAATTGTTTAAAAAAAACTAAAAGATGAAAGAATCAATACAATAACGAGCTTTATCGAATGGGATATGATACAAAGCCAGCTTTGAAAGCAAAGTATAAAAGAACAATGACAGAAATTTTATTTTTTACAATGCCACTTTTTGGTTCTAGAATTAGTTGCCTCATAAAATGGATTTTTTTGAGTATGAGTTGAGAAAGGAATATCCTACTTTAATTAAATAAAATCGACAGTTACTTTTATACAGTTTACGAGTAAATTAACATCCTAATCTCACCTCCAAGTCCAAGACCCATTACTAGCATATTTTTGATGTCTCGGCAGAAAAATAATACCTATCCTAGTATCCCACATATCAAGATGTTGAAAATTTTTAAGCATAAAAAATAAATGTAGAAATATCAAAATGTTGAAAAAGTTATGTTTGCAGCCAAAGCTTAACAATTAACATACATTTTTTTTTTAATATTCTCAATTCTAATATTAACTTTCCAGCAAAACACAATCCATCAAGAAAGCATCTTCGTATCAACTTAACCTGATGATTTATAAATGTCCAACCAACTAACTAAGCAATGAACATTCCACTCCAAACACCAATCTTTAGATCATCATCCTGATCATGGGCCTCATCATTATCATCATGGTCATGGTCATGTTCATAGTCGTTTCATCATCACCATCCGATCAAACAGATGTACTCACTCCTCTTTGCATTAGCGAATGCTCCACGTGTCCAGCCATTTGTTCTCCTCCACCTTCTAAACCCTCTCCCTCCACGTCACCACCTCCGTCTCCCTCATTACCGTCATCTTCTTCGCCACCGCCTCCACCGCCACACAAACACTCTCCACCGCCGTTTTCACCATCGCTTTCACCGCCTTTAATAACCGTCATCCATCCACCGCCTCCACGGTTTTACTATTTTCAGTCCACACCACCTCCACCACCGTTTTCTTCCGATGGAAAAAGTTCCCCACCACCGTCTCCACCGTCACCAAAGGGGCAGTCACAGGGACAGCAACAACCTCCTTATCCATTTCCTTATTTCTATCTATACACGGCATCAAATTCCATCCCTCTCCTTTCTTCTTCTTTTTTTATTTCTCTTCTTATATTTTCTGTATCTATTTTTCTTAACGCTTCGTTAGTGTAAAAGACTCCTCTATTGTTATATACTACTTATACTATTCTTTATTCATTTTGTTCGTTGTAATATAAGATTGCTTTTTCATCAATGCGACATTGAACATCAAAGTATTTAGGCATGTGAAAATGATCTACTCGGTTTAATCGAAAGGAGTTAAACCAACTGAATCGGACAATCTCTACTAAAATTCAGTTATAACTTTACCAAAACTTAGCCTTATTTGAAATGAAACGTTCTCTTCTTGCACCTTTTAGTTTGACAAAAAATAAAAAAAATTTGATATATGATGGGCAATTATGCATGACGTAGTATTATTTTTCTAACCGAACCGGATTGCGGTTAAAATATCCGGTTCTTTTAAATCATTAATCAACGAAGTGAAAAGAAAATTAAAAGAGAGAAATATTTCAGATCCAAATCGCAGAAACAAACATTTGATGTTAATTCCTTAGAAAATTTCTGAAATCTTTCCTCTGTTGTTGTTTGTGGATCTGTACACATTCTTTTAGAAGATTTTGATAGCATCGCCTACAGTAGAAGATCTCGAAATGGCAACGGAGGTTGGAGAAATGTCTCCGCCGGAGGCGACGGCAAGTCTTCTCTCTCTCGCTTCCGCCACTCAGCAACCGTACGTCTCCGAGCTCCTCTCCTTCACTCTTGATCGTCTCCACAAGGTTTCTCCTTCTCTCTATCTCTTTCTCTTGACATCTCTACGCGCATGGAATTTTTGAATCTAATCGGCTACCGAATTTAAAGGAACCGGAGCTGCTTCGAGTGGATGCGGAGCGTATTCAGAGGCAAATGCAAGAGGTGGCAGTTGGAAATTACCGCGCCTTTATCACCGCTGCAGATGCTTTGCTTGCTATCCGTCAGGAAGTTTCCTCCATTGATAAGCATCTTGAGTCCCTGGTAAATTAATCCTTTTCTTTCCGTTTTATAATTGAACTCTGCTGCTTCACTTTGTTAGTACTGAATCCTGGCCGGATAAATTACGATTCATTGCTAGGATCTGAAACCAGTTATTGGGAAATTTTGTGTTAAAGGTTACATAGTCTAAAGTGGAGTTAGGGAATTAGAAAATCGATTTGAATCAAGTGAAGTTGCAAAACCATGTTGTTTCAGATCCTATAGTTTGTAGACTTAATGTATGCGAAATTTGGGAGATTGGTATTGTGGTGTTGTAGTCTAGCAGAGAGCTATTGCCTTTTGGGTTGAGAATAGGTGAATGAATCATTTGATTAGGAATGTAGTTTGAGCTTCCATGTTTTCAGAAACAAGATAGGTTATTGCATATCTATGTAAAGCATCCTCTGACTTTAGCAGTTGTATCCATGGAGATTTATTTCTTTCTTTCTTTTGATGTTGGAATTCTGTACTTTTCGCCTTTTGCAGATTAGTGAAGTTCCAAAACTAACATCTGGTTGTACAGAATTTATTGATTCTGCTGAGAATATTCTGGAGAAGAGGAAGATGAACCAAGCTTTGCTGGCAAATCACAGCACTCTTCTTGACTTGCTTGAGATTCCTCAGCTTATGGATACGTAAGCCACTAGACCTTGTGCCAAAATGTGTAATATGATTTCTTGTCAATCTCTGCTCATGCCTTTCATGAGAGGAAATTGGATCTTATTCCTGGTGTTAAGCAACTTCTAAATGTTTACAAGTTCTCTTCTCTTTTATTTTCAACAGATGCGTGAGGAACGGAAATTTTGATGAGGCTCTCGACCTGGAAGCATTTGTATCGAAACTTGGTACCATGCATCCCAAGTGAGATTTTTTTTGTGACGTTTCTCACGATAATTTTTCCTTTGGCTACTTAAAGCCTGAAACTTCAAGCTTTAGCTATTAAAAAATTAATCTTCTCTCAATGTCAAGATTGCCTGTTATCCAAGCACTGGCAGCGGAGGTCAGACAAACAACTCAGTCACTTCTCTCACAGCTTCTCCAGAAACTACGGTCAAATATACAGGTCTCATTTGAACAGTTTTTATTCAGTGAAATATGGTTAGGCCTTAGCAATCTAGGAGTCTTAATTTTTTTTTGCTGTTCTCTATTACAGCTGCCAGAATGTCTTCGGATTATTGGATACTTGCGCCGAATAGGAGTCTTTGGCGAGTATGAAATGCGATTACAGGTGAACTATTTTGACAGATAACCATTTGAATTTATCCTTCCATTGCGTTGTATTCCATTGATAATGTAATTGTTCATTCTGTAAGCTATGCCTTCACTTCTGAATGGAGTTTATTGTCTGTGCAGTTTTTAAGATGCCGAGAGGCATGGCTCACTGGAATTCTTGAGGATCTAGACCAGAAAAATGCCTATGAGTATTTAAAAGGCATGATAAACTGTCACAGGATGCACCTATTTGATGTGGTTAATCAATATCGAGCTATTTTTGCCGATGATACATCCGGGAGTGAAGAAAATTATGATGGTGGACTTCTGTTTAGCTGGGCCATGCATCAAATAACATCACACCTGAAGACTCTGAAAATTATGCTTCCAAAGATTACTGAAGGAGGATCTCTATCAAATATTTTGGATCAGTGCATGGTTGACTTCATATTCTGTATCTCATGTAATTCCCTTTTGAATTCACTGTGCAACTCTGATTGACGTTTTACCTTCTTCTCATGACCACAACAGTATTGTGCGATGGGGCTTGGTTGGGTTGGGCTAGACTTCCGGGGCTTGCTTCCTCCGCTATTTGAAGAGTAAACACTTCTTCTTGTTATATCTTTTTTGTTCTGTCATAAATTTTCACTTATTTTCTTACAAGTATTTAACTCACATACGTTTTCAGGGCGGTTCTAAACTTATTCTCCAAGAACATGAGTACAGCAGTTGAGAATTTTCAGGTGGGCTTAGACAGTGTTTAATTTGGTTTCAACATAAGCTACCTGTTTCCAATCAACCACATGTTGTCCTCTGAAAATTTCTCTACTGAATTCTCTTCATAATGTTTTTACTTGCAGCTAGTTTTGGATTCACATCGATGGGTTCCATTACCATCTGTTGGCTTCCCTTCAAGTGGTATTAGTGAAGAAAGCAAAGAGGATGTCACACCGCCATCATACTTGATGGAGCACCCACCTCTTGCAGTTTTCATAAACGGTGAGTTGATTATACAGTATCAATTTCTAATAATATATATATGGATGATATGACCAACGACGAGTGGCTCTTACTATTACAAATCTAACAAAAATAAACTTATATCTCTTCTGGATGATTTTCTCATTCTGGTTGCGATTGATAATCCTGGGTATGTATGTATGTCCACAGGTGTATCTGCTGCTTTGAACGAATTACGTCCTTGTGCCCCACTTAGTCTAAAGAATGTTGTTGCTCATGAACTGATACAAGGACTCAAGGCTGTCTCTGACTCTTTACTAAGATACAATACAACTCGAATGCTTCGACTCAATGAATCCAATCTCTTCCTCTCACTCTGCCGAGCTTTTGTCGAGGTCCAATTTTATATCTCTTCTCATTTCAATTTTGCATCAACATGTTAAAAGTCTGATCACTTTATTGTTTCTTTTTGGTTATTTGTTCTTGCAGGTGGTTTTTCCACATTGCGCCACGTGCTTTGGCCGATGTTATCCAGGTGGTGCCACTATTGTTATGGATGCCAAGAGCGCTTACGAAGGTCTAGGTCGCATATTAGCTGCATCGTCCTCTCAAGAACCATCTAACAAATCTCCAAAGGTCATCAGTGCCGAGACAAAGAATGCATCAGAGAACGGTGTGACTTCCCAAACCGAAGAACAACAAGCCGAGAGCCCGATTGAGAAAGAAGACAACAGTCCCATACCCTTGGAGATTCCTGAGACAACACCCGAGTCATGAGAGATGTTTCATAAACTTGTCTTTATGTTGTAAGAATGATATGCTCATACATATATATATAGAGAAAGACACAGCAAAAGCTTTGAAATTATGTGAAGACTAAGGAATATGAGTAGATTATGGCATAAATTGATGGGATTATTTTTGAGACTTCATCCAAATCTTCTATGTTTTCTGATGAAAAACAAAGGTAAAACTTTGGAGCCATTCTCGTAAGAGATCCCCCAATCGTGGGTTTGGTCATGTAATCTCCAAGTCCTTTTCTTTTTTGTAGTTGTTGAATCTTTGTTTGGGTGGAAGAGTGTTATTCGAGTTAATTTGGCCGATCACTTGAGTTTTAAAAATACGAACGAGTTTTATCTCTGGATATGGTCTACAATTTGTGAAGAGCACACAGATAAACAACTTGCAAGAAAGAAACGAGGGAGATCTAGGACAGATCATATATATGTGGGGGTATATATCATTATACCAGACTGATATTTTAGCCGCAATTCATGAAGAAGAATATTTTATTTATCATGTAGACATCAGTTAACAATTTAACATGATCGTATGCGAACAAAGTTTAGCTACTAACATACGTGGACAATTTTACAACTTATATTATACATGAGTACGTTACGTTTATCTACACAAACTCATCTATCCTCCACGAAAACGGTCTTCTGTACTCATCCACCATCCAAAAATGTTGTTCATTATCTACATAAAGTCATATGTTGTTCACGTCCACATCATTATTCACAAAGCGGGGGTCTTTTGTCCGAAACCCTAATTTCTCAACCGCCAATGTCAATCTTGAATGTCAGCTTCCTTTCGCCTCTCGAATAAAACAAATTGTATTCAAGATTCATTTTCTCCAATTTTTTAGTCAATCAAACATCTTATTTTCTTTTTAAATATTTCCTCGTGCGTATCAAAATCGAGGATGTTTAGTAAAAGTCTTCAAGTCGAAGAAAGGCTAGATGATAGTATTAACTTCAAAATTTTACCATGATAGATACTTTTAGCCAAATTCCTTGAAATCTAATATGATAGAGGGAGATGCATACGTCTAACTACATGGAGGCTTAACATAAGTACTCCAACATTCTTTTTAAAAATGAATAGTTTTCTCTACATCCAAACCTAAAGAATATATATGTACATAATTCATATCGATTTTAACTAAATAATGTCTATGTTATTATACTGCAGGAGATACATCATATCAATTTAAAATTTCAAAATTATATTTGAATCAATGACAAACGTACACGTTAACAATATATTTGATATCCTTTATCAGAAAACAATATAGTTGGCATAAAAACAAGATATTTGTACAAAAATAATAGATAACAATTAAAACAAGAGTTGCAATACTACTCATAACTAAAAGGTTCAAAACTACTTAGATCCGTTTGATGATAATAAAATTAAAAAAAAAAACCTTAAAGATGATATAAACCAAATCAGAGATCTTTTATCATCTATAGTCAATCATGTTTGTAATAAGAGATAGATAGAGAGAGGGAAGGGGTGACAGAGAGAGAGTAAGCACACATAGCTTCAAGCATGAAACCCTAATTAAAGCATGCAAGAAACCACCATGTGTGCTCACTCTCTTCTGTCACCTCCTCTTACCTGATCCATACGATCTGCACATCTTACCACACTAGCTCCAAAACCTTATAGCTATTCCACAACAACCGATCTCAATCCATATACATCTACTTTTATATGCATATGTATAGACATATTTTTATATATTAATAGGGGATTATATAAGAAGAAGGCACTAGACCTTACATCTTTCTATCTTTGGATGTGGGAAGAAACTGAGACCTGTCGGGGCTTTTTATAGCCAAAGGGAGAGAAAGAGATTAGCATAGAATAAAAGTGAGATAAACTCAAATCTCACTCATGAATTATTATTGATAAAGATTGTTCTTGGCGGCCCCCACTTGACCATATCTACCGCTGGGGGACGTCGAACTTTTATTCTTGCTGTCAAGAGTCGCCTACAGGGACCACCTCGTGCCATTGGTCCGTTTTCTAACCACTACTACAATTGCTGATTTACTTCTTGATTTTTTTTCCAAGGCATCGATTGATGTCATGTTTAATCATATAGAAATAGGTTAATTTAACAGTTGTGGAGAAAAGCATAGATGACTTTTTGGTTTAAATTTAGTAGAATAATAGACCGACCAATCGCAGATCGACAAAGCCTCATCATGAAAAAGCTTAGCCACAACCAAATGTTCAATGCAACGGCGCTAAAGCATCTTAAAGCATGCATGCTTTTTCTAAATAACATTTTAAATATTGTATATGCGATATGCTCTCTTTAAATATATTTTCTATCTTTGGATGTGGGAAGAAAATAAATGGGAATATAAGTATAAGTATATTTCTAACAAAACACATACTATAGACTAATAATTTATTATAGTAATAATACAGTTACTATTTATTGTTTAACCATTTGGATTCAAATCTGACATACATGTTGAATACATAATTAGAAGAATATTTCGCAAGGAACAAGTCAAGTGTATAATACTATTTTATATTTTATATATTTTAAAAATAATGAGCACGGCAACATTTAACCTAAAAGATAAATAACATGACCATGTTATATTTAAAATAAAACTGGATATCATACAATATAATATATAAATTATACATTTGGAAATGTTTTTAAAAACATAGAAATCAAATATAACATGATCGATCATGATTTTAATAATTAGTATATATTCAATGGTGTAAACTCTCTGCCACTCTCAACGGTGAGCATGTGTCTTTGTATATTACTTCTTTCATTTCATTTTATTTGTAGTTTAAAGATTTAAAATTTATTTCAATATAAGTGTTTTTTTGTATATTTAATGTATTTTTTCGTCAAAACTTATATTATTATTTTTATTATTTTAGTTTAATAACCAATAAAATTTTGTTTACATATTAATGAAAATAAAAATAAACAAATACATATTTTTCTTTTTCTTAACTAATGTGAAAAATTAAACTACAAATAAAAAGAAACAAAAAAAAAGTAAAAAAAAAATGGTTTTCACCACTGCCACTATTTGCTTATTTTTCCTTTAATGAAAATAAAAATAAATATATATATATATATATATATATATATTTCTTTTTCTTAATTAATGTAAAAATTAAATTACAAATAAAAAGAAACAAAGAAAATAGTAAAAAGAAGATGGTTTTCACCACTGCCACTATCTGCTTATTTTTCCTTTCCACCCCATCTTTCTCATTTACACAAAGTATATGTTATCCACAGTTTTCCCCCTATTTCAGCATTTGATAATTCTGGAACAAATTGCACTAAATAAATAAAAATCAGTTCCACGGTATGAGATGAGATCTGTCGAGAATGCGAACTTGTAAATTTGTAATGATGACACCTGGTGCATTGCAGCATTGGTGCCTATAATCAAAATAGAAGAAAATAGTTTCCTTTTATCTTTTTGTCAAGAGGAAGAGAATCTATATATAGAGCACCAAAAGTAAACAATAAATTCTAGCTAATAAATCCGAATATGGAAGTGCGTATATGATAGCCCTTCTTTGACAACTTTCCTTTTTTGGCAAAATACACACAATTGCACCATATAATAAACTATAAATTGTTTATGGTTGTGTTAAATTTCACTTTTGTTTAATGGTATTATACTTTTTCACCTACCGACTCACTAGACTTGTGATCTTCATTGCATTTAAGGGGTACATAGCCTTAAATGGAAGAAGTTTGCGTTCATATATGCAACTCTATTTGCGAAAACAAAAGTACAGTACTGAAATGAGTTTTAACACCGTTTGAACAAAAACTGTGGTGCGTGTTACTAAAATGAGTTTCATAAGTTTCATAATGGTAAAAAGTTCTGAAACTAGTAAATGCATGGAAACCAATAAATCAAAGAAATTCCAAAAAAAAAAAATGGAACGGCGAAGGAATCAAATTTTGAGGGACGTATTTACTTTGACTTCTAGTTTGGATCCCTTATGGACACGACGTTAGCTTCAAGTTGAAGCCTAAGAAAAAGGGGAGGGGGGGGGGGGGAGAAAAGCAAAAGAGAACTAAAATCAAATGCATTTCAGTAGACATTTCGACTAATGTAATTTCATATTGCAATGACTTCGTCTATATAAACAAAAATGATTACCGTTTACCATTGATTACAGAATACATATTTAGTCATGAATACGATAATTATCAATGTTTGGTGGATTATAAAATAAAGAGGTATGTATTCATCAATTCTAGATGCCCAACTTTAGAGAAGCCAGTTTCTTTAATTGTACTTACTGTTGTAGTATACATACATATGTATTGACTCGTTGAGATATCTAGAAGGCATGTTCGCGTGACACATGACACTACTAGTTAAAGCTTCTTTATCGTATAACATAGAAATGTGTGGATGTTATTTACTGTAGTACAGATGTATATTTAGCATTTTTTATCAATTATAAAAAGAATAGACAGACCACAGAAGAATTTTTTTTTGTTTACTTTAATTTATTACAATTAAGATTCTCCTCAGATTCTCAAACTCTGGTTTTGCCACTTTCGCCTTTCGGCGTGGGAATCACGTGGAGAGTCCCCAACGAGACACGTGCGAATTTGCGGACGAACCCCACATTGCAAGTGGACATCAGAACCACTCTGGTGATCTCATCATTTATCCCTAGACTTGAATCAGAGTTGCTTGAGATTCGATTCTCGGTATATGGCTTATCCGCCCCCGGTTTAGTAGTCGGTATAAGGAGTATGTGGGCTTGGGCTCAGGTTACTAAGGCCTAAGTAAGAGAGGTCTTATTAGCTGCATCCAGATGTGTTTATAAGTTAATTTTGAGCTATGTTTCTTATATACACTTTTTCAGAACATATTTTAAACGGTCACTATAGTATAAACTTTTTGTTTATCGTTAAGTTTTAACTGCTAAGTCTGTTATATGAAAAGTAGAGAAATACAATGATGAGGACGGTGCGATGATATAATGATGATGATATGTGCCAGATCGTGATTATGCGGTTTCGACACTAATGACTAAACTAGGATCATGTGGTTAAATTTGTATATTTTTCGTCAACGTCATGAATTTGTAAATTATAGTAATATTTCAGACTTCAGTCTTCAAGCAAATTTCCTATTGATTGAGGTGTTTTCATGGAAAATTTAACCGAAGTTGATATTTTTGAATATGATTCACAGTCTCGTTGGTCTTTTAAATAACCTTTACTTTTGGACATTTGCTATGACAATATATATTAGTTTATGACTGATTCTAGTTTTTTTTTTCAACTTACTTTCTGAATTACTTAAATTTTTTAAAAATATCATCAACTTTTCATGTGGGAAAATGATGGCTCGTGGAAAATCAAGTCACTCATTAAAGGTGTACGTATAATACATGGTCTTGAATTTTTGTTAGTTAATCATGTTTCCCATAAAAATGTGGATACGAATCACGCCAATTAATTTTGGATTCGTGAACATTATTGTTACACACAACTTACCATTGACCGCCATTGCACATCATCGGTCAACGGTCAATTACAACAAATAATATACACTTTCACACTTACACATTTCCATTATTCTTTTTTTTTGTTCTTCTGAAACTTAGTAAAACAATAATTTTATTCAGAAAATTAATTGTCATAAGACCCTTTAGTTGTTAAAAAAGTTAACATAATAATCTGAATTTTCATATATATATTTTTTGCTTTTTCCTTATCTCCCAATTGCTTTTATTAATTTCAGAAAAACAAAAACAAATATAAACGTGGAGTGTCAAATAAAGACCAGCTCAAAAGACACGGCCTGTGGTGCGTTACTATTATTCTCCTCTTTGTTGTCTCTTCAATTATTATTCTCTCTGAGCTGTAACCACCAAAACAAGAAGTCGCCGGCGACTATGGAAGATTTCAGCCGTCAAAGACCGTATGGAGATAGAAGTATGCAGATCCAGCCATACAACGGCAATAAAGCCGGCGAGTTCAGAAGCTATAGCGCATCGTACGGGACGAGAGATAACAACAATATATACGATCTGAAAAAGGAAAAGCCCATAGCGAGATCGAAATCTTGGGGAATAACGGACCCGGAGCTCCAGAGGAAGAAACGGGTCGCGAGTTATAAGATGTATAGTGTTGAAGGCAAAGTCAAAGGCTCTTTTAGAAAAAGTTTCAGATGGCTTAAGCAGAGGTACACACAAGTCGTCTATGGTTGGTGATGATTTTTTTTTGTTTTCTTCTTGAGTTTTGGCTTTTTTTTCTTTATTTTGATTTTGATTTTCTCAAGTAATTATGTTTGTGTTTTTATCTCTCTTTTTATATATCCCTGTGTGTTGTTGTAATCTTGAATGTAACCGTTATGGCTTCATCGCCATAAAATTATATACAATCTTTAGTTTACATATTTCCCTGAGTTTTTAGGTTTTTGTGTATCCACAAAGTAAAAAACTTTGGATTAATCTTCTGCACCTGGGATTATTGTGAATCGTATTCGATGCCTTTTCCTTAGATAGTTAGATTGTTGTTTGGTCTATAGATTTTGAGATAATTGGTTTTTAATTATGTTCAAAGGTCTGCTTTTATTCAACAATAGCAATCTATTTGGCGTGTTTGAATGATCCATTGAACATGTTCCGGTTTTTCGACTTAGAAAGCAAGCTTTGTTACTAAATGATTCCTCGTTGTAGTTAATATGATCTCAAGTATAAACTTGGTCTTTTGAAAATCTGATAAATTTCTTTGTTTTTTTTTTGGGACCATTTTTCTCTAATTGTGCGTGTACTCATTAGTTTAGTTTGTCGGTTTGGATCTGAGTCTGCACTAGGAAAGCTGTATATCTTTTGTTTGTCAGCGAGACTGTCCACTAGTTAAGTAAAATTAGGTCAATGTTTCCACTGATTGGTTCTTTTAAGTTTTAACATCAGAAACTTGCGGCAGAAACATACTATTCCCGTATCAAAACATATTTAGAATAGCACTACGTTTCAAGTCTACTTCAAGATGAACGAAGTGAATGAGATGACCAAATCGATTAACGAAATTAATTTTAAACATATCCTCTCTTCGACTATTTCGGTATATTTGAAAGGCTCCCAATTTGCTAGCAGACAAATTAGATAAGCATGCTTAGCGACGTTTTGAGGTTGAACTTGTTAAACTAGGCCATTTAATAAAATGAAGTATTCTAACCAAAAATATATATTTAAAGAATACCTCTCATTTTTGTAAATGCATTTACTATTATACTCGAGTCATATATTTCAAGTTATGACGAAGCTGCCTAAAAGGGTTGAACAAAAAAGAGAAGAAAAATAGAGTATCATATTGACATTTGTATACAGTAAAATCTCTATAAATTAATAATAATAGGATTCATATATTTTATAATTTTTTATCAATTTGAAAGTGGGAAAATTATTGATTTATCAAGATAATAATTTATCAAGTAATAATTTATAAAGGTTTTACTGTAATTTTATTTGAATTTTTAATAAATATATAAGATGTTTTTATTTTCAAAAATGTGATTTTTTGTTGCTGAAACAATTAAAACAAAATCTTCAAAAAAGGAAAAAAACATACAACTAGAAACATATTTCAAATAATTTGCATTAAATAAAATAAAGTTAATGACATAAAGATCAAATTTTACTATTTTAGTTACCAACTTACTAGCATATAGTAAAAATTGCTATAAACAGTCTGTGAACAATACAAAATCGGAGGGGACGTTTAAGTAATAACGTAAGACATCAGCAAAATCATTTCCATTAATCATTTGAGAGAGTCGGAAAAAGCTTCGTTTCTCGTCGGCGATTTGAGAGATGTGGGAGTCTATTTGCTTGACGCTTGCGGCCACCGCCGGTAACAATATCGGCAAGGTTCTGCAGAAGAAAGGCACTATCATCCTTCCTCCTCTCTCCCTCAAGCTTAAGGTCTCTCCCTCTCTCTTCTTCGCGTTGTCTCTCCTCCTCTGATGCTTTCACGATTTCGATTGCATGCTATGTCTGCTTGATTGTGCGGATCTCTCTATAGGTTAACCTAACTTTTGGAAATTGTGAATTGATATCTGGAAATTCGAATTCGATGAAAATTGATGTATCCAAGTTTTAGAAATTGGATCAGATTCAACATTTGGCTTCTTCAATTAACAATTTGTGATTTAAACCATTGCGGATGCTCGATGATCCTTTGGCCCATGAGTTAGAGGTAGCTCACATCTGATAGTAAATTGTGAATTTCAGGTGATAAGAGCATATGCTGTTAACAAGCCATGGGCATTAGGTTTTCTTATGGACATTTTTGGGGCTTTGTTGATGCTGAGAGCACTATCACTTGCTCCTGTAAGTCAAATTTTCCAAACTTTTATTCTGATGCCTAGAGATAGTTTGCCTTTGAGATGTCTGCCATTGACCTACTTGTATGATAATTGGCTTTCAGGTGTCTGTTGTTCAACCAGTCTCGGGATGTGGACTTGCCATTCTTTCCGTCTTTTCACATTTTTATTTGAAGGAAGTCATGAATGTTTTTGACTGGATTGGGATTACCGTTGCCGGCATTGGCACCATAGGTAACATCAATCATTGTCGATGCTTTTTGACCGTTGCTTACTATCAACTTCTATACACTGTTAAGTTGTTAAAGATATTATGGTGGTATGATACCAAAGCAAATCACCTAATATGTTTGTCCATTCCCCTGTAGGAGTTGGTGCTGGTGGTGAGGAGCAAAAAGCATCACTAATATCTGTCTTCCAGTTGCTGTGGCTAGCATTTGTTGTTGCCATCTTGTTTGTAGGTACCTTTCATCCATGGTATTTCATACGAAAGTCTTCCTCTTTTCGCATCATCTCCTTTTATCTTATGTTGATTGATGGCTTTCTTTTGACCTGTATATGTTATTTCCAAGTCTGACTCATTAGAACAATTGGGTTTGTAGTTTTTTTTTCATCTTTATCAGATAGTATCACTTAATTGGTGTGGCAATGACAATGTTTCTGATAACTTGTGTGTTGAATTTTTGGTATAAAGGTACTACTAAATGCGTGGCTTCATATGTTCAAACGCCAGCGTAGGGAGCAGGAGCTGGTATATAACTATCTAATTGTTTAGATTTTTGAGCTAAAAGAGCTAGTATCACCTCTAATATTATTGTCTTGTATTTCGACCACCAATTGCACTTGGCCTAATTTTGTTTGCAGGGAGAATATGAAGTGGTGGAAGAAATTATATATGGCTTGGAATCTGGAATTTTATTCGGGTATCTTTCGCTACCCATAAACATCAATGAGCATATCGTTTTGGTCTTTTCTGTGCCGAGTCCCTGATATTTACCCATCATCATCTGCTATATATATACATCAACATCTGCTGTTGACTTTAGAAACATATAAGGGCTAATGTGCTGATGTGTTTCAAAGAGACAAACACTATATTGGAACTGTATTTCTAGCTTGATGCATAGCTGACAACCGTTTATAAACTCATTTGATCACAGGATGGCATCTGTTGTATCAAAGATGGGTTTTGTATTCGTGGAGCAGGGGTTTTCTACAATGTCCATTCCCATGTGCATTTCAATTAGTATATGCTGTAGTGGAACAGGATTTTTCTACCAGGTACTTTGTCCGTGCTAGGCTTTCTGCATATTAGTATGGAATGCACTGTTGCGTGTAACATAGATGATTCTCTACCTTTAATTTATTTGTAAGTTGATATTTAGATATTGTAAAGTCATCATGATTCTAGTCCTCTTTTTTATCTTTACCAGACTCGGGGACTAAAACATGGGAGAGCAATTGTAGTATCCACTTGCGCTGCTGTGGCATCAATTGTAACAGGTGTGGTCGCAGGAATGTTTGCTCTGGGTGAGAAATTGCCCACTTCACCATCTGGACGGCTTTTACTTCTCATGGGGTGGTATGTTCTTCTACTCAGCCTTAATTTGTATTGTTAGTATACTAATGAAGACAACCTTTCATCATTCATTAGAGATGCAACTTCGCTTGCACATGAATCAAATATGTAAGGCTTGCTTACCAGTGTTTACTTAGATCTAATCCTAGTTGTAGTACTTGTAATAGTGGGGAGAACTCTTAAAAGAGACTTTGCCATTTAGGCACACATTGTGTGCATGAACATAGAACCGATTGCAGAACTAGAGTTTTTGAATGATTGGAAACTCTTGGAACTTTGTGCAGGTTACTTATAGTGCTAGGTGTTGTATTACTTGTGACTTCATCACGGCTTATCAGACATCTTCCACGGTCATTCCGACGGTCTAGACAGAGCAGTTTAGAAAGAGGTTTCAACACAAGGAGGACAGCTTCTCACGTACAAAAGGATACAAACCCAAGTGCGGTTATCCAAGCAGCAACATTACACCATCTGTTATCATCCCCAGCAAAAGAGAAAGACTAAAGGGGGATATTTGCTGGGTGGAGTGCATTTACACAGTTTGTGAGAGATTTTCAGATTCAGGTTTCAGTTGTGGGAACAGTTAAAAGTCAGAGCTTGGGATCAACTTATGACGTGACTTGGTATCTGAAATGTGAAATATGAGTTTTTTTTTCTTTTTGATAAAATGAAATATGAGTGTTACCTTATCATGTTAGTTTGATTGTGCGAACTGTGAATCTGGGATATACACAACCAGTCGCATACCATGAAGCCCAACTTAGTTTATGTTATTGGTTTTTCTCTTTTTTGGCTCAAATCCCAGACATCTGAATGATCTTGTGAGTTTTGGTGCCGGGCTGAAAAGAGCAGAAAATTAACAAATAAACTCATCAATTACGAGCACACGTCAACTCGATAATTCTCATGGTTTGGAATAGGCCCATAATTAAGACTTGAGTGGGCTTTTTGAATAAGTAGCTTTTAGTTTTCTTTTTGGTTCAGAGAAACCCTTACCGAGTTATATGGTTCATTCGGTTAAAACAAAAATTCTTACGGAGCTAGAATCAACATTTTAAAAAAGCAAATGCGGTGAGCGTGGATCGAACACGCGACCTTCAAATCTTCAGTCTGACGCTCTCCCAACTGAGCTATCCCCGCTTTTTGTTATTTTAATGTGTGAGTCAAAATATATCAGTAACCTTACTCTTTTACTACATTTAACGATTGGCTTTGAATCGGTTTATATCCTTGAAAATTTTGATTTATGTATCGAGTTCTCTAGTCATATTGTCCTAAATGCGTGAATGAGTAAAGTAAAACCAAATTTGGTTCTAAACCACTGCCAAATTTTTTGTTATAGCTCTTAAAGTTCTTGTTCTTCCATGGTCCTCTCTTCTCTTTTGCTATGAGTTAATAACTTGAAGGGGGGAAAACAACTCAAAAGATATGGATGTGCAAGTAGGTTGTTGGTACTGAAAATGAAAAAGACCGGTTAACCAATGTTAGAGGAGAAGATGAAAGAAAGTGAGATGAATAATGCAAAGAGATACGAACATCAACTACAATTAGGTTGGGGCTTAACCTATATTGGTACCAAATCAGGACATACATCAAAACTGAGGGAGACAAATATGTTTGACAATGAAGTGACACACTCACTTTTTACTATTTTAGTATTTTACCATCTCCCTACTTTTTCATCTTTTTCTTTTTCCTTCACGAGGGTCCCCAATCCCCCCACAAGGCCACACCCCCGATTCAGCTTTTGTCCCGTTGCCAGAAAACGTAAGTGAGACTTGTGAGTTGTGAATGATAAGTGTCCAAAATTATTTTTTAAGGATATTTAAATTTTGTCAAAACATACAAGAGGTTATTATGTTTTGTAAATCTCTTATAAACCATTTTTAAATAACTAGAGGTATTTTGCCGTCAAAAAAAAATTAAAAAAAATAAAATATATATATATAGATATATCCTGGAGAAAAATGTATAACGAAGTTTAAAGAATAGACTAATTGGTGTTAGACTACTACAAACTGTTTTAAAAATATTTAGAGACAAAACTATGCAAGTTGAATGCAAAATTTTGAAGCTATGAGTGTTTTGCAGCACTTTGTCTGTGAATCTGTGATCAATAAGAAGATATATTATCTTTTATATAGATAGTGGTACAGAATAATAACATCAAACTTTGACCCAATCCATTGCCATCTAAAAACACTTTTTTAAATGATATTTTATTACCATGAAGTCATCATCATCACCTTTAAACAAGTCAATGGCCTAATAAAAAAATGATCCAATGTAAAAAAGAGAGAGGTAGAGAGAATTGACACACAAAAGAAAGTAAAAAAAAAAGAGCAAAACATATTCAATCTCAGTCCCTACCTCAAAAGGCACTTGGCAAAAAAAGAAGAAACAATCAATCAATGTCCAACTTGGTCACACATCATTCACAATTTGAGCTTTTCTATTGAAGCCATCGAATGAAACAAACAAGGGACCACACTCCTTTCTTAATGGACATTCACTTTGATACGACACTTGTGGGACTTTTCTGCATCACCCACAATCATAAAGATTCTTCCTTTCTTTCTTTTGTGGGCAAAACCAAAACAAAATTAACATATCAAACGAAAGCTGAAGTCTCTCACTTTTTTTGTTTTTTGGTTCTTTACCCAAAATACCAAACTTAACTACATAATCAGCAACACTTTCATATTGGGGACCCCAATGTGCTGTTTCATATAGCAACAAAGATCTGAGTTTTCTTCTTATACACATTGTGGATTCTGCAAGTAAATCAAAGACTAAACTTGAAATGGAAGTAGCATATGCTAACAATAATTGGGTTTTTTTTCTTCTTCTTATTGCAGCTTGTTTTGTTGTTCCTTGTATTCTCCGAGTTCTTCAACTTTCCAGCTTTCATGTGATGCAACTAGCTTATGTGAAGGAGTATATTCCTGCCAAGAATATGAAACTTATTGAGAAACAAACTCTAAGCAAACCAAAACACAGTTAACAAGAAGAAAAAGGAAGGCTAAGTGAATGTACCTCCATTTTCTCCATAAGCTCTTTGGCTGTTGGAGCAGAAACCACAATATTACGAGCTCCTGGTTTGATAAAACCTTCTTCAACACCGGTGTCAAATAAAGCAAGCAAATTGTTATAGTAACCATCAACATTCAATAGACCAATCTGCGAAAACAATCCCAAAACGAATCAAACAATATGAATTAGTAGCCTACTTCTTCTTCAACTGGCCAGGGGAAATGTTTAATATACCGTTTTCTTGTGGATACCAAGTTGTGACCATGTTATCATCTCCAGCAGCTCTTCCATAGTTCCATAACCTCCTGAAACCAAAATCCGTGGTTTTTGGAGAGTAAAAACCAAAGCTTTCAACTTTAAGAACTTGCTTAACATTCAGTGGTAAAAGACGTTTTTCTCACCAGGGAGTGCAATGAAGGCCTCAGCTTCTTGTGCCATTGCAGCCTTTCGCTCGTGCATGTCTGCAACCACTCTTACATCTCCAACAGTCTCGCCAGATATCTGATGAAACCATACAATCCCCAAATTTGACCAAAAAACAGTAATCAAGAACATAGTTTTCTCTCCTGAACGATGGCAAGAACCAAAAGCTAGTAGTGTAAACAAATGAATAGCTTTGAAACACATAAACTTCAAAACTGTAGCCAAGTTTGATACTTCCTGGAAATTTTGTTTTTGAGGTTGTAGAAGAAGATGCATACCTCAATAGGCATCAAAGCTTTGGGAATGATACTGCAATCACAGAGAATCCAATCAGAAACCATTAGAAGAAGTTTAGTAATGAAGGAGATTGAAAGAGTTATAAAGCTGTTTGGATGCTCTTAAGAACTAACCCGAGTACATGGAAACCACCTTCATGGACTCTCCTTGATATCAAACCCATCAACCCAACACTTCCTCCTCCATAAACCAAATCTATCTTCCTCTTCACCTACAATTTTCAAAACAATTCCAAAATCCAATTACACGACCGAAGATAAACACATTCAGAAAACAGAGGAAGACCCATTTCAACACTTCAAAAATCTAAAAGAAATTTCACAGCTTTTCCAAATGACAACATCCCTAGTTTAAAGAGTCAACAAAACAAGTAAAAACGCCAAATACCAAAAGACAGAAATCACAAATAAAATCCACCAAAACTATTGTGTGAAAGTCGTCTGAATAAACAAGTAAACTTATAAAGTTTGTATCTTTGACATTCAACAACCGATAGAAATATCTTCTATGACG
This sequence comes from Cardamine flexuosa, assembly GCA_963555745.1. Taxonomy (NCBI): domain Eukaryota; kingdom Viridiplantae; phylum Streptophyta; class Magnoliopsida; order Brassicales; family Brassicaceae; genus Cardamine; species Cardamine flexuosa. The sequence goes on along the minus strand of OY743216.1, from coordinate 3,995,976 downwards.
AAAAAGTTGATATTTTTATCACAAAACCAAAGAATAAGCAATCAAAAAGAGAAGAGAAGCAAACGAGTTCATTGCCGAGTTCGATGGCAGCATCACTGAAAACTTCTCTGTGACCAGAGTGGCTTCCACAAAAAACACAAATTTTTCTGAATCTGCTTCTCTGATTGTCTTCCATTAGTGGATTAAAATCTACAAAATCAAGGTTATTCTCTCAAGTCGTTTTATTAGAAAGAAAATAAAATAAAAAAACGCAGGGGACAAAATAAAGTGACAAGACGAAACCTTTGAGTGATGATGTAATATAGGGAGGGATGCAAAAACAAGATTGAAATGGAGAACTCTAATCTGGATTGGAAAAATGGGTAGAGAGGCTAGAGGCTTGTATTTAAAATGGGGTTTCTTTTTACAGAATTATGTATTAAAGGGACTAAAATGTGGCGGATAATGATATGGTATTGGAGGTAAAAAATAATTATTATTGGTGATTTTGGCGGTTAAATTTGATGGGCTTTCCTTTTTAAGAATACTTTAAATTTATCTACCGAGTTAATTAACAAAATAAATAATTTTAAAAACTTACGATAAAATTAAGGATAACAATAACTTTATTAGATCAGATATATAATTTTTTCACTTGATGTGCATTTAGGGTATTTACATTAAAAAAAATCCATTCGTTTTCTTTCAGAATAAATGTTTTAGGAAGTATTTCTTGTTTTTGTTTCAGAAAATTATCCATATTAAATAGTACATTATAATATATCAACCAAATTACATGAACACATTTAATTCCGAAAAAAATGATTTGGACGAAATTACTTAATGCGTGCACAAACATGGCGAACAGATGAAGCCCACAAGAACATCCATAACTCCTTCTCTCGTCCAACGCCAATCTGTCGCCTTTGTATAATTTTTTTAATAATTATATAAATAGACAATTCATTAACATTTTTATCTGTTTTATAAAATATTAAAATCAAAATATGGTATTTCGGCAACCAATTAAATGGGACTACCTTGATCTATTCTTGGTTTCAGACTAGTGGATTTGTGTACCACTGTACCGTGCCTTAGTTCTATGGATCATGATGACGCTAGCTGATATGGTCATGACTCATGCTCCTTTTATTTGTATTTTGTATACTTATTCTTTTTAGTCCCATTTTTGGGTGGTGCGTGTTTGTCTTTGTTTCTTCAATGTTTTTTTTTTTTTTTTTGGTTCAAATTATGCTGTAGAATCAATGTATATATCATTCTAACCTAAACAAATAGTGACAGAGTTTGGTTTTGAAGTCCTTGGTCATACAATTAAATTAGTATCACGTCTCTTCTTTGAGTTTTGACATGACTGTTTTCTTTTTCTATCCACTCGATGAGTCATGGCGTGCGTGAGCGTGTGACCATAATCTATATTTATTCGCATTTCTAAAAAGACTACAAGTCACTGTCTGCCCAAACTTATTGTATGAATGTATTCGTATATGTTTTCAGTTACCAGCTTTGCCGGCAAAAGTTGTTTTTTTTTTACCAGCTTTGTAATTTTTGATGAACTTTTATAATAGTTTTCTTTATTACCAAGAGATTGTAAAATTATCAATCTTTAAAACGAATAACTAAAACGATTTTATGTAGTATTTAATACGTGTTTTCGTTACCATTGACCATGATAATTTTGTATACAATATCATTGCAAGCACGCAGATGCACGCACCTATAAGGCTATATCTTTATTTATATCATACATGGCCATATCTTTACTTACGATATCTAATATTCGATTCTTTGCAATATGAAAATGAAAGTAACATGAATGATTAATTTCTATTGCAATTATTTCATCATTGCACACCGAGAACAAAATAAAAATTTGGATGATGATGTTTATATAAGCGATCCTCTTCGGATAATTCGTCCAACCCATAGAAAAAGACATAAAAACTTTTAATATTTGAATTTACTGTCCCAGACAATTTGGAAAGTGATGTTCCCAACATGGCTCACCTAAAATTGATTGTCCTCCTCTCTTTACCTGTGTTACGCTCGATTGAGCCTTGAATATTTTGTAAACTCAAAAAGTCAGCATTTATAACATGTATTTCTATTTCTATTCTAGAAAGCTTTGTGCCTCCAGTCACAACTTGAAGACCAATAGGATGACTGATACTTGAGCAAAGTGTTTGCTTCAGCAGGTTTATAAAGCAAGTTCAACGATCACAATAATTGGAGGTCCTCGCTTGCAGGAGGAGATATGATAACAGCTTCAACTGATGGAAGCTCAAACATAAACAATTAGATCAAATCCAAGTTGTGACTAATCACTCACCCCAACACTTTCTATTTATAAACAGTAGTGACTTTATGCTTAACCGTGAACCCTAGAGTTTCAATTGCAAAATCAACAAATTGAGTTATGGCTCGGTTTTGGTCTATTTCTTGGTTCGGTTAATCACTCACCCCAACACTTTCTATTTATATAGTGACTTTATGCTTAACCGTGAACCCCAGTCACTTGCAAAATCATCAAATTGAGTTGTGGCTCGGTTTTGGTTTATTTCTTGGTTCGGTTTAACGCAATATATAACCTAACTGAATCGGCTCACTTCCAAATTGAATGTTAAATTCATATATTTATCAAAAACTGAAATATGTACACTTGTGAATTTGGTTGATCATACGGATTACTGAGCTTTCAAGTCGGTTTAGTTATTATTGTTAGGGAAATCAAATCTGGTTGTATCTGGTTAAATTTAGGTAGGTTGATCCAGTGAAGTGATTAACCCCTACACCACAAGAAAGCTTCTCTCCAGCCATGATTACTACGAGTTGTTGATGGTCAGGACTTGTGTGATTATAAAACTTATCTAAGATGAACTCAACTGAATGATAATTATTAAAGCCGTTGTTGAGATTTTTGATCCAACACATCTTAGAACTTGGTTTACTTCAAATATTTAACACAGCACTGAACATATAATTTGGTTTACTAGAATTCGTCTCCTTTTCACCATTAATTTTTGTTGACGAAAGCACTGCATTGTGAATAACACCAGATAGTTTTTGACTACTATTAGATTAAAACAAAACCAAGCCGTCTAATTTAAAAGAACCAGACTAATTCATACTACAAGAGCAGAATACGAATCAGCTTTTCTTAGATGAACAAAATGAAAATGGAACAAACGAACAAACAAACACACTACTCACAGTATACACGCATAAAAGATGAGTTAAGTCTAGTACCAAATTTATTCATAGTGAAAAAGCCTCTAGTTAAGAAGTGAGATCACCTTCAATCACTTGATAACGCTGAAAAAAGCCTCTCTCATCCTTGAAGGTTTCCCCAAATACTTTCCTGTCCTCTGACCCTTAAGAAAGCATTTGCCTCCGTTAATTAGCATTATGTAGCCTAATTCTCCCAGCTGACAAAGACTCAAAACGTTTCTGTTGATATCCGGAACGAAAAGCACATTCTTGATCATCTTCTTCTTCTTCCCTTCTTTAGTCATGACCTTGACATCTCCTATACCTTCCGTCATAATAACTGATCTGTCAGCCAATACTACCGGAGCCCTGTGTGTTCTATCAAGAGTGGTGAAATACTTCACATAGGGAGTCATGTGATTCGTGGTGCCAATGTATAACATCCACATATCCTCATCAAACGTCATAGGCCCAAGAGTGAGTGAATTCATTTCATACACAGGTAATTCGTTCCTGCTTCTGCTTTGAGATCTTTTCTTTTCTGATTCATATCTGTTGAAAAACTCTGCAAGAATCTTAAGTGTCACTTTCTTCAGATCAACGTTTTCTTCTAACAGCGTAGCTAAATCTTCATCCGACTCTGAGAGCGATCCTAACACTCTCGTCACAATCTCATAATCAGATTTCCCATTTCTCAAACGACGCATTTGTTCGGCGATTTCAATTACCTTATCTAAGTAGGAAACGGTTGATTCTGATTCATCCATAGAAAGTTCTTCGAATTGCTTCTCTAGCCTACGTAGCTTAGCTTGTTCATTGTTACCTTTTTCGAGCGAATCCCAAACGTCCTTGGCTGAAGAAGCAGAGAGAGTCTTCCTGAAAGCAGAATCCGTTAGAGAAGACTGCAGAATCTGGAGCGTTTTCATGTCTTTCACGGCGAGATCTCTCCAATTTGAAACTTCTTCCGGTTGAATCGTCGCTGCTAACTCTGGAACTTTCAGCCCAAATTTCGTAGTTTAGGTCATCGGAAACATCGTCTCGTTGTTTATTCGCTGCCGCCATAGCCGTAATTATCAGGAATCTCTTGGAGTAAGCGAATTAATAAACTAATCCCTCACCTGAACAGTGAACACTTTCTATAGTTTTATACAGTGACATTTAACCAAACAAACCCTAAGGTGTAAACATTTCGGTTATTCGTTCGGTTTACTTCAATAGTTATTAAACCAAAGTTATTACGGTCAAGTATTCGGCTCAGTTATACGTCTTAATTCTTAAAATCATTTTAATTCCCAAACATTTTAATTATCAGTGAGTACACAGAGTTTTCGAATTGAGATGAGTTATTTGTTAGAGAATTTCTAATTTGGACAAATCTGGTTCAATTGAAATGGGTTGATCCGGTTAAGTGAACTCATCACCATAATAAGAGCGCATTGCCTTCGTATCTTTTTTTCACAACATATTTTTAACTAGAAATCATCCACTTGACCATTAACAAAAACTTGACAAGTATTGCAGTGAGCCAATGATGCATAGTGAATAACCAAAAAAGTAATCGATACTTGTATTTGCCTAGTTTTGTAATCTACAGTCGAATATATTCAACTTTGTAACACAACAATCAAACATTTGCCATCACTAACATAAGCAATGAATATCTATAACACCATCCGGAAAACACATTATAGTCCAAATCATGCATTTCCCCAAAAAATATAAAAGTAAGCTTCATACATTATGTTAATTTTCTCTTCTTGCTTTGAAGATTACCTTCAATCACCTGTAATCGTAGAAAAAAACCCTCTCTTTTCCCACATGGTTTCACCAAACCCTATCACATATAATGCATATTTTTGTATCCATTGCAACGCTGTAACCACTCCTCTCCATCTGTCCAACACTCAACGCGTTTCCCACGATCCCTGGAGCGTAAAGCACGTTCTTGATCGTCATCTCTGTCCCATCTTTTGTCATGATTCTCACATCTCCCATTCCTTCAGCTATGAGAGTACCTCCAGTTATCCTGAAATTAACCCTAGCTCTGTATGTTCTGTCCAAAGTGGTGAAATACTTGACATACGGTGTCATATGATTCGTGGCACTGGTGTATATCATCCACATATCCTTGTCAAATGTTACAGGATCAATGTTGATTGCTAAAATTTCGTACTCAGGTAAGCCCTTCTCTAACGTGGCTTGTACGTTAGCTTCTTTTAGCGAATCCCAAAGATGTTTGGCTGTAGTGGTCTCTAGTGTCTTTCTGAAAACCGTATTTGGTAGAGAAGATTGCAATATGTGGAGCGCTTTCGTGTCTTTAGCCACACAATCTCTATATATTGAAAGGTCATGGGCTTGAATTTTCGTCGCTAATTCTGGAATCTTTGATAAATCCGGCGGGATTCCGTACTTGACAACGTCCCAAAGTCCTTTCTCCTCTAGGCTAGTTTTCATGATTGGAGCCCAGATTTCATAGTTAAGCTCATCGGATACGACGTCTTGTAGAGTCGGAGGATTCGCCGCCGCCATAGCCGGCTACTCTTTAGGGTTTCTTAAAACTTTTTGACAATAACATGACAGCCCTAAACTAAGATTTTAGTAATCACTAATTTTGGATAAATACTTAAAAATTAAATATGATTAAATTTAAATACACTCCTTAAATTGTGTTGATACGGTGTTTACGAATTTGTTTGGATATACAATTGGGATATAATTTTGCATATTAGCAAACGTATTGTATTGCCATATTTGGGCCTTTAATGGATATCCAAATCGCCGACCAAAAAAAAAAGCAAACGTCTAAAGTTAACATTTGTTGGTGATCCAAAAGAAAGGGAACAGGCTATGAAGCGAATTTTGTGTAACCAAAAGTGATCCAAAAGCCTGTGCAATGGTTCATTAAAATGCTTAAATTAACAAATAGTGAGATATTTATGTTGACTTGACTTATATCCGTAGTCAATGATAAATTAATGGTTGTTGCCTTGAAGGTGTGGATGAATGGTCTGTATGGCTAATATTCAGATAAGGTATTTCACAATTCCTCTCAATAGTTTCTTGTTTCTTTCATAGATCATTGGATTGTTTGTGGAGTTTTCTTATCTTCTTTCTTAGATTCGTACAAAATTGGAATTGGGAGTTGGATTTTGAAAACCAACTTGTTCGATTTACATGGGTTTTTGCCTCAGGGGTTCAATGGATCGAATCTTTCTGGTGTTTCATGATTTCATCTGCTGAAGCTCTGTTCCTCTAGTTAGCTTTTGTTTTATTCTTCAAGGTTCCATTGATTTCTTCTTTCATTAATTCATTTCCCCACTTTGTGCAACCTTACATTAATGACTTGGAACATAGTTTAGTCAAGAAGATGGATCTCATCATTATAAGACAAATAGGCCTATTCTATTTTGTGAACTTAGTTGGTTGATAGATTCTCATTGTTGTTTAAACACAAGACTATGCGTTACTAACTTCGAATGTAGCAGAAGCAGTTATTTGTTTTTCCCCAATTTTCTTCTATGCTGACCCATTCGAAATATAATGTTGGTGTGGTGTTTCTCTAATAGATTTTTAGTAATATTTCATTTGGATTACTTTTCTAATTTGTTGCTTTCTTGCTTGGGTTAAATTTTCTAAATTAATGTTCCTACGCGTAAATACGATATACAACAGCTAGTTGATCATTTATATAATTTGACTATAAGACATAAAAGACAAGATAAGAAGTCAACAACATAGGTTAGATGTTCCTGCTACAATTTTCTCGTTCATCTGAAAATTCTGTTCTTAATGGATCCATCTTGTTGCTAATTTGCGATATCAGGGTTTCCATAATTAATCTGCCAAGAAGAAGAGCTTTCAAGTAAGTAAGAAGAATCTCTCTTGTTCTTTCTTAACTCTTCAGTTTCAGATTTGATTCGCCGGTAAAGAATTGAAATATACTGTCAAGTTAAAAAATAATCCCAAATTTTCGTGTCAGGTATGGCTGAAGCCAGGGGGCATAATCCGGAGGGATGGAGCTACGATGTGTTTTTAAGTTTCCGTGGAGAACTGAGAGCGAACTTCTTAAGCCATCTCAATCAGAGTCTCCGTAGCTCTGGGATATACACATACTGGGACGAAGATGCTCTAGTAAAAGGAACAGACATCTCAGAGCTGTTTGCGGGCATTAAAAACTCCAAAATTCACCTTGTCATTTTTTCCAAGAGATATGCTGAATCACGGTGGTGCCTTAGAGAGCTTGTGCAAATTATGGAATGGTTCCGAAAAGACTCTGGACAAATAGTACTCCCAGTTTTCTACAACGTTGACCCATCACATGTACGCAGACAGTTAGGATCATTTGGTAAAGCCTTTGATAAACACAAATTTCAAAACCCAGAGGAGGTGCAGGAGTGGAAGGAAGCTTTAACACGTGCTGCAAATCTGAGTGGGTTTCACAGTAGTAGTCGTGAATTCAGGTCAGTTTGCTCCAACCCGCTGTTTTGTTCTTTCATATCTTATATGCTTTTCTTTTTGAAGAAAGTATTACTTAAACCAACATAAAAGGAGAGAATATTACAGTGACTATATCTTTTACTTCTTTTTAATGATAAGTAATGATATGAATTATGCAGGAATGATGCAGACTTAATCAAAAAAGTAACTAAAGACATTACGCAAAAGTTGTCTATGTCATACATGCAGTTACCAGCATACGCTGTTGGTATTAGACCACGTGCACAACAAATTTACAAACGAATGTGCTTTGGTTCGGATGATGTCCGCCACACTATCGGGATTTGCGGAATGGGTGGGATTGGTAAAACAACACTAGCAAAGGCTGCATATAATGAATTCTCTGCTCGTTTTGAAGGAACTTGTTTCCTAGAAAACTTTGGAGATAGGTTCAAGAAACCTGAAGGGAAGGTTGATATTCAGCGAAAACTTCTTTCCGATATCTTAAGGAGGGATGACATTGGGTCCAACAACTTGGATCACGAGGTGAAACAAAGATTCCGCAATAAAAGAGTACTTGTTGTAATTGATGATGTTGAAGACAAGAGGCAGCTTGATTCAGTCGTAATAGATTTGTGCTTCTTTGGGCCAGGAAGCAGGATAATCATTACGAGCAGGAACAAGCTTTTGTTAGAGCAGCTCGGAATTGAAGATATATATTCAGCGGAGACACTTAACGATGATGAGTCTCTTGAGCTTGTAAGTCGCCATGCCTTTAGAACTAGGGAACCTCCTGAAGAGTTTCTTCAGCTTTCAAAAAAGTTGGTTGAATACTGTGAAAATTTACCCTTGGCTATAGAAGTATTGGGTGCTTTTCTCTTCAATAAAAGCATTACTGAGTGGGAAAGCGCATTGGAACGGTTGAAACGATATCCCGATCGTGGCATTCAAGCAAAGCTTCAGGTCAGCTTTGATGCGCTAGAACAAGTAGAGAAAAATATATTCTTGGATATTTCTTGCTTCTTCATCGGGATGGATGAAGACTATGTAAGTTGCATATTAGATGGATGCAAATTTTTTCCTAAGATCGGACTCAGTATACTAAAGGAAAGGTGCCTCATCACAGTCCGTGATAACATGCTGATCATGCATGACTTATTACGAGACATGGGAAGACAAATTGTCCGAGGAACATCTCTGAATAAGTGTGAGAAATGGAGTAGGTTGTGGGATCCTGTTGATGTTATTGATGTATTGGAGAACAATGAGGTAAGGAACAAAGTCTCTATAAATTATTTTTGTCTCATTTAAAAGCTATTGAAGAGACTTGGTATAAACATTTAACTGATAAAATTTGCTTGTTCAATAATAGGGAACTGATGCAACCGAAGGACTCAGCCTGAAGGCCGAAGTTAAGCCCGTTGACTACTTGGAGGTTGAAGCATTTTCAAATCTACGGAAGCTGAGACTGTTACAACTCAGTCATGTACAGCTCAAGGGAAGCTATGAAAATTTTCCAAGACGTTTACGATGGCTTTGTTGGTTTAAGTGTCCTTTGGAATCTGTCCCAACAGACTTATCTTTAAGAAATTTAGTTGTCATGGACATGCAGTACAGCAACCTAAAACGACTTTGGGATGTTCAAAAGGTAAAAGTATTGGGATAGTTAAAAGCTTCCTTTGAAATTAGAAAACTTATTCTTCATGGTCGAGGTTTGATTTTTCGTATCTTTTGTTTTGTTCTGTTTGCAGCAGCCTCAGTTACTTGAGTTAAAGTACCTTGACCTCAGTCGCTCTATCCACCTCACAGACACTCCAGACTTTGAATCTTTTCCAAATCTTGAGAAGTTGCTCTTGATTAATTGTGAAAGCTTAGTTGAGGTTCACAAGTCGATAGGGACCCTTCATAAAAAGCTGGTACTAATAAATCTGAGCGGTTGCACCGAGCTTGGTGAACTCCCGTTGGAACTTTATAAGTTGAAGTCGCTGAAAACCCTCATTCTCTCAGGCTGCTCGAAACTTGCGAGATTGGATGATGCTTTAGGTGAAATGAAATCCTTGAAAACTCTAAAAGCCGATAATACGGCTTTAACGCAAATCCCCTCTTCAACTGGTCAACTGAAGAAACTGGAAGAATTATATCTTGATGGCTGCAAAGGATTATTTGAAGACAGAGACTGCACACATACTATTGAAAGCCCTCAAGCGGCTCCACCTACTCCGCTCTCATTAAACGGTTTAAGCTGCCTGAAGACTTTAAGTCTAGCTTTCTGCAATCTATCTGATGAATCGGTTCCTGATGATCTTAAGTCTTTGTCTTGTCTCAAGAAACTTGATCTACACGGCAACAACTTTCGTGATTTGCGAACAGATTTTGCTGGTCTTCTTAGTCTACAGATCCTCAGAGTAGACAGTTGCTTAAAACTTAAATCCATGTTTAGTTTGCCAAAAAAGTTGAGATCATTTTGTGCGAGCAACTGTAGCATGTTGGAAAGAACTCCAGACTTATCAGAATGCTCGGAGTTGAAATCGTTGCACCTCACACATTGTTTCAACCTTGTTGAGACCCCGGGGCTGGATAAACTGAAAACGGTTGGAATCATCCATATGGAAATGTGCAACAGCATATCAGCTACATACCGAGAAAAAATCATGCAGGTTTTGTTTTATATCTCTCTTTATTTGATAATCTGCTCGGTTGATTCTTGATATCAAATGATTGAGCAACCTTAGAGGTTTAGACTGTTTTACTTATTGTTATGGTCACTGGGAAAGTGTCCTTGCTTCTGATTATATACGATGGTCTTTGTATTATAGGGTTGGGGTGTGGGTAACTATGGGGGAATATTTATCCCGGGATCAAGCCTTCCAACCTCGGTTAGCTTCCAAACCAGGAATCTGAGACTGTTACCACCCAGTCATGTATCCCGGGATCAAGAGAATTCAGTCTCGTTTAGGGTGCCAGGTTTTCGGAATCTTAATGTGGTGGGGTTTAACTTGTGGGCATTATATATGAGTAAGCAAGATCGGCAAGATAATGTGCTGTCTGGATGTTCTCCAAAGATCACAGTGAGGAATCAAACCACAGAAGATGTATGGAGTCGTAATCCAGCGGCAGATCACATTCGTATGTACAGAAAAAAACACATCTGGCAAGGACATTTTTCATATGAAGATGTCGGCTTAGAAACAGGAGATCAAGTTGAAGTTTCTGTGGATTTTGGAGATGAAGTCACCATTCTTGAGACAGCAGTAACTTTTGCTTACAGAAAAGACCTTAACAATAGGTTCCTGCAATCATCCTCAGATACAGTTTCTCAGAATTTCCTTGCTGATTCTGAATCAGACACAGAATCAGGAGATCAAGTTGAAGTTTCTGTGGATTTTGGAGATCAAGTCACTATTCTTGAGACAGGACTAACTCTTGCTGACAGGGAAGCAAATACAGACATAGATACTTCAAATATTGGGTATGAAGAAATCGCAGTTGAACAGTTGATTCAAACCGAGGAAGTTGGTGATGAACTAGTCACAGAAGAAATCGTAGTTGAACAGTTGATTCACACCGAGAAAGTTGATGACGAACTAGTCATAGAAGAAAGCCAAAGTAGACCTCCCAGGTAAGATAAAACGAATAGAACCGTACAGTAACTGTTGCTATGATTATTGGGTTTCTCATGGTTTGTTGGTTTGGATTCCAGGAAAAGGAGAGGGGGTTTGAAGAAACTTCTGAGGGTTTTTTGTCTGGTGGCAGTCATTATGTAATGGATGAGGAGAAAGATGGTACAATGGAATTGATGAGCTAAAGGATGGTCAAGAGCCGGGAAGATCAAAACGAGCCCAGAAAACCAAGTTTGTTGACCGAGTCCTTTCGACTTGGTCTTTTTCCTTTGTTTAGTTCACTTCTTTCTTAGCAATAGGAGTCCTCTGTTCTGAAATGTTAGGAACTGAATGGTTCCAAGCTTTCCCTTTGTAAAAGCAGAAACAAAGAAATAAAAAGGCAGAGTACTTTTGCCTATGAATTATTGTCTTCTTTCTATTGCTTCCGTTGATTGGGAGTTTTAGGATAAAAGGAATGATTTCTTGATCTAGCTGCCTTCCTGTATAGATTGATTCTTAGAGGGTCCCTCCTATTTAGAACCATTGATGATCCTATCTCTGTCCAACCCAGACTCTAAAAGTTCACAAAATCTGATTTTGCAAGGTGTTTCTTGGAAGTAAATCTGAACAAGACTTCGATACATCCCTGCATATTATTGTAGATAGATTGGTGATCCTATCTCCGTGTAAGCAATTTACATTGACTTATTCTTTAAAGTGAGTTCACCAGAGTCAGGGTTATTGCCTAGGAGGTGTTCGATGAATTGTCTGAGTGACTTATCTCCACAGTGCGTTTGCCAGAGTAATGTGCTTCACGAATTTTGTGAACGACTTGTTGTTTCTGCTGAAGAAGATCATTGGATCGTTAGTTTATCAATTGTTGATGGGCCCTCCAACACCGTTATAATTGAATTGGAAGAGTTGACGTTGAAAAAAATCCCACCTTGTTTAATCAGAACCACAAATGCTCTCTGTCTCTATCGGCTTCCCACACTTTCCTATCTGTATGTATCGGCTTGACGAGTTACAGGGATCTTCCATTAAGTGGAAAGAAGTGGTTTGGATCTTTCTACAATTTAAGGCTTTCATCTCCGGAAGCTATGTTCATCTGGTTAGCTTTCGTTTAATTTGTTATGAGGTTCCTCTGTTTTCTTTTTTCATCGTCGATCTACTCTATTGAAATCAACTAATTTTCTCCCCACTTTGTTTTTGCAACTTTCCAGCAGTGTGTAGAAAAGGCCATCCAGTTTAGTTTAGTCAAGAAGAGCAAGAGGAATAGCTCAAGTTCTCCCTGCTTCTCCTTTCTTATCCGGTAAAGCTCTTCGTCGTCACCCCCTTCTGCTATTTTAATGTACATAGTTATCTATATTGTGTATTCATGTCTATGTTTTTTTTTTTAAGTCCTCTTACTCCATTCTTTTGTTGCTTGGTTTGTGAACTTTGTGGGCTGATAGATTGTTTTGCTAAATCCTTTTTTAGTATAGTAATCATCTTTAGTTGCTTTCAGAGACTAAAGTAGTATTACAAGATAACTTTTAGCTGATCATGCTTCCATGAAGCTTCATTTTCTAGTTAAAAATTCATTTTGTCCCCCGCTTATCTTACTCAGAAAGAGCTGATGACTGTATCTTGTACTGCTGAAGTAAATTTGTTGAGAGGCGTTATTACTTTCTCACTGTTTCTAGAGATGTAAGAGTAATTCTTTAAGATTGATCTCCTTAGCATCCTTGTTTGGAAAATCACATCTCAGGTTTTATCAAAGTATATAAGAAAATCACATGTCATTTCTCAGGTATGGCTGAAGCCATGGGCAGAAGTTCTGAGCTATGGAGATACGATGTGTTTTAAGTTTCCGTGGTGAAGATGTGCGGAAGAACTTTCTAAGCCATCTCTATGATAGTCTCAGAAGATGTGGTATAAACACATTCATGGATGATGTGGAATTGGAAAGAGGAGAATATATTTCCCTGAAGCTGCTGGAGGCAATTGAAACCTCAAAAATTCTCATTGTTGTTTTATCACAAGACTATGCATCATCAGCTTGGTGTCTTAATGAGCTTCTTCACATAATGAAAGGCCGGAGAAGTAACCCTCGCCAGTTGGTTTTTCCAATTTTCTTCTATGTTGACCCATCAAATGTACGTAGGCAAAAAGGGTCATATGCTAATTCATTTTCTAAACACAAAAGTTGTTACTCATTGAACAAGGTGAAGGATTGGAGAGAAGCTTTAACGGAAGTAGCAAACTTATCTGGCTGGGACATGAGATATCGGTCAGTTACCTCTACCGCTCTATTATGTCCATTGATTCTCTTAAAACAAATGATGTAAAATACTAATAATTTTTATTTTCAGATTTTTGTTGACTAGTATCTATATTATGTAGGAATGAAGCAAAATGTATTGAATCTATCACTAGAGAGATTCTTAAAAGACTGCCCTGCCGGTACTTGCATGTGCCGTCGTATGCTGTTGGTATGAGAACGCGCCTACAACACATTTCTTCGCTACTGAGCATTGGTTCGGATGAAGTTCGAGTTATAGGAATCTGGGGAATGGGTGGGATCGGTAAAACAACACTAGCAAAGGTGGCGTTTAACGAATTCTCACATCTTTTTGAAGGATCAAGTTTCCTAGAACATTTTAGAGAATACTCCAAGAAACCAGAGGGGAGAACTCATTTGCGGCAACAACTTTGCTCTGACATATTAAAAGGGAAGGACATAGAGTTCAACAGCCTTGATCATGCGGTAAAAAATAGATTTCGCAGTAAGAGTGTACTTATTGTAATTGACGATGTTGATGACATACTCCAGCTTAATTCAGCAGCGATAGATCTCAGCTGCTTTGGGCGTGGAAGTAAAATAATAATTACAACCAGAAACATGCATTTGTTAAAGCAACTACGAGTGGAAGAAAGCTGGTCACCAGAGGAGCTTAATGGTGATGAATCTCTTGAGCTCCTCAGTTGGCATGCCTTTAGAATAAGTGAACCACCTAAAGAGTTTCTTCAGCTCTCGGAAAAAGTAGTTACTTACTGTGCCGGACTACCTTTGGCTGTGGAAGTCTTGGGAGCCTCCCTCGTTGATAGAAGCATTTCTGAGTGGGAGAGCATGTTGCAAATGTTGAAACAAATCCCTGATGATAATATTCAAGGGAAACTTCAGATCAGTTTCGATGCGCTAAACAGAATACAGAAAGATGCGTTCTTGGATATTGCTTGTTTTTTCATTGGGATGGATAGAGACTATGTAGCTTGCTTATATCCTGACATAGTACTCAGTGTGCTGATGGAAAGGTGTCTCTTTACAGTACGCGATAACAAGTTAGTGATGCACGACTTATTACGAGACATGGGAAGACTAATCGTTCAAGAAAAATCTCCCAAGAATTGTGGAGAGCGTAGCAGATTGTGGCATTCTGATGATGTTATCAGTGTATTGACAAAAGATTCGGTAAGGAGAAAAATTCATATATGTCCCAAAATATTAGACCACAAATTTGGATTAACGTTTTTCTAATTAATTGGCTGTTCCAATATTAGGGTACAGATGCAATAGAAGGACTTAGCCTGAAAGCCGAAGTTAAGGATGTCAGGTACTTGGAAGTTGAAGCTTTTGCAAAGATGCAAGAGCTGAGGTTGTTAGAACTAAGCTATGTGAATCTAAAAGGGAGCTATGCTAAATTTTCAAAATATTTACGATGGCTTAATTGGCATGGGTTTTCTTTGGAATGTATTCCAACAAGCTTTAACCTGAGAAGTTTAGTTGTTATGGACATGCGATATAGCAACCTTAAACGACTTTATGAAGCTCAGGAGGTAAGTAGAAACATCATATAAGCGCCTATCGGTGAGCTCCCTTTGATGTCGAGATTTTCATCACTCTTTGTATTTTCTTGCAGCATCTTCAGTTGCTAAACTACCTTGATCTCAGTCATTCCGTCCAGCTCACTGAGACTCCAGACTTCTCTTATCTCCCGAACCTTGAGAAGTTGCTCCTGATAAATTGTGAAAGCTTGCTTCTGGTTCACAAGTCGATTGGGATTCTTCACGAAAAGCTGGTACTATTAAATCTGAGCAGTTGCATCAAGCTTGATGCTCTCCCTGAGGGGCTCTATAAGTTGAAGTCACTGGAAACTCTCATTCTTTCACGCTGCTCAAAACTTGAGAGATTGGATGATGCTTTAGGGGAATTGGAATCCCTGACTACTCTTGCTGCAGATTATACAGCTCTAAGGGAAATCCCTTCTTCGATCAATAAGCTGAAGAAACTGAAAAAATTATTACTTAACAACTGCAAAGGATCACTGAGTGATGGTATTGACAATACACATTCTGAAAAGAGCTTTTCTGGTCCTCTGTTGCTTCCAATCTCATTAAATGGTTTAAGCTACCTAAGCACTTTATCTCTAGGTTACTGCAATCTATCTGATGAACTGATTCCTAAAGATCTTGGGAGTTTGTCTTGTCTCATGGATCTTGATTTACGAGGAAACAGTTTTTGCAATCTGTAAACTGATTTTGCAAGTCTACCAAGTCTCCAAAAACTTCAGTCTTGATTGCTCAAGACTTCAATCCATCTTTAGTTTACCTAGAAGCTTGTTATCTTTTTACGCAGAAAACTGCATCTCGTTGGAAAGAACTCCAGATCTTTCTGAATGCTCGTCTTTGGAAACGCTGCACCTCAACGACTGCCTCAACCTTGTTGAGACCCCAGGAATCCATAATACTAAAGTGCTGCTCAGAGTCGAGATTGAAAGGTGCAAACTCACATGTTATAATACTAGCAAAATGATACTTGAGGTACGTTTTGATTATCTGTTTTTCTCCTCTTTGGATTGTTAGTCAGTTCAGTGTAGATTTATTTGTTGAAAAGCCCCAAGTTATCATCTTTCAACAAGTCTAATGATCAATCACGAAACGTTAATCTAAACATATGGTTGGTGTTTGTAGGGTTGGGTTCAGAGGAACCGTGGATGCATATATCTACCAGGATACAACTTTCCAAACTGGGTTAGCTTCAAGGGAAAGATGCCTTCATCTCTTTTACTGTTCCTGAAACTGATAACTCTGATCCGGTGGTAGGATTTACCTTATGGACGCGTTTTTTTGGAGGAGAGGACGACTCGCCTACATTCCACAAGGCTATCACGGTGAAGAATCACACCAGAGGCGGTGCATGGATACATAAACTCGGTTCAAGCCCCTGGATAAATTCCAACATTTTGATCAAAGATTTCCGCTTAGAAACAGGGGACCAGATAGAAGTTGAGGGGGATTGTGATGATAGCATTAACCTTGAGACAGGTTTGCTCTTACCTACAACGCAATAGTCTCTTCAGATAGGAACTTGGCTGATACACAGTTTATAAACGGACAAGATGTTCTTTATTATCGTGGCTCTGATGTATATCTGATCTGTAACCGGAAAATGTTTGAAACGGAAGTGGTACATAATGGTTGTTCTTTGGATGGGGAGAATGGGGTGGTCTCAGACCGTTACGCTTGTAGCATTTTCACGGAGACTTCCAGGTATGAAACTTATCTTCTCTATGCAATCTCAAAAGAAGTTATCTCACTTGCATATGGTAGTTGACACTTGAGGTTTTATTATATTCCAGGTACCAAGAAAATACTCAACAACTCATGGAGGAAAGCCATTACAGACCTTACAGGCAAGTATATGACCCAAAATAAACCACGTATTCACCAATAGTCTTTTTTTCTAGTGGTTGAAGGTTTTTTATAACGTTATGTTCTGATATTTCAATTTCTAATTTGGTTTTCAGGAAGATGATTCTAAGGACACTTATGGGGGTAATATGTCTCTTGGCACTTGTTCTGGTTGTCGTAAAATACTATGATCTACCATGGTTGTAAAATTTATATAAAACAAAATTGGTGAATACGTGGATAGTTTTTGTAAAATCATTTTACAACAATATTGAATGCCTCCTTTTGTTATGCACTAAATTTTGGGATTCTTGAATCCCTCTTATCTTTGTACTTTGGTTTAATTTGAATGATGAGATCAAATATTTGCACCAAAACCAAAAAAAAAGCGTCATTTTCATCTAATATATGACATCTTGGTTAATTCCCTTATACTAATAGCTATCTTTAATGCTTTCCCATCGAATTTTTAATTAAAAGGTTATCGTTTTCGACCTTTAATTTTATAACAAAAACGTTAATGAGAGTGGTAACTCTTTTGTAACTTAAATAAGAAACCATATAAATATTAGATCATCTATTTTTAATGACTTCACAACGAAAATTCAAACAATTAGTAGGTAACACAAATTTAAAATACTGAAATTTCAAGAAAAAAAAAGAAAAGAAGATAATGAAGAAAGTTTTGTTTTCCATTTTTCTAATTATGATTTTATCATGTAGGTTTATTCTCGCTTACTTACGTTAAATATGTTAAACATTTCTGTACTCCTGAATGGTATAGTGATTAAAGTCTCTTAAAATTAGAACTCAGTTTTGTATAAAGAATATTTCTTTTTATTAAATTTAGAAAATCTCTCAAAACTAAACTCTTTCAAAACTCTCTCAAAGTTCTTAATCAATGTCACAACTTAACATTGATATTTATACTGATTAGCACAACATTGCTAATCCTATTCCTAATAGCACTTGAGATAGAAATTAGATAACTCCTAAATCTATCATAATTATCTCCAACATTTTATCTTCTCCTAATCTAAGTTGAGTTTATCCAACATTCTCCCTTGTAAGCTTCAACTTTTCTTCACTCCCTTGTAAGCTTCATCTTGTTGTTGGACATGTCTTCCATTCCAATCAAGCTTCTCATTTCGCCAAACTTAATCCGTGCCAATGCCTTTGTCAAGATGTCTGCCTTTTGCTCTGTTCCCGGCACATGTTCCACATTGATGAGCTCTCTTTCGATACATTCTCTCACAAAATGGTATCGTTTATGTATGTGCTTGCTCTTGCCGTGAAACACCGGATTTTTGGTCAGTTCAATGGTAGACTTGTTATCGATTCTGATCAATACTTGCTCTGTTTCTTGCCCAATGATCTCGCTCAAGATGTCTTGTAGCCATATGGCTTGTCTTACTGCTTCAGTTGCCGCTATGAATTCTGCTGCACACGATGAAAGTGCAACTGTATCCTGTTTCTGTGAGCACCATGTATTGGAGAGGTTCCGAAATAAAACATATGCCCTGTTGTACTTCTACCATCATCATGATCAATATTATGACTACTGTCACTGTATCCAACAATCTTCATTGAGCCACCACGCATAAATTTTAACCCAAATGATGCAGTTCCCTTAAGATATCGCAATATCTGCTTCATGACTTCTCCATGAGACTTCCGTGGACTCTGCATATATCTACTTGCAACTCCAACAGAAAATGCCAAGTCTGGCCGAGTGTGTAAGAGATATCTTAGGCATCCAACATTTCTTCTGTACTCAGTTGGATCAATTTCTTCCTCTTCATGCGCTTTAGATACCTTTAAACCAAACTCCATAGGTATTTTTGTTGCATTGCATTCTTCTAGGCCGGCTTCTCTTAAGATTCTGCGTGCATAACCTTCTTGTTTTATTTCGATTCCATCATCCCTTTGATGCACCTCAATTCCAAGATAGTATGTAAGCCTTCCAAGGTCAGACATCTCAAACTGTGATGACATTCCAGTCTTGAAGTCATTGATGAGTTTGAGATTGTTTCCTGTTACAAACAAGTCATCAACATAGATTGCTATGATGAGCAGTTTTCCTTCCTCCTCTTTGCGATAAACCGAAGTTTCTTTCATGCATCTCGTAAATTTCATCTCTTTAAGGATTTGGTCCAGCTTTGTGTTCCAAGCTCGTGGAGCTTGTCTCAAGCCATACAAGGCTTTTGTGAGTTTATATACCTTGTGTTCTTTGCCTTTGACTTCAAATCCTTCTGGTTGATCAACGTAGACGTCCTCTTTTAGCTCTCCATGCAAGAATGTTGTTTTGACGTCTAGGTGATGAATTTCTCACCCATGTGACGCTGCTAATGCAATTAGTAAACAGATGGTCTCAATGCGAGCTACTGGAGCAAAGACTTCATCAAAGTCTATACCAAATTTGTACATACCCTTTAGCCACAAGTCTTGCTTTATATTTGTTGATAGATCCATCTGCATTTTTTTTATCTTAAAGATCCACTTAAGACCAATGATCTTTGCATTATTCGGTTTATTAACGAGAAATCAAGTCTTGTTCTTGTTGATTGACTGAACTTCTTCCTCACACGCGTTTTTCCACTCTAACACGTCCTTCGCTTCTTTGTAGAATCTTGGCTCATTGTTAATTGCAAGTAGTAATATCTCACACTCAACAGAAGCTTGAAGTACATAGAGTCTTTCACTTTCTGCAAAGTTCAGTATGTAATCATTAAGGTAGCTTGGTCTACTTACTTGCCGTGTTAATTGTCTAAGTGGTGGTGGCGCTGGTGGAGCTTGAGCTTCTTGAGCTGTATCGTTTTCATGATTCACAGTATCATTCTCTTCTTCTTCATTGTTTTCGTTTTCATCAGTCTCATCCTCTTGATCATCATTAGTTAAGACAGGTCCTTCTCCAGTGTCTATAACATCTCCCCATTTCATTTGAAACATTCCAGGATCCATTCTTGGTCCACTTGTTGTTTTATCCCAGTTCCACCCTCTGGTTTCATCAAATACTACGTCGCGACTCACTACTATTCTCTGTGTTTCTGGATTGAACAATCTATATGCTTTGGACCCTGTATCAATTCCAAGATGTACTAAAGACTGTGATCTGTTCTTGAGTTTAGTACTGTCAATTTTTGAGTAGGCTAATCACCCGAAAACCCTTAGATGTCCTAGATGGGGTTTCTTCTCTCGCAAGCATTCATATGGTGTTATGTTTTCAAGAGCTCGTGTTGGTACTCTGTTAATCACATATGTGGCATGACGAACAGCTTCTCCCCATAGAGAATTCAGCACTTTCATTGCCTTTAATATGCTTCTTGTCATCTCCATTAGAGTTCTGTTTCTTCTTTCTACCACGCCATTTTGTTGTGGTGTGTACGGTGCCGTTAGGTGTCTAGTGATTCCGTTTTTGTTACAGAACTCTTGAAACTCTGTAGATGTGAATTCTCCTCCTCTGTCTGTTCTTAGTGTCCTTATTTCTTTTCCTAGATCTTTTTCTATTAGACTCTTCCATGCTTTAAAACTCCCAAAAGCTTCACTCTTCTCTTTTATCAAAATAGACCACATGTATCTAGAAAAATCATCAACTATAACAAAGATATATTTGTTATCTGCAATAGTAGATGGTGAAATAGGACCACACAAGTCAGCGTGTAGTAGCTCAAGGGGTTTTGATGCTCGGTATGTGGTTGCTTTTGGAAATACATAGCGAGTTTGTTTTCCGACAAGGCATGATTCACATAACTTTTCCTCTTCTCTAATTTCTGGTAGGCCTTGAACCATCTGTTGTTTGGACATGGTTTTGATTTTCTTGAAACTAATGTGCCCTAATCTTGCATGCCATCTCCATGTATTATCCTCAATCTTCGCATGTAGACATATTGGACTTCCAATTTTCAGACTTATTTTGTAAAGACGGTTTGGTGAGCGGGTGACTTTTACCAAAAGTCTTTCATTTGGATCATGGACTGTCAAATAGTCTTGCTTCATTCTAACATCACATCCAGCTTCTGTTGCTTGTCCTAGACTTAGGATATTGCTCTTAAGATCCGAAATGTAATAGATATCATATACAAGAGTTTGTTCTCCCGTTTTTCCTTGGAATAAAATTGATCATTTTCCTTATATTTCAACAAAAGATCCATCTCCAAATTTCACTTTACCTTTGATCTTCTCATTAAGTTCTGAAAAATAAGTCTTGTTTCCTGTCATATGATTGCTTGCCCCATTATCCAGGTACCACACGCCTTCTTCTCCCTTGTAGTTCTTTGGTATGATTTTTTCTTCGTTTAGGAACACCATATCGTGCATATATAAAGCTTCTACTTCCTCCATTGTTTCTTCTGTCTCTACTATGTTAGTTTCTTCTTGTAGTTTCTTCAATTTTTCAGGACACCTAAACGCAAAGTGACCCGGTTTGTCACACCTGAAACATATGACTTTCGACATATCTTTTTTCTCAGTTTGGTCCATCGATGATCATTCATAGTTTTGTCTTCCTCTGCCTCGTCCTCTGTATCCTCTGCCTCGTCCTCTGTAACCTCTTCCACGTCCTCTCCATTGAGAGTTTTGTCTTTCAAAATTAGCATACAGCAGCTTACTTTGTGCTTCTTCATGATTATCTTCGTCAAGGATCCTCTCTTCATAAGCTTTGAGTCTTCCCACAATATCTTCGAACCCTGTAGTGTTTAGATCCAACACTTGTTCAAGCGAAGCTATGATGTGGATGAACTTACTCTGAGGCAAACTATTAAGGAATTTCTTCACAAGTCTTGGTTCTTCAATAGTTTGTCCAAGTGATGCTAATTTTGACGCCAACTCAGATAGCTTTCCCGCAAAGTTATCTATGTTGTCTGAATCTTTCATCCTGATTCTCTCAAATTCAGACATCAACGTCTGAAGTCTAGCTTCCTTAACATGCTATGCTCCTAGATTACGTGCTTTAATCGCATCCCATATATCCTTAGGTGAGTTTTGCTCGCCTACTTGCAAGATAAGAACCTCCGGAATAGATTGAAAAATTAGACCAGTTGCGATGTCATTCTTATTGGATTCAGTCGAACCTGGTTTGATTGTCTCCCAAACCTTGTTGATTCGCAAAAGTACCTTCATCTGCATTGCCCAGACCGTGTAGTTTATGGAACTTAGTATAGGACATTGGATGGAGGTTTGCGTGGTCTTCTCCATATTGTTCTGAACGTCTCCCATGTCTCGGTTTCGACGTTGGTAAGTCCTTGTGATAATTTCTCAAAGCTTCGTGATCTTTTCTTCAGGTTGTGATCGAAAAAGCTTTGATACCAAATAAAGTCTCTTAAGATTAGAACTCAGCTTTGTATAAAGAATATCTCTTTTTGTTAAGTTTAGAAAATCTCTTAAAACTAAACTCTCTCAAAACTCTCTCAAAATTTTTAATCAATGTCACAACTCAACATTAATATTTATAGTGATTAGCACAACATTGCTAATCCTATTCCTAATAGCACTTGAGATAGAAATTAGATAACTCCTAAATCTATCATAATTATCTCCAACACTTAATTTTCTCCTAATCCAAGTTGAAGTTTATCCAACAGTGATTGCATTATTCCATATTGTTTTGTAGGTGTGTCAAATATTATGGCGAAACATAATTCAAAAGAAAATTTGCTTTCTTCCCATTTGGCTGAGAGTCCTGAGATTGACAATCAGGTAAAAAAAATTAAATCAGTTTTCGGGATCCCCGAAGATAATCAAGCTCTACTTGCGTTTTGGTATTCATGTGCTCGTGAATGTGCTAGAATGAACAAACGTATACAAGCTGATCTTTGTCATCATAAGCGTATTTGCCGTTGTTCACCCAAGAATTTTGACTAAGCCTGATTATTGCTTTTCAACGATTCATTAAAAATATATAAAAATAACTCATTTCCCTTCAAATAATTTGGTTTTTTCGGATACACTTTATCCTTCTTTTTTTTTAACAAAACAATTGTATCAAGATTTTGTCACTTTTGATTAATATATTCTATTTGCCAAAACAAAAAAAAATCATTCTATTACAAAATTAAATTTATGTTCTTGTTTTTATGTCATACTATTGTAATATCTGTTGTGGATCATGTACATCCATTCAAATGTTATACATTCAGCCGAATTAATATCCAACATTCATTTACTGGCCCAGTTTTAATATATTCGCAAACTTTTTTTTTTTTTTTGATAAATAGTACATTCGAAAACTTTCTTCTATTTTTCTCATAGAAAGTAAATTAAATTCAATAAATAGCTTCAGGAGTCATTGGCGTTTATATGTTTTAGGATTTTAGCTCAGGAAATAAACTATCATTCAACATTAGAAGACATTTAAATTAACGAGGAAAAAAGGATAAACAGAGGCACGGCTCCCTCATTTTAAAAATCCTTAATTTTTTCTCATCAAAAATTAAGATTTCAGTATTTCACGATTTCTGAAACCGTCCCAGCTTCCTCTATCATAAAACTCACGATGAACTGTTATTCATCTTTCCCTATACCTTGCTCATTGTCGCTTTTTATTTTTACTACTATTATGTAACAGCTGGTAGTTATAATTTATTACCGGTTTTTATAATTATTTTACACTTTTTGTAGAGTTAAGTTCTCTTTAATTTTTTGCAGTTGCATATATAGTAACGTCAGTTGCAGAGCAAGAGTCTAAGATTGTTATTTTCAATTCCCTGTTTTTATTATTTTATGTTAGACGTCAAGTTCAGTTTCGTTTCCATATTAAGATAAATCGAAAGCCACATTTCACGAGGTTTCCTCTCCAACTATCTTTTAATTTAACGAGCAAAGATCTGGGAGAGTTGACTTTTCATTAGATTTAATATTTACTATATTAAAGCTAACACTACAGAACTTACGCTCTTTCCACTCTTGCGATTATTAATTAATAATAATGATTCTTATTTATGTAATTTCGTAATTTCAACCCCGGAAAAAAAAAGGAAACATCAGTTGATAAAGTTACTTTCCAAAATCTAAAACCTTAAGTATATGTTGGGTGATAAATTCATAAAGTATATGTTGTAGACTTGAGAGCTTATTTTGACGATGACTAAACTAGAATAAGATGTATGTAGACATCTATTCTATTATGATTTTAACTGCAGGCCATTGACAAAACAAATCGTTTGATACTTTGATGGTTGGCAAAAGATTTATCGTGGAGTTTTGAGCTTTACTAGATGTGCATTTTTCCCATCAGAATTATAGCAGTTCAAATTACCATTTGATTAGCCAAAGCAATTTATCTTCATGCGTAAGAACTAAGATCAGTAGATCACACAACACAAAAACAATATTTTCTTAAATCAGTATGTAAAACTAAATCACCCTTCAATTGATATATAAAATTTTCTCTTGTGTTTTCTATTTAAAATATTGATTTAAAATTTGGTCTATATATAAAATCTTCAACTAATCAATCACCCAACAATTTTTAGACATACAAGAGTAAAACACAGTATATACGTAATAATAAGCAATGTTCATAGTTGGTGTGAACTACATAATAATTAACCATCTGTTCCCCCATACGTACATTTCTATTTTCACTTGATCATTAATTCTTTGATAGTTATTTTTCTTGTGTTAACAAAAAATGGTCGAAATTATTATTTGTCTTCTGGTGCAGTTATGTTCATTTATTATATAATTATAATTACGAAGCCAACTACTAGGAAATAATTCTTCAAGTCCCTGCTATTTCCCCAATCTCTCTATAAATAAATATCTTTGCTCTTCCATCTCTCGCAAGACGGTTTTTTTTTTTTTTGATTGAATATATATTCTTCTAATTTTCAAACTATATGCTTCACAAGTCACAACTTCGGTGTCTTACCAATTATTTTTACTTTCTCTCTTTCTTTTGTCTATATATGGTTTGCACAGTCTTCATCGATTTTACTTCACAACGAGATATTTCTCTTACATCACCACCATTTTTTCCTTTTGATCGTCAACAACGAATTTTGTGTAAATTTCATTACACGTTTGAAGTCTAAATGATATGAATTGATTTATTTTTCGGCTCTTAGGTTGTATGGATTTATTTTTTCTCTAATGTCTCTATGGCTATTCATATCTTAGAATCTATTCTTTTACGTGAAACACACGTAACTGTTTCGACTTTCGCTAGACATATATATACTAAAACTCGGATTTGGATATATAAACACATTTAAGCTTCTTCTTTTTTTGGTTTAATCTTTTTGCATTTAAGTTATTGAAAATGATTTTTTTAAAAGGCATAGCTAAATATGCTTGGATCGTGTCAGTTTGTCTTTTCTGGTCTAATCTCTATCCATTTAAGTTATTGAAAAATGAAAAATTATGAAAAAAAAACAAAAAGTAAATCGTTAGAAAGTTGCATCATTCGTAAAAATTAAGAAAGGAAAATAAATCAAGATACGAGCAAAGACATTTAAGTATTAATATCAAAGCCAATTACTACAGAACCTAGCTACTCTCTTTCCATGCAAAAAGAGAGTTTTTTTTTCTTTTTTCTTTTCACTGCTACGGTTATTTTTAATAATTATTTACAATTTCAACCTCTGAATAAAATGGGGAAACAAAAAAAAACCATTTTCTTAACCAATACGATATGAAATATTTCTATATATAAATACCATGCATTCGTTATGTTAGACATTTTTTTTTTTTGGATAAAATTTGTCAAGACATTTATTGATACGTTGCTTTTAATATGAAGCCAAAAAATGAGTTCTCAAGTCCCTTGGTGGGTTTTCTCACTGATCAGTGTCGTGGTGATTCTCAACGTGAAACTTAGCGCTGTGGCAGGAGGAGACTATGAAGATCAGACTAAGGTATATACGTCTCACAGTTACATACGTTATTTCTTAATTTCCAATAATGCAAAAAGGTAGGGCGAATGAATGAATGGCTAAAATTGCATTATTACAAATACATGTACAGGTCTACATAGTGTACCTCGGCAAAATAGAGCACAATGATCCCGAGCTCGTGACGGCTTCACATCTCGGCATGTTAGCATCTTTGTTTGGAAGGTACCACAAACCCTAAATCTTTTAGACGACATAACAAAATAAAATGTTGGTGCATGGAATTAATTAAGTACGATAAACTAACTAGGTTTTTGTTGATATATATACGGTTACAGCAAAAAAGACGCAAGAGAGTCCATGATTTACAGTTATCGACACGGGTTCTCAGGATTTGCTGCCCATATGACGGATTATGAAGCGAAAAAACTTTCAGGTGCATAAAGCAGTAATAAAATATATAGGAAGCAAATTTCTATTATAAGAGTGTACGTATTTGATGATTTTTCTTCTCAAAATTATGTAAATGTAGAGCATCCGGATGTAGTACAAGTGACGCCTAATCATTACTACGAGATGCAAACAACAAGAAACTTTGACTACTTGGGGCTTTACGAAAACACTCCAAAAGAGCTTCTCCTTGAGGCCAAGATGGGTGAGGACATCATCATCGGCGTCTTTGACTCAGGTAAAAAATTAAACATATATATATATATATCCTTGATATAAAATAGCTTCAATGTGTATATTAATAGTTTCAGATAATGATTAATAACATATGTACAGGCGTGTGGCCCGAGTCTGAGTCGTTCAAGGACAGAGGATTAGGACCGATCCCGGCACGGTGGAAAGGGAAGTGCGTGGACGGTGAACAGTTTGACTCGAAGAAGCATTGCAACAGGAAGTTGATAGGAGCAAGGTACTACTACATAGAGAGCCAATTCCAGAAGAACAAAACAAAAAGCAAACCATCGCAAAAGATTGAGTACATGTCTGCAAGGGATAGCAATTCTCATGGGACCCACGTGACGTCCACAGCTGGAGGTGCCTTCGTCCCAAATGTAAGCGACAAAGGTTTCGGAGTGGGCACGGCAAGAGGCGGGGCGCCTAGTGCTCGTATCGCAGTTTACAAAGTGTGTTGGCAAAGAGTGAACGGTAATTGCGCGGTTGCGGACGTATTGAAAGCCATGGACGATGCGATAGAAGACAGGTGGACGTGATTTCGATCTCACTAGGCAAGAGCCGCATCCCTGCACTAACCGAAACCAACGAGCTTGATGAGATCTCGTATGGAGCATTCCACGCCATCTCAAAAGGCATCCCAGTGATCTGTGCCGGCGGAAACAGCGGTCCCCAAGCTTACACAGTCGTTAACATAGCTCCATGGATAACAACTGTGGCTGCCACCACTCTTGACCGGTGGTTTCCTACGCCTTTGGCATTAGGCAACAATGTGACCATATTGGTAATTAAAACAAAACTATTCTCTTGTTTTACGTATACTTGAGTCCCTTTTTAATTAACCTTATAATATATTACATTTGTAGGCACGAACCTCGTTCAAGGGACGGGAAATACAAACGGGTTTGATATACATAGAGAAGGCAGAGAAGATAACGAGGGCCGAAAAGGGGAAAGTTGGGCTAGCTTTCTTGACTGGAAGTGAAGATGAAGAAAATTATGTTGTCAAATTATTCAATAACGCTTTGATAGCCGGATTGCCAGCTTTAATCATTGCCTCCAAAGGAAGTGACGTTATCGACGTTGCAGAATTTGATTCCTCAGACGGATTTGGTTTCGTACTGATCAATGTCGACTATGAACAGGAAACTACAATGATGAAGTACATCGGTTCCACCAGGTATATTCTCTACTTTGCATGTGCAGTTAATAATGTTTAATTTTTTTGGGATACACTTAATTACAGGTCGCCCACTATAAAAATAAGCACTGCAATCACACTCACTGGTCCAATTGTAGCCACTAAGGTTGCTGAGTTCTCAAGTAGAGGACCAAATTCCATCTCTCCATACGTTCTCAAGGTAAAAGTTTTAATATGTTTTCCTATAACATTTACACCCAATTCTATATAAAATCACCAGCTCATACCAACGTAATATTTGCAGCCTGATGTAGCAGCTCCAGGTGTAGCCATAGTGGCTGCTAGTACCCCTTTAATAAAAGGGGTCGAGAATGGGTTCATTGCTAACTTCAATGTCCACGCCTGTGGTCGCCGGTTTGGTTGCGCTACTCAGAGCTGTGCATCGTGAATGGTCTCCTGCCGCTATTCATTCAGCTCTCGTCACTACAGGTAATATATTAATTAGGGCATTAATCCTTAAAATCTATTATGTTAAATGTAATGATATTATGATCTAATGAAATGACTCCTTCTCTATTCTTTAAGCTTCTACAACGGATCCTTACGGAGAACCTATCTTCACCGACGGATTGTCACGGAAAGTAGCTGATCCGTTTGATTTCGGAGGAGGGAGAGTGAACGGGAACAAAGCAGCCGATCCTGGTCTCGTTTATGACGCAGGCGAAGAAGATTACAAAACATTCCTTTGTGCTTCTAACTATGACGAGGCACAAATTACCAGAATGTCAAGGGCAACGACGCTATATCGATGTCCGAGTCCAAGATCATCGATGCTTGAACTCAATCTACCTTCAATCACGATCCCATTTCTCAAAGAAGAAGTGACGCTCACTAGAACTGTGACGAATGTTGGCCCCGTTTACTCTATCTACAAACTCAGTCTTAAGCCTCCGTTGGGTGTTAAAATATGTGTCATACCCAACACGCTAGTATTTAACCCCAATGTCAAGAAAATCAACTTCAAGGTGACCGTCTCCACAACTCACGCAGCCAATTCCATTTTCTATTTTGGTAGCTTGACTTGGGCGGATGGGTCTCACAAAGTCACTATACCTTTATCTGTCAGGACACAGATACTTATGTATTTCAACAATTGAGTCTGTGTGTAAAAACCATCTATCTATTTAAGAAAGTAAGGTTTTAAGATTATATCTCCATTGGTCCACTGACTATTTTTCTTTTTTTATATTAAACTCTGATTCTCTCGGGCTCCTCACAACTTGATTATGCAAATGATAGAAGGCTGCGTTCACGGTGTTTATATATCCAAATCCGAGTTTTAGTATATATATGTCTAGCGAAAGTCGAAACTGTTACGTGTGTTTCACGTAAAAGAATAGATTCCAAGATGTGAATAGCCATAGTGGCATTAGAGATAAAGAAAAAAAAAAACCAAACAACGTAAGAGCCGAAAAATATTTTCACCCGTTTTGGAAATATATATAGTCTTCTATCTGGCTGTATTGCAACGAAGCAGAATTTCCTTAATAGACGAATGGGATCAGATGGGACCTGTCCATGCTGTGCGAATGGACCAGAGACCACGGACCACCTTTTATTTCTCTGCCCCTTTGCTCGACAGATCTGGGACATGCTACCAACCGGTTTGAACCCCTCACTTTTCCCAACTGAGACGTTGTATACAAATCTTGACACTCTGTTTTGGAGATTAAGTACTGAAGTCATGGAGAATGAGTATGTGAGGAGCTTCCCGTAGATAATTTGGATGATTTAGAAAGCCCGGAATGAGAAATGTTTTAATAGAGTCAGCAAGTCACTAAACGAGACTTTGAATTCTGCTGTTAATGATTGTAAAGCCTGGTATGAAGCGAACACTAAGAGTGAGACGGTAGACACCAATGTTTTGATACCAACGGTCCCACAGCTTTTGAGCAGAACGCACACAACGTCCCCGTTTATCTGCAAGACTGATGCAGCTTGGAAGGAGTCAGATTCATATTGCGGCTTAGGTTGGTGTATTTTCGATGAGCTAGAGCAATCAATTTACATTGGGTTCCGAAGCATGAAAAGGAATCTCTCGGCAACACATGCGAAACTTCAGAGCTTGGTATGGGCGATGCAATGCCTCAGTGACATTGGTAATTCTTGCTCCTCTTTCCAAACTGATTGTAAGGAGCTAATCGTGATCATTGACAACCCAATGGAATGGCCAGTATACCATGCGGAACTTGCGGACTTAACTACTCTTAAGGAGAAATTCCCATCCTTTAGCAAGAACTTCTGGCTTCCCTTTTTCATTTGTACTCACTACCGTGCCATTGTGGTTACCTCGAGTAACATCACATTTTGCGCATGGTTCCCTATTTGAATGAGAAGGATACTTTGACGTCAAAAATAATAATATATAGTCCTCTAGCTGCTCTATCTCTTCTATTCTCATTAAACGGTTTAAGCTGCTTGAATACATTACGTTTAGGTTCCTGCAATCTATCTGACAAAATGATTCCACTATCTTTCAAAATGATCTAGGAGACAACGGCTTTTAAAATTAGGTATCAGAGTTTACTTGTCTTCCAAGTCTACAGATCCTCAGAATGCTCAGGACTTCACTCCATGCTCAGTTTATCAAAAAAAAAAAAAAAAAGGTTTAAGGTCGTTCTATGCGAGCATATAGTATATCATGTTGGAAAGAACTCCCGATTTATCCGAGGGCTCTGTGTTGCAATCAGTGCACCTCACAAATTGTATTTTTATTTTATTAATTCATGTCTATTTTGGCCAAGATACTAAAAATTTAATTAGTATTAAACATTTTTGTTTCAATTTGGCAGATTTGGGGATTTAAGTGCCAAAGTTTTATGAAAGATGTCTTATATATATGTTATGCCTAGCACAGTTAATGAAATTTGTACTCAAAAGTCGAAGTACATCAACATCTGTGTCCTGACAGATAATGGGATAGTGACATTGTGAGAGCCATCCGTCCAAGTCAACCTCCCAAAATAGTAAATCGAATTGGCTTTGTGAGTTGTGGAGACTGTCACCTTGAACCTGAGTTTCTTGACATTTGCGTTAAAGACTAGTCTGTTTGGTGTGACAGAGATTTTGACACCCATAGGAGGCTCAACAATGAGTTTATAAACAGAGTCAACTGGGCCAACATTGGTGACAGTTCTAGTAACAATCACATCTTCCTTGAGAAATGGAATAGTAATAGAAGGCAAATTGAGATCGAGCATAGAGGGTCTTGGACTAGGACATCGATATAGCATTTTTCCCCTTGATATTCTAGTAATGTGTATCTCATCATAGTTGGAAGCGCATAGGAATTTTCTGTAATCTTCTGCACCTGCATCGTAAACAAGACCAGGGTCCGCTGCTTTGTTTGGGTTCACTAACCCTCCTCCGAAGTCAAATGGATCGGCTAGCTTTCGTGACACTCCATCCGAGAAGATAGGTTCTCCATAGGGATCCGTTGTGGAAGCTTCAAAAATTAAAGAAGGAATCATTCTTTACGTCCCTTTATATATTTTCTTGACTAAACTTTTTTAATTTGATACCTAAATAAATATAATTCATTAGTACTAAAACTCGTATGTATAATGCATGTTGTTGAACAAAAAGAAATAGAATTTAAAAAAAAAATGGTTAGGTAGTAAGTACCTGTAGTGATGAGAGCTGATTTAAGTGCGGCAGGAGACCAGTCAGGATGCACAGCTCTAAGCAGTGCAACCACACCAGCGACCACAGGTGTTGACATTGAAGTTCCCGTCTCAGCAATGAATCCTTCCTCGGCACCTAATTTTTCTGGAGTACTAGCTGCCACAATGCCCATACCTGGAGCAGCTATATCAGGCTGCAAAAATATATAACATAATATTTTAATGGAATTACACTAGAATTAGGCTGTAATTATAGAAATTAACACAAATTAAGTTGTTACCTTGAGAACGTATGGAGAAATGGAATTAGGTCCTCTACCTGAGAAATCAGCAACCTTAGTGGCTATAACTGGACCAGTGAGCGTGATAGCAGAGCTTATTTTTATGGTGGGAGACCTGTAATTAAGTGGCTCTTTAAAACGATAATTAAACAACATGCAAATAATAATAATAAGGGAGGTCAAATAAAGCAGTAAAATATTTTAATAAATACCTGGTGGAACCTATGTACTTTAACATAGCAGATCCATGTTCATAGTCGACATAAAGCAAAGGAATATCTAAGGAAACTTCGATAGCATCACTTCTTTTGGAGGCAAAGATTACACCCTTCGCTTGAGCTGTTAAAATATCATTCATTAAAGCTCCTTCACTTTCTTCATCTCCACTCTGGAAAACTAGTACCACTTTTCCCTTTAACGCACTTGTTATTTGGTTTGCCCTTGATACGTAAACTAGATTTGCTTGGATCTGTCTACCCTTGTATGGGGTTCGTGCCTACATAGTAATAGATTAGAAGGTTACATGCATTTTAATGTACCAAAAAGGGACTCAACGCCACATACACTACACTAGTGTTGTTTAGTTTGATTTGGTTTGGTTTACCATTAATGTCACATTGTTGCCTAATGTCAAAGGTGTGGGAAACCACCGATCTAGACTAGTGGCAGCAACTGTTATGATCCATGGAGCTATGTTCTGGACTGTGTAAGCACCAGGTCCATAGTTTCCACCAGCACTGAGCACTGGAATGCCATTTGCTACTGCATGGAACGCTCCGTACGAGATTTGATTATAATCATCAATCTCAGTAAGCACAGGGTTTGGCCTACCTATAGACATCGTGATCAGGTCCACCCCATCGGCTATAGCATCGTCCATGGCTTTTATTATGTCAGCACTGGCGCATGACCCATCTACTCTTTGCCAACACACTTTGTAGACCGCAATACGAGCACCAGGCGCCCCGCCTCTCACCGTGCCTACTCCAAACTCGTTGTTACTCACATTTGGGACGAAGGAGCCTCCTGCTGTGGTGGCTACATGGGTCCCATGAGGCAAGCTTTCCCTTGCGGACAAGTACTCTGTGTTTGATATTCTACTGTCCGTTTTGTTCCTTTGGAAGAGGCTTTCTATGTAATACCTTGCTCCTATCAACTTCTTGTTGCAATGCTTCTTTGAGTCGAATTTTTCACCGTCTACACACTTCCCTTTCCACCGTTTTGGGATTGGGCCTAAACCTTTGTCGTTGAACGACTTTGATTCTGGCCACACACCTACAGACACATACATTAGTATATTAATTAATTGTGTGAAACTATATATTTAAGGTGATTTTTATGTAGTTTATATCAAATGTACACCCGAGTCCAAGACACCGATGATGACATCTTCACCCATCTTGGCATCATGAAGAAGCCCTTTGGGTGTGCTTTGTGAAAGCCCTAAGTAATCAAATGTTCTTGTTGTTTGAAGCTCATAGTAACTATTGGGCGTCACTTGAATTACATCCGGATGCTCTATTCATAATTTGTATAAAGATTCAAATCATTACTTAATAAACCTCTCATATAATGTGCTTAGTATTTTTCTATCAAGGGTTCCTAAGCACCTGAGATTTTTTCCGCTTGGTCATCCGTAAGATGGGCAGCAAAGCCAGAGAAACCATGCCGGTAACTATGAACTATAGACTCACTCGCCTCTTTTTTGCTACAACAATATTTCAACTTAGTTAATGTTATTTATATTTTATTTCCCAACAACACATAATTAGAGTTGTTGTACTTGTCTAAAGATTTGAGTTTGTTGGTACCTTCCGAGTAGGGATTCTAACATTCTAAGATGCGAGGCCGTAACAAGCGCAGGATCATTATGCTCTCTTTCACCAAGGTATACTATGTGGACCTAAATAAATGTATAATAGATAATGCACATTAATCATTCTTAATTTTACCCAATAGGTTTTCTGTTTCCATTATTGCGTAATTAAACAAAAAATTATATACGTTAGTCTCTTCGTATGCTCCTCCTTCTACAATGTTAAGCTCCACGTTGAGAATCACCACAATACTCATTACCCAAAAACCCCACCTTGAGACTTGAGAGCTCATTTTTTTATTCCTTCTGGGAAAAAATTCACAAGAGTATGAAAAATATCCCTAAGAGATCGATCAATATCTCACAGTTTTTGTTTCTTGGATATATTTTACAAATTGAATGGTGGTCTCGTATTTATGCCCGCGTTCGATCTGTCTCATATTTAGCGTAAGTAAGCGTTCATAAACTTACATGATAGAAATCATAATTTGGTTGTGAAGTCATTAAAATTAGATATCTAATATTTATATAGTTTCTTATTTAAGTTACAAAAGAATTACGCTCTCATCAACGTTTTTGTTATAGAATTAAGGTAGAAAACAATAACCTATGTAATTAAAAACTCAACAGGAAAGTATTAAAGATAGCTATTATAAGGTAACCAAGAGGTTATTTTAGATGAAAATGACATTTTCACTTAAATTCACTGGTTTGTGTAAAATATTTATAAAGATAATTCCCAAAATATATGTATTATAAATTTCTATATTGACTTCCTTATAAAAAATGTGTAAGAGTAAAAATAAATATATAGAATGATTACAGTTTAGCCGATATCTTAAAAAATAAGTAATATTGATGTAATTTAATTAATATTCGTCTTGTAGGCTAAGCCTATAGTTTTACATTTCGAAAATAGATGTGATTTTTTTTTACCATTGGACAGGTTAGTCTGAATTTCGGTTATAAACCTATTTCAATATTATTAAAAAAATAGAAATATAAAAAAGACATGCTTGTTAGTGTTTTGGACATAATAATTTAACCATGGCACCAACGTGACGCAGACGTTAAAAGAAAAACAGAAAAAAGACACTAACGTGACGCAATCCGAAGTTGACAGTTTTTTTTTCTCGTTGAGAGGAAAAATTCACGGAAACAAACGGTCCATGCATGATATCGAGTTTATATAATTTGAGTGTTTGTTTTCATGTTTTGTAATCTTTTATGTCTAATACTAAAATAGATTTCAAATATTTTATACATAAGGAAAATATCTGACTGATCTAGTGCATCTTCCACTACAATGAGTCAATGACAAATTAAAAGATAAAATATAAAGATTCACATTTGGTTGGTTCATATTCTTTGGGAATATTCTCGTTTGTTCATTGCCAATTGCGATTTGTCAAACTTCGTTAAAGTCGCACTAATAATCACGTTTTGACTATGTGATAATAAAGATTCTGCATGATACATATAGTCACAAGTCATCAAATAAAATTAGATACTGATACAAAAAAAAATTAAAACAAAAATCTATAAACTCTGACAAAATAGAACGGAAAGCGCGCGTAATTGCTATATCAGTCGGTAAAACAATATGTTCTTGCTAGATTATCGTTAACTTTTGGTGATGGATCTGTGTGTGAATTCATCACTAATTATGTTCTTTTTTTCAACTCCTACACCAATATTTATGATATGTATGATCAATATGTCATTTATATATTATAAAAATAAGAAAAATATATTTTGGTAAGATACCGTTGTCGACATAAGCTGAGACATAGTCTGATGATCTGATAGCTGATGACGTCAAGTGGCTCCAATTTACCCTGAGTTAAAACAAAAGAAAGACGTCAGCATCATTAATTTATTACTTCCTTCAATATGTCCATGTGACCACTTCCTGCTTCCTTCTCCTCTAATTCTTTCTTCCAGATCTCTCAAATGCGTGTGTTACACGCTCCATCTACGCCCCTACCTCAACGTCCAATATTCACACTTTCAATACCAAATATAACTTTTTTGAATTCTAATATTGAATGTATCATAACATATAGTGTTAACAACATTCAAAAAGTAACATAATTTTAGTTGTCTACCGTATGTAGATGCTTGATTACGTAGTTCCATGTATACAGTACACATGTTGTATTAAATACGCGTAAACGTGTTTGCAATTTCTATACTGTTTGACTGTTTCTAGCAATTTATGTACTGTTTTTTCAATACGTTATAATTTGTTACAAATCTTGTCAAGAAAATAGGCTCTAATTTGTTTATAAACCGAATAGTTTTCTGTGTTCAAATAATATTAGTGCAAATTATGCTATTAGTGGCCCATATAAACGTGTTCGCACATGTGCCAATCGAATTTTGAATTATACAATATATTATAACAATTTTTTCAGATAGGTGTAGAACCTACGTACCCGTATTCAATTTTTGTCTTTTGTCCTTATTAGCATTTGTTTGTTTATTATAACGTCATGGGATTCAAAACAACAAGAAGTCGTAAGATTGACGATGATGCTGGCGTATAGCGTATATACCAAGCTACAATATACAAATATTTCGAATATCTCGTCCTCCACGTACGCCAGATTTCATGGAATACTCAAAACCAAAACGACTATTATTTCTTTTTGCAGCCTCTACTCTTTCTATATCAATTCATTTTATAAATATATTAGAAACATCAAAGGTTTATTTAACCACTATATTAATATATTTGTACGTTCTAAAAATATAGTCTTGCAAAAATCCTTATCAACTTATATTTACAGAATTTTAGACAAACCTATGTCACATAAATAAGAAGCGACCAAGCTGACAGCAAAACAAATTTCAATGTGACCAAAAGTATTATTAAAAATTAAAATAAATAATTGCCTAATGGTTACGTCACCATAGTGACACCCAATTTCTCCATTTATGGACGATCTCATTTTTCGCGTTGACATCAAAAAACTCCCACTCTTTCTCTTTCTCTTTCTCTCTATCTCACCAATCTCTCTTATGAAGACGATGCGAGGTTTACGAAACTGCTCAAACGACGCCGTAGCTCTAGACCTGACGTTTCCTCCTCCAGTGACACCACCAGTCTCCTCCACCGCCTCGACAAGCCTCTCGTTCGATGTAGAGGAGACATCAGAGTCAAAGATCGAACGGCTGATATCAGAGCATCCGGTTATTATATTCACTCGTTCTTCTTCTTGCTGCATGTGCCACGTCATGAAGAAGCTTCTATCTACCGTTGGAGTTCACCCAACAGTGATCGAGATCGACGACGGAGAAATTGCTTGCCTCCCTGTTCAAACTGCTCCGGTGCTCTTTATCGGCAGTGCTTGTGTTGGTGGGTTCGAGTCGCTTGTAGCACTTCATCTTAGTGGTAACCTTATTCCTAGACTCGTTGAAGTTGGAGCCTTATGTGTATAATTGTAATTTTCTCTTTTTTTTTTAAATCTAAGCCTATTTCTAGTTTCTAGCTAGTGATTAAGAAAATCTTATAATAAGATCCACTGTGAATTTTTCACTAATCTACTCTTTCTATATGAAACACAAAAATGTTTGCTTCTAGTGTTGTTGTTTTTTCTTCTTGTTTTTCCCTTTTACTAGTTGGTTATAACTGTAATTGATATAATCACGTGTAAGATTTGTTTCCATCATAATTATAAAATTTATAAACTTTGTAAATTATTTATATCCTTTGGTTTCTGTATTGACTTATTTCTAACTAGAAAGATTTTCAGAGCTTTGATCTTCATGAAACCTAGGCTAACTATGGTTTTGCAATTTTTATTGGTTAATTTGGGGGAAGCAAACTGAAAAAACAAAACATTACTATTATAGTACAATGGGTCATCGATGACCGGTCTCTATTAAATATTGACCTCGAAATGATGAAAATTTATAAGTATATTATTATATGAATACAGAATCCGTTGATTACCACGGAATCTGACTGCTATATATATTTTCTTGGACAATTTTAGTATTGGGGAATCTGGATTTCTTTTTTTTTGGTATCGCAGAGATTTTGACCCAAGAATCTTTAGGGTGTAAAAGTAGGTGTAACTCGCAATTATGGCACAATCACTTTCGTTGGACTATTTGATACGTGACACCATCTCTACTATTATTTTACTATACTATAATTTCGATTGTTGAATTCAATGTGTGAACAGTATGTTTATCGGCCAAATCATTTTCTTTACAAATTAATTTTTAAATAAAGTTTATGAAATTCTGGCTGCTATCTCTCAACCACTCAACTCGCACACATAATTGAGAAGTCAATTCTTCGATAACACAATTCACCCAAGCTTATAAGAATTTTGCCAAGATGGTTATGCACTAAATTTTGTATTTTCATTTGAAATTTTCCAAATAAAAAATAAAAAAATCTACCATTAGATCCGTACCTACCCCACACACAAACACATAAAATATGTCATCACTCAATAATATTCACAATTTCACAGAGTTTAGGAGCTCCTCAGTGGTGGGGTGGGGATGGGTTAGCCTTTGAGAAAAATAAAGTTATTTTCTTTTTTTTAGGAGTTTATTAGTATCTTTTGTTTTCTCTTCTTTGTTTTACATGAGCATATATAATAAATTTTATACTAAGAACTTTTTATAAAATGGAAATAATTATGCACTTATGCTTTTTTCCAAATGCGGACGTTGCAGCTGTGCTGCTCTAACCGCAGCAAACGGCATGTGACCTTTCAAAGTAGACATAAATCAAATTAGTTGAATTTTAAAAAGGGGATCAACTTGAATAACTCCATGATTAAGTGATGTATTAATTATTGAAAAAAGCAGAGTAGCAATAACCAATGAGAGTTGAATGATGTAATATGCACACACATTAATATATAACGACAATATTAAAAAGAGAGATACCTAAAGAAACGGAATGATTAAAAAGGCAACATAAGTGAAGGTGAGTTACAATGGCTACAGTTTAAAGGATACAATAAAGACAAGTGTTATGATTAATGAATGCAATTTTATCTCTTTTCTTTTTCTAAATCTTGAGACATATCTCCACCACAAATTTCAGAAGGTGCACTGGTTAAAATTCTGATACCAAGTTGACAACGTCTTTAAGATAAAAAGATATCTCGAAACAAGAGAACGGAGAGGGAACAAAAAAAAAGGTAATTTTAGTAAATGATGCAAACATGATGTGGTGAAATCTTTGTAAGAAATTGTTTACATATCCTTTTTGGCAACAATGATTTTGATAGTATGATAGTAAAAGAATGATGCTAAATTAATTTTCTTATATAAGAAGTCAAAATTCAGGAGGCTAAACTAGAATATCATTTTGAAACTATGAAAGGCTTAAGATAGTTTTTTTCTCAATAAAAATATATCATTAACAACCACACATCAGTCCAAATGATTTGTTTCGGCCCACCATAACATTTCTATAGTAGATGCATGATTCTTGTACATTCATATTTCAACACCTTTATACCAAATGACGAAACATCTGGTTGGCTGTCCAAAAGCTATTTGGTAATCATTACTAACATGACTAATTAAGTTGCATTTGAATTGATTTGTGCTTTTCTCATGCTCCAAGCTTCCAAAGACGACATAGTAACACCTTTTGTTCCATGATTGAACACGTAAATCATAGCTTCTTCACCTATTGCAATTTTCGGATAAACCCTAGACGTTATCACACTTCTTCCTCCTCCCCCATAGCTCTCTATAACCGAGTGATCGATCTAGAAACCAAACAAGTTTTTTTTTTTCATTACACGGAGGTTATTAACATGTGTTGGGTTAAAAATAAAACAAAATAAATTTGCTAGCTAATAGGTAAAATTTAACTCACCAAACATCTTAGTGAGATCTTTTCACGTTTTGGATCAATGTCTAGGAATGTTCCAACTGTAGCTTTTTCTATTTTGTCTCTCAGTGAAGACCTACATGACCATTTTTATTAGAATATCAAATCACACACGAATATCATAAAAGTAAATAAAAACTTACTTGCTCTCATCGGTGCACATGAGAACCGAATATCCATTACCACGACGAATAACTCTAAAGAAGATTGCAGTGTGCTCTGTTAAATCATTGCTAGCCAATGCTAGCAATCCAAAAGGACCATAAGTCCCTCTAACCGAAGCGCTGTAACCACTGACTAAAGTCGCTTGATCAACTTCCTCTGAATCCATAACCTTGGGATCGTTTTCTTCTAGATCAGATAGATCAAAAACTACTGCTATGTCCGCCTTTAACAAGAAAAAAAGAAAACAAAAAGTGAGAAAAATCGTTAAAACATATAATAAAAAGCGAGAATGTTTAAGTAATAACTGTAATTATTAGACCGCGTTTTCAACTTATATGTGATTTACTAATAAGTAATAGTGAGAAAACTCACTTGTGAAGCAGTGATGCCAGAGATTTCAAGAACAGAGCCGCTTTCAAGTAGCTTGTTATACAAGCTAACATTTTTGCCTCGGAGATTGTTGATTTCTTCGACTGGCCACTGCATCAGTGTCTTCCCACTTCTTTCCAGCCAAATCTCCCTTGGAAGACACTAAGCACACAAAGGAACTAATTAATTCATGAAAAATTCTTGAAATACTACAAAATTTAAAGATTTAATATATACAAGCTTAGGGTTACCATAATTCCAGCCCATCCTTTCACAATATGATCTTCACTGCTATCTCTTTCCATAATCCATCCCTATGAGATCCTCCGATTCTTAGCGCTATCAAAGAAGGCCTTGGACGCAAATAGATTCCCATAATCATACCTTAAATCCGCATTTGTGTTAGTGAACTCAGAATCCGAGGAAAATTCTTCAGTCTCGGAAGAGTATTTACCAATGATATAGCAATCATTGCCTCCATAACTCGTCTTAAACACGTGTCTCACACTTGAATGGTTCACTGAAGTATCTACACCATCTTTACCCGTTATCAAAACCGGGAAAAAATCAGGGCATTCCCACATTCCTGTTACTTGCGATTCAAGAAAAGGCATAGGAGACTTTGTCCATTGGACAAAATCATCGCTATGGTACAAAATCGCCATTCCTTTGTTGCTATCTTTCTCCTTAGCTCCTACAAGAACTCTCCATTTCCCATCTTGCCCTTTCCACGCCGTGGTTGGGTCACGGAAACAATCAACGGGGACGTTACTAGGTGGACCATCACAGGATTGGCTTTAGACTTGACCCACTCACGAAGCAAAGGGTCGGAAGCATCCTTAGGTTCGGCAAGAAGTGTGACCTGGTGTTTATTGGTGTCGCATCCTGTGTACAACATAACAGGTTTGCCATCAGGGAGGATCGTGGCTGAGCCTGACCAGCAGCTGTTGATGTCAGAGGGATCCG
The DNA here is from genome assembly GCA_963555745.1 of Cardamine flexuosa. Taxonomy (NCBI): domain Eukaryota; kingdom Viridiplantae; phylum Streptophyta; class Magnoliopsida; order Brassicales; family Brassicaceae; genus Cardamine; species Cardamine flexuosa. Next base: position 3,955,258 of record OY743216.1, on the reverse strand, counting down.
AGCAGGGAGAAAGAGCTGGTTCAAGTTGGATCCAGTTGACTAAATCTTGTGAAACTGAGTGTCCCCATACCATTATGTGGCCGAAATACGGAGCCAAAGGGTTGTGTTGGTAGAACAAATGGTAGAATCCTTTATAGTACAATGGTCCTGAAACACCATCTCAACAATATTTTAACCACCCTTTTTTTTTTTTGTATAATTAATCAAGATATTTTAACATCTAGATTCAACATCCATAAGTTGATCATATTTAATTATAACTAGTGTTTGCATATCGAAATGGTGCATTTGAATGCATTTTTCTTTGTTTGTGAATTTGTACTGAATTATGGATGCATAGGTTTTACCGTTGGGATCTTCACATTCCAAGATGCATCGTAGGTATCCATTCCAAGGACCAGAATTGACAAAAAAAAAAAAAAAAGTGTTAAGACAAAGATTAATTATTTTTATGTAGGTAAAAGTACTATAGGCTATAACACATAGGATTAAAGAAGGATTAGAGCATAATGAATTATAACCGTTGAGCCAATTTTTATGAGCTTGAAAATGGAAGGAAGTTCGGTAAGGCTGTAAATTTTCATGTCTATCACAAGAAGAAGCTTCCATTGATGATACTTTATCTTATACAGTATATACTTCTAATTTTTGCCAAGAAAATGTTATGGAGAGTTGTGAGAAAGTTTCGGTTGTGATTTATAGCAGTGCCATTGGTGTTTACTACTACCTAAAGGCTGAATCAAATTCTCTTGGTTGTCCATGGAGAAGAATCATTTGCTAAACACCTCGGAACTTATGGCACCTAGCTAGTCCGATATTTGCTTACGCACGAAAAATAATGGTAGAACTAGAAGAGAAAGACAAATATGCTGGTAAGCATGATTTGTGTTATATAACTCGAAAAAAACACATTCATGAAAATTCACTAAACATATCATTTTGGAAACATGAGAAGGCTTACACAATCGTTACCCCATGGAAAACGACAATGAAAACACCAATAAGTTGAATACAAAACACGCATAAATCTTAAAACATTTCAGCAGTTCATAACAAGAGGATACACGAAACATCTCTAGGGAAGGCCCAAAGATCATTACTATCATTATCAAATTATTAAGTTGCGTTGATATTGATTTCGGCATTTCTCATGCTCCAAGCTTCCAGAGACGACATAGTCACACCCTTTGTTCCATCATTGAATACGTAAAGCTTAGCTGCTTCACCAATTGCCAATTTGGGATAAACCCTAGACGTTATCACACTTCTTCCTCCTGCTCCATAGCTCTCTATAATCGAATGATCAATCTAGGAAGCAAACCAACGAGTGGGGTTTAAAGGTTAAAAATATTGTTTAATATTTAACATTGCAAAAATGCTAAATTTAGCTCACCAAACATCTTAACGAGATTTTCTCATGCCTTGGATCAATGTCTAGGAATGTTCCATGCTCATATTTTTTTACGTTGTCTCTCAAAGAAGACCTACACATTACCATTTGTTAAAAACAATAACATAAAATTTCCTCAAGAGAAACAAACAAACATATTAGGTTTCGCTTTTTAGATTAAATTTGAATAAATCTTACTTCTTCTCGTTGCTGCCCATTACAACCGCATATCCATTTCCTCTACGAATAACTTTGAAGAAGATTGCGGTTTGTTCTGATAAATCATTGCTAGCCAATGCTAGCAACCCAAAAGGCCCGTAAATGCATCCATCCGAGTTGTCACGATCGAAAAGAGTCGCATCAACAACTTGGTTCGCATCCAGTCCCTCGGGGTTATCTTCCAGAACAGGGAGATCAAAAGTCACTTCTACATCGGCCTTTAACACCAACAAGAGAAAAAGTTGTTAAAACAAAATATTATCTGAAAATTTTTATAAACGTTTTAATATTTATGGTTCAGTTTATAATGTGGGACTATAAGAAAAACATGATAGAAAAAAAAAAGACTAACTTGTGAAGCAGTGATGCCTGAGATTTCAAAAACAGAGCCGCTCTCAATTTGCTTGCTACCAAAGCTAACATTATTGGTTCGAAGATAATTGATTTCTTCGATCGGCCATTGTACCAGTTTCTTTCCACTTCCGTCCATCCACATTTCCCTTGGAAGAGACTAGACCAAAAAAAACAACCAAAATTATATAATCAAATTCAATTTCTTGACAAAAGAATCTCTAACCTATAAACTATATATTATATATTTACCATAAGGCCAGCCCATCCTTTATCAAAATCATCTTCTTTGGTATCAGTCTCTATAACCCATCCCCAGTTAATCCTCCGATTCTTAACACTATCAAAGAAAGCCTTCGATGCATAAAACGTTCCATGATCATATCTCAAATCCGCACTTGTGTTAGTGAACTCATAATCCGCATCAAATTCTTCACCCTCAGAGGAGTATTTACCAATGACATAGCAATCATGTCCTCCAAAACTCGCCTTCAAGACATGTCTCACACTATCATTGTTCACCGAAGTATCTACACCTTCTTGACCAGTGATTGCAACAGGGAAAAAATCAGGGCATTCCCACATTCCAGTGACTTGTGACTCAAGTAAAGGCACAGGAAACTCTGTCCATTTGATAAAATCATCGCTTCGGTACAAAATTGCTATTCCTTTCTCACTATCTTTCTCCTTAGCTCCTATGAGCACTCTCCATTTCCCATCTTGACCTTGCCACGCCGTTGTTGGGTCACGGAAGCAGTCAGAAGGAACGTTACTTGGTGGAACCATTACAGGATTGTACTTTGGCTTAACCCATTCACGAAGCAAAGGGTCGGAAACGTCTTTAGGCTCGGCAAGAACTGTGACTTGCTGTCTGTTGTTGTCGTCGAGTCCGGTGTACAGTATTACAGGTCTGCCATCGGGGAGGATCGTGGCGGATCCTGACCAGCAGCTGTTGATGTCAAAGGGCTCAGAGGGATAAAGGGCTGGTTCGAGTTGGATCCAGTTGACCATATCTTGTGAAACAGAGTGTCCCCATATTATTATTTTATTGAACTCAGGAGCCACAGGGCTGTGTTGGTAGAACAGATGGTAGAATCCTTTGTAGTACATTGGCGCTGAAACAAAATTTATCGCATTAGTATTTCATCATGTAAGGCTTTGGGGTTCCTTGTACCACAAGTTAAAAAAATAGGGGATTTTTTAATTTACCGTTTGGATCTTCAGATTCCAAGATGCATCCAAAGAGGAGAAACAACATAAAATTAAGATGACAATTAGTAATCTTTATGTGGATAATAGAATTTGTGAAACAGCTAAAAGAAACATTTGAACTCGTTAAGGTATAATCTCAAATTTATTTGAGAGTTATGTTCCAAAGTACAATTAGTCAATTATCATTGTGTTTGCAATAAGTTTTCAAATTAAAATTATCTCAACTATCACCTCAAATTAAAATTAGCCATAGTTTTTTATGAACTAATGATATAAGACAAATTTGTAATATGATAGATGAATATAAACAGGAGGAAAAGAAAAAGAAAGAAAAATAACCGTTGAGCCAGTTTCTCTCAGGTTGGAAATGGAAGGAAGTCCGACTATGTGTAGCCATTGATGATCGATCTTACTCTGCAACTGGAACTGATCCTCAATGATATTTTTCTATGTGTATATGTAGCTTTCTCTTATAACTCTTGAAATCTTGCTAAGATCAAATGATTATAGACTCATCAGTACGGTCACATCCTATTTATAATGCCATTGGCGTTGACATTGACAACTTCTTCTTATTTTGTCTTAAGCTTGAAGTATCGTGGAAGAAACTCTCAGGATAGCTTTTAATTAATTATAGTTATTAATCAAGTGTCGTTGTCATTATTCATTAATTAGTCTTTGTTAATAGTGCATTGACGAGGGAAGGTCTTCTGATTAGTTCATTAAATGTAATTTCTCCTAACAAGTTGAGTTATTAAACTTTTAATCAGTTGAGTCAATGGTCATTGTTTATGGACAAAAAAACTCATCTTAAAATAAAAAAGTATCTATGGTCTTTAAATAAGGAGAATAGTATTCTTGCAAGTTTCATTAATTTAAGCCTTTAAAGTTTTGTATTAAAAACAAGGAGACGGCATCTTTTTAAGTATGGCTTAAGCCTTAAGTCATTGAAAGCACCAAGTAATCACACCAATAAGAAAAGAGTGATCAGGATTACACCAATTAATCACACATTTATTTTTGTTTATTTTAATAAACATAAATTTCACGCATATTTTAATATAGTAAGTCAATTTTACATGATATTACTTGGTTATTCTACAGTAAAAATACTTGGTTATCAACCAATTAGGCCCAAACGTTAATGGGCCTCACTAATCGATTAGTAGTCATAATACTGTAATACGATGCTAATTTACAAACTACAGTAATGAGATTAGACTAATTGTGGCACTGAATATAATTTCCGTCGCCGGTGATCTTCTGATTGTACAGTCACCATTCACACGACCAGAGCCATATCTCTTCCGCACGCACGACGATGCCGGAGACTCTCCGGAGTCTATCTATCCATGAACGAGTCGACAACTCAGGTAGCTCAATCTTCTCTTTCGATCCACCCTAAATTGTTCCAATGTGCTTAGACCCATCTGATTGGGAAATTGATTCTGTCGTTCAGTATTATCATTTGAATTGGAGAGTTTTTGTGATTGGGACTGCAATTACGATTGTAAGAACTGAATTAATTGTGATTGATCATAGAAATCTCCAAACAAGCCTTTGTTTCTGTGGGATTTTGTAGCTGCTTTTAACATTGTTGGTGATCAGATATTTTTGTCTTGAACTCTCTGTGCAGAGAGTCAACATCGAAGTATTGTAATTGAGAACAGTCATGGTGAAAAACTCGTGGGAGTTTTGCATGAAACTGGTTCTACAGAGACTGTTGTCATCTGCCATGGATTCCACTCATCAAAGGTTTGCTTTTTTCTCATCATTTTCCAACTTACTCAACTCCCCGCTTCAGATTCCACGAACATTGATTTTGTAGTGGTTTTTTCTCTAAACACTGTATAATCTTTCTAGGATCGGATTCCAATGCTGACCATTGCTAATGTATTTGAAAGAGCCATGATCAGTTCTTTTCGGTTTGACTTTGCTGGCAACGGGTAAGTTTAAGCTTCTCTTTCTTTCTTTCAGTAGTGGTGATGCTTTTGTTGCTTTACTCATGTTTTCTAGTCTTCAGGGAAAGTGAAGGATCTTTTCAGTATGGTAACTATCGTCGTGAAGCTGAAGATTTGCGGTCTGTTGTGCAACACTTGCGTGGAGAAAACCGTGAGATTTCTGCGATAATCGGACATAGTAAAGGTTCATAAACGTGAAACAAAGATGGATTTCGTGTTTCTGAATTTTCAAGAAAGTAAATGTGAAGACTGAAGCTTTGTTGTTGTCACTGAACTTTTGGCAGGTGGAAATGTAGTGCTTTTGTATGCAGCAAAGTACAATGATGTGCAGACTGTTGTGAATATCTCAGGCCGTTATTTTCTTGAGAGAGGAATCGAATTTCGGCTTGGTAAGGACTACTTGAAGAGAATCAAAGAGAATGGGTTCATCGATGTTAGAAACAGAAAGGGTAAATCTTTCAGCTTTTTTAGTTTTTGCGATTGTTATAGCCAAAGAACATGGTATTGACATTTTACTAGTACTCCTTCCCCCTTTCTTGTTCGCAGGAAAGTTTCAGTATCGGGCAACCGAAGAGAGTCTGATAGACCGTCTCACAACCAATACTCATGAAGCATGTCTCGCAATTCATGAAAACTGCAGGTTTTATATATCATACTCTCTATAAGGATTTGACTCTTTTGGTTTCAGTCTAGTAAAGGAGCTAAATGTGCTCTTAAAATTTCAGGGTCTTGACAGTTCATGGGTCAAATGATAGGATCGTGCATGTAACAGAAGCGTCAGAATTTGCCAGATATATAAAGAATCATAAACTGTGTCTTGTTGAAGGAGCTGATCATGAATTCACTTCTCACCAGGATCAGCTTGCTTCTATTGTTTTCTCATTCGTCAAATTGGATCCCAAGAAAGATGATACCAGTACAAGTAGCCAAGACTCCATGAGATCAGTTGTTCCTATTATGTCGCGAATTTAAATAACTTTGCTGAGTCAGTATGTCTCAAGTTTGTAGTTATAATTTGACAAATCAGTTAAGGCCACAGTAAGAGATCAAAATGTTCTTAATGCAGAATAAAACCTTGGTGTCAGGTATAATGCAGTCTGGTTAATGTCTCAACAATGTAAAGGGTTAAACTTAGTTTCTTACTTCGTAGGGATGGTTTAGTTTGGTTATTCACTAAGACACTCGTCAAAAAACAGTAAATCTGAGGTGAAAATGTGTCAAGAATGAAGAGAGGATTCATTTCAAGAGACATCTTAAATATTATGAACCACAAAAAAACAGAAATGTTTGGAGAAACCTGTCTGGAATAATCGCAACCCGAATAAGAAAATAGTATGATAAAATCCAACTATAGGTTAAGTTGTAAGTTATTATGGCGATGCGATTTCCTCCAAACACATAGGAGAACTCAGGAACTAGCTTGTCTACTACTTGAACCTGCCGTGCCAAAAACCAAGGACAAAGGCGATTATCAAGCAGCCTGAACCTTCTTCCCATCTTCGATGAAGAAAATGGATCTTTCAGGTACCTGCAAATAAGGCACGGAACTATCATGAGTAAGGTCTGTGATGGCTGTCAGAAAAATGAGATACCAAATGAATGCAGTAAAACTAAAAAAAAAAAAACAAATCAGCTAGTAAAAAGGTTGAGTTATGTTACATCGGGCCAAGTGTCTGTGATGAATTCAACGATATCATAGATTATATCTCCTTGAACATCAATTTGCTCCTTTTCAGTAGGTCCCTGAACCGCAGTAAAAAAGAAAAAACCTCAGCGTAAGAGGAAGAAAGGGAAATATAACAGTGGTTCTGTTGCAATGAGGAGTAAAAAGTCTTCCAACAAACCTTGACAACAGATGCTCCAGTGGCAAACTTCTTCCCAAGCTTTTTAGAGGCGTCACTCAGTTTTATCCCTAAAGAAACAAATTTTAGGGGTCAAGAGGTTTGTTCCAGCCAATAAGAACACTTAAAATATCTGAACAAAGAAGCAAATAACTCACCAAACAGTTCTAGTCCTTTCACAATGGTGATACACTTGCGCTTGTTGCGCACAACCTTTTCAATAATAACTTCTTGTCTCTCCTACATAGAATCCTTAAGCATTAGAAACTTAGACAACCAGATATACAGTTCCGCAGGAAGGTTACGCAAAATTACTTACTTTCTTTTTAAGTTTTCCCCCAGGAAGGCGTTTCACGTCCTCCTTCTTGGATGTTCCTCCTATATATTGGAAAATCCACTACTTAGATATCCCAAAAAAAGCCAAACCCTTTCCACATTCAGTTGGAAATGTAACAAATACATGTACACATTAGAATACATATACCAAGTACATATCAGAGACATATGCAAAATGGGACACACAAGTAAATTTATTTTAAAAAACGCAACAAGGGTTACATACCAGTCTGAGCTGAAGATGGTGCTCCATCAGCGCCACCAGAAGAGATTCCTACCGACTGGAGTTTTTCAGAAACATTATCTGCTGCCTTCTCATTAGCTTCTGAAGATTGGTTCCATATTCAAATCAAATATTAATAACTCCTCAAATCAGATTAAAACACATTGTCATAACCAGTACAGAAGAATCGAAAACTATACACATGAACAACACTTACATAATCAATAAATCGATGTCAACACAAAGAACGGTATTCCAAAAACGCAAGTAATGACATGATATCCTTTTAAGACCTTCTTATTCGAATGTTTACAAAAGATTCACCATATATGATTGAACTTAAGACAAAGAGCTTTATCTCTTGATTCGAGGTAATAATTGTGAAAGGTTGAAAATTTTAGATAGGGTTTCAATTAAGAGAAATAGTGAGCAGAAAACTAATGCTAACACACCTTAAAATCAAACGAGTTTTGAGAACTAGTCGAAACTTTAGAATTAGGGTTTGATCTTTTTTGGGGTACCTTTGAGGAGATCAGGATAGAGATCTGGAGCGTTTTCGATGAGCCAAGGCTTGCATCTCGCGAAATCAGGACCGAATTCGCAGTATTCTGCAGGAAGAGAGCATACTCCACAGTACAAAACCTTCGCCGGCTCGAGCTTCTCCGCCATAGATTATATTCGGAACTTTAGTTTCCCTCTAGAAAAGCGAAAATGAGATTCTTGTGTAAGCAAAGTAGTGATGGGAAGAGAGAATATAGTTTCTACGGCGAATTAATCCCTTTTCTTAATTTTCTTCTGTTCGTCGCTGCCCCCGCGAAGTAAATAAATGATGTCGGAAAGCCAACAGAGAAGAAAACTGAAAAAAACTTTAGACATGTGTTGGGCTTTCAGATTCATTAAAAACAATTGACATTGTTTTGTTCGATTTGGGCCTCAACTCTTTAATGGGCTTCAGACATAAACTTCAATTATTGAGTTTTTACCATAAATTCTGGGGAACATATGATAAAGTTTATGTTTCTGAAGATAATTAATAAATACACGCCACAGCTATTTTACTTTTTTAAAATGTGAATTATTGGCATTTCTTAAAAAGATAGATAGATCCATTATAAATCGCACCTAATACATGTTTGCCAACTTTTATGTGGGTCTTTCTTTGCCGTTTGTCCCTTGGTCAGATTCCTTTTTTTCTCATTTTTGGACAACCGACATCGTCCATAGTTTGATTTCACAAGCCTATCCAAAGTTGAAGTAGATACAAATCATAACCTCTACAAGTTTTAAACTAGAATTTGCTTGTTAAATAAAAATGTAGACCAAGCTAGCTTACAGAATTCGAGGATTCAAACTCAGAATAAGCTTAAATGAACCATTTGTACATTTTTTTAGAACATGACCGGAAAACATATCTTTTAGGAGATTCTGATGGCAGGCTATAGAATTTATTGTTTATAGTATACTATACACATAGCATTCATGAATGGGATTTTCTATGCTAGTATTAAATTTGATAGCATGCAACTCTTGATAAAATATTTGTATGCACTTAAGAGCGAGCATTCACGTTCTCTTAAATGGTGTTGCATAATACGAAATGGTTCATTCACTGCCATCTCAAGTTTTTTTAGTACTCAATTCCTTGTATTACATTTATATTTAAATCATCCATTAAATATATATATATAAAGAAATTTCCAAGAAAAGAAAAAAAAACAAAAATCCAAAGAAATTGTGAATTTCTGATCTCTACTTGACAATATCTTATCTCTGATTCTTCTTTGAAGATTTTTTTTCTAACTAAAAACTGAGAAATCTTCTTTTGGATCATTCCAAAAGTTTTACAAATCCATAAAGAAATTTTTAAAAATAAAAATAACTCAGAAATTAAATTGTGAAATTATCAAATTCTCCACATTCTCCTCCACTAAAAACTCCATTTCCAGACCTTCACACTCAGATCAGACTTACACTTCGTTTTTTTAGAAGTTGCTATAACTGGAATTTTACCTTTAGGTATAGTTCCTTCAAATCCTTGACAAGTCACTTTGATTTCAACTCCTTCACTCTTCAGCTTCCCCATTTGCATCTTCACTTTAGTTCGCATCTGGATCTCAAATCCCACACGTGCGCGCGTCAGATCTGATTTCAAATGCCGTGCTTCATCCGGATCCAGATCACGCGCCGAAGTAGACGTCGCGATCACGCCGGGAAACGTCTTCTTGTTACCCTTACCGCTGAAAAAAGCTGGAACGGTTCCGTTAGCTAACATCGTTCCGGATTTGGCGGATTCGACGGTTACGATGAAAGGATCGTAAGAGAAAGTGAGGTGTTGGTTCGGATTCGCGGAGAGTAAAGTGAAGTTGAAGAAGGAAGAGAGGTGTGAGACAGAGGAATCAGAAGTGGTGGTTAGGTTTACACGGCCGATTCGTAGCGACGGAACGGAGAACGACGGCGGACGCGGACGGTAGATCACGTACGTTGCAGTTGCGGCGATTGCTGCCATGAGAGCTAAGATCAGAATTATCAGAATCGACCAGAAACAGCAACAACAGCAAATTCGCCGGCAGCTTGGTCGAGATTGGTGGTGATGACGGCGACTGTAAGGCTGTGGACGGTAAACCGGACGGTTAGGTGGAATATAGACTTGAGGTTTCTGATTAGCCATTCCGTTAGTGGTAACGGTTGCTGGAGCTGGAGGAGGTGGTATAGCACCTCCGTTAGTAGCGGTTGGTGGCTTGGAAGCTGGGAAGACTCGGTCTGTCATCTTCTTCTCCCTCTGAAGTCAGATCTGAGCTCACAAAAGAGAGAGTCTGAAAGAATGAGAGAGATAGAGACAATACAGAGTTTTGCCGAGATTTCTCCCTTAGTCCTTTACCAACTATCACACGTCAAGTGTCTACCCCATAAAGTCTACATATATACTAATAACATATGGTTAAATTTTTTGTGTTATCGTCTTACTTTGTTACTTTGAACCAAAAATTACATTTGTCACTTGTCAATCACCTTAACAAAAAAAACATCATAATACATAGCAAAAGAAACAATGTTATAGTCATAGAGATTGGTCCAAAGTCCAAACACAATGTTATTCATAGTCCTGATTTCAGCATCTACGAACGTAATTTAACAATAGTAGATGATGATAAATGGCAAATTTGTGTAATTAGGATTTAATTTCCATGACGATTTTCCGGTTTAAAGACAAGTGACCACCGACGCATAATGATTATTACGAACACAAAACTGACACATCTAAACAACACACAAGCACAAACCACTCTCATGTAAACCAGACAAAAACCCATTATACATTGCCGGTTCAATATCACCACTCAAATTCTCGAACCAAACCGGCCCCGACAGGAGCTTACCCGTTCCCACGTGTAACTTAATTTATTGACTTTTTTTGTTTGGTTTTGGTCAAACTAAATTTCTTGACATTTAGAAACCCTAATCTCAGTGCCACTGTACAGTCGCACATTCCACACAAACCTCACAATCCTTCAGCCATGGCGGCAGCTACTCAACTTCTCTCCCAACCTTCTTCTCTCCGACTCCGCGGACCCATAAACCAATACCAATTGAACCAAACCTCACTCTCAAGAATCCCAATTTTGTCTCTTAAGTCCACCATCAAGCCACTTAAACGCCTCTCCGTCAAAGCCGCCGTATCCCAAAACTCTGTGAATACAGGAACGAAGGAATCTTCTGCATCTTCGTTCAATCACTGTTTCAAGAAATCATCAGATGGGTTTCTCTATTGCGAGGAAACTAAGGTTGAGGATATCATGGAAGCTGTTGAGAGAAGACCATTTTACTTATACAGTAAACCGCAGATCACAAGGAATCTTGTGGCGTACAAAGAGGCTTTGGAAGGTGTGAGATCTGTCATTGGTTACGCTATTAAAGCTAATAATAACCTTAAGATTTTGGAGCATTTGAGGAGTTTGGGTTGTGGTGCTGTGCTTGTTAGTGGGAATGAGCTCAGGCTTGCTCTTCGTGCTGGTTTCGATCCCAAAAAGTAAGCTTTTTTTAAAGCTTGATTCACACAAATCAAATGCTAGTATGTAGAGCTTAGTTAGGAGTATGTATATCTGGAGTTGACTTTATCCGATAATGTATAACTAGAATATTGTTTTGACTTGATGGAGTCAGAATATGAGAAGATTGATATGAATTGGTCTAATGGTGCTGTGATTATTGTTGTTGACTATGTCCTTTTGCTGTATAAAATGAATAGGTGCATTTTCAATGGAAATGGGAAGCTGTTGGAAGATTTAGTTCTAGCTGCTCAAGAAGGTGTTTTCGTAAATGTTGATAGTGAGTTTGACTTGAATAATATTGTGGAAGCTTCAAGAATTTCTGGTAAGCAGGTCAATGTACTGCTACGTATCAATCCTGATGTTGATCCTCAGGTATGGTTAAATCTTCAATGTTCTCCGTTTTTTTTTTTCAACATAACTGTTGTGCACAGCTTGAATATTGAGTGAGCTTTTTTGTTTGTTACATATTTAAGGTGCATCCATATGTAGCTACTGGGAACAAGAACTCAAAGTTTGGTATCAGGAACGAGAAGCTTCAATGGTTTCTGGATGAGGTGAAGGCACATCCCAAAGAGCTTAAGCTTGTTGGAGCTCATTGCCATCTAGGATCTACCATTACAAAGGTAACTCCCATTATAGTTGCTTTAAGTTGTGTGTCTGATGTAATCAGATGACCATTGATTGCTCTTTGTTTGCCTTTGCGCCATCTCTGAAATCTCGACTCTTGAGCTCTACATGTTTTTATATTCCAGGTAGATATATTCAGAGATGCCGCGGTTCTCATGATTGAATACATTGATGAAATCCGGAGTCAAGGCTTTGAAGTTAGTTACTTGAACATTGGTGGTGGTTTAGGAATAGATTATTACCATGCCGGAGCTATCCTTCCCACACCCATGGATCTCATCAACACCGTAAGAAGAACATCTCAAAAAAACTCTTTCCTTCATATTACCTCAAAAGTACTAGAATTGGTAGAATCTTTACAACCCTTGATTTGCTTCAGGTAAGAGAGCTTGTTCTTTCGCGAGACCTGAATCTGATAATCGAGCCAGGGAGGTCGCTGATTGCAAACACTTGCTGTTTCGTCAACCATGTAACTGGTGTGAAGACAAATGGAACCAAAAACTTCATAGTGATTGATGGAAGTATGGCTGAGCTTATCCGTCCCAGTCTTTATGATGCCTATCAGGTATGCTTCTCACAACAGCATCTAGAGATTTTGGTTCCTTGGAGTTTATATAGCTAAACATCATCTTGTTCTTGTTTCTTAACACAAAAGCACATTGAGTTGGTTTCACCTACACCCCCTGAAGCAGAGGTTTCCAAATTCGACGTAGTGGGGCCTGTTTGTGAATCTGCTGACTTCTTGGGTAAAGACAGAGAGCTTCCCACTCCTCCAAAGGTGAGATAAGGATCTAATTCCGTTTGGCAGCTCAAAGTGATGTAGAATCTAATGAGTTTTTATTGTGTTCATTACAGGGAGCTGGTCTGGTGGTTCATGATGCTGGTGCATACTGTATGAGCATGGCTTCCACTTACAATCTCAAGATGCGTCCTCCGGAATACTGGGTACTAACAAATTTTCCTGTTTTAGTTGTTTGGATGAAATCACAGGAGAATCAAGATCCTGAGAGTATACTTGTGTTTTGTTCTGTTTTTGCAGGTTGAAGAAGATGGGTCAATCACTAAGATCAGGCATGCTGAGACATTCGATGACCATTTGCGTTTCTTTGAAGGTCTATGAGCTCTGAGAATTCACTCATCATTGTTGCTGTTTTAGTTGAATTATATGATTATTTGGAATCAGGACCATAATGCTATTTCCTTCTTAAATTTTCACAGTACAGTATGTGCTTGATCCAAAGTCCTCAATAAGTTGATCACATGAATAAGAAAAAGGGCACAAGTTATATGACATAGAGTAAAAGTTGAATTCGTGGGTTTCTTCTTAGTTACTGCAACTTCAAAGTTAGTCCACTGCCCAAACACATAAGACTTGAGAAACTAAACTTAAAAAGGCAAAGCTGTTTCAAAATCAGAAACCAAGATTGCAACGAACAAAGAATGTTTTACTAAGATCAGATGTCAAAAATCTATTTAGCAACTCAACAAAATCTGCAACACAAGAATCCAGAAGAATACGAATACAGACAAAAAGAAACCTTGAGGAGTCGTTAATGGATGTCAAGGATGGCCTTTGAGATCACCTATTCTGTTTTGGTTTCATCACACAAAAAAAGAAGAATGAAGAATCCTCTCAGGTTTCAAGGAACTCGAAGATCAAAGAGCAAGACAGTAAAATAAAAGAGGGTTACCTATGAAACCGAATGCTTCTATACAAAAGCATAATGGTAAGTAAAAGTACAGCCACAGCTGAACACAAATGCTCCAGTGAATGGCCACTGATGATATATTGATTTGCATTGTATATTTTCTTGTCTGCAATTCCTTCAATCTTGGCAATAGCGTAAGCCACTGCATTCATAATAAATCAGAAATCAGAAGAGAAGGGATTCTAACAAGAAAACCCCAAAAAGAAAAGTGGTTTTAAAGTAAAAAAACCTGTTGCATAGAGCCAGAATCTAGAGTGAGTATACTTGGGAGGTAAGAAAACCGTCATGACGGGAATCGCCAAACACGGAATCAACTGGAACGTCAGGCATAACCGGAGATCATTAAACACTCTGCCATCAACTAATAATTTCAATCCGAACCTGACTAAAGAAGAGGTAATAATGTTTTCTCGGTTTATAAATGTTTACCTGGCGTAAGCAACGCTGAGAAGTGATATGAATAGAAGCAAGACAAGGCAACTTAGTCCCATAATCTCCCCCGCTCTCTCAACCAAAAAACTAGAGAAAAGCGACGAATACGCAATCAATATCTGCAATTTACCGTCATTAATCAAGAAACAGATATTCATAACAAACCATTAAACATGATGAGCCAAAAAAAAGAACAACTTTTCTAAAGCTCTTGATGAACCAATCCAAGAAAACTAAGTGCAAATGTGAAGACTCATCTAATTAAACTTCTTCCATTAGCTAACAATGTGCTAGTCAATATCTACAAATGGCATAAATCAAGAAACATCAATGCGTAGATCCCAAGTGAGAAGAACGAACAGGCAAAGTGTCCCAGACGAGTCTGTTGTCATCAGGTTTGAGATGATAAAAAGTAGAACCAAAGGCGAAACTTGCAATGCTTGCGTAGAAGAGTGTCCATCCCCAGATCTCACCTTTCAAACTGCATTACAACAAATCAACATGTTAATTTTAATTAAGAAAAAAAGAAGAACTCAAATTATAAAAGAGAATAGAGAACCTTATGGTGAAGAAGCTTCCACCAATGCAAAGAACAAAACCAAGAACCCCAATGATAAGAAAGGGAAAGTTGGTCATTACATTCAATGTATTGGGCACTCCTGTTCATCATCAAACCAACACAAAACACCTGTCTCTCATTATTACAACATGCACATACATATATATATACACACACACAAGAAAGGAGAGTGGTAATAAATACCCATGAAGTTGCGTTTATCAGCGAAGACATGATGGCGAAAGGAATTAAGAGGAACTTTGGGAGTGAAGAACATTAGGATTAGCCAACAAAGGAATGATCCAACAAAAATCCGTTTCCTTTTCCATCTTCCGATCTGTTGATTCGCCAGCCACACCATTAAAAATCTCTATCTTTCTCTAAAGAAGTGTAAAAGGTGAAGCCTTTTATAGTATTGTTTTCTGAAATGGTAAAATCCGTATCTCTGTTGTGTCTGTCTGATTGATTTCTCTTTCAGGTTAAAGGAAAAAAAGGGAAAGATTTATTGCGAGTCGCTTTTTTCGATTTGAACAACGTGCGGCGGAATCTTTTTTTTTTTTTGTTCGTTGATTCTGACGGGGACGGCGACGACGATCAATTTCTATTGTTGTCGTAGTTGACGAGGACTACTAAACGTCGCCGTATCTGTTGCTTGTCTGTTTTATTTGCAATTGAACCCCTTATGTTTCTAATGTTTTAATATATCCACACCTCCATGGTCTAGTTTGTTTCACAACCCATGTTAGGTAAAATGTTTCAAAGCTTGGCGGCAAATTTATTGATCGTTGGTTTATTTGTGGGACTAGCTTATGAAGTAAAAGCTACATTATTGCTTGGAAGTAAACCACAATGTCAATGATAGTCAAGTTGAAACAATTTTTTGTATTGATCACTAGTCAGGTGGCGGAGGGTTGTTAAAATCCATGTTATGTAAAAGAAACAATGTCAGTGATAGTCAAGTTGAAACAATTTTATGTAAAAGTTTGGAAGTAAACCACATTGACCCACAATTCTGAAATATTTCGATTTATAACCATTCAATATAGATCATCATATTTATAGTACTAATTAAACATTATATGTTATACTTACTAAAGCTGAAAATATAAAATGAAATAAATCTTGTAATTTCTTTTATTTTTAAATATAGTTAAAAGTCTTAGATACGTTTTTATTTTAATAATTAAAAATTGTAACGTAAATACGAAAAATTTCGACAAATTCAAATTTAATTTTTAATTGTAAACCATAATGTTTCTAAGGAATAGAGGCTTGTCCAACAACGTTGTTTCCTCTCCTCTCATCTAACCAGCGATGACGTTATCCTTTCCCGGCATACTCCGGGAAGCATCATGCATGGGTTTTTACATTAACAATCAAAACTACTGAGGTACTAGTGAAATTTTTTGTAAACTACGAGGGCGTTTAAATGCAATATTTCATCGCCTATGTAGACAGTAGACTATAGTCGTCTCTCATTCTTTTCGAGTAAAATTTTACTCTTTTATTCATTTCGAAGAGAGAGAAGACGGAAGAACGAAGAAATCGTTTTGATCGGAGGTACTTTTTCCGACGAATTTACTTTCTCTAGGTTTTTTTTCTTTTCTTCTTCTGTCCCTCTCCGTTTCTCCTTTCTTAGCTCTTCAAGCTCAGGTCGAATTTTCTAGGGCTACTTGAGTTACTTTGGGTGGAAATTCCGAGTATTGCTTCGTCGTTACAGAGAAATTTGCGGATAAATCATATCGTCTTTTTTCCAGTCAAAGCTTTGTTTTTTTTCCCTCTTGTTTGTATTAAAAGCCCTAAATCAAAAATGAAAATTATCCGAAATCGATTTCATGGGTTTTTTACTCTTTTTCTTTCAGTTCCGGTTCGGTTCTCTAGTTAAAATATTGATTTCTGTCACTTTCCGCGATCGATGATTTCGAATTTTGGGCTCCAAAGTTTTCACCTATCAAATATTTTTAAATCTCCGCGCTTTTGTAATTTGGTTCCTAGTGTTGAATTTTCTAGGGCTTTTCTCCTTTTCTAAACCAAGATCTGTTTTTTTATAATTCTCCAGATTGTCTTTGAGCTATTTGAAAAGGACTCTCGAAGGACTCTGGATCTGACTTATCTCCCGGCGTCTCGGTTGGTTTCGTAGCTACAGAGTCCCTACAAAGGTAACATTTGAAAACTTTATCATTTGTAGATGTGTTTTGGGGATGAATGTGAGAAAAAAACTAGGTCAAATTGAAATTGTGGAGTAGTTTCATTAGGCTCTGAGTCTTGTTGACTGATTCAGTTACAAGTTGATTGTTAATAGGGGTTTTTTAAATGGAAGACGATGACTCTGCTTCTTCTCGGGATTTGGATGCACAGAACCCTTATGATCGATTGCTTGCTCTAGATACAAGTACCGTTGATTCAAATAGTAACTTGGATTCAGTTTCTGCCATTTATCTAGCTATGAAGAGCTCTAAGCTGGAATGTGTTGATGAACGTGGCCAAGATTCTCTCATAACCTCAGTATGCATGGAGGATGAAGAGGATGAAGAAATCGACGAGTTTGATCCTTATCTTTTTATCAAGAACTTGCCCAACTTGTCTTCTGTTGTCCCTACTTTTAGACCGGTCTTGCTTCCGAAACAAACCAGAAGCTGCCCTCCTATTTCTCTTGTCCTAGACCTCGATGGTAAGGCTACTTTTCAGTTTCTTACACGTTTTAATGGAACTCAAGTCCTTGTCTTTCTCATCAGTATTGTATATAGATGTGTTATAACTTATAACCATAGATGACATGTGGGCAGAAGATTTAGGGTGTAAAGTTTAGTTTCTTTGTCCATTTCTGCTTAAGTAAAACCCAATGCAAGATTTGTCTTCTAAGTACATGAAAGAGTTTACTTTTATTATCGCTATGACTTATATGTTTGTTATTCGCAGAAACTCTTGTGCACTCGACTCTAGAACCATGTGGTGAGGTGGATTTTACATTCCCTGTAAATTTTAATGAGGAAGAGCATATGGTGTATGTGCGGTGCCGTCCTCATCTCAAAGAGTTTATGGAGAGAGTGTCTCGTCTTTTCGAGATCATTATATTTACAGCTAGCCAAAGTATTTACGCTGAGCAGCTTCTGAACGTGCTTGACCCTAAAAGAAAGCTCTTTCGCCATAGAGTGTACCGTGACTCCTGTGTTTTCTTTGACGGTAACTACCTAAAGGATTTGTCTGTCCTTGGCCGTGATTTATCTCGTGTTATCATCGTTGACAACTCCCCACAGGTATTACACTCCTATGTATGTTTCTCCATTCTTATGCTTTAAACCAAAGCTGTTGCATAATCTCTTTGGTTTTTTTTCTTTTTTTTGTGTGGAATGTTTTAGGCATTTGGGTTCCAAGTGGAGAATGGTGTGCCAATAGAGAGCTGGTTTAATGACCCGTCAGATAAAGAACTACTTCACTTGCTACCATTTCTTGAAAGCTTGATTGGAGTTGAAGATGTAAGGCCAATGATCGCCAAGAAATTCAATCTAAGGGAGAAAGTTGATGCAGCAGCAGCTGCTGTGCCTGAGTATCCAGCTGATGTGGGAGATCCTTTCGAAAGGTAAAAAAACCTTTCGCCGAAAGAGTTTTAAGCTTTTTAAGCTTTTAAGGAAGAATCAGGCATCAGAGCTGCGTGCGGGTTACAAACTCTTGTTCAGGTTGACGTAAAGGAGGAGAAGACTTGCTGCTCTTTAAGAGGATACTTTGGAAAGCTTAATTGAAGTGTTTCTTCTAATTAGGCTTGAGATGGGGTCTGAAGTTGGAGATATATATAATAATATATCAATGTTGTTTCTTATTAGTTTAAACTTTAAATTATGAACTTGGTATACGGAGAAGACAGGATAGCCTGTAAACAGTTTTTATCAACAATAACTGTAATTGTCTCTCCTTTTTTTTTCCTGGTTTATTTACTATTCGTACACATAGATTTACCAATGCAACAGTGTTTTTTTACCAAAATCCTATGAAATTCAGACGGTAAAACACAAACAAAACTGAGTTTAAGTGTCTAATGACATCAAAATCTCAATCTAGTGGTTCCAATATTTTATTTGATTTTGGTGTGATGTTACTTTTTTCAATTAAGCCTAATGGTGTGTTTTTTCGTTCCTTCTGAATTGCGATATTTTTGTAGCACTAGCTTCTTCACTATTTGTGATTATTATTTTAATTCAAACTAATTTGTGTTAGTTTATTGATGTTGTCAGAGATACATCTTCTTTTTCTTATTTTCGGTTAATTAAGTGTCTTGACTCAGTTTTTCTGGGACTCGTTGAGCCAAACAAAAACAATGACTTTTGCTACCATAAAAAGTTTTTGTTTTTGTTTTCCAATACATCCAACAAAAAAAGCTGCAACCATTCAAGTAAATCTCCAATTAAACTGCGGTATCTCACAGTTCGCGATCCAAGAATCATCACTGTTTTCTCCAATCAACAAATAGCTACTTATTCTTCGATCACAAGTCTTATTTTTATTTTTCAGTTTTCATGGTGGTCGTATAAGATTTCTACTTTATAGGCACCTAGCGTCTAACATTAATAATTTACGGTGGACTCCGCACTTATAACCATATGTACTTAATTTTTTCTTTTATAAGGATTTAAATTTGTAACTCAGGTTTAAAAAGTTGTTAGACGTTAGTTAAATGTTCGAGGTGGATCTAGCGCCTAACAAAAAAACAAAAATTATACAAGATTTAATCATAAATTAGTTTTTTGATAATTTTTAGGTTTTATAAAAAATGAATATGAATATATAATATAAAAAAATTGTATAAATATATAGTTGATTTGTTTTTATCCTTTGATACTTTTTGTGTGTTTAGTTTTGAATACGATTCAAAATTAGATATTATATGTATAATCGATAAAAATCAATCTTTTTTTTGTTGTTTATTAATTTTTTTATTAGATATTCTAATTAGATAAAATTGCGGTGTAAAGTTACCGTTAAACATGGTTTATTTTTTAAATATGGCTTATAGCCATATACTTTTATTATTATTATTGTTGGTCCACAAATGGATAATTATGAAATTTGTTTTGTCATCTCCGATAATTGTAACTTTAATACTAAAAGGTTTCAAGTAAAACAGTCAAAGCTATTCATACCCAAGTGGAGGGGAAACTTGACGAAGAAGAGTGCGCATTTTAATCGAATCTACTTTCGAACACGTCGGCGCAGGTTAAGCTCTAATGCTCTATTTATCTCTATTTATTTATTCTTAAACTGTGGAACTATTTGGTTGCTTGTTATTTATCGGATGTTTACGGAGGACGCATTATTTATTTCTTTACAATTAATTTCTATTTGCCAATATTATTTTCAATATTTTTTAAAAAGAAAATAGCCAAAAAAGAAAAAAAATAGCGAAAGGAAGCTTCATTTTTAGAGAGATAAACTGGAGATTGTTAGAGAGAGAAAGAGAAGAGATCAGTTCGTCGTTGACGATCGATGTCGAAGATGAAGCATCTTCTACGGAAGCTCCACATCGGCGGAAGTAGTGGCGTCGCCGGCGGATTTGGAGACCATCATAGGTTAGACGATTCGACTAGACCGATGATCGATCCTAGCCCTATTCCTAGTACTAGCCCTAGCCCTGCTTCGACTTCTTCGGTATCTTCGTCTGGTTTTGGTAACGCCTCCACGACAATGCCGAGACTGGAAACATTTGAGCCGTTAGGCCGTGATCTGGCGGCTGTGGATGGTGTCGATTTCAATTTGATGGAGGAAGAGTACCAAGTCCAGTTAGCTATGGCGATCAGCGTGTCTGATACTGATCCGCGAGAAAATGCAGATACTGCTCAGCTTGATGCTGCTAAGCGGATTAGCCTTGGGGTTTCGGCTCCGGTCACCCACGCTGATTCCGCCGTTGACTTTCTATCGCTCCGTTATTGGGTATACACTATCTCTTGACTCTTGTTTAGGTTAATTTATCTAATTCCTCTGGAGTTGGAGGGTTTAGGGAGTCTGATCGTTCGATTAGCTAGGTTTAGAGGAATTAGAATCTTGCTGTAGCTGATCACTGCTATTGCTGCAGTGTTCTCTTGGTTGCTAGTATTCCTGAATCCTGAGTGTGTAGTTTTTTTTCACTTTTAGGTTGGAATTGTCGGCGTTAATTCAATGTGGATGGTTTGGGCATTGATTATGAAAATGGGAGGCTTTAGCTGATCATGATGTTGTTGTTTTTTTCTACCTGTAGGGACATAAGGTCATTAACTATGACCAGAAAGTCAGGGATGGGTTTTACGATGTGTATGGGATTACATCGAATTCTCTTTCACAGGGGAAGATGCCACTTCTCGTGGATCTTCAAGCGATCTCTATTTCAGAGAATGTGGATTATGAGGTCATTTTAGTGAACAGATTGATTGATCCTGAACTGCAAGAGCTAGAGAGGAGAGCGTCCGCTTTGGCTTCGGAATGTCCCGACTTTGCGCGTGGTCAGGTGTCAAGTGATTTAACTCAGAAAATTGCAAATATAGTTGTAGAGCAAATGGGTGGCCCCGTTGAAAATGCTGATGAAGCATTGAGAAGGTGGATGCTTCGAAGCTATGAATTAAGGAATTCTTTGAACACTACTATTCTTCCACTTGGTCGAGTTAATGTTGGTCTTGCACGTCACAGGGCTTTGCTTTTCAAGGTTATAACAAGTCCTCTTACCTGTTTCTAGTTTTGGTCTTCGACCTCTCGGAATCTTATTTTGGGCTTCTAGTGGCAACACTCATTATTTCTATGTTGGCTGAAGCTAACTATACTTCCCTCCTTTCCTTGTTCTAGGTACTTGCTGATAGGATTAATCTCCCTTGTATGCTGGTAAAAGGAAGCTACTACACTGGAACTGATGATGGGGCTGTGAACTTGATTAAACTAGATGACAAAAGGTACTTTTTAATTGCTGTGATCAGTTGCCCATATGTTTTCATTCTAGATGCCTGATATTGGGATTAGTTTGTATGTGATGGTAGTGATTTTTTGCAGAGTCCTAATTCTTTCTTCACGTGCAGTGAATACATTATTGATTTAATGGGTGCTCCGGGTGCTCTGATCCCCGCTGAGGTTCCAAGCAGTTTTCTTCCAGTTTCTGGCACAGATACAAGAGTATTTCCTGATGATCTGATCACATTGCAACATTCATGCCCTGTACCTGAGAAAGAAAGTGAAACGCCAGCATTTACAGTTTTGGGGGAAACAGATTCCAGATCTGGTATGGTGGAAAACTTCTTCACTGGAAACCATGAGGAAAACAGTGACAGATATGCTGTTGAAAAACATCAAACAGAGAGGTTTGAGCATGATTTTGGAAAGCTAATGCAATCACAGCAGATAACTGGTGAAAATTTGCCGCCATTTTCTGGGAAACCAACATGTGCACAGAAAGTTAAAGTTAAGAATGTCTCAAAGTATGTCATAAGTGCAGCAAAGAATCCTGAATTTGCGCAGAAACTACATGCTGTCTTGTTAGAAAGTGGTGCATCACCTCCCGCAGATTTGTTTATGGATATTAACCCACAGAACTTGAGGGGGAAGAATTTGCTTCAAGAATTCCGCCAAGAAAGTAGCAGTTCTGTGGTTTCTGGTGCTCCATGCTATCCAGAAAAGGTATTCTTAGGATACATATCCTACGCAGTTGCTTTCACTCTTTTCAACCTGCCCCCTTAATATATCTTAAAATTCCTGAAGTCTTTAATTCATCTGCACTCAATAGGTCGCAGATCTGGTAGCTGAACAACTGAGAGAATCTGAAAGGAACCCCACAGCTGAGACTTACCAACAATCAGTGGATATCGATTGGTCAATGAAGAGAAACTTTGATGTGGATAATATTGGTAAAGTTTCTTCATCCGAAACTATGGAGATTGGCACTGTTGATGGGGAGCCTGCAGTTGGTGATAGTCATGACCAAGGAATTAATCCCTTGCTTGGCGAGGCTGCAAAGTGGGAAATTATGTGGGAAGATCTTCAGATTGGCGAGCGCATTGGTATTGGTAAGGTTTGGTCTATCAGATATTAGGTTCGCTAGAATCATGCAAACTGTATTGTAAAATGAAGTGGTATCCGTGAGAGACCTTTGATAAATCTTGATACTTACTAATTGTTATTTACCCTTATACTTGTGGATAAGATCTATACATCCAAACTATTCAGTTTGATACGCTAGACTAGCCTCTTATTATCCAGAATCACAAGATCTGATGTGCTCTTTCTCTGTACGTTTTCTGTCGCAGGTTCATATGGAGAAGTTTACCGTGCAGAGTGGAATGGAACTGTAAGTTATGTTTAGGAGTCTTAATCCACCGTATCTTGCAATTTTGTTCTTTAATCTGCATTTTTTTAAACCTCTATTTTAGTCCTGGAGTTTTTGGACTGATCGTGTTTTTCGTTTCAGGAAGTGGCTGTTAAGAAGTTTCTGGACCAAGATTTCTCTGGTGATGCATTGACACAGTTCAAATCTGAAGTAACTCCAAATCATTTAACCATGGACATCTTATTTTCTGTAGAATTTCCTACAATCTGTTTAGTCATACTGTGAATGTTTTTATTTTGTTCCAATAGATTGAAATAATGTTGAGATTGCGGCATCCAAACGTTGTTCTTTTCATGGGAGCAGTAACTCGGCCGCCAAATTTCTCCATTCTGACAGAGTTCCTACCCAGGTTTGATCATCTTATATTCTTCTTTTACAATTCGTGAATGCACCACTTGGTCTGCTAGTTTGATTTCCAGTCCTCGTATATTTCTAGTCCTCTGAAGTAATCCTTTTCTATCTCATGATGTTCTTTTTGTTAATAGTTTTCTTTATCCTTCTTATTGATTCAATGGTTAGACTTCCATGATACTATGCAGGGGAAGTCTGTATAGATTACTCCATCGGCCAAATCATCAGCTTGATGAGAAGAGGCGAATGCGGATGGCTCTTGATGTGGTATAAATGAGTTGCATTAGTTAAAAAGGACTTAAAATTACTGCTGTATTGTTAAAAATGATCTGACACTTGCTGTCTTTCTGATGGTATTACAGGCAAAGGGAATGAACTACTTGCACACCAGCCACCCGACTGTTGTACATAGGGATTTAAAATCTCCAAACCTTCTTGTTGATAAAAATTGGGTAGTGAAGGTTTGTGATTTTGGATTGTCCCGCATGAAACACCACACTTATTTGTCCTCAAAATCGACTGCAGGAACGGTTAGGATTTAAATCTTAAATAGAACTATTCCTTATTTCCCACTGATGAACTCTTTGTTGCAAAGATAAACAGAACAACTTACTTAATAATATGTCCTGTTAATGGATGTGCAGCCTGAGTGGATGGCTCCAGAAGTGTTGAGGAATGAGCAGGCTAATGAGAAGTGAGTGAAATTTAACACTATGAGAATCTTTTTATATGTTAGTACAGAAGTATTTGATTGGTGTGCTTGTGCAGATGTGACGTGTACAGCTTTGGTGTCATATTGTGGGAACTAGCTACTTCACGCATCCCCTGGAAAGGTTTGAACCCGATGCAAGTCGTTGGAGCTGTGGGATTCCAGAATCGACGCCTTGAAATCCCAGATGATATCGATCCAACCGTTGCACAGATAATCCGCGAATGTTGGCAAACGTAAGTCCATTTCACTACTCAAAAATGCTTAAAATCTAGTAGAGGAGGACACACAACTCATAAGTAGAGGTTTATAATATATGAATCCATAAACCTAAGATTACTCTGAACCGTATGTTCAGCTTTGTAGTGCTTATACAATCACTAAAGAAATGTGTACAATGCTGTCCAGTGGGGTGGGTGTTTGGGTTTAACTGGAATCACAATCTGTAATCATGCATATTTGGTGGATTAAGATTGTGATTATTATGCAGGGAACCGCACTTACGGCCATCATTTACAGAATTGATGCGAAGTTTGAAGCGGCTTCAGGGTCTAAACATAAGCAACCGATTGAACACGAGTGAAAGTTTGATGTAAGATATGTAGACAGAAGATGTTGCTTCACCTGGTCTGGTTCAAAGAGCCAACGGGTGAGGTTTGCCATTTTTTTCTTTGCTTTTTTTCCTTTTTCTTTTTACGGTCAGAACAGATGAGAGGAAAGAAAAAAAGATTGTCGGGTTGGGGAAAAGCTTGTGGAGTTCAATCGAAGTGGGAGCTCAACAACAAAAGAAAAGCCCTATTAAAAACCCTTTGTAACTATTATTATTATCATCATTGTCGACTACTTGTAACGATAAAAATTAGGTAAATGAACAAAAACAAAGGAAAAAAGAAAAGAAAAAGAAGATGAAAAGAATACAAGAAGCCTATGGTGTTGGTTTGGGATTGTCCCCAGAAATCTGATAAGTGTAAGTAAACATGTGGGGATTGTTGTAAAAGCTGATATGCTGCTAATTCTTGTAAAGGTTGCAATGAAAGAATAAACATACAAAGACATTACAATTCATTAACAAAAGATATGAAGAGAAACTTGGTTGTGTGATTTTGTCAAGTGCTGTGGCAAGTAGTGTAAGTAAAGGAAGTTTTAAGCGGGAGAAAGTAAAAGGGTAAAAATTCTTAACAAATAGAAATATTTTGTATTCGTTTACAAAAAAATTGAAATTGGAAGAAAAAAAAAACGAAATTGCGATGGCCGCTACAGTGCTCCGCCTTTTCAGTCCAATTTCATCGTCCCTTAAACCGCCGTCTCGCCACCGTCGATTTCTACACCACAAGTTAATCCCCAAAAGGCCCCTTCCATATTCTCCTTCTCTTATCAAATTCGGCGCCGACAACTCCGAACCCCAACCTCAACGGCCGTTGCCGGAAGCCGATTGTCCAGTACCGCCGGAACAACAGCCAATAAACGAGTACCAGTCTCTCTCTTCCTCTTTCCCTTTCTCCTGGGCGTCAGGAGATTTAGTCGAGTACTCTTCCAGGCTCTTCGTCACAGGCGCTTCTTTCGCATTTTTCGTCGGATTACCCGTTACCTGGTTTGGATCCGTCGGACCCGAATACGAACCTGTCAAGCGGATTCTCGCAGCTAGCTCAAGTGGGATCTTCGTTGTCACGCTTGCTGTTGTGAGGATGTATTTGGGTTGGGCTTATGTCGGAAATCGTCTTCTTAGCGCCACCGTCGAGTGTATGTTCACTTCTCCGATTTCTTCGATTCTGGAAATTAGCGAAACATAACGATTCAAATTGGGTTTCTGTAATCGAATTTGGTTTGATTTCTTCAGTTCTTGTACTTAATCGTAGTGATCGCAATTCGCAAAGTTTTGGAAGGCTTGTTGCATAAATAGACGTTTTACATGGAAAATAACGTTTTGATAAGCTCAAGAACTGGATTTGCGATGCGATGAGTTCGTTATCAAATGTTTTTGTTCTGTTTGTTTTTAAATTTCTTTTGATTTCTCGTTGCAGATGAAGAAACTGGTTGGTATGATGGTCAGGTTATGATTCGTCTCTCTACATTGGTATAAGAAAACATATGTGTTGGTTATTCTAAACTCTAATTATGAAACAGGTATGGGTGAAAACACCTCAAATCTTGGCACGAGACCGTCTTCTTGGATCTTTCTCGGTGAGCTATCATCATTCATTTGCTATTAAACCCATGGATTTTATCAAGTTTTATGTTTGTGTATGAGATCTTTTTCTGTGTGTTGTTTCAGGTGAAACCAATCCTTGGGAGACTGAAAAACACACTAGTTATTCTCGGATTATCGCTCATTCTTGTCATAAACCTTGGCGATTCTCCAATTGCAACGTCTTATAGAACATATAAGGATCCTAGGGACAGATCCTCGATACCAATCCCAGGAGCGTACAATGATGAAACCGCAAGAACGTTTGAACCAGAAGCTTTCTGCGGTGAACCTTCTTCCGATCTTCTTTGAAACAACCCTCTTCATCATCTCAACGCAAAAGACAAGACAGTTCCTTGATTAGTAAATATATAGTGTATCTGTACATTCCTGTATATTTCGCTAAATTGGATGTTAAAAAAACAAAACCAATCTTAATGAATGGGAAACTCATTACTAGGTTTAATCTAGGCTCTTAAAAAGATTGAAAATTTGCATTTTCACCTATTTCATCATATACCAATTTTATTTTTACATATTGACAATATATTAAAGAATATATTATATATTAGCAATGTATTTTGGTTATTCTGGAAGGAATTTTGGTGAGTCAAACGGATAACTAAACTTTGATAACATTCAGGTGATAGAAATTTATCGGTCAAACACACAAGATTAGTAATATAACAAACATAACTAATTTAGCTTACAAAAACAAATACGCACTTTCTATTATTATCCAACCGATCTTATCATCAATCAAATCAAGCTTGGTTTATATATATGAACATTAAAACCCCGAGAGGAGAGTAGCTGAATAAGAAGAAATGGCTGCAACAATGAAAACCCTAGTAACATTGTACCTTGTTTCCCAAGTAATCATTCACACCGTTAACTCAGCTGATACAGAAGGAGATGTTGAGTTTTCCATACTCATTAAAAACGAAATGTACAATGTCGAAATCCCATCTGTATTCTACCATTGCCGATCATCAAAGAAAGACATGGGATGGCACAAATCGGTTCCATCATCACAGTTTCATTGGAATTTCGAAGTTCCTGAGTATGGTAATGGTGTGATGGTCCATGATTGTCGTTTCAGGTCAAGCGTAGGAACAGCAAATGTTAAGATCAGGACGATGTCTACTACGGCGATACTATGCGACGGGCAAACATGTAAATACGCAATAAGACCTGATGGGATTTATTTCATTGGTTACGAGTTGTATTCTCCTCATGTTATATTTGGAAGGTATATTGAACTTTCGAGGCCTGTTGAGAAGCTAGTTCAGCCGTGGAAGCCTTGGTCACCGCAACAACTCAAAGCTATGAACCTTAAAAAACATACAGTGGCTCATTCGGATTGATTGGTCTACATCGATATAGCATTAAATGTAACGTATAAGTGATTATATATGTCTCACATTTGAGGGGCTTGGATTGTGGAAACATGAAGAGAAACTAGTTACTACAATTTTACATGAAGGTTCTCAGAATTTTGAAAGACTAAGTGATATACTGATATATATATATATATTTTTTTTATGAAGAATGATATACTGATATTGATATCTATATTTATTTTTGTTTGAAAGAGTTGCATTTCTTTGTATTAACAATATATCAAGCTTTGTAAACATTATACATACATCATGTGTTCAATCTTCAAATTGGGAAGTTATTGTTAAATTTCGTTTCCTTTTCTTATTCGAAACTGTGTGTTGGCCGATTGATTTGCTAAGGTCCACAACTTTTTGGTCAACTTAAGTACTTAACCAAAGCAAACAAAAACAGTTACGCGTTTATAAAAAACAATCCTGATGAGCCATTACAAAACCCTAATATGATTTTGTTAACTTTTTCTCCTTGATAATATCTCGGAAGTCGGAATCTTCGATACTTTGCAACCAATCATTTGGACGAGACAATCTTGTTACTTACAAATGAGCTTTTATTATCACTCCATTGTTCAACCAAGTAACATTTTCTTCAGTTTCACCTTTATGCTAATTAAACTAGCCTAATTTTAACGCCTTCAACAATCTTTTTATTACATTTGCTTTCTTTTTCACCTAAAATAACATTTTGTCACTTACTTTGCAACTTGGGTATAAAACATCCATAATGCCCAAAAACTCTATAAGAAACCGAATATATAGTAGAAGGTATATGGTATAACTGATCATTTATCTTAAGACAGACTGAGCCGATTATATAATCAAACGATCTGGTATTATATTTCCCATACCCAAAAAATCATTTCCTAAGCTTACCAAAAAAAAAAAATATCATTTCCTAAAATCTAATCAAACCAAAAAAGAAAAAGATTAAAAATTCTATTACAGCCTGGATTTAACACCATTACAAAATGCAACAGAAATGCCAAATTTAATCTATGGTTTGTTAAACTTGTCACGAAAATTAATGGCTGAAAAAAGGAAAAGAAAGCTCATCGTACATATAACGACCAAAAACAATTACCGTTTCTCTGTTGTTAAACTAACCACTCCCGTTCATTATATAAACCCTCCATAGACAAGTTTTTTTTTTAAACACAACCGTTCGATCAAGAGAGCAAAGGGGGGTTCGTTCGGGTTCAAGATGGGATCAAGTTTCAGAGCGGCCACCGCATTCACGTGGTGCCTTCTCATCGCATCGGGCTGCTTTCCATCCACCACGTCAGCAGCTCGGTTCGAGGTAAGAAACGCTATTTGTAGTTGCCAAGGACGAAACCGGACCCTCACCATTGAGTGTTGGTCGGCTAATGACAAATTGGGCAAGCATATTCTTTATCCAGGCCAAACCAAAAGCTGGTCCTTCACCCCAATCTTTGTCAAGATACCGTATTTGTACACATACTTTGAGTGCACCTTCTACACCGCTTTCGGCAGTCCCCTTGGTCAGACCGCAACGGTTTTCGCCGGGGAGAGATCATTCAGGTGGCAGTGCGATAATCCCAACGAGGAAGAGTGTATTTGGGTTGTGAAGAAAGAAGGTCTATTTCAAAGGAGGCTCACAAGAGACGAACACGGGAAAAAACACCATGGAGACGAACTGGCTATGCCTTGGATCGGCGGTACTAACTACCACCCGATAGAAATTGCTTTGTAATCTTAACATTTCCATGCTCGATCGAGGAGACATATCTATATTGAATCTCAATTTTTTGTTGTTGTGTGTATGAAACGGATAACATGATGTGATGATATCTTGAAGAAAACTAAACATCTTTTGTTCTTCCATTTATATAAAGTTATCAATCCACAATCAACTCCAACAGAGTACCTGAAATTTTCATTTTTTTTGGCTTAAGCTCCATACTTTGGGGCCTTCCAAAGTTTGAAAGCAACTTCATGGATGAACCGATCAGCCGGTATAACAAGATTTCCACAAAGCTATAATGAAAACAAAGAAAAAAGAACTTGAGACAAGCCATGTTTGTATATTGTAAATGGAACTTTGCATTAAATATAAACCATACCTTTTTAAGGGCTTCAAATGATAATGTATCAACTAAGTCTTTCCTGGTCACCGCATGTTGCCACTGAGCTACCAACATAGGACAGTAGTGCCTGTAGGTTGCAATAATGATCAAACCAAACAAGAACGAAATGACAACTTTAGAAAAGCTTCAATCAAATTCCTTTGGTTAAAAATTGAGTCTCTTACCGAACATCATCCCTTGGCTTTTCACCTCGCATGGTGTAGCTCTGACGCGGGACAAGTCCTGAAAATGCCGGGTTAATCTCTTCTTGTTGAGTCTTGACGGGAAAATCTGAGACATCTTTTTCTGTGACAGAACCATAGCTAAGAACAAGAGAGAGATGCAAGCGCGATACAATCTCTGAACCTGGTTGAGCAATTCTCATAATACTACCAATCAAAGAGTCGATAATTCCTAAGTTGTTCCCATCATCAACCCCAACATGCACAAAAACAAAGTCATATAGGTTCACATCCAAGCATTTCCCTTCTTCAAATCCAAGCAGGCTTAGCAGTTTAGACGAGGTGGCATCAGAAGGAGAAGAATCACTCTTTTGGCATATTTCACTAAGTTGGAATACATCTAAGCCAATCAGTTTTCCGAAAGAAGTCAGAGTAGGACTGTCCGTTACTAAAGCAGCCTTGAGTCCCATAAACCTGATACCATAATATTTGTATCAGTGACATTAAGGTATCAATTCATCACTGAAAAGAGTATAAGACTAGACAGATAAGAGAAAAGGTAAAACCTTTGGGCCAAAGTTGAGATTTGATTTTCATTTTCCTTTGGTTTGAGTCCACTCTGTTAAAAGAAACAAATCATGGAAACACACTCAAATTGTTGGTTATCTATTCTTAACAATCTAACTCAGCTCGCATAGAATTATTTTCAACAGAGAGTGAAGTATCTTACAGCAATGATATAAGCTTCTGAAGCATCAAGCAAGTGGGAGAATTCTCGAACGATCCTTTCATTCTCAGTTTCTGCAATTGAAAACACCAAATTGAATTTCTAGTAGCAGAATGTCAAAGGCAATGTAACACAAGTAATCTCAAATCTTCGAATATTTTGGCTCAAATTTTCATTTTTTTCTTCTTCTTCTTCTTCAACAGACATAACACTGAACATGGATTATATGTTCCCAAATTAGATCAATACAGAGCAAACTCATTACAAAAAAAATCTCAATCGAATCAGCCAGGAACATAAATTCGCATTTGTTGTCAGGATATTTGGGTTCCCAAATCAAACGATCTTAGGTCTTAACCGATTCAATTCTGATCAACACTTAAGTGAAAACCCCTAAACTTAGCGATTGTGATCAAATTGATCCAATTTATGAAAATAGAAAGCGAAAGAGAGACCTGGAGGCGCATTAGGAAGGCTCAAGAAGCCACAGCTAGCTACGGAAGCCAGAGAATGGATCTGCCTATTTGACGGGTCGACGAATCGGGCCAACCCGTCTCCGTACAATACCAATGCTCTGCTTGCTTTGTCCGCCATTGTTGTAAAAAAAACAAGGATTGCGTTATTAGAGAGGGGAATATGAATGTCAACAAAAAAAAAAAGAGAGGGGAATATGAATATCTCATCTCCTAAATATTTACAAGCACTATATAAATTATTATTTTTTCACGACATTTTATTATATGCTTAACTTTTTTTGTTGACAGCGATTTTTGGATAAATTTTTGGGTAAAAATACGAAATCCCATATGAAGTATTTAACGGGACATGCACATGGTGGTGAACAATTTGTAAGCTATCCTTAACCAGTTTCAAAAATAGTGTGTTGAATTATGAAATATCTTAGCTTAGATTGAAGATATAAACTTAGAAAGATTCATATTTGATGTATTGAGTATGTCGTAGAAGATTTGCAAAAAGATGGAAGATATGTGAAAGATGTTTGTCATAATCGAATTTATTATTGATCGACCACATGGTGCAGTTGTATAATACAAATAAACAAATACAACATCCGATAATAATTTTTTAATAATCCCATCTACTATAGAGTATAGACTATTAAGTATATACACACACATTAGTTAGTATATGTATGGACTGCTTGTTTGACCACTACACTGCAGCAAATCTCTTCGCATTATCCTTCCCACTCTCCAATCGACTCGCGACGGTACCGGTTTTGCTTACCGTTGCTCCAGACCGGTTTAATCCATAACCAGTTCTGCCATGGTGGATGAAGGAGGAAGAAGAAGATCCTCACTCTCCTCTCAACAACAACTCAGTCTCCTCTTACTTTTCCTCTGTTTCTCCGTCGCGTCTCCTCGAGCTCTTCCTGATTCGGATCTATTGGAAGAAACCGTTACCAACTCTTCCTCCGTCGCATCTCTCAACGCTTCTTCTCTTGTTAAGCCCAAGGAAGGTAGCTTCGCCGACATCATCGATCGTGCTCTTGAAAAAGAGTTCAACGAAAGCGACCAGAACGAAGGTACCTGCTTCTCTCTCTCTCTTTACCTTTACTTTGCTACTTTCCCCAAGTTGAAATTGCCTATGGAAACTAGAATTTGTGTTTGATTAATTCAATCCAATTTATGAGTTGGATCTTGAATTGGATCCGTGATCCATGTACAATTCCCAACTTAGATTGATCCCCACATTTTCGAATTTCCTAATGTGGAATTATATGCTTCTTCTAGATCGAGATTTATTTTCTGATTGGTTTCCTGAAATGAATAATGTGTGTCTATTTTTGTCTTCTTCTTAGCCCTTTTTTACTTTTAAAGGCTATTTTTTGTTGTTATCTTATATTTGTGGTTATATTGATGGTAGTGGCTGATCCTGGAAGCTTCAACAACAGTGTCGCTGGGCAACAGGTTGGTATTATCATTTCCTTGTTTATGTTAATATCTTCTATTTATTTTACAAAGTTGGACACTTTCGAGTACTGTTTGGAATTATATAGTAAAGGCTTGCTTTAGATTTGATCGCTTCACTCATTAATAGCATAATGTGAGAGTATCTGAATGTGAGCTTGGTTGTTGTACCTTGTGGTGATCAGGCTGTTCTGGAAACTGTTGCCAGAGTAAAGACAACAAAGAAAAATGAGACCAAAGAGGACAAGTACACTATTCAATTCTAGTTATCCTTCTCTTTCTAAAACTTCCTTCTATGATGTTCTAGAAATGAAGATGTCTTAATCGTTATCTAATATTCCTTTAGGCATTTTCAACTCCATGATGTTTTCAACTTGGACAATGATAACAGAGCCGAGGACACTCCAACTCTGATTGATCGAAAAGTGAGTTTTCGACGAAGAAAGAGTTTGGATTTTTTATTTTAGTTCCTTACATGGCTATTTTGGTGTTGTGTCAGGACAATGTCTTCATCATATCCAATTTCAAATCAAAGTATCCAGTATTGCAGCTAGATGTGAGGCAAGATTCTTGGTTTTAAGTGATTTCTGTTCAACATGATTGTATGAAATACAGACTCAGCAATTGTCATCTGATTTGTGCTTCTTATGGCATGTAGACTGATATCAGACCTGGTGGTTGTCATTGTATCTGCAACTTGTGGTGGTATCGCCTTTGCTTGTGCTGGACAGCCGGTCTGATTCTCATTCAACTCTTATCTCTGTCTTTATGTATTTAGGTTTTAGTATGATGTCTCAGTCGTCTGATAGTTGGGAATCATTCTGTGCTTATGCAGGTTATTACTGGATATTTGCTAGCAGGGTCTATAATTGGGCCTGGAGGATTGAACTTCATCAGTGAGATGGTCCAGGTATGCTATGTTTTCGACCTCAAGAGATTTGAGTCTTTTGTTCAGTCCCAGTAACTTTGGTTGACAGATTCCTTTTAATGTCTCGAATTAGTGTAGGAACTATTTTCTTCTGTGGGTCGTTGACTAGAATATTACACACAGCAAGCCAGTAGTAGTGATTTGTCTTTGACTAGAAATTATTTTCTTCTGTGGGAAAAAACAAATTGAGTTTTTAGAATGCGATGCATTAGAGAGACCTTAGTTCGTCTTTGGATACGAAATCTAGGGCTGCTGCAAATATGAGTTGTATATTTTTATGTATACTATAGGTGATCTTACATGTGGTTTTTGCGCTTTCGTTTTGACATGATTGTTTATGTAGGTTGAAACAGTCGCCCAGTTTGGTGTTGTTTTTCTGCTCTTCGCATTAGGTCTAGAGTTCTCCACTGCTAAGGTGAGATTAACCTCTTTGATTTTCTTAGTGTTGAATTGAAATGTTAACATAACACACTCTTGAGCACTTTTCCTCTTACTATGTAGCTTCGAGTTGTTCGATCAGTTGCTGTACTGGGTGGCCTTCTTCAAATTCTTCTTTTCATGTTCTTGTGCGGAATCACAGTGTCGGTGCGTTGTTTTCTTTATATGGTTCTGGACAATTTTCTCTGTTTTTTTTTTACTCGTGGGAGAATGATTTCTGCTTTCTCTTTTATTCTATGAGCGACATTTGGTTAATGTAGCTTCAAGTGTCATGTCTTTGAACGTTAGACACTTGTTATAGACGTATACATCCTAATTCTTTTGCAGATATTCTATGACATATTTTCAACTGGGTTTGTTTGCAGTTATGTGGTGGTAAACACTCGGAGGGGATATTCGTAGGAGCATTTTTGTCAATGTCATCAACCGCAGTGGTAATTTCAGTTAACTCTATAATATTTATCTAACCATTTTCATTAGCAGCCTTTTTTGTTGTATTGTTGGTTTTATGTTCATCATGCGTTTCTGCCTTGAAACTATAGGTGCTGAAGTTTCTCATGGAAAAAAACTCAGCTAATTCTTTGCATGGCCAAGTTACGATTGGAACCCTTATTCTTCAGGTATCTGATTGTTCTTTCCATCAACATTTGATGTCCATTGTCTTTCCAGAGCATATATTGTTTATATGGCAGTCAAACAGTGACCTTTTATCGTAGAATCCTTTTCAAATGATTTGGATTTTTGATTTTAGAATCTGTTTCTAGGACTGTGCTGTGGGTTTGCTGTTTGCTTTGCTTCCAGTTCTTGGGGGAAATTCTGGCATTGCTGAGGGAGTGTTGTCAATGGGAAAAGTGTAAGGAAATAATAATAGATTTTTTGCTCCTATGGCGTATTCTAAAGACGATGTTCATCATATACTTTTTTCTGTCTTTTATTTAGGGTGGTTGTGTTGCTTTCGTTTTTGGCTGTTTTGTCAATATTATCAAGGACATGTATTCCTTGGTTGCTGAAGCTAATGGTTAGCTTATCATCGCAGGTACATAATTTTCCTCTCAAAATTCTTTACCCTATCTAGTATCTTCTGGTTCAATGAAATCGAGTTTGTAGATTAACCTAAACATTTTCATCAATGATCAGACAAATGAACTCTATCAGTTAGCCGCTGTTGCGTTTTGTCTACTTGTAGCCTGGGTGAGTCCTACTTATAGCCGCCTTCTTCCTCATATTCTTCCTTATTAGTATTCATCTTACTTTATGTGTTCATCAAGATTATTTTTCGTGTGTTCCTTCTCCTCTCAAGTGTGTATATGGTTTGTCTGCACTGTTATGATTTTATTTTGTCAATGGGTTTGTTTGACTGGTCTTATATGGTTTCAGTGTAGTGATAAGCTGGGATTAAGCCTTGAGCTAGGTTCTTTTGCTGCGGGGGTCATGATATCAACTACTGATCTCGCTGAACATACATTGGAGCAAGTAAGTTTTGAGCATGTGTTACCAAAAAGACTTTACTGTTTCCCCTGATTATGCTAATTAAGGCCGGATTATTTCCATCTACTTGAGTCTCTTTATCTCCTCGTCCAACTGGTACTTAGTCTGGGTGAATATGATGATTAGGAAGTATTTAGTTGACACGTATCTGATCTTAACCCCTTAAAATAGTCCATAGTCTGACTCAAATCCCGTACATTTTGTTGCAGATCGAACCCATTCGTAATTTATTTGCTGCTCTTTTCCTAGCCAGCATTGGGATGTTAATTAATGTCAATTTTCTGTGGACACATGTGGATATACTGTTAGCCTCTGTGATATTAGTAATAATCATAAAAACAACTATAGTTACAACAGTTGTCAAGGGATTTGGATACAACAACAAGACAGCTCTCCTGGTAAAAGCTTTTTGTCTCTATGTAGTTATAACCATGTTTGTTTTTCTTGTGTACTCTGTGCGTCACCATTCCAGTAAAATTGATACAGGTTGGAATATCTCTGGCCCAGATAGGGGAGTTCGCCTTTGTACTACTTAGCCGTGCCTCCAATCTTCACCTCATCGAAGTAAGTAACACAACTGCTGCGTAGTAGGATTTGAACTTATATAAAGTATATGAAGAAAAAAGGCTTAAAGTTATGAAAATTCTCAGGGGAAACTCTACTTGCTTCTACTTGGGACAACCGCTCTTAGCCTGGTATGATAAATTGATAACAGATCATTTTCGGTTGCCTCCTCTGTATATTTGTTCAAGTAGCTGAGCTGGTTTGGTTTGTGCAGGTTACGACACCTCTGGTTTTCAAAGTGATACCAGCAGTTGTGCATCTTGGTGTATTGTTAAAGTGGTTTTCTCCAGATAGTTCTATTGAGGTATCTAAATTGGTTTCATTTTTGGTTTGTCTCGAGAGAGATTCTTCTCTCTTCGTTTATATAATATAACTAAAATTTTAAAGAAGCATTGGTTTTGGTCAGAAAGGAGAAATTGTAAGATCAGAAAGTGGTAAACAACGGATGCTTCTAATGTCACGCCTATCCCACAACTCCTAAAACCACAACGTTTCTTCTCAACTGAGAAGTTGGTACAACCAATTTTGACAACTACAAACAAAATCTACAGTATGTAGAAAAGAAAAGGAAGAAGAAGGTGAAGAAGACAAAGATTTTAACACTAACATTGTTTGTTTCCCTGGGAGTTAAACTCCCACAACCCATTTGTTTCCCTTGTAATTAGTTTTGTGTCTTTTCTTTTCTTTCCCTTGTGTAATGTGCAATAAACTTTTAATTAATTTTCATGTCATGAATTAAACAAGTTTGGATTTTTTCAGCTGTAATCATATATTCGGCCTATAAAATGATTGAGTGATCGCTGTCAAAGAAAAAAATAAATGATAGGAGGGACCTAAATGCATATTGACGTGTACAATTATATTAAAGAACGTTAGCGAGGGAGATATTGACATGTTGATAGATACTGATACAAAGACATTGTAATATCTATCTTAATATCTTTGAAATGTGATTGAGTGGACATATGCTGTGTGTTGATTGCGTCATTGGTGAGTCATTGGTACTCTCTTATTCTCTTTAGAACATGTAAGAACATTACCAAACAAAAAATTTCGGTCGAAACATGAACACCATTAGTTCCATGGAATGTACAATGTATTAGATGGGAGTTGATATCAAATGGTAAGGGGATTATTCTTCAATAATTA
Source organism: Cardamine flexuosa (assembly GCA_963555745.1). NCBI lineage: Eukaryota > Viridiplantae > Streptophyta > Magnoliopsida > Brassicales > Brassicaceae > Cardamine > Cardamine flexuosa. The sequence goes on along the minus strand of OY743216.1, from coordinate 3,917,881 downwards.
TTTAACCAGAATGTACACAACAAAGAACAGCTACCACAAATAAACCATTAAAGACAACTTTCAAGAATCAAAAATATAACATCTGTAATCTATCTATCATATCTCAATCCCTTCCCCCATCCTTTTTTACTCTTTTTTCTCTCCATCCCTCTCTCTATATATATAGATGACCATCAATATCTCTGTCTATATCTACAGCTCAAATCATAACAGAAGAGCAGCTTCAACTCCAACAATGGCGGTTTCATGTGGTGGTGTATTTTCATGTGTATGTAATCTGTAGCAGAAGCACGGCTATAGAGCGAGTCGTGTCTTAATTGGCTTGAGTTTCAACCCCATGTTTTCAGGGGAGAGTAGCTCAGGAGAGATTCTCGTTGGACTCAAAGGACTTCTTGGGCTTACGCTCTGCGTTGGGCGATACAAACCATATCCCATTAAAAAGTATTCCATTGGTATTACCATTGCTTGTGGCTGTTCTTCACTCACCAACGACCCACTTCCTTGTACCTGTTGTTATAATGTATATATCATTTAGGGTGGCTATAAAACAGAACCGAAGTTTCTCAAACTGAGACTCCAACCTTTATGAGTGTGGTTTTAATGTATTAATGATGGTACCTCGACTAATGCTCCGTATCGTCTGTCTAGTTTAGTGGTCATGTGAACGGCTTCGGAATGGTAAGCAGAATTTTCACCAATGAATATTAGAGTTCTGCATTGCAATTTTCTCAACCCTTCACTAAGATCCCCTCTTCTGTTTCAACCCAAAACCACAAACCATATACTATTTTCAGCTTAAGACTATAATCTGGAATGAAATCAACATAGAGAAACTAGAGAATTACCCGTTGATTGCCTCGAGGAATCTCCACACGTTTGTACTCTGCCGCTCACAAAGCAACTGGATAGTGAAAGATAACATATAAATTTTACTTTCAAAAAATGTTAAAGCATCACAGAATTGCAAGAAAAGAGAAGAAAGCTTTATATACTAACTCTTCTGCATTCTTGAACAATATCCGATTCTGGAACTTGACCATTACCACGAACTTCCTATGAGAAGTGAGAACATATGTCAAAACTTTATCATTTTTCTAATGAAAATAGACTCAAAAGTAAAAAAAAAAGTATTCTTCGTATACACAAGAAACCAAAACCATAATTGTTAAAATATAAGTAGTACATGAGAACTGAGACTATACCTTGCTGAAGTAGCGCTTTAATAATAATTCTTTAACAACTCCACAAGTGCCGTAGTAGTAAAGTAAATTAGACATAACCTGCATAAGTTAATGACATGCCTGCTATGAGAATTAGATAATCAAGGTCATCATAACCCCAAGTTAAAAACAAAACAAAGAAGACATATTTGTGAAAAAAATAACCTTATTGCACAACCATTCTGACCAAGAAGGCGCTTGGCACAGAGGAGAGACGAGTATTAAGCCCAAAACTCTCTGCCTGTACTTCATCTGGAATAAATAAGTTTCCAGCAAAATTAAAAAAATTGACATCAATTTAAATGATAAACGTCAAAGAGATACAGTTACTGTACTTACAGCAAATAAGGTCAGAATGTAAGCTCCTGCTGTGACGCCCATACACATTACTGCACCAAGTCTGGATAAGAGCCAATAACCAACAAAGAAAAAGAAATTTAGAAAACGTAGCTTACTAAAATATCTATCACAGAAAGTACTAATGTGTAAGATGAATTCGTTTACCCGAAAAAGTTAAGAACTTCGACAATCTGGTCGGCTAAGTCATCAGCTGAGAGCAAAGGAGTATCCACACTGATCAATGGAGCTCCTAACTGCAATGACTCTTGAAGAAAGCGATGTAATAAGGGATATGTATTGCATTATCAAGTTAATCTCATAGCGGTTAACAGTAAAATACCAACCTCATGGCCAAGAGGACTGATGTGATATATGCAAAAGTTGTGGAGTAACAAGGAACTAGCTTCTGGACAAAACAATAATCCTTGAAAACAGAACATATCTACACAAGACGAACAAGCACCAAATCAGAAGAAGCATTTCATTTTCTAATCATAATTAGACGGAAGAAGAAAGCTTACAATTAAGAGCAATATCAGGATAAGTAATAAGAGCTGGTTTATCAGGATCTCCACAAACGGCAACACATACGGGGCCATAAGTAGTTTCCACAAGATGCTCCTATCAACCAAAAAAAGTAGACTTTAAAATCACTACTTACCAAATTCTCTATGTAATAAATGAAAATGGTAAAAACAACATGCATAGATTAATTAGGACCACCACCTCAAACTTAAATTTCCCTTTGTGATAAATGTAAATTGAATAGAGACCAACTCAGAAAAAGTACCTAAGTTTCTCATTAAACTTAATATGCTAACCAGCTAAAATATAAATAAATAAATAGTCAAACAAAAATGGATCACTGAAAATTTAAACTATCAATAGAAGGACCAAAACTCGATTATGGAACTTGGCAATAAGAAAGCGCACAAAAAAAAACTCAGAACTTTAAAACAATGAAAAAATGAATTTGGAAAATCAAAGAGTTATTATCAAGTAGAACAAGAATTTGATCAAAATACAAATGTTCTAAATTAAGGTGTCAACTAAGCCATAAATTGAGGAAGACATCCAGAAAAAACCCAGAAAGTATAAATCCCAGGAACCCAAAAATCAGAACCTTAACCAGAATAGACGAATCATATTGCCGACCACACATTTCGTAATTTTGGATATATTACCGACACGAAATCATCATTCCAATTTCAGCTCAGAAAAAAAGAAAAAAAAAAACTAATTCTCATAATCAAACCTATAGAAGAATACAGCTAAAACAATGAAAATAAGAAACAAAGCAGCTCGAAAAATGCAGAAAAAACAAAAATCAATAAGCACCATTTCTCCTATCTTCTTCTTCTTCCCGTAAATATCTCAGTAACAAAAACAAAATCCTTATAAAAAAAATTAGTACCTGTCCTCCAAGAGACAATGCCTCCATATCAATGGAGACAGAATCGCTTGAATCCGCCATCTCTTTTCTCTTTATCTCTCTTTCCTCTGTATATATTTTCAAAAATTAGCAGAAGTATCAATATTATCTTTCCATAGCCTTCTTCTTCTTCTTCTTCTTCTTATTCTCTCTCACAAAAACGATGGCTATCTTCGTTTTTTTGTGTTTATAAATAGAAGACTTGTTGTGACTTAAAAAATATTAATATAAAACGAGGGAGACTCGTTATGTGACCCGTACTGAGTCACCGACGGTCGACTCGTTTTAATGCATATATATAAATCACAGGCTCTAACTATATACCCTGATCAACTTAACCTTAGTTAACGGACCGACAGTTTTTCTTTTTTTCTAATTTTTTACATTCTCACCCCTTTATTTTCTTAATCATTCTAATTTATGCCACACTCTTTCTACTCGGTTTATGTATAGCCCTAAACGTGTCGGTACCTTCATTTTCCACTGTTTTCTTTATTTTTTATAAAAGTTTCTTCATTTTTCATATCATCAATTCATCATATGTATATTTTGTTTAAAAACGTGAGACAATGATGCAAATTCATAATTTATTTTTAATTCCTGCTTAAAATGTAAACTAAATGTGATTGTATTTATCCTGAGGTTCTTAATCAATTTTATATATAAATCAGGAAGAATAGTGAATTAGTGATAGATATTATAGTACTGGGGCCAAAGTGAAGATTCATTCTTTGAAAAACAAAGTAGCCTACTGTTGACTTTTTGACCAATTGGTTTAGACGGGCCACGTTGAATCCTGGAGAATAGAGAATCCTCAGCCGTTTGATTTTAACTTATTTTGTCGTCTTCCCTTTTATGTATAGTCTTCTCCCGTTTCTAAATATGAACACCGTGTGGTTTTCTATAGGCAAAAACGGGGTCCATTGTATTAGAGTGAGAACACACATGTCGTTTTCTTGTCGAGTTGGTATGTGTCATTGGCACCCAACAAGAGCGTTAAAACCATAAGTCCCTTTTGCTTAATTATAAATCCGGCCAAAAACTTTCATTTTTTTATTTTTATTTTTTTTAATTATGTAGTATTTTCTCCATATCTGAACGTAATAAATACATTGACCATGACTAGAATATAGAAACAAACAAAGACATTGATAGCAGTTTTAAATTATCTGAAATTCCAAAATTTATGGTTTTCCAGCTTTTAAACATGTAAGAAAAGTAAATTATTTTTCTTCAACGGTAGAAGCAGTGATCTCTCCCAAACAAGAAAATTAGCTACGGATGTAAATAAAGCATCAAACAGTCTTATCTTTAGTAAAAGTATTTAAAAAATTTAGTCATGGTAGTTACGTTAAATATGATTAATTAATCAGTAGTGAATTAACTTGAATGGTTCCACAAAACAAACTCGATGAAACATTCTCTATCATATATAAAGCATTACAATACTTTGTTGTGCTTATATTTTAGCATTATGTGATTGATTACAATGCAACAACTTTAGTCGCACTTAAAAAGTTTGTTTAATTGAATATCTAGAGAACAAAAGGGAGGTGGATTCAAAAAGAATGCTCAATACTCACCGAATAAGTGTACCTATCTTTATTATTTTTTGCGTACCAACAATGTAATTATTACATATTAGTACCATTACATTCTTAGCATCTTATCACCAGCTTCTGTTTATATATATATAGTTATTTTTTTATCCTATGTTTTTCGTGGAAATATTTTAATGATTAACCCACCAACCACGTTTCTTAATCTTTACATTTAGGATACCATTTTTTAAAAATGTATGCCTCTTGATTTTCGGAATATGTTTTCTAACGCTTTGTTCCTAACTTCCTATCAATCATAGACACCTATAATACTTCGAACTTATGTATTTTGAGTACATTTTTAACATTGGGTTAAATATTTGCCTCTGTAGATTTGCATTTTGATCGACCGACTACACTATTGCAAACACCAGATAATTTAAGACTATTTTAGTAGTATTTTTTTAAGTGAAACATGCAGTGGTTGTTTGATGAATTAAGTGATAACTGCAGTAACTGTTTCCCTAATCAGTGATTAAATGAGGGCACGTGTGACGCCATTACTCAACTTTAAAGCTTACCATTTGGTTAAATCCAGATACTAATAAATTATTAGCTGATGTCTCCATCTCGCTACCATCACTCATCAATCTAATAAGTATAGAATCATCTCATGATGCAGTTAACGCCTATACACGAATCTTCGCCGACAATATTTTGTAGTATATAGATAGATACGTCCACACGCAAAAAGAAGAATGTAAATTGTGTAAAATATAAAAACAGTATCCAATATATAAATATTCAAAAGTCACATTAGTTTTGTTCCTTACATTATCTAGTCACATTTCTTTGCTTTTAATCCAATTCATTACCTCATGGCTATTTGCTTTGATGGAAGTTGTTGCATAGATTAACTACGTCTACGTGTCCATCTGTAGAAACTTCCATTACTTAAAATATACAGAAAATGAAATTTTAAAAACATTTGTAGTCTCTTTCGAATTGAATCCAACGATTACAAACCTTAGAACATTTCTGGCATAGATTTTTTTTTTTATAAACGTGAACAAAAGAGTCACGCTAGTTATTTTAATTTGTTAATAGTATGATTTGTATAAAGTTTGTTTAAGAGGCTTACTGGGTTTATGGATTTATGAATTATTCCTGTTTTTAACTTTGGTTTTACTGTTTTAGTAACAATTTATTTTTTCTTTTCTTGGTAGTAGCAATCTATTTTTTTTATTGGATATGGAACTTATAAAGTCATTGGAAAGCTTTGGACCTTAATATGAATCCATCAGTCAAGTATCTTTCAGTACCAAAAATCCCTATTAACATTTTTGATGCTGAAGATGGAGGATGTTAGGAGGATTCATCCTTATTCACCAGTTTAATTTACGACATGAAGATTCTAATTAGTTAATAAGTGAACTTGTCATAATCTCTAGACAATAATTACTTTAGCAGCATTCTTACATTTCTACCACATATGGGTTTACATAATAAGCCGATATCACTTACTACAAATTAGTTCAGGACTCATAGCTCCATGTCTGACACTTCAACCTCAGTCTTATTCACCAAACTATCCGAGAAGCCAAAAGGTTGAAACTTGGAGTTCTCTTGAAGGTTGATGTGCCTATGTTTAAAGAGCTTCGCTTTCGTTTCTCCTTCCTTATTATGCCTCTCTTCTTTACGTTTTCTTGTGCTGCTGCTGAGAATTGAGATACATGACACATCGTGTTCATCAGCCATGACTGCATCTTGGTCAAACTCCTCTTGGTATTTCAGCAATGTGGATCCGAGACTGAGATCTGGTATTGACTTATGAATCACAGTTTTGGCATAGGTTTTGGAATGGTCACAGTCAAAAACCCTTAGCCCTTGCTCTTCAAGTGATACAAGCCATTCTGGAGATCGTACAAAATAGGTTAGTCAAGTGAGTCACAACAGCTCAGAGAACAGAATGGGAATGTTCCATGTAACAAATCACTCAGGAAAACAATCAACATGGCATATATATAAGATAAAGGAAGCAATTTACCAATGAAGGATACGAGAGTCAAATTTCTCAGTGCGTCTGCATCTCTAATCACTTCACCTTGACTGATAACCCAATTGATCAAGTGATAAGGGACAAATGAATTGGAGAACATGCTCATATACCTACTGGTTTTCTCTTGATCTTTGTCTCTCCTGTGTAATCGTTTGATGTATCAAGTAAACACAATCAAGTAACTGAGTGAGGCATTTAATTCTATATACTTTATAGGCCTACCTTAGAGAAGCCATAGCATTGTTCAAAAGAAATAACCAGTTAATAGCAATGTTCTTCAAGTACAAAGTTCTTTGTGATGTTCCATTTCCAGCGTTGAGGAACAGCTTCTCCACTGATTTAATCACAGCTTCTGTTATGATTTCTGTTAAGGTAGCTTCATCTTCCGGACCCTGAAAAGATTAAAAGCTTCCCATGAAAACTCAATTCTATGTTTCATACAATTATGATTCAATAAAGTAACTTCAGACTTTCTTGGACATTTAGAAAACACAAACCACTAATTTCAAACTTTCAAGTCACCTAGCGATACATAGTGTAGTCAAAGAACCAACCATTAGTGAAGTTAGATGCAGATATGGCTCCAGCAGCAGCATCTTGAGCATGATATCTGTAACAAGATCACATGATTGAAAACTAAACCAATTGAGACATCTCTGGAAACTTGTAAAGAAGGAGACACTCGTCAAATATTGCTTCTAAACTCGATGTATATCTTATGCTATATGAATAGGAAATTACCAGAAATCTCCATAGAATACCAAATTAGTAAAAGAAAAGGTAACACTCACCAAAAAAGTAGCAACTCTGGAACCCAGAAATCATCTGAAACACAGTTTCCCGCAGATCTTTCTCTAGCTCGGATCTACTTAATTCCGAATCAAACCTCAAGCATAAACTCAGCAAGAAAACTTGAGAAGCTACGATTCCAGCTAAGTAACCAACGCGGCAGGACTCAGAATCAATCTCTTTACGCAATTTCTCACTAACAAATGGCATGAAGATCTCCAAACAATCCTCCGCTCTACAATTCTCCTTCACTTCATCAACAACCCAAACTCGACTCAAATCAGCAAAACTAAACCCTGACACCATTAACAAATCACCATCTTCATCTCCCGGTTTCTCGACACAGTGCATGCTAATATAACTAACAATCCCTTCTAACAAGCTCAAAGCGTCTCTCCTCTTAGTAACAACTAAACGACTCAGCTGATAAACAACGGGAGATAACAGAGCTACCTTCTTAACGCCGGAAAAAGAATCGGAAAACGAAACCAGCAACTGGAAGAAGCTCGAAGTTAACCTAACGGAATCGTCTCGGAAAGCTAGTTTCGAAGAGTAGAATCTGATGGCGGAGTAGAACGAGACGAGCTCGAGAGGTGGTTGGGGAAGATCGTTGAGAATACGAGTGAATATGGAGTCGAAATCGGAGAAATTAGGTCGTCCGCTCCGGTATTGCAATAAGAGCTGTTTGATTGAGTCATTGAGAAGCGGTTTTAGAAATTCGAGGTGGCTCGGAGGCTTGGGTTTACAAATCGGACGTTGCATTTTCGAATTTTCCGGTGTCGGAGAAGTACAGAGAAGAATTTGAAATTTGGGAAGTTGGAAGGACACAGAAACCCTAAGGAATTCAAAGTAAAGGGAGCGAATAAAGAGAGGGAAGGCTAAATGCTTTCATTTTTCATTTTCAAATTGGCTTCACTGCAAATACTTTTTTTTTTGTTTTGTTTACAGTTAGTAAAGGTGATAATGTTTGAAATCTACAAGTCTACTACCATAATAAAACATAATTTTTTTATATTTTCTAAGTTACAAGCGAAATTATACTCGTAATTAACATAAAAATTGTTAGTATCTTGATCAATTACTCTATTGGTCCTAATCCAAAAATGTTATAAATACATAACACCAAAACTTATTGATTACCAAAAAAAAAGGAAAGAAAAACATGTATCTTTTTTCGTGAATTTTCATTTTAAACAGGGTAAATTCTCTATAGCAGAATCATATAAAATGGATCAAGTAGTGAAAACAGTAAAAAAATACAAAGTGAAAAAATGAAAATAAAAATCATTTATAAAGTTCTCCACCTGTATTTAGTAAATGAAATGTTAAGAGTCTCCTGGTTATCACAACTCCACGACAAAAGGAAATACTCAGAGAAGAGAAGCCAATCTCAATGGCGATGATTACGCGCAACACCGCCACGCGCCTCCCTCTCCTCCTTCAATCTCAACGCGCCGTCGCGGCGGTCTCTCAATTCCACACATCCCTCCCTGCTCTCTCCCCTTCGACATCACCGACTTCCTACACCGGGCCAGGTCTTCCATCGACCTCCCCTCCTCCGCCTGGTATCTCCAAGGCGGCGGAATTTGTGATCTCCAAGGTTGATGATCTAATGAACTGGGCTCGTAGAGGATCGATCTGGCCTATGACCTTCGGTCTCGCCTGCTGCGCCGTCGAAATGATGCATACCGGTGCTGCTCGATACGATCTCGATCGATTCGGTATCATCTTCAGGCCTAGTCCTCGCCAGTCTGATTGTATGATTGTCGCCGGGACTCTTACCAACAAGATGGCTCCGGCTCTTCGCAAGTACGCATCCCTCTATCTCCCTCTCGGATCTCGGATTTTTCAATTTGTGTGTGTGTGTGTGTCAAAATTAGGTTTTGAGGAGAATGCGATTGGGGATTTTTCGGTTGGAATTTTCTCTTTAACGGTGATTTAGGGTTCAGTGGAATCTGATTATTTAGCTAGGTCTGTGACAAATTGGAAATTGATGTATGAATATAAGATTGACCTGGGAGCCATACTGTTCGAATTCATTGTCTAGAGGAGATTTATTCAGTTTTTCTTGAAGTTTTTGGTTCGAATTCATGAACTTGCGAGCGTTCTAGTATGCAGAGGTGAAGAGTAGGAATATTTTGGTGGAGTGATATAATCTCTGTGCTTGTATTTTGTGGGTGAGTTAAGGCTTTTAGATTATCTTGCTTGGTGTTTAGTAGGGAAACATGTGTTAGTGTCCTTTCAGCCATCAATACCATGCTTGATTTTTTCAAAGCTGATCCTTATTTGTAGCTCTCCTTCTACTGACCGATTAGGATCGTTGTCTCTGAGTCCCCATGTTCCATCTTTTCGTAAGGTGTTTTTGTTATTGAAATGGATATAACACACATAAAAGATTCCTATTTTTCTTGTTTGATGTATGAAGCCTTCATTCAACTGCAGAATTTATATTCTTTAAACAAGAATCCTGTTAAGAAGTCTGTGTCAGTGGTTTTTGGTAGGCAGCTGATCTTATACTAATGATAACTTTAGGCCTAGATAGAAAAGATCCCAAGTCAATCTATTAGCCACAAGGAACCACAGGTTCTCAAAACATCAACCAAGTAGACAAGCTTAGATGCATTTGAGAGATTGATTGACAGTTATCTAGGATGGTTTAGATTAGTGAGAAACTAGTATCTAGAGATATGTTCAGAAATCAGTCTTGATCTGGTAGGATTGAGAGAAGTTGAATATGCGGATCAACTCAAGTGATTTAAAGTTTCTGTTCATGTTTATCCTGTGTGAAATTCCAACTTCTAAATGTCTAAAATAATATGACAGGGTTTATGACCAGATGCCTGAACCAAGGTGGGTGATTTCAATGGGAAGTTGTGCGAATGGAGGTGGATACTATCACTACTCCTACTCAGTGGTTCGAGGGTGTGATAGGATTGTCCCAGTCGATATCTATGTCCCTGGGTGCCCTCCAACTGCTGAGGCTTTGCTCTATGGACTCCTCCAGCTTCAGAAGAAAATCAACAGGCGCAAGGATTTCTTGCATTGGTGGAGCAAGTGAGCTTTAAAGCCTTCCTCCAGTTGTGAAAGGGGATTTTTCAGACAGTTTTACCAAAGTTTGGGACTAATAAAAACGTGGATGTTTCATTGCATGTTTCTTTGTGGTGGAGATGCCATGTAAAGGAGTGTGTGTTTCTAAGTTTGTTGTTGAAACTTAATAATTTTAAGATGTTTTTTTTTTATATAATATCTACCAGTTTTCAGCTATATGCTGACTATTACTCAAATATGAGTGTGTAAGTTAAGCTTATATCGTACATTTTCTCAAAAAAAAAAACATAGATCCTACAAAAGCTTAATATGAACTCTTGTGAGGATTCGGATCTATAGCTTCACGCAGCAGCCAGTTATCATAATATCAATGAGTATCTGCGGGATTGGCGAATGGTAGAGTTACAACACAAGGCTCTTAAGACCACTTAGACAGCCAAAAAGGTAAGAGGACCAAGAGGGCTCCAATCATTATCATTCCAAATGTGCTATATATTTCCAGTATGTTTTATATACGGACTTCGTTGTTTATGATTAATATTGAAACTGTAATTTGGTTAGAGTTGGATGATATATGCACTCATTTTATTTTTAACGCATAAGAATAGTTATTGCAAAAGAAAAAAAAAGGTACTAAATTCTAAACATGTTTCATTTTGTTGAATGCTTCAGTTTTGCATTCACTATCTTCCTATAAATAGTGGTCATATTTCATTTCAAGGAATAACAAACATACATAACATACTATCTTTCTAATACAGATCCTGTCTGATATAACTATACAAACAAAATGGTTAAGCTTAACACCCAATTGACCTCCATTCTCGTTGTTGTAGTTTTGGTGTATGCTTGTGTACCAGCTTCTGCTGTTGAAGAAAATGAAGCCAAAAAGCTGTGGGACACTTGTCTTCCTAAAATAACTCCAATGTGTGCGTTGGATATCATAGCTAACGTTTTTGGAAATGGAACTATTTCTGATTTATGTTGCCATGATCTTGTCCAAGAGGGAAGAGTTTGTCATGATACCCTTATTCAATATATCTCTGATAGGCCAAGTCTTCGCGCCAATGAAACCCAATATTTGAAGAAGAGTGATGATGTGTGGAATCATTGTGTTTCCCTATCTAAAATCGCTAAAAATTAATTACTCTATATGATTGTACTATCTTCTTTGAATTAATTTGTGTTCGATAAATAATAAATTTTATTTTACCATTTATTCACACATAGCTGGTCTATGCAAATAATTCTAACATTTAGCAAACAAAAGAAAGAAAGACACTTCTTCTTACACTTGCACAGTATTCTCATAAAATGATAAAATACATGTTATATCTAGCAATGTAATATACTTGCGTGTTTTGTCTTCACGAATCATGAACAAAGAAGACTAGCCAATATCTGTAGGCTCATGTATCACGAATCTTCACACTTACAAATTAGAACGGACTAAAGAAGGACGTAGTGTTGTCATATGACTGTTAAAACTTTAAATCATAATATATGTTTTAAGGTATGAATGTTTTGAATGAATCTGGATCAATACCGTTTCTAAATCTCTGTTTATATGTTATTTGATTAATTTTTATATTATGCTCCTAGTAATCATCACTTGTAGATCCAACACTTCCACAGAGTTGTATCTTATATATGACTTATATGATGAAAACTTAGGTAGTTCTAAACTTCTAACAATAAAACCTTTTCCAGTTTAAAATGTATCAAAATCAATAAATAGAGACGTCAAGCCGATTAGTGGTGTATTCTGTTTTTCTTTGACATCGTACGTGAGTAGTTACAATAAAAGATGCATGCATTCATTGTATTTTTTAAACGCTTCAGTGTTTGCAACAACAATGGTATTAATTTCTAAACATAATTTTGTTTAATGCTTCAGTTTCTATCCAATATTATCCCTTATAAATAGTGGTCATGTTCCATTTCCTGGAATAACAATCATAAACACATTATATTTTCTTATAGATCCTATCATATATCCCTTTTACAGAAACAAAATGGTTAAGCTTACCAACCAGTTGACCTCCATCTTTGTTGTGGTAGTTTTGGTGTATGCATGTGTACCAACTTCTGGGATGGAAGAAAATGAAGCCAAACAATTGTGGGACACTTGTCTTCTTAAAATAACTCCAAAATGTGCGTTGGATATCATCGCTAACGTTTTCGGAAGTGGAACTATCTCTGACTCTTGTTGCCACGACCTTGTTCAAGAAGGAAGAGTTTGTCATGATACGCTTATTCAATATATCTCTGATAGACCAAGTCTTCGTGCTAATGAAACCCAATATTTGAAGAAGAAAGATGATTTGTGGAACCATTGTATCACCACGTCTAAAATCGCTAAAAATTAAATAAAACTTTTGTATGATTGTATGATGTTCATTGAATAAAATTTTATGCCTATGTATGCCTTTGACATACTTAACAGTTCTGAGTTCTTCTACATAAATTTCTCTGTGTAATTAAATATATTGCACACGACGTTTATCTTTGCAAATGAATAAACAGTTTTATCAAACGAAAAAAACATTTCTTCTTTCATTTTACATTTTACGCACACTTCAAAAAAACACATTCGTTGTCGCCAACGTCGACCAGCTCATGTACGATTCTCTTTAACAATACAAATTAGGCCGGACTCAAAACGTAGTAAAGTCGCATAACTCTGCTTCATAAGTCTGATCCAAGAGAAGTCGATGGATCTTGTTTAAATACAAACGACAAGAAGGCCATTGGATTCTTAATGGCTTCGAACGCCGTAACAGAGTTCAACACAAAGACAATCTCCACCAAATACATATTAGAACAGCTTTGAGTAACCCACAAACAATGTACCATGTACTATGTCATTAGTCACTCATATATAGTTAATGTGGTGCAAAGTGCTGGAAAACAATGTTCTTGTATAGAAAACAGAGATTTCATCGGACTAGGAGCAATTCACTAGAAAGAAAAATGTATTATCTTTTTTCCTTATCAAAAACATGAAAAACAAATCTGGTTTATAACTGAGATCATTCATTAATCCATTTCTACCAGACCGAGTTTAATCTAATTTGAAACCACAAAAGAAAGCTTCAAAACTGGTTAAAAAAAAAAAAGATCTAGAAGCAACAATTACAGTCAAAAGGACAAAGACGAGTACCACCACCATCGGGCTTATTGACACGAAGTTCATCTTCAGTGTACACAGCGAATCCCTCTGCAGTTCTCTTCCTGGGTCGTCTTTTCGAGGTGTTATTGAATCCGTCATCAACCTCATTCCTCTTCCTCTTCCTCTTCAACTTTGATATCTCTACTTTGCTATCTTTCTTCTCAGGTACTTCGAGCTCTGGCTTCTTCAAGGAAGTAGTAGTAGTCTTCTTCTTCTTCTTCGTCGTGTTCCACTTTGCTATCTCTACTTTGGTATCTTGCTTCTCAGGTATTTCGATCTCTGGCTTCTTCTTATTTCTCCCACCAAAGATATCATCAATCTCTGCCCCAAATTTACCAGGTTTTGGAACTTGTAATGACTTGTTCAAGGGAGTAGTAGTACTACTACTAGTCTTCATCTTCTTAGGGATCATATAAAATCACAATCCCAGAGGTTCAATCCCACAACTTTACTTTCTTCACTGCATTTTTCCGAAATATATAAAACGATTAACAATTCGGTAGCATAAACTAACCTTTTGGAGACTCTTAATTACTTAAGCTAATTCACAAACAATAGACAAAAACATACTTAGCTATCTAATTAAACCATGTACAAATCCCCAAAATTAGAGTGTTTCTTACATGATGAAACGATTCCATAACTAGATTTCGTCAGCTAAACATAACACAATAAATTTCGATTCCCAAATCTAATAATACCCAGAATCTAGGTCAAGTTTCTACAATAGAACGGGGAAACAATTAGGGTTTTATCAATCCCTTTGCTTTGAATCGACACAAACCATCGAAGAAAAGAGTCAAAGAGTAAACTTACAATTTTAAACGACGCCCACATGAACAAGATTGAAGAAGCTGCTGCCCTTGAAGATATATTAGGGGTAGACGCCGCAGACAGTCGGGCCGGGTTCGTAACTTTTTTTTTAAAATTAATAAATTATAACCCAAAGTAATACTAGCTAGGTTGTAATGTGTTAAATCCAATTATAAAATTAAGAAGTGTTTAGTACCATTTTATATCGTATTAAAATAGGCAAAGCCTTCTCTTGCGTTTAAATTTGAGGATAAATATTTGTTTAATTTTTTACAAATATATCTTTGGTACTAAAATAAGGTTTTATTAAATCGATATGCTAACGAAGTTATCAGGAAGCTGGAGATAACAGATAACAGCAAACAAAATTATCAAAGAGGACTGAAAGAATCCACCATTACATAATCAAATAAGTGACTTAGGCCAAATCGTGTCCATTGTGTAAGACAGAACAGAGAAGTAGACTGATTTTATTGAAAGGTGTTATTAATGCTTCTTGAGAGCATTCATCTTGTCCCTGAGGTAGTAAAGTTTTGCTCTTCTTACTTTCTTCTTGTCCACCACCTTTATCTCCCTCAGGTTTGGTGAATACCTGTCACCAAACAACCCAGTCTCACTCACATCAGTTTCTTCCATGTCAAAGGTAAAGAGAAACACACAAAACATGGTGGGTCATTATGAGTTACTACTACTTACAAGGGGAACATGGATTCAACGCCAACTCCAGCCACAAGCCTTCTAATCCTAAACGTAGAGTTGAGACCAGCATTACGCCTTGCTATGACAATGCCTTTTACAATTGATACACGCCTCTTGTTCTCAGGCACTTCCTGTTCGATGCAACAAGGTTTCACTTAGAAGATTAAATATATTTTCTTCCCCAAAAGAAAACAGAAGAAACAATCTTCAATAGTACTTACCACTTTTAGCTGCACAATGTAACCAGGCTTTATCTCCGGTATCTCTCTACGAGCTCTCACTTCCTCAACAGCTTCTTTGTCTATTATCTGCACAAGAATGTAGACATAGGTAAACAAATATGCATTATTTTAATCCATGATAACAATTTTGTCAAGTTCGAGATATACCTGCATTATATGCTTGGCGGTTTTATCAAGCCGCTTAAACTTGATTCTCCGAGGCACATCATCAGAAGCTGACTCAGGGGATCCTTGAGGAGTAGATTGAACAGAATCTCCAACGGTTGAAAAGCACCTCGACGAATACGTAAAGTTTTGTTTCTGCCAAAACATTATCCCAAGCACACTATCAATTCAAAGAGCGTCTAAAACGCTTACAAGCCTAATCTAGAGTATCACTGAATCTATGTCAAAGGTGAAAACAAATAACAAGAGCACGAAGTTTAGAACAATGAAGATCCTTTTGTAATTACAATATCAATCACAATCCCCATTACATAAAAATCTGGGCTAAATTCCAGAGCAAAGCTAACACTAATTGCAATTTTTCAAACAAATTTGAAAATAAATCTTCATTAGCAAACCAAAAATCCTCTAAATTTCTACAATCATAAAACCGACCTAGAATACGAAAATGGCTTACAGGTACTACAGAAGAGGCAGAAACCGCCTTTGTGAACGAGCTAATGAGAGATGACGCAGCTGAATCAAAAGCTCTGGTAGAAGTAAAACGGAAGGAATCAAAACCTAACCTCCTCGATTCATTAGCAGACCAGCTTGAATAAGATGAAGAAGAAGCAGAAGTGAAACGAAGAGTGCTGGAGATGGAGAAATGGTGCCTCTGAAGCAACTTCGTAGTGCCGCGAATCGATTGCATTTCTCCGCAAGAGGAATCGATCGATCTATATGATGACTATATCCAAATCTGTGGTTTCTCTGCAAGTTTTCAGAGATTGGCGCAGTTTTGAGAAATTAATGTGCAAAACCCTCGTTGCTTGCTCCTCCAGGGTATTTTTTTTTTGTTCTCCTTTTCTTTATTAGCAATTTGCATATAGACCCCTGATTTTAATTGCTTACATCAAATATACCCTTTATTTTCTTTTCTTTCCTTTTCTTTACTGGTAATTTCATATAAACACTTGAATTTGTACATGCTTGGAGTTTCACCATGAAAGAAAACTGTGTAAAAGTATAACTGAAGCTTTTACTAGTTCTATACAAAACTTAAAAAGCCAAAAACCAATGGCATTAGATAAAAAGAGACTAGAAAAGTTTGTGTAATGAGATGTTTTCAATCACAAAAAATGACCCGAAATCTTAATCCGAGCAAAAACATAGAAATAGACTTTGCTTGTTCAATTAGAGAAACAGAGGAGACTCTACATGGTCTAAAAATACTCTCATATAATCAAAGCGATTTCCAATTCCTCCAATCTCAACTCTTCTGGCAATTTTTTCGTTGCTATCATAACTGATACTATAGAACGTCGGGCAAGGATAAGAATTAGTTGTTGTAAATATGAATTCTCCGGAACTAATGGCACCTCTACACCGGAAAAAGTATTTTACATCTAAAGCTGCCCAACCAGGAACCATGAAAACGATCCTTGACCAGCTTTGAGTCTCGACATCTTCCAAAACCCACAATTCAACGTTACCTTTATAGGATACAGCTTTATTCACTAAAGCTATCTTCTTTTGGTATTTGACCAAGTCAGAGTGATCACCAGATTGAATTTCGACACCATCGGGTAATTTAACAAGACTAAACTCTTCCAATCTCACATCAAACCCCACTATTAGAGATCCTTTACCTCGTATATGATTGTTGGGCCAAGCTCCATAATAAACAACACCGTTATTGCATAGCCAGCTTACATTCAATCATTCTCCATGTTTCTTTCTTCTTCTTCTGAGCTCCTAAAGTGAACACCTGATGACCTTCGCTCACGACTGGTCCAAATCTGTGAGCACGTTTTTGCGCCACCGTCATGGACAAGACTTTGTATTCATCTTTAATCGGATCGTATCCAAAGAAAGCTGATATTTCTTTTCTCCTAGTTTTAACTTTTGGTAAATCCACGAATTGGCCTGTGCTTGGATTCGAAATCACAACCTTTGAGTAATCTTGACAGCAGATCAAGCCGCGGATCGGTGGAGAAACGTCGTAAAATGGATTCGGTGGAATGCTTGTTGTCGTAGTAGAAGAAGAAGAAGACTTTGGTGGTAACTCCTGAGAGACTGAGTGGAAGAACTGGGTGGATTCACGGTGGAATGTGAAGAGAAAACACGGACGAGTCAGTGATCGAGTCATGTACAGATCCGTGAAGTATTTGCTGCGGATTGTACTTGACCAGAGTCTCGAAACGACGATGAGCTTGGCTATGGATTTTGGCGGCAATCTCACGAGAATCTCTATAATCAGATCTTGAGGAATAGAAACAACTGAGTCTTGTTTCTTTGGATTCTTAAACGTTTCCATGGCGATTCAGTTTCTCTCTTTCTTCGTCAATTCTTTTCCGGAGCAAAGTTTTGAAATGTTAAAAGTTAAAACATATATATATGGGCAATTCTCTTTATCAATATTTATGGGCCCTTGGCCCAAAAATCTTTCCATGCCCAGACCCAGGCTGTGAGAGCTGCCGTGTTTTTGGGCTTTGTCAACCCATCCTCCGCGAAACTATTATAATTGTCAATCGATATTTCATTAAAATCTAAAAATGAAAAATATTATTTAAAATTTGTTAAAAATTGACCAATATAATACATAAATTACGCCGTATAAATGGAAACAGATGCTTGCGACCCAAAAAAAATAAAAAAATGGAAACAGATGGTTTGACAAAAAAAAAAAGATGGAGACAGATCAAAAATGTCAATGTAATTTTGAATGACCGTGTTTTTTTTTTTTTTTTTTCCATGATCCATCTACTCCGTTTCGTTTTCGTATTTCATAACAGACAAATAAATAATACTGTATTTTCTATTTGGAAAATTAATACAATCGGATGGGATATTAAATATTTCATTTTTAAAAAGTTCTTAAATACGCCCCTATTTGCAATGTTTAGTCGTCTAATTTTGCAAACAAGCTTGAACCTTTTTTTATTTTTGGCATGTTGTCTTGTCTTTTTTCCACCTTACCTATGTTTCGGGATTCGACATTGATTAATTCAGGAGTCAACGATGATATCAAAGACTGATTCTTTAATTGGTTAATGCAAGGTTTTCTTTATTTATAAGAACAAATAAATGAAAATAATAACAGGTGGCCTACAAAAAGTAAAGAACCAATCATGAACCAAATACATTAGAATCTCAAAACCAAACGGTGAATGAATCATGTGAACATATATAATTGTATTTAAATTGTACATTTGTAATCATTCAATTCAAGATCTAATATGTTTGAAAATCTGAATTCCCCAAAGTGAAAAACTGATAAGAGTCTTTTTTGAATTTTGCTTAGCTACAGAGAATCACATATCATAAGATTTTACTAAACGTTACATATCCTTTTATTATATCAAGTTGTTAATAAATATTGAGATAATCAAAAGTTTGATTATACTTCACCGTCTAAAGAAGCTTGAACTTTTAATTTCTGCCAAAGAAAAAAGTCCATAACTTTCCCCATCACCAAATAAATCCCCAACTTTTTTCAATTGTTGACCAAAACTGGCTTCCCATTAAGAAAACTTGACTTCGTTATCAAATCTCCCTCAGGGACTACTTGTAACCTCATTTTTCTTCCGGACCTGATAATGAAAGCTCAAGCTTTTTTTTTTGTTGTCGGTTTTCTCATTCTTCAATTTGAGTTTACACACAAACGTCCTTTAACAAGTCAGACCGCAATTTCCAAACCAAAGTCAAGGTGTATGTACATTGGAAATGAGTTTCACCATTGTTTTGAGAAGACAGCAGAAATGGGACATTCAGAAATGTAACTTTACAGATTAATTTCACAAAGAAAACCAAAATGTAGTTGGATAACGAAATTCAACCACGCAAAAATTGAAACTTTATACCGATTCTGACTTTGATAGCTTTTCTATATATGTAACGTCTTTACATACTCGCTTTGTTTACAAATTTTGAAACTTTGTTTACATACTCGCTAAGATTTAAGAATAAGACTCCATTAAATTACACACTGATTCTCGAATAAAGTTTTAACTTTTTACAAATTAGTTTATCAGTTCAATTCGGATTGGAATTATTCGATTTAGACGAACTGGAAAATATATTCAGATTCTGAAATTACTCAAGACCTCTGATTGCATATTCTCATTTTCTCCAGATGCTTGATAAAAACAAAAAATATGGAAAGACTAAATCTCAGATAACATCCATAAATAATAAATAGAATAGATTCATATCATATCAAAAACCACATCACATAACTAAAAATCGTCTAGAATTCAAAACCACAATACTCTAATAAGATATATCCTCAAACAGATATGAAGATTTATATAGTAAGAAAAAGAAGAGCCAAATAGAAAGAGATCTAATAGCTTCGGAATACACACGAACGACGAATAATGATGAATGGCCTATACTCGGATTATAGTAACTGCAAAACCCAATCTCTGTACGAAATCACCATCACAGAACTTAGATCCGAAGAGCAGAGCCAAAAACAAGAGCTGCGACTGCTGCAACACCAGCTGAAACAACGGATGCTGAGATCGCACCAGATCCAGATGTAGGGCTTGGCGCTGGAGCTTCAGATTGAGCAGAAGCAACGGTAGCAACGACGGAGATGATCACCGCCATGAGAGCAACAATGGAAGCCTTTGAGATCGCCATTTCAGAGAGTAAGTTAGATTTTGGAAAGGGGCTAGGGTTTTTGAGTGCTTCTTCGAGTTTGCTTAAGCTGAGGGTTTTTTAGAAATGTAATGTGGTGAGGCGTATATAAAGAGGTCGGGCAGATGCTGAGCTGCCCGCTTAAGTTGGTGTAGCTGCCCGGATTTTTCCAGCTTAAGAATTCTGTAATTACAGCTGATTCACTTATGGGTCCCGCAAATCATGATAATCGACGGTGGGTATTTGTCCGCGTAAGCAGTGAGATTTTGATAGCTCATCTCTCCGTTACGGCGCCGTTTGATAGGATATTTATTCGGAACCGATATGCCCTCTTTTGAACGCTCACCGAGGAGCGTGCATCTAACTCGCTAGCCTAGAAAGGCGCAACGGTCGGGGGAGATAGTTGTTTGGGCGCGTGAAGAAAATGATGAGCTGTCCATTTTTTTTTTCAGTCACGCGGTTCCGTGAAGGAAACGGCCAAGATGCGCAGACTTGTATTTGTTGGGTTGGGCCCACTTTGCACATGGTCGTGTAACGGCTATTGCTATAGAGCTTTTAAAAATGGAATGCTCGACATGTGTCGAGCAAAATAGCCCAGTCCTTCGTTTTTCGAAGCAATGTTGATGAATTACTTTTTAAGGGAATTTAAAAATTGGTGAACAATTTATGTTTTTGTTTGGTAAACAAACGAGTGTGTATTTTTCAAAGATTTATAACATAGGATTACTACTCTTATTTCCTTTTTAGGGTCATAGAAAATTAAAAGGATATTGAAACCATTATAATGAATACCTAAATGATCAAACCTTTAGCCAAAAAAGAATTATAACTAAATGATTATGATGTTTTCTTACCAACTTGTCTTTTTAATAACTAAAGGAAATATTTTCAACCATAAAGATTTGATTTTTTTTCTATCTAAAAATAAAATGCTAACTATTTATTTAGTTGAATGGGGGAAGAAATATATCTCCTCTAATAAACAAAAAGTCAGTTTGAGGAAAATAAAATAAGAAATTCATTTGACGTTTTTCCACCAAATTGATAAGTGATCAGTAAATACGAAATAGTAACAGATAAATAAGTATGGCATTAATTTATTCTTTTTATTCTATATACTAATTTAGCCTGCCCAAAATTAAAAAAAAAAACTTTAAAAAACTTTAACGAATTGACAAAAAGGAATAACTTTATTGAATTATTTTTAAGAAAAAAGACAGATGGTAGACGTTGGCAGGCTCTTGAGTGGTTCGAGAAGCTTCGATTGGGTGTAAAAGTGTATTTTCCACCTGGCTCTGTTTTGTTCCCATTGTCATTTAGTTATGTATTCACATTCAAACCAAAAACTTGGTCGGTAAGCAAATCTTTTTTTGGTTTTTTCAGGTCGGTAAGCAATTTACTAAGACTTGTTTCCTATATCCATCTTAAGAAAGGTTGATTCGTTTTTCTAACTACACAGAATCAAAGAATACACGAAAATTACACTAGAATTATCCATATTCTTAGCAGACGAAGAGAAACGTGCCTAAGGAATTGATCTCATTTATCTTCTAATATACCATTTCTTCCAAACTAATACCAAAACAAACAAAACAAAATAATATCATCGTAAATCACCCATTTCATATCCGTTTCATGAACTATATTTGATTTCAAGAGGTTCAGAGACATTACTAACTCAAAATCCCAGTACCTTGGGAGCAATATGAAGCAAAGGCTCCAAAGTACTCGGAGCAAACTTCCTCGCAAAGAGATAACAAATGGAATTGTTGCGACCATTATAAATGCAGTTTCTTCCATCTAAGATCTTTCTAAAGAACGTCTCCGTAACGTCCGATCGCCCAAACGTAGCTGGATGGGGCCCGCCCCTCGACCAGTCCACCCATGTCACGCTCCGGTTAGCCAAGACCGCTGGTTTCTCTATAGTTAACATCGTCGGGAAGTAATGCTCGTCTACATAGCAAGCAGGCCTGCAAAACTCTTTAAATTTCGGGTAATACAATGTGTCTTTCACAATGGTAGCTGCGAGGTCCCGGTTAATCTCAAACCATTGAGACCCTTTTCGCCATTTGGTGATGGGAACTTCGGGTTCCATGTTCTGGCTGTAGCGCCCACGCCCAAACGGTCCAGGGTCATCAAAAGCACCCATGAAGCTGTGTCTTGAGTGGCTTAAGTGGCTGTAGATGGTTGTGAAGTTGTAGAGTGGAATGCATGACTCTGAGACAAGAACAAACCATTCATTTGAGATATCAAGCAGAGCATTGGCGAGAAGCCGTTTCTCTGCATCACACATGGACATTCTCCCCCATTCTGCTACCTGTACAATGATGTAGATAACTAAATTTCAGTAACAATAAAGTACAGAACCAATTAGCTAAGAAGTGAGCAGAAGAACTCCTAGAACAAAAGGCTACTAAAGAAACCAAGTTTGATTACAGTAAATGGTAGTCTCCATTAAAACTCAATCAACATGAAACAAAACTTGTGAGAAAGAGGATTAAAAGAACCGGACCTGGCTAGGTATCTGCCTGCGGTGGAAAACAGAGTTGGCTGGAAACTTAGATGTAAAAGAAGGGTGTGGATGAATGTAAACCGAGTAAAGCCCTTTGTGACCTTTGAGAAACCTCTCCCAAAGCAAAGCAAGTGGCAAGGGGCCTTTGGTCAAGAACATAAACGCAATCTTAGGAACCCTTTTAAAGGGATATTCTTTTCTCCGAGGCCAAAAAGAAGCACGCCAAAGAAGCTCTTCGTCGCTCATATTATGCATCAGAACCGTAGGAGGTTGTATCCATTTTCTCAAACCGTTGGATTCATCGTCACGGCATGGCACAAAGCTATTAGTCACTGTGGTTACTACGCTTTGAATTCCAACATATTTGATTGTAGATACACTAATGACGAAGACAGTAATAGCAAAAGCAAGAAAAAACCCTAGCAGAAGAAGCAGTTTCGAAGGAAATGCTTTATACTGCCCTGATCTAACCGAGATTCCATTTTCTTTTCCTTCTTCCAATTGTACAACCCTATTCTGCATCGTTATAGTAGTAATCTAAACAACAAATTTGCAGTTTCTGATTCCGCTTTCTAACGCTATGTTCTAAATCACAAATCAAGTAAGCCTAACACTTTGACTAATTCTGGCAAATTCGAAGTCAATGATTTTTACTTGTAAGATCCTAAAACTAGAACTTCAGATCTCCTCGCTAATCACGAAGTCAACGAAGCAGCTTGAGTGAGACTTCATTCGGCAAAACAGAATCAATTTAGAGCAATTTGCAACCGTCGGAAGTTGATTCGAAACGTAACCGGATCTAGAGCGAGCTACTTCAAGGAACTAACTCCATTTCTAGGAACTCTTCTTCACAATCACAAATACAGCAAACGAATCTCACGAAAAGGGAAAGAAAAAAGCAGAGGATGATAATCCACGTGTCGAGCTTACAGGAAAAGCAAGTATCAATAGTGCGAAGATTTAGAGAAGCACTGAGAAGTTACGAATCCGTCTCGAAACTTGGAGAGAGAGATGATGATGATGAATCGAGAAGATGAACTTGAAAAGTAAAGTGAAGAAGACGCCGAAACGGTTTTTGCGTAGACTGCTGGTCTGTTCTCGCGTAGACTTTCGGGTAAATCGAAATCGGATCATGACGTCAATTTCTTTTCTTTCTGATTTGGTTTTTAATTTTACAATTAATTATTTATTTATTAACTAGATCTAAGGATTTTTTACCATTTTACGATTTAAGCAATTATTAAAAAAAATCCAAAGAGATCATTTCATATTAATTAATTTTAAAAAACTTAAGTAAAAAATAAACTCTAGTAATTTTGGAGTTAATTTTATCGGATGAGTTAGCGAGAGCAACGGCAATTATAATTAACTTAAGTAATTTTGGAGTTTACTTAAATAATTTATCATACTTACTCATCATTTATTGGGTTTATACATCTTTTTATGTCAAATTCAATCTCATCTCAAACTTTTTACCTACAAGCAAAGACAGTTTAGAAACCTCCACACTGAGAAACCTCGGATCCTCATCAGAAACCGTCTTAAGAAGCGAGATTCTCGGACTCCTCAATCTCTCACCTGTCCTAACCTCGTACGTTTTCACACTCTCTGCATTCTCGAATCCAACAAACGTCACTTTCCCAATGGTCCATTTCATTCTCGACGCATACTCTGGGTTCACCACTTCCGATCTCAGTACCACGGATTTTCCAGTCACGTAGCACCTGAATCTCACGAGGGTCCAATCACGGTTCCCACCTTCCTCTCCCATCCTTACGTTTTCCCCGTCATCGAGAAACAGTTCGCCGGTGATATTCTCAAGCTGGCTGGCGACAACTAGAAGCTGAAACGGTGTTGTTCTGGCGTCTTTAGTTGTCATTGCCTCTCCTTGCATAGCTACAATGGTACCTATTCACCATGTTAAAACCAAACTCGGTTAGAGCCCAACTTCGTTATCTACACTGGTTTATCAAATACTATACTCTTAATTACCTTCTCGAACGTGAACGTTGACGTGATCAGCGGGAGTATCAAGCCTAACCTGCTTGCCGAAATTTCCACCGGCGGCAAACGAATAGTTAAACAGATCAAACCAGTTTCCGGCGGGGAAATAAGCATCTACGGCTACCGACCCTTGCTTCAGTGCGGGAGAAACCATTATGCTTTTACCAATCAAGAACTGGGTATCAATCTCATAGGTTTTAGTGTCTTGAGGGAAAGAGAAGAAGAGTGGTCGCGCAATCGGGACACCGCTGACGTGAGCCTTGTACATCAGTGTGTAGAGATATGGAAGCAGTCTCATACGGAGACCGAGAACCTTTCTTGCAGAAGAAGCAACTGAATCCCAAAGGTATAGTTCTTGTCTGGCTGTACCAAGGGACGAGTGATCTCTTGCAAAAGGGTAAAAAGCTCCAAGCTGATAATCTAAGAGCCAAAGTTAGATCATGAACTCAGGAAAAAAATCTACTGCTTATATCCGAGAATTAATCACTCTACCTGAATCCATCGACGACATAGTTCCTCAGTGGTATCATGTGAGAAACCGCATATATCAGCTCCAACCATTGGAATCCCAAACAGTCCAAAGTTGAGAATTCCGGGGATTGAGTAAGCCAAATCCTCCCACTTTGCAGCATTATCGCCGGTCCAGTGAGCTGTGTATTTCCCAGAGCTTACAAACGTGGATCTCGACAAAATAAACGGTCTCTTTCCCGTTATATCAACCAGAGCTTGGTGAGTGGCTTTAGCTTCCAAGAGGCCATACAAGTTATGCGCATCGTATTCACTAACGTTTCCAAAATGGATAGATGTTGCAGGTACTGTCTTATTGTTTATCGGCCTTTTGTCCCCTGAATTGTTAATCTTGTAAGGAGGATCATCGAGTGAAGATCCAGGGGATAAAGGTGAAGTTATGAAATTTGATAACTCATTCATGTCAAGCCACAGACCATCCCAACTGAGAATTTCCTGAAAGATCTTGATTTCGTTGCTCCAGAAAGTTGCAGCAGCTGGATTCAAGAAGTCGGGATAGTATACTTTTCCAGGCCAAACTTCACCGAGATAAGGCTCACCAGTTCGTTTTATGAAAGCATCTGCTTCCATTCCTCTATTATATGTCCCATAAGAGCTATCCACACCAATACCTATAAATAAACCCAAATACTCATGTCTTGAATCATTTTGATTAAAAGACTCTAGAGATAGTACAAAGTGTGTTACCAGGATCCAAGATCAGAACGTATTTCTGACCACTCTTGTGAAGTGTATCCACAAATGATTTCATCTTTTCCTCGGGGAAATTCACAGGATCCAAAGTGAAATCTTTGTAGCCATCCATGTAATCAATATCTGTCCACATAACCTCAAGAGGTATCCCAGCTTTTGCATATCCATCAACTACAGATTCAAGGTCTGAAACATTTTTGTACCCATACCTACATTGGTGGAATCCTTCACAAAATCAAAGCAAAACACTCATCTCAATTCCCACAAACAAGAATGTTATCTCACACTGCTGTGGATTAACTTTTCATCATACTTTAAAATGCACAGAGCAATGTCTCTTACCAAATGACCAGTAAGGCATAGGAGCAGGTCTTCCGATAAACTCAGTGTACTGATTCATCACCATCTCCGGCGATGGTCCAGCGAACACATAGAGATCAATGACGCCTCCGATCAAATTGTAAGTAATCCGATCTTCATCATACTTCACGTCCATTCCGTTACTGTTCAACAAGAGAACGCCGTGAGTCGTTCCTGCTTCCTCATTGCCGTTTGATCCTCTCACATCCATGTAGAACGGATGCGATCCGTAAAGATTAACATCTGGATTCTCGCTGCCGATATCGGCGTTCCACAAAGTCATTGTACCGCCAGGAATTAGCCTGAACGATTTCTTCGTGTGCTCTCCGAGACCGTATAGATTCGATCTGTTTTCCGGTAACGCGGAAGATAGCTGAAGGAATTGGTCTTTGAAGATGAAGTAAGTGTTTGAATCAGATTGATCCGGCGATGTGTCGAAGAGGATATCGCCGGAGGATTGTCGAGAGACGGAGAAACCGAACGGTGTGGTGTTGTGGAGAGTGAAAACTAAGTCCGATGATGGATCTGACAGGAAATTGGTCTCCGGCGAGTTTACTCCGTTCTCCTCCATTAAGAAACGGCGAGGAGAGTGGTTTCCGGCGCGAGGGATAACGGTTTCCGGTATCTCCCATCTTTGTTGACTAGAATCTGTGATTCTGATTCTCAAACGCTCACTCGTCTCCAAGCTGCAAATATGTATACACACACTGTATCATATTAATTTGAGCTTTCTATAATTATCGAAGATTTATTCTACATTTAGAAACTTAAGAAGCTTATCACTAGTAGCTAGATTAAAAATTTCTGGAGACTGCTTAACCTGACATGAAGACTAAGCGTTTGAACATCTGGTGCGTAAACGGACGACGGCTTAATCAGATCAAGATTCGCCGTCAAGACCTTCTGGTTGGAATGAACGGCCACTGATCTAACGACGTATCCGTATCCAACGACTGTGGCTTCTTCGTCATCTACTATAACTTTTGAGCTTCCATGTGAGGCCAGAGCTAAGCTCGAGAAGAATAAGATGACGACAGCAACGAGGACTGTTGGAAACCAATGAAGAGATGGCATTTTTAATTTTGGTGTTGGACTGTTTTCTTTCTCTCATCATTATTTATTTTCGTCTCAAGTAGTCATTTTCTTTGTAGATAAGATTAGCCTATAGTTTATTGATTCATGACCAGCGAGCCAAATTGTGTGAGATAATATTAGTGTTAACATAATCATTAGAATGAGCTTAAAATCATGTAACAGAAACTTGGGAAGAAATTTGGAGTCTTCTTTGATTAAGAATCACACATACGAAGTCGGAGAAATACATATACTTCGTTCTATGAACAAAACAAAACTTAAACCAATAATAATACTCTCTTATCAAAATCCATATAATGACAATTCTCTCTCATTTAAACCCAAAGTAAATGCCACAACAACAATGGCACATCAGCCACCGACTAGATTGTCTCATGAATGAATTGCAAGAACAACAAACCCATTAGAAAAAAAAACTTAAGATTTCCGGTATTGAATGTAGAATCGAACCTGATATGCTTTTTTCATCTGAACACCAAATCCCATACATATTCACTGCTTAAAGCCTCCAGATTGGTACCTTTGGTTACTGAGGCTGGAGAAGAAATCATCTGAGATTTCAGGTGTTTGATGTTGTTGTTGCTGCTGCTGTGCACTGTATAGTCCGGTTTTACCGAGCCCAGATCCTGCGCCCATTGACCACCCTGAGTAGTACGAAGCAGCAGATGCTTTGTTCCCTTCATCATTGCTCAGACCACCCACAACGCCCACATCAGCTAGAGAAGCCTTTTTGGCTGATTACAGGGATAACAAAAATAGTCAGGAGACGAGATAAGACATGGAAAGCAAAACCTGAGAGTTATTGTACACAATGCAAAGTCAAGCTACACGGTACTGCAACTCTTGTGAGCTAAGAGTTTTGACTAGTATAGTGTAGAATGTAATTGATTAATCTTGATTTTTGGGTTTGATCCACATTTAATTTGGTTCGTAAGAAAACAAACTACACTCGATCTCTTATAGTTCACTACCACATATAAGTTAAGAAAGATGCTAATCTGATGAAAAACATAAGAGGAGGTTTTGACTTACGAGCAGTTATATTGAGATCAATCAGTCCACGGCTCAGCGAATCTGACCAAATTCCAGATTTCACCTGGAACGGATCTTTCTTTTGCATTTGTTGTGGCTTTAACGGGCTTGCGTTGCTTGTAGCACTACCATGTGCAATTGGAGCCTGTGGACCTGAAGAGACTGAAGCTGAGTGAGAAGTGAAGGCGCCAAAAGGATCAGATCCATCAAAATTTTCCATAGGAACTGCAGCAAATGGATCAACAACGTTGGGAGTAGTCATAGACTCAGGTTTAGGAATCTTGGCTTCTGGGCTTGCAACTGATTCAGGAGATGCAAAAAGATCAACCGTCGGCGGAGCTGAAGAAACTTTGATAGAAGGTTCAGACGCAGAGAAAAGATCAACTTCTTTCTGTAAAAACAGACATGCAGAAATATCAGTCAACAATTTAACAGCAAAAGTCACTGTGAGTTGTAGTGACTTCAACAGCAAAAAACAAACGTGGTTGTCAAGCAGTGTGAAATTGCATCACATGAACGGATACTAAATCACACTTAATCAGGAAAATTTCCATTGTTAAAAGCCGCGTGCTAGCTGTGATGAAAGAAGTCACCTACCTGTTTCTGTGACCCAAATTCTGTTCCCTGAGCCGTGGCTGATACAAAAGTTGCATCAGCAAACAAATCCGCTTCTTGAAAGTTCCCGTTGTTGTTTGTGGGAGATGTTTCTGTTGGCCCTGAATCCATGAAGTCACCAATCAGATCTGCTCCAAAAAGGTCCACTTGGTTGGTACTGCCTGTGGATGGCTCTGCCAAAAATAAAAACCATAGAGATAAGATATGCACATACATCTATCATATATAAATTATTTTATCAACTTCTATTCCAGTGAAAGATAAACAATCTGCAAACTCGGCAGTTTTAGAAAGAAACGTACTATTGCTGGAAGTTCCACGTGGATCGAAATCATCAAAATCATCATCGTTGTTTGAAGGTATGGAACTATTTTTGGCAGATTCGGGTGACTTTTTTCCACTGGACAGATTATCATGGTCCGTGCTGCATATTCAGAATTGAAACCGACTGAGCAAGAATGCAAGATAAATTTACTTGACATCAAGAAAAACACTAACATCAAAAAAGCAAACAGCAGCCTTCACTGGGGGAAAAAAAACTAACCAAAGTGAAATATACCCAAAATCCGTAATAAACATAACATCAGAAAAAGAATGGGGTTGACATAAAACCTGCCATAGCGTGAAAAACTTTTCTTTGAGGTGTAGCTTTGCTCCTCATTTTTAGTACCACGTCTTGACTTTTGAAAAGACTCGTAGTCATTCTTATCTTCTCTTGAATCCCTATCCTTGTAGCTGTCATAATTGCTTGAACCACTTTGAAAACTACCACCAAACGAAGATGAAGCTGAACCAGATTTATATGATATTCCCGTTGATGAGAGCCCAACGTACCTAATTGGAGGCAACAAAAACAGTTTACGGCAGCATATAAAGTAGAACGAGAAAAAACAAAATATTTTCAGTTGTATAATAACGAACTTGTTACGATTTGCTGTTGCTTTGTCCCTGATTTCTGAGATTTTCTCTTTATTATTCAGGAGAGCGACTATGTTTTCCGCCTTCTTTCTCACGTTGATTCCCACATCTTTTCCATTTGGTTCAACATACTCAAAACTTGTGAGTGACTACATGGATGACAAATCACACCAAAAAAAAAACATGTCAGTAGAAAAACCACAATCTCCACCGCGAGAGAACCACATATCAATGTGTAAATATACTGACAGATATTTGGTAAGTATGCTCAATAATCTCATCAACCGCTCGTTCTGATCCATTTGAAATCAGATAATCGATAACAGCCAATGCCTGGCCAAAAATGAAAAAAACAACCTCAGGTTACACCAAAAATATAAACAGAAAACTTCTAAATACCACATGAAAACATCAAGAAGATTCTAACCTTGTAGACATATCGCCAATCCTTCCCTGTCTCTCCCAGTCTAGTCCACAAAACACTCATAACCATTTGACACTCCGAGCTAAACATATTGCAAACGTACAAGTTTAGCATTAAAAACTCAAAATCCTTTCGAATTAAATAAATAAAACACAAGAAAGAAAGTTAATCAGAGAGATTTACAATTTCTTCGTGGCTTGTGCTATCTCTGCCAATGCAGTACCATGAGGACCCCAAGGCTCATTATCTGTAGCATCCAATACCTGTACTAAAGATAGCCATATATTTATAAAATTTTATCACAGAACTAAAGCTGAATTAGAAGACGTGATCAAACTAAAATACTAAATTTTGCCGCCAAGCTAAATTTTACAATACTAATATAAACATCAAGGCTCAAGCTTAATTCAGCTCTATGAACACGCTCAGCATTCGAAAGATTATTTAATCTCTATGAACACACTCAGCATTCGAAAACAGAAACATCACAAATTCAGCTCAACTGTTCAGAATTATTATCTATTTTAGTTTGTAGATCTAGCAAAAGTTTTATATCCGAGCTATAGCTAATACTATGGAAAGTTCTCGATAGCATCATGTAATCATTTTGTTGTATATACAGATACGAATCAAATGAATTCACCTTTTGCTCCATCTCAGGGACTTTCAAAACTTTCAGATTCACCTCCCTCTTTCTGTAATTGAAAATTAATCGAGATCAATTGAGGAATACGAAAACCAAAGATCTACGGATTTGGATCGAAGTTAATATGTTGTAGCGAAATCGAAGAAGAAAAGATAGACGAAAAGGCAAACTCACATCTCTCGAACCGTTTGATCGAAGACCTTCATGAAATCCATTTTGAATTCGTAAAAATGTTACGAACACCTGCAAAATTTTGTTGGCGAGGAGAAGTGTAGATCTGATCAAGGATGGCTCGTCTTTGTTTGATGGGTTTTTTGTTTTTTAAGTTTTTTTTTTCTTTTTGAGGAAAAGCTACCAAAAAAAAAAAGTTAGCACCTATAATCCGATTTTTCGCGTAATTGAGTTTTTTTTTTAAAGCGTCCGTCCAATAACTGTGAATTTTGGGTAATTCGAGCTGACCGTAGCCAACCGATCCGTATAATCCGAAACTCATGGTCATTGGTATGGGTGGTTTCAGTTACTTGTTTGGATCATCATGGTTCATTGTTAAATCAATCGTTTGGGTGAGAATACCGGTCGGACGATATGTCTACTTGTCTAGTCTATTTTTTTACTCAAAACACGTACAACAACCAAACTTATTCACATTTACTTAACACATCTACATCAATAAACTATCGAGAGTTTGATTTTTTTCTTCTCTTTATAATAATGAATGTTTCAATCATTATTATCCCACCAAGTTGGTTTAGCCTACTCAAATTACTAATAAAGTAGTTAAATATTGGTCAAATAAGATTAAGCTTAAAACATTATAGGCAGAAAATTTGCTCTAATATATTTGTATTGTCTTATTGAAGAAGTCAGCGTCATGAGTCATATGTAAGTCAAATTGCATTTGTTTTAATCTAATACCAATAATATAAGGTAAATAAACCATATAAAAATAAAAAAATACATCACGTAGCCCACTAATTTAAACTGGTCTTTGTTGACCAAGATCTCTTACTTTTAAGTTTTAGCATAGAGTGTCCCGAAGCCATGTCCCATGTAACATATCCTCATGACTAAAATTTAATTCTGAATTTCATGTTTTGAAGATATAAGTTGGTTAACATACACATCAATACTTATCTTTTTGGCTTAAGCATACATTAAATTCAATAAGTACCATTTTCTATTGCAGCGGTGAGTATGATCCAGAACGTTATTTATGATCTTATTTATCATTTTGTTTGATTAGTTATAAATTTGGTGTTGATAATGCAGCTAGTTTTTCTATTGGGCCAGCCAGATTTGTAAACTTTTGTTTTTACTTCGTCCAGGTCTGACGCCTTTCATTTCTGTTTCTCAAAATCGAACACACACGCTCAAGCTTGGCGCGTCTATATCAATCTCCTTCGGAAACAGGGCCCATCAAAGCCCAAATATAATGTCCGAACGTATGTCCTGACGTTTTAAATTTTTTAAAACCAAGTCATTAACCCCTTAAATCCAACACCAAAGCGAGTAATTAAACTGTAAAACGACAGGTGTCCTAATCCAATTCGATGATAAAATAAATTAAGATTTAGCTGACACTTCCAGTTCCACGTGCGCCACGATGTACAGTACCATTACCTTTGTTAGAAATCTAAAGAATGACGTGGCCTGATAGTATTGGTTATTACTTTTCAATAGTAATATTTAGGTGATTACGGTGAAGCCGCACGTACCTGATCGTAACTGCTCTCCGTTCCAACCTGTTTTCTTCTTCTTGGAAGCTCCCTTCCCTCTCTTTCTCTCTCTTCCGAGAAAGGAAAAGCACCACTTCTCTCTCTATAACAGCCATTTTTGGTGAAGGTTTATGTGATTTTTCTTCATATCTTCTTCTGCAAGAGGACTTAGACGTTTACATGCACATGTTGATGTATGCATAAGTCTGTGTGTGGTGGAGAGAAGTGTTAATTGGGTCTCTCTGGGTTTCATTTTTTTCAGTTTCTTCAACCTTTATAGCTCAATGACCCGAATTGGGGTCGTATCGAAAACTTTACTAGACTTCGTCTGTGATGACTCTTGATACTAGTGGATGGCTCGATTTCAATTTCATTTCGTCTTCTTCTTAGTCGCTGTTGCGGTTTTGGTTGTAAACCCTAGTTCGAGCTATCGATTTACCATTGTGGAACCGAATTCGGGTTTTGATTCGGATTTGGACTCAGATTCGGTGTCGTTACTTTACCATCAGGATTATTCGCCGCCTGCTCCGCCACCGCCACCTCCACACGGACCTTCGGTATCTTGCAACGAGGATCTCGGCGGCGTTGGATTTTTGGATACTACTTGTAAGATTGTCGCCGATTTAAACCTTACACGCGATGTATATATAGCTGGGAAGGGGAATTTTATCATCTTGCCTGGTGTTAGGTTTCACTGCCCGATCCCTGGTTGCTCGATAGCTATCAATGTTTCTGGAAACTTCTCTTTGGGTGCGAAATCTACAATTCTCGCTGGGACATTGGAACTTTCAGCTGGTAATGCTAGTTTTGCCAATGGGTCGGCGGTTAACACGACGGGTTTAGCTGGGAATCCTCCGCCACAGACTAGTGGGACGCCTCAGGGGATTGAGGGTTCTGGTGGTGGACATGGTGGTAGAGGCGCTGGCTGTTTGACCGATACTAAGAAGCTTCCTGAAGATGTGTGGGGAGGTGATGCATACTCGTGGTCGACTTTGCAGAGGCCGTGGAGCTACGGTAGTAAAGGAGGGTCAACGAGTAAAGAGATTGATTATGGAGGAGGAGGTGGTGGGAGAGTGAAGATGGATATTCTGCAGATTCTGGATGTTAATGGAAGCATTTTGGCAAATGGAGGTTATGGAGGAGCCAAAGGAGGTGGTGGGTCTGGTGGCAGCATCTTCATCAAGGCATATAAGATGTAATAACCTTTCGTTTCTATGCTCTCTTTCACTAGCTGTTGATTTGATTTCCACGGATTTGCAAATGTAGAAGGTAGTCCGGATATAGAAAATTCACCAGTATTTGCTTGATCTTGATTTTTTTCTCCAGATCATAATCTTACCTTAGGGCAAGTTGAGTTTCGAGGAAATGAACAGAATTACAGTTTCCTTTCATTGTTACATATTCACGAACTGTGCTTACCAGTTTCTAATCTCAGTTAGAAATATGTGATTAAGAATTCATCTTTATTAGATTGGATATATTAGATTTTAGATCTTACTCGTAATTGTCCTAATATGTTAGCTTATTTCAAAGGTTGGTAGTGAGCCTTTTGTCTTCTTAGATTCTTGGTATATTGATCGCAGCTATCATTCTCTGCTTTGCTGTTATTTGAAGTGCAGGACTGGAATTGGACTGATCAGTGCCTGTGGTGGGAGTGGTTATGGTGGTGGGGGTGGTGGAAGAGTATCTGTCGATATTTTTAGCAGGCATGATGACCCGAAGATCTTTGTACACGGTTAGATTTTCTTCCTTAGGAGGTCAATGTTTCTTTCCAGCTATCGTAATAATATCCTTCCTCCAGATCTGTTAGCTGTTACGGAATTTGTTGGGTCTTAAAGTATGAACCAAAAAATTTAATGCTATAATTCCATTCCCTCAACTGATTGATCATCACAGCAAATTTCTTCATCCTGATCTTTACTTGGTTATTTTGTTTGTATCAGCACATTTCATATCTCCTTGATAGTTTTATTTTGAACCATTTCAAGATGGACTTGCCTTAAATCTTCAGTCATGGGAACTAATCTTGTTCTCCTACATGCAGGCGGATACAGTATCGGATGTCCTGATAACTCAGGTGCCGCGGGGACGCTATACGACGCTGTTCCCCGAAGCCTTTTCGTTAGCAACTACAATATGACGACAGATACATATACACTTCTCTTGGAATTTCCCTTCCAGCCTCTTTGGACCAATGTTTATATCCAGGATAAAGCACGAGCAACTTGTCCTCTACTGTGGAGTCGCGTCCAGGTATTTTAAAATATGAATTTCCAGTACATGGGCTTCTCTGTCTATTGGTTTGATCACTTTTAGCATTTATGTGAGCACTGTTTGTGAATTTATATACAAAAATATAGTTTATGTTTTCTGTTACTGTAGTGTCTTTTGTGTTGCCTCTATATATGCTATTTTTTAGGTATTCAGTGGAATTCCTGTTTTCGGCATATGATTTTGCAAAACTGAGAGATGTAGTACTCAATCAGAACTCCCTATGTAGGTTCAAGGACAAATTAGTTTGTTGTGCGGCGGTGTTTTGAGCTTCGGATTAGCTCATTATGGTACATCAGTGTTTGAGTTGTTGGCTGAAGAACTCTTAATGAGTGATTCTACTATCAAGGTGAGTCCTATTCTGATTCTTCACCTTTGTCGCAAATTGGGATGCAACAGTATTGTCAGACTACACCAGATATGAATAATTTTTTGCTACTATCTGCTTCATTCTTGATCTACGTGGCCTTTCTTCATACTCCATATTCTGTTTTGGCACTCATGTAAATCACTCGTTCATCATGTTTATGTTTATGGGTACATACCAGGTTTATGGGGCGTTACGGATGACTGTCAAGATGTTCTTGATGTGGAATTCAGAATTGCATATAGATGGAGGAGGTGGAGATACATCTGTTTCGACTTCCATACTTGAGGCTAGCAATTTATTCGTTCTTAGGGTACTCACTTATTCATGTCATTTTTTTTCTCCTCCAAGTAATTTGTGTCATACCACTGCATACAAGTTGTTTGTGTGACCTCTCAATCTATATAATAGGGCTCATCTGTCATTCGGTCAAATGCAAATCTTGGAGTCCATGGACAAGGTTTCTTGAATGTAACTGGACCAGGGGATTCGATTGAAGCACAACGGCTTGTTTTGTCCCTGTTTTACCGGATTTATGTAAGGGTTTCCTTTTGTTTATTTTGGTGACAATCCAGCATTAGATGACATCTTAATGCAGAATAAAAATTAGTTTGTGTTTGTAGCTCTGAAAATGTGATGAATATAGGCATACTTTGACAATCAGTCTCCTTTAGAGGCCATATTGGCTTTTAAAGAACAGATATAGAAAGTTACTTCATTGGCCGTCTAGGAGATGCTAAATATTTTTCCTGGCAATTGAAGGTTGGGCCTGGAGCTATTTTGCGTGCTCCTCTACAGAATGCATCCCGAGATGCTGTGTGAGTTTGATGGAAAATGCCATATTTATGCTTAGTTTGATTCCATTGTTCTTTGGATATTGAACAGCTAACAATAAATGAACTCACATTCTTTGCAGTACACCAAAGCTTTATTGTGAACGGCAAGATTGCCCCTATGAACTACTAAGTCCTCCAGAGGATTGCAATGTCAATTCATCACTGTCCTTTACACTACAGGTATTTCTACCATTATTTAACTAGTATGCAATAGCATGATTATTCTGAGAATTTTTCTTTCTTTCTAGATATGCCGAGTTGAGGATATTCTCGTCGAAGGTTTCATCAGAGGGTCAGTAGTTCATTTCCACCGAGCAAAAACAGTAACCCTTGAACCTTCTGGAGAGATTAGTGCCAGTGGAATGGGTAACAATTAACTATTTTATTTTTGGATTTTGTTTTGCTTACTCCCCCAATATAAAATTTAAGGTTCTATCTGTTCTCCATATAGGGAGAAAGAAGATATGATCTTATGTTCTTTTGAATATATTCTCGTAGTAACATATGTTTTTATGTGTTTCACAGGTTGTAGAGGTGGTGTAGGTGAAGGTAAATTGCTTGGAAATGGCATTGGCAGTGGTGGTGGGCATGGTGGTAGAGGGGGGCGTGTATGTTACAATAGCAGCTGTGTTGAAGGTGGAAATACTTATGGAAATGCAGATCTTCCTTGTGAGCTTGGCAGTGGAAGTGGCGATTATAGCCCGGGTTATTCATCTGCTGGTGGTGGTATCATAGGTATGAAATAGCAGAGATTTTGATGATTCTGGAGGTCTATTATACTTGGGATTAGGCTGTGTCGTGGTCATATGACAATGCAGAATTTATTGTGTAGACTGTTGAATATATTCGTATTCCAAGTGTCAAATATTTGGCAAAATACATTTTTTAGATTTGTTACAAGCTAATGATTTATCGCCAGTTAAAATTGTAGAAGCTTGGGAAATGGGATTCATTACCCTTACAACCTGTTCTTTCTTTTCCTTTGAATCTGGTCAGTGATTGGTTCAATGGAGCAGCCTCTATCTGGTTTATCACTTGAAGGCACTATTAGGGCTGATGGAGAAAGTGTCAAACGTTTGAGTAGAGATGAAAACGGTTCTATTCTAGCACCTGGGGGTGGTTCTGGTGGAACAGTCCTTTTGTTTCTGCGTTATCTTGTTTTGGGAGAGTCGTCTCTTCTCTCAACTGGTGGTGGGTCTGGCAGTCCAGCTGGTGGTGGTGGTGGCGGAGGTGGGAGGATTCATTTTCATTGGTCAAACATTCCCACTGGGGACATATATCAGCCTATTGCTAGTGTAAAAGGAATAATCCATGCACGGTATGTCCTCTATATATCTGAGCAGTTCCCATGATCATTAACATGTTATCCCATCAATGTCTGCATTTTCTATTTTTATGTTATTATCTGATATCATTTTCCACCCCATCGCATTAAAAAACTGTTCTTTTTTTAATCGTAGGGGGGGAGCAGCAGTAGATGATAGTTTTTATGGGAAAAATGGCACAGTAACTGGGACGGCTTGTCCAAAGGGACTCCATGGTATATTTTGCAAGGTTAGGAAAACTCGGTTTAACATTTTCCTTCTCTATATTTTCTATTGCCTTTTGTTGTCTTATCACGACTGAATTGTATTATAGTGTTTGAGCCCCATTGTATTTACAACTCTATTATTTTCTCCAGGAATGCCCATCTGGTACGTACAAGAATGTTACTGGATCTGACTCATCTCTTTGTCGTACTTGTCCCGTTAACGAGCTTCCAACTCGTGCTGTCTATGTCTCAGTTCGAGGTAAATAGCATTCATTTAGATTGACCTCTTGTGTATTACATATGCGCTATATATGTTATCCAAGCCAAAATTGTTTCATATTCAGCTTCACGATCATGAATAAACTGTTCAACTACCAAGTCTATATATTTCTGACTTTGTGGTTGATGTGTTTATTTAAGTTGGGCTATAGTATTGTTTCCTTACTCATTCCGTATCTGTAAACTGATGCTAAAGATGTTCATGTCTCAAATATAAATCTTGGAATTTTGATACTTAATAACAGGTGGTGTTTCTGAGACACCATGTCCATATCGATGCATATCGGAAAGGTATCACATGCCACACTGTTACACTGCGCTGGAGGAGTTAATTTATACATTTGGTGGGCCTTGGTTGTTTGGTTTTCTTCTGATGGGTCTCCTCATCCTCTTAGCACTTGTACTCAGTGTTGCACGAATGAAATTTGTTGGAGTTGATGATTTACCTGGTCCAGCTCCCACACAGCATGGTTCTCAAATAGATCACTCCTTCCCTTTCCTGGAATCACTAAATGAGGTTAGATCCAAAAACTGTTAGTTTGTCCTACTTTCTGCGCTCATCTACATAAGAAAAAAAAAAGGAATGCTATATGTATTCACTGATTTGTTACTCCAGATGCAAGTAATGTATGGCCGGCATACAAAATAACCCGTTACACTATCCTTCTACCAGTGTGGTGCTTTTGTTTACAATGTTATTTCTTTGTCAGGTGTTGGAAACAAATAGAGCAGAGCAATCTCAGAGTCATGTGCATAGAATTTATTTTATGGGTCCTAATACTTTCAGTGAGCCATGGCATCTCTCACATATCCCCCCGGAGGAGATAAAAGAGATAGTGTTAGTTGTTTCTTATTTTATTTTCAAGCTGATTTAGATTTGTGTCTCATTCTTTTGTCTATTGTACTTAATAAGTTGCCTTGCTCTGACATATTCTTAAATTGGTTTTGGGTTCTTCAGATATGAGGCTGCATTTAACACATTTGTTGACGAAATGAACTCTATAGCTGCTTATCAATGGTGGGAAGGTGCAATATATAGTATTCTTTCAGTGGTTGCATATCCGCTTGCGTGGTCATGGCAGCAATGGCGGCGGAAGATGAAGTTACAAAAGTTGCGTGAGTTTGTACGTTCAGAATACGATCATTCCTGTTTACGCTCCTGTCGCTCCCGAGCTTTATACGAGGGTCTGAAGGTAATTTCTTGATGATTTATTTGATCTCATAATTGCTCGACAGGACTACAGATTTTGAGAATATCTGATTTGTTTTTACGAGGATTTGTTGATTTAAGCTTTACGAGGACCTATATTTTTTTCCCTAAATGTAGGTCGCTGCCACCTCCGATTTGATGCTTGCATATCTGGATTTCTTCCTTGGTGGGGATGAAAAAAGGACAGATCTTCCACCTCAGCTTCACCAAAGGTTTCCAATGCCCATATTGTTTGGTGGTGATGGCAGTTACATGGCTCCGTTCTCACTTCAAAATGACAACATTCTTACCAATCTGATGAGTCAGGTTGGTTCCTTAGTTAACGAGAAGCAGTTTCAGCAGCAATGTTAAAGGTTGTATTGATTCTTTGTCGTTGTTTTATTTTCCCAGCTCGTTCCACCCACTACTTGGTACAGACTGGTGGCTGGTGTAAATGCTCAATTACGCCTTGTTCGCTGTGGGCGTCTGAAATCAACATTTCATGCTGTTCTGAGATGGTTAGAAACTCATGCTAACCCCGCTCTGGAAACACAGGGCATTCGGGTTGATCTGGCCTGGTTCCAGACCACAGCTTGTGGTTACTGCCAATACGGTCTCTTGGTTCATGCTGCTGAGGATTATGAACCAACATCACCTCAGTGTGTCAATGAAACAGCATGGACTGAGATCCAGCCACGGTAAATGATTGAGAAACTGCATCCACTCTGTCTTTCTATAGCATCATAGGGTCCATTCATAGTGACAATACCGTTCTTTATTCTGAATGTGTTGTGTTTTTTTTTTCAAGTTGAATATAAAATAGGAACTGAACAATCTAGATAAATAAGATGATCACTATTCCTTATGTTGATCACTTCAGAAATTTAAGTATTTTTTAGTGATATCACATTTTAGCATGTTTTTGTTGTGCACTTCAAATCTAGTTATGCGGAGATTTGATGTCTTGTTCTTGTTCTTGTTACTTACAGTTATGGCGTGAGTGCACATAAAGAGAATTCTTCAGGACATTTAAGAGAGAGAATGCTCTTCAACCAAACCCACACAAACTCTGAGGATTATACAACACGTAGAAAGAACTATGGAGGGATAATCGACCTTGACAGCTTACCGAGTCTGAAAGAGAAGAGAGATATGTTTTTCCTTCTCTCTTTCTTAGTTCACAACACTAAACCTGTGGGCCACCAGGTACCTCTCCAATCAAAATCCTTATAGCAGGAGTGTCTTTTTGTTTATTGTGCCATTTAACTTTTCAAGAATTTTAATGTCTCTTCCCTCTGTTCTTTTTTTGTGATATTGCAGGATATGGTTGGCTTAGTTATCTCTATGTTACTTCTAGGAGATTTTAGTCTAGTCTTGCTCACACTGCTCCAGCTGTATTCGATTTCTTTGCTGGATGTACTTTTGGCTTTGTTTATATTACCTCTTGGCTTGCTTCTACCATTCCCCGCTGGGATCAATGCCTTATTCAGTCATGGACCGAGACGTTCTGCTGGCTTAGCACGTGTTTACGCTTTGTGGAACTTTATGTCCCTAGTCAACGTGGTAAGTTCTCTTTGTTTATATATTGTTGATAACATGTTTTGTTGAGAAATGAAATGTGAACTTTGTGGTTCACGTCACTGGAGGATGAATTCAACATCTATATCTGTTGGCATTATGGGTGTTGATTCGTACTATATATGACGAGTTTTGGTTCTGTGACAGTTTGTTGCTTTTCTCTGCGGATATGTTCATTATAATAGTGAATCATCAGCTAGCAAGAAAATTCCATTTCAGCCATGGAATATAAACATGTGAGTTTTACGACTATGGAAAGTGATACTTGAAAAGAGTGAAAATCTTATGTTTTGGTCTAGTGGGTTAGTGATGTTTGTGTGTGTTTTGGGGGATGCAGGGGTGAAAGTGAATGGTGGATATTCCCAGCAGGACTGGTCGTGTGTAAGATAATGCAATCGCAGCTCATAAATAGACATGTAGCAAACCTGGAGATACAAGACCGCTCGTTGTATAGTAAGGATTTTGAGCTGTTTTGGCAGTCGTGACAAAGTCTTGTCAGTTAATTTTTCTCTGAACAGTTAAAAGCAGCCCTGACCCAGTTTGGAGTGGGGTTTCAGTTTGCTCTTTTTTTTTTTGGTTCTCTTCTTGTAATTCTATTACTCCATGTGAATAGAATTAGGATACAAAAGAGAAGGAACTCTGATTGTCAAGGAAAAAAGGAAAAAAAAAGTTTTTTTTTAATGAGACATGATGATTAGAGACGAAACTTGTAATCTAAAGATCTTGGTTGGGTATCTTGTTGTATCGGTTTTGGTTTTAAGTGGGATGGTGGCGTTGGTGATTGGTGACTTCCTAAGGTTGTATGTATATAAGTGAGAAACCATGATCTATCTACTTGAGGCTGTGTTTAGTATTGCTGCCTCAGTACACTTTTGAGTTGTTTTTTGACAAGAAAATGGATTTGGGTCTTAATTTGGTGTTGATCAAATACAACCTTAGCCACGAAATCTCAAAAATTCTGATGACATATTAAGTAATTTTGGAGTATTTAATGAAAACAATAACCCTGAAAAATGGCTTTACTTGTTGACCATTAACGCAGGTCCTTTGATCAAAGCAAGCAAAAGCCCTCCCATCATTGCTGATCTAGAAGCTGCACCAACCCCCTGTCGCATAGAAAGAAACCCTCCTGTAGCAGCACCAGCGAAGATGGAATTCCATGGATCCTCCTTTTTCCTCATGTACACCATAGTGCAGTCAAATACTGAGAACAATCCTCCAAACACAGCAAAACTGCCTCCCAAACGCGGAGCATTCATGATCACTGCTTGTGTTCCTCCAGCAAAACGACGACCATTTGGGGAATTTGATATTCCTTTAATGAAATGAAATGCAGAGCCTCCAATAACTCCAAATCCAAATGCATAGCCGATATCATTAACTATACGGTAAAGGCCAGCTTCTCTAGATTTCTCCTTCTGGTTGTCCATCTATCTATCAATATTCTCTTCCTGCAAAACCCACCTCAATAGTATTATTATTATTGTTACGCTCAAGAACATATCTAAGACATTTATCAAACAGCTTATTACAACACAAAATCAAGGCTGGTTTCTACAGATGTTCCGTCTCTAAAAGAATTAAAAGTTGCAAGTCTAAAAAGAGTGGCGAATATGAACAGAAACCTAGTTAGTTGTAGTCTTGTAGAAGACATAATTACGGAATAATCCATGGAGTAAACAGATTAGAGCTTTAGAAATACATTTTATCGAAACTAGGAATCGTTAGAAGTAATGGATTGAGCAGAGCACAAGAATCCGAATACCAGAAATGCATCACAGAAACTAATCTAAGGAATCATTGGAACTCTGATTCGATTAAGATAACACTAACCAGAAAGAAGAATCAGATTCGAAAGTGACCTATAACGAAGTCGCTTCTGATCAGAGAGGGTGTAGGAGTTGTGCGACTTCACAGAGCCCACCCTGAAATTAGGGTTTTCCTGGTTTAAGCGATCAACTCAAATCCTTTCGTAGCTTAGCTTAGCTCCGCAGTATATAACGACTAAAGTAACTTTAGTTGTTTTAATTTCAAATTACCAATCAATTGATCTTCTTCCATAAATATCAAATTATACCGATGCTAATAAGCTATGAATGTTATAATTTGAGCTTCAAGACAAGTCTATCATGCTTCATCATCTAGTAATCCCCTCGTTTGTTTGCCAATACTTTCTATAATTTGAGAATCAAGACAAGTCTGTCACATAATATCAATTTTGTTCCTTCTGCGCGATGATTATATTAAACGAAACTGTTAGTTACTACGAAACCAATTTTAACAGATACAACCACTGACCCACACATTCAACAAGTCTTCATTCTTTTCTCATTACACAAGTCGTTTAGTTTTTAAGTTTCAACAAACCAGTAACAACACACTTTAGCTTATTTGCAACACTAATCTGTTGCTATTTATATTTGGAGTATGTGAATGTTTAAGCTGCACCCGAATGGTAAGCTCTCCGCCTCAACTGAGATTCCCCTGATGGCTGCTGTAAATATATCTTCGTTGGATCATTAGGGTCCACGTACCTGTAAATATATACACACTCACATTTTCAGAAACAATGGCTTTTTTTTTATAATACAATCAAAACCTTGGGTTTAGATTTAGAGAGACTTACGCATGTCTCATCATTTCATCAACAGGGGTCTGAGCAGCTTGAAGAGGATCAACACGTGGAGCTGCCGCTG
Source organism: Cardamine flexuosa (assembly GCA_963555745.1). NCBI lineage: Eukaryota > Viridiplantae > Streptophyta > Magnoliopsida > Brassicales > Brassicaceae > Cardamine > Cardamine flexuosa. The sequence continues at coordinate 3,874,450 of OY743216.1, read as the reverse complement.
CTGCTTCTGCCGCTTGTTGCATTTGTCGACTGTATTGTCTCACTGATGAGATGAGATTCAGGAAGAGAGGAACAAAAGTCCCGCAGCCACCTTCCTTGAATAGGATCTTGAAACTGTGTGTTGAATACAAAGCTCTATGTTCGTTCTCTGGGACCACCTGGTGATATCAAAAGGGGGTGTAAGCAACTATATAAATGAAACAAAATGTAAATGGAAAAATTGTACTTACAGGCTCCACTTGTCCAGAAATATTGTTGCAGTGAAATATTGGCTGATTGAATTTCTCAGCGTGGATGTAAAGCTACAAAGTAAAGTAACAAATAGTCCATTAACTCCCAGAGCTAACTATAATTTACTTGTGCCATGTATTAAGAGAAAGAAACATAAGATAAAGAGACTGTACCATTGGCATGTCAAAAGCAACAAAGTTGTCAATAGGCTTGCTTGCAACAAAGACCAAGCGTATATTAGACAAGTAGATCACTCCCTTGGCCTTCACATTACCTCCATGCCCTCTGGATCAATCAAAACCCATCATCAGACAAGTGTTTAATAATACCAACAAGCCTATTTGCCGACAAAACATGTGAGCCAAGAGAAAGGAGCACGAACCCAGGGATCTTGTCGACTTCAAACTCAACACCATCTCTGACTAGAACGAACATTTCATTAACAAAGGGAACAGGCATCCCATTTGGTAGCAATTGAGGGTTTAGCGCCATGAAAGAATGGATTATATGATTCCTTGTTGTGTTCTACTTCTCTGTAACCTGATCACTAGACGCAAAAATGTAAGGTATTATATTGAGAATGTAAAATACATTCCAAATATACTAAAGTCGACTCAAAGATCCCTTATTCATGACTCATTAAATTACTATTTGCCTCTATTACCCAATTTAAAGAAATAAGCTCCAAATTAGCAATTCATATTCTGATCATCATCAGCTTCCATTAACACCCATTGAGATTATCTATTCAAAATCAAACCTCTCGTACAATATAGAAGCAAAACCTGAGGTTTACAATACGAGTTTCATATATATATATATATATATATATAAACAATCAATCAACAAACAATAGAGAATATAGAACTTCTTAATTATAAGAGAATCAATATCTGATAGCTGAAATAAGAAACAGCAGTCACAGAACGATCCAAGTTCAATTTCAAGCAAGTCTGTGATTATAAATTCTTCGCAAAAAAAAAACATATTCGCGCCGTCTATGATCTGAAGAATCTGAGAAAAACATACCGTCTATGTCGACAGCTAAAACGATTTGATCGGAGAAATTGAAGAAGACGAATCGGAATGGATAATTAAAAAAGACGATATAATATCGCAGCTTCTCGCATTTTCCAGACGCGGTTTTATTCTTAAAAACCTTTGTAACCATTTTATTAGTCCCTCAACTTATTTCTTTGTCTGATTTCGCCCGAAAATGTTATTTTAATGATATTGACCCCATGTTAATTGATACTATTTGGGCTTTATTTTTAGCTGAAACCTCAGTTTAAAGATCTGTTCAGCCCAATTTCCATATTTTTGCCGTTTTTTAATCCGCGTTTCGGGTTGACTTGTTTTTTTGGGGGTCAAATGGTTTGACTTGTTTACGCTTTCATTTTTAAATAACAACATGTGTTATATTGGTTTAGATATTTATAACAAGATACCTAAAATCACTAAAAAATTACAGTTATCGAATTAGTGATTATTCAAATGTTTTGAATTTCATCAAGTATTTAGTTATTTTAGTAAAGTTTTTCATGTACATGCTATGTATATCAGTTATGGAAACAACAAGCCATATTCTCCGGATGCAGTTCCAAAACTTCCACCGTTGTTAATCATGTTACCGTGTTGATTTTCTTTATTTTTGATCTGTCGATCAAATCTGTGTGCAGTATCTATATCTCATTCATCTATCTGCCTACTTACATATGAATGTTAGTTCATTATTACTTTTGCATCCTTTTTCATAATTGAAAATGGAATACTAATTTTTTGATAGTTGAAATTGGATTTTGGCCACACTAAGCTATCCCAAATATTAGCTAGATCAGTTTTTTTAATTGAATTTGTTTTTGCATGATTTTTTGGCAAAAAAAATCCAATATATTATAAATAATTTTATATTGGAAAATATTTTCTTCATATTTTGAAAGCATAAATATATATCAAACATGGGCGATTAACATCAACAATTTCAATAGTTGATATCATTAATTCGAATTTCAAGTTTGTTAGTGCCCTATTTAAAAGTAAATATCATCTTAGTTTCTTTTTCTATTAAATCATAATATCATATGAACAAACTTTGTATTAATGGAAAGAATTTGATATTGTCTTTTGCTAAACATATTGTCCAAGCGAATATTGAAAGATTGATAGAATTCAAAATAAAAATTTTATATAAATTATTATGCAACATATACATTCAATTTATTTGCATTTGTGGGTACTTCCACATACTTGTCGTTCTTGCTATTCTTCACCGGACAAATGTTACAGTATATCTGACGGCTTTTTTGTTACCACTTTTTTACTCTTTATTTTCGATGTGTAGGTGACAAATGAAAAGGTAGTTTTTTCTAACCATATTTCTGATATTCGGTATCCGCAACCTCCAATTGCAAAATCACAACCCTATTGACCAATTGGCTGTCCATATGGGTGAAATAACGGCCAATTGCTTGTAAATTTTATTTTAAGCAACAACTTTACCACAACAACAATCTCTTATAATCTGCATGAAACTCTAGAGTCAGAAACTCTTATATTTTTTAAAGCATATTCTCTTCCAAGACAAGTTAATTGTGTTTTTGTCTTATTCATGAGTGAAAAAAATAAATTTGAGACAATATATTGATTGATAGATTATTAGTATAAATTTATTATTCATAGAAATACAGAATAAGAGAGTATTCAAACAACATAATAAATGTAGAATAAGTAGAAAGCAATCAAACAAACAACAAAAAGACTTATACAAGCCTCAAGAATTATAACAAAGGTTGTGAACAGAATCTGCAGGTTTCTTCAACAAAACTTTTTTAACGGTAGTTTCTGTAGACAGGGCTGTACATTGAGCTCTCTGCAAACTTGACAAGATCCTTAGCACGTGGGAGGTTAGACGCCAATCCTGAACCACAAATACATCATCAGCACTGCACAATTACTTACAAGTTCAAAGAAAAAAAAGAAAAAAAATCAAGTAATTGAGATTAGAGTTAAAGGCAGTTTCATTCAACTAACCGAGGTCATAGGTTTTGGCGGCGACACTGGCTGCAATGTTAGCAGAGATTTCTCTGATGTTTGAGAATGGCGGGTAGATCAAACCGTTCGCGAAATGCTCTTCTGTGACTTGGTCGGCCAATGCTTCAGCTGTTGAAACGAAAACAGAGAGAGACCAGTTAGAGATGTTTGTCATAATTCATTAGTATCCAACTTTGATTTTCTGATGTTTATTTTTACTTACAAGCTGCGAGGAGCATGTCATCACGGACACGGATTGCACCAGACATGATCAAACCAAGACCTAGACCCGGGAAAATGTAGCAATTGTTTGCCTGAAGTGACATAGGATTATGGAAATATGATGTGAGCATTCAGATTATCCCACATAAATGCAAAGTTGAAAGATAAGAAGATATTGAAATAGCACGAACCTGTCCAGGTAAATAAGTTTTGCCATCGTACTCAACAGGATCAAAGGGGCTTCCACTTCCAAAGATTGCACGACCCTATGTTAAAGCACAATATATGATTAGACTTGAAAGCGGCATCAAAACCATATTATAATTAATCAGGACATGATTCACTTTCAGATGTCATATGAGGTTGTATACCTTGGTCCATGTGTAAGCCTGTTCTGCGGTACATTCAGCTTGAGAAGTAGGGTTTGAGAGAGCAAGAATCAATGGTTTCTGTAAGACAAAAAGCAAGACAAGCATTAGAGTAATAGCATAAAATATCTTGTCTTTTGAAAAAAAGCAGAGAGGAAGAACAAGAAGAAACCTCGTTGTTAGTAGCCATGGCCTCGACTACTTCCTGTGTGAAAGTCTGACCCACACCGGATGTTCCAATGAGAACGGTTGGTTTGATTGCCTGTTTGAAAAAGTTTCAACAAATAGTGAACATAAGAACAAAACATCCAACTTCAAGATTCACACCATCAAGCAATTTAAAGATGAGTTCGTCGCGTACGTTAACAGCACCAATGAGGTCCTTGACAGGTTCGTGCTCATGTGCCCATGGCTGCTTGAAGTGCTGAAGAGATTCTTTGCGCGAGCTAACGATCAGTCCCTACAAAAAAAAGTGGAAAAGAAGAACATCAAATAAATGAACAAGAAGGTTTACCTAAAGAAGATGAGATTGATCTTGGTAGTTGCTAACAATACCTTGGAGTCAACGAGCCAAATCTTCTTCCTGGTCTCTTCAATGGGAGCTCCAGTCTACAAAACAGCCAAGATATGATTAATCACATATTCTTCTCCGAAAAAAACAGATAAAACGTAAGAGAAACCCCAGATAGACTAACCTCCTTCGAAATCTTAAGAGCAATCAACTCAGCAATACCAGTTCCAGCCTTCAAATAACCAACGAGATAAAGTATAAGCAGCAGAACATTTATGCAAGACAAGTGATAAGCTGATAGAGTATAATGCTTTCTAGTCTTACCTCTCCAGCACCCAAGAACAAGAAGGTGTGGTCAGCTAGGCTTTTACCAAGAACCTTCTGAGCGGCAATAAGCCCAGCAAGTACCACAGATGCAGTACCCTACAATGATACAAGACAAGACAAATTCTTGATAGCGTTAGTTCTCTGGAAAATGTAAGGGGGAAAAACAATCTTTAAGGAATGATCTTACCTGGATATCGTCATTGAATACAAGATGACTGGAGCTGTACTTAGACAAGAGGTCAAAAGCATTGTGGTTTGCAAAATCTTCAAACTGAAAAGAGGAGTGTGTATGATATTATTCTAAGACATCTTAAAAAAAAAGTGAATAATTCTAACAATATATCATAGAGAGTTTATTCTATGGCTCACCTGTACCAACACTTTCTCTCCATAGTTCTGCTTAACAGCGCACATGAACTCGTGTAGGAACTCTGCATATTCCTGAATCACAAAAGCAAACAGACTTCTCAGGTTCTGAAAAACCATTGTATTAGGCTAATAAGAAGAGAAAGCAATAATAGGAAACCTGTCCAGTTGCCCTTCGCTGTTTAAGCCCAATGTAGAATTCATCATTCAACAATTTCTCATTGTTTGTACCAACATCAATGGTAATTGGAAGGCACTGCATTTAAAACCAGTTTTTTTGCATTTACGATACTGAATAATCAATCAAGTAGACCAAATTTCTAAGCACAAAATATTGTAGCTTTTGTTCTGGAGCTTACAGCTGATGGACGGATTCCTCCCAAAGCTGTGTAAAGAGAAAGCTTCCCCACTGGAATTCCCATTCCCTGAAATATTTCACAATCATTCAAAACAGATGATAAATGCACATGTTCAACATCAAATGTGATAAAGATTCTGTGTTAACTCAAAGACTCATTAATTACCTGGCAACCAAGATCTCCCAGACCAAGAATCCTCTCACCATCAGTAACAACAATAACTTGAATCCCTCTCTGTGGCCAGTTCTTCAACACCTCAAGAATCTTGCCCCTAAAGATTAACATACATTCACTTCAGTATCTTAAAGAAAACAATATAGAATTTACACGCTTGGGGTAAAGAGATTCAAAACATACTTCTCTTTCAAACTGATGTAAAGACCCTGTGGCTTCCTGAAAATGCTTCCATACTTCTGGCAAGCCTCACCAACTGTTGGTGTGTACACAACTGGAAGCAACTCCTCAACGTTATCAATCAAAAGCTTATAGAACAACCTCTCGTTCCTTTCCTGCAAGTTTCAGATACATAAGCCACCAATTGAAAACAAAAAAGAGACTAAAAAGAACAAATCTTTGGAAACAATGACTCACCTGAAGATCCATCAAGGCCATGTAACGCTGAAGAGGAACAGTGTACTGGCGAAGATTGTGCATCAGCTTTCTCTCCTGATTAATCAACCACAAATCACAAGTTACTACAAAACCCCAAAATCAAAAGTGGGTGCCTTTATATATATAAAGCTTAAGTCACCTGAACATCCTGACTAAGAACCACAGGAGGAAGAAGACCAGTTAAGTAATGAGCATCTCTTTCTTTATCAGTGAAAGCAAGTCCCTTGTTGTATCTCGGATCACGCATCAGCGAGTAGCCACTGAAAAAATGAACATTTCAATTCACTATAAGCTCCACGGATTAAAAAAGATTGGGTCTTTACTTCAACAACAAGCAAAACTATGTTCATAATAATTAACTTGCAAGCTTCAGCTAAAATTGATGAAAGCGATTCACATAGATGAAAGTGAAACGTTGACTAACCTGGCGACAGAGGAAACCCAAGGGGTAACGAGCTGATCCAACGTGGCGGAATCCTCACCGTAGACGTCAGAAATACCACCTCCGACGCCGGATCTGTTATCGGCGACATCCTCGCCGGGTAATTCAGCTGGATTACTTCCCATATCTCTTATTCCGAGCAAGGTTTACGGAGAGAACAGGATTGATAAGTTTGGTGAATTATTGTGAGAGTTGGAAGATAATTCGATTTGGTGGATGATGAAAACACATAAGTTGATAGTGACTTTATTATATAGGCAATAGGAAGAAGAAAATAACAAACAGAGTTTGAAATGAAAAGTCTGAGAATGGGAGCATCGTCAAATTAAGAAGAAGAACGTGGACGGAGTCATCATCCTTCAACCTTCCTGTAGGTCCCCTCTCTTTTTTTTTTTTTAACTCTTTACTTTTTATTTTTCTCTCGTTTTTTACGTTTTTTAATTTTATTTAAACAAGATTCTCTTCTTCATAATTATGTTTTTTTTTTTTCCGTTCAAATATGATTCATAACATGTAAGGCAGTATGGCTGTTCATTTCGTTACGGGAAATACATTGGCATATGTTAAAGAGAAAATGGTGTCCATTGGATAAGTATTTATTATGTTATACTTTGTAGGAATTTAAATTGTATGGTTCGTGGTAGGGAAGTAAGTTTTCATTTGTTGAAACTAGATTTTAATGGGAAAAGAACAAGAGCGACATAACACTCACAATACAACTGAATAATTGTTAACTTGGTGGGATAATACATTCTGAATTGTTAAATTATGTCATATTCCCTTTATTTGATTAATAAATGGATACGCTGATGTTTTTTTCTTTTTTTTTTGTGCAAACTATAGTTGAGGCTGCGTGGATATGTCGGAGGATCAAACTTGGCAGCCATTTTGGACCCCACCACACCTTGAATATAATCATATTTGAAGAAGATATTTATTTATTTATTATAATTTTCAGAAAAGTAAAAACTTACCAAATAAACTATTTATTACAGAGAAAAACCCCACCTCAAATAGGTATCGAACTGTCATTATTACGGAGGTTTAGTATATTAATAATTTATAATTTAATTTAACGATCATGGATAAGGATTGCTGCTAGCTAGTGCGTGAATTAATTATTCATAACTCGTAAGCACATATGTTCGTTTTAGAATAAGCTTTTTATTTATTTATTTTTGTTTCTCCATTGTTCAACAATTATAAAATAAGAAAGCAATGAGGTTCCCTGTTCGCATTTTGATTGTCTCGATCACATTACTTTTTTTTTCAATTGACCAATATTTGTTAGCGTTTCTTTTTCCGGCCACTCCGATTTTTCTTGTGTTCAAACAAAAGTAAGCTAATATGGACCAAGACGCGTTTTTAGTCAGTCGCTAAAAAACTCATTTATCTAGAACATATGAAGAATCCTCAGCTCCCAACATATTTGATTTTTTTTTTCACCAACTCCCAAAGTTTACTTTCTCTGTTTCATATTTCAACCCCCTTAATTCTCGCGTTTCACTCATATAATAAAAGTCAAAAGCCTCGCTGTACATAATATACTGTCTTTTTTTGTTTCTTGTTAAAAGTTAAAACTGATATGGTGGCGTCAATAGTGACCGCAACGGTAAAGTTACCATAAACGGTGTTTATCTTTTCTTTGTCACTCATTCACACCGAAGAGCTCTTGCTACAAGTTATGAATGAAATTAAGACACAAAGCTGCCTTGTCGTTAAAGTTATCACAATTTAACTTCAGAAATGTCTTTTTTTTGCATTAAGGTAAAAAAATGTTAGATATGTGCCCATTGTCCTCTGTTATAATATATTTGATTCCAAAATATTTAGATAGGGTGACTATTCCTCTTACAAGTATAAATGATGTAAGAAAGCTACTGAATGTGTAATGATTGGTCAACCTATCTGTTGGTGTTGAGTCACAACAGAGAGCAATGTAGCTTGAGCGAGAACGAGAACAAGACTTGTCGCTCAGGATCTTGGTTTGATGATCATCCAAAAGTTTCTACTAACTTTGGTAGAATAAAATGATATTCATCACATGTAGAACAACAAATTGTGGATATATCATTTCAGTTCTTGAACATGGAACACAAAGTCCAAATTATTTATTCCAATAAATTACCTAAAACATCATTTTTGTAAGGGTAATTTTTAAAAATAGCATCAAATCAATTTTTTGTTCCATAAATAATATTTTTTAGGATAAAAATAACATTTTTATTAAAGATTTATTTCCTTATATAGCACAAAATCTCCTAATCTTATACTTTTAAAATTTAAAATTTAGAGTTTAGGGTTTAAAAACCCTAAACTCTAAGCCCTAAACCCTAAACCCTAAACCATACCTTCCACTCCAAACAAATTATACTCTAAATTGTACAATATTTAATCCAACCAAAAAAATTTAAATTTTGTCATTTATAAAAATGTTATTTTTACCCAAAATGAAAATGGAATATTATTTGTAGAACAAAATTATCATTTAGTACTATTTAAGAGATTTCTTCTTTTGTAATATTAGATTCCACAAGATTCTCCACCTAGTCTACCATATGTGAACCAATTGGATACCGATATATAAACAAGCTTCTACAAGCTTTCTTTAGTCGTAAACAACATAAAAGATTATTCTTCTGTTCGTTTTCGTAGGGTCCTTGTTCATCATTCTGCTTGTCGTTGGAATTATATGGCTCCAGGAGCATTTCCGTGCGACAAAGATTGTACCAGTATCAGATGTGATCCAATTGGTCGATCTCTACAATTGCTTCCGTTTAAGTCTTGGTGAGTTATTTTGTCACATGTGTTAAGTCTTGTATATGTTTGTGGTGCATTGGATATTGATTTCTCTATGGTATTATAGCTGATTTCAACAACACACCAAACAGCAAGCTTTCTGCAGTGGAGTGTTGACGGAGTTTGTTGTGCGAAGTTGATCCATGCTCATCAATGATTCACTCTTCGTCAGTAAGTTCAAACTGGTATCATTTTTATCGATATTTTTTAAAAAATATTAGGTGAAGAAGAAATCCATAAGTAATGTAAAGACTCAAAATACATGGGTTTACTGTATAAACATGTGATTGTAAAATTTTGAAATAAGTCTTAAAAAATCAAGTTAAACAAAAAAATAAAGTAAAAAATGAGCAAAACATAAGTAAATCCTAAGTAAATCCTAAGTAAAATCTTAGAAGAAGTACAAAATAATTATAGATTTACGTTTTCTTAAGAAAAGGCATAGTTCATTGTTAATGTCCATTTGCAACGAAAATATCACCTAAAGACTTGGACAAGTCAATAACTAGATTTAAAGAAGTCCAATGGCCTTTTAGGTTTGCATCCAATCCCTTACATATAGTTGTCATTGAAAAGTTATCATCTGAATATCGAAAAAGTTACCATTCATGTTTTCTTCGTAATTGCCAACTTTAGTTGATCCATAACTAATAAAATTATTTTTCCAAAGTTACGTAACGGCGTCCAAATATCATTGCCATAATTACAAAATTGACAAAGGCCAATGATATTCACACCACAAAAGTGAATTCGACATTTATTCTAAACCAATTCTAAATAATTGAAAATCACCATATGGAAACTAAAAAGCATCCGAGAGCACATGAAATTGCATCACAATCTGAGAGGTTTTGAAAAGAAAAAAAATGGTAATACTCATCACATGTACAAAAACAAATTTCTTTTGTATAACAAAATTATGATACATAACTTTTTGTTTGTTCAAAAATTATGATACATAGGTATATATCATTTAATGACAACAAATAAAAATAAGAAAGATATATCATTGTTTAAATACTTGACCATGAAACATAAATTCCAAATTATTCATTATATAATAACATAAACCATATTTTCTATAGTATTAGATTCCACAAGATTTTCCACCAGGTCCACCATACGTGAACAAATTAGATACTTTTAGAAACCGTTTCTTTCCGGCTTTTAAGCCATAACATTTTTCGTTGTCTATAAGTTTTTCTAATTTAATTTGAAAACCATCTTTAAGATTATAATTAGAATCTACGATTTGAAGGTTTTTAACTCGTGCCGATTCACTCTCATTTTTATTTGGTAGATGACCATTACCCATTGGTGGACTTATACCAGAAGGAGAAGCTTGAACTCCTCCTGTAACTCCAACCATATCCACCTTTTTATCTATAAGATCAAATAGTTCTTTTGGCCAATAACCAATAAATTTATCTGGTCCTTTGTATCTTATATCTGTTGTCCACCAATTTCCCGATTCTTTATCCTTTAATATATAATAAAAGGCATACACACATTAGATTTGATACATTAAAAACAAAATTACTACTATAAATTTGTTACTATACCTTACCTGTACAATACTAACATAAAGAGCCCTTTCTCCTTCACGAGGATATGGAAAAGGCCCACTTAATATTTCAGTTTCTGAGACTTGAACAAAGCCGGGACATATTGTATTAAAACAACCTGCTCCATTGGCACCCTGTTAATATCTTAGTATATCAAATAGTAGAATTCATATAATTGTTGAAAAATAGTTAAAATAAATTGCATTAAAAGATAGAAACACATTCGTACATATTGTAATTAGGATTTTATTTTAGTAAAAACGTGATGAAAATATGCATTTATGTCCCTAGATGTACCTTCCATATCCCAAAACTCCATGTGCGCCGGTCACCAAATGAACTTGGATTCACCTATGAATTAAATAAATGTATTTCATTTTTAAAATATATATATACATATAATATATATATATATATATATATATATTGAAATTTAATAACATCAACAACAGATTTACCATCCAACCGGTTTGAATAAAATTTAATTTTTCGTTAAGTGAACTGGCTACATATATGCTAGCATATGAAATTTGGTCCCTACTAACGTTCAAATCATGAACACTCATCCAAGCAGCCAACCCATGATAAGGACCTTGATCTCGTGATCTAACTCCAGCAATCTTCAAATGTCCAAATTTATATCATACATGTATTTTTAAAAGGTACATATTGGTAACTCAAGTAAATTTGCTTACATGTGTTCCATGACTTTTGTCTGTGAGCGGATGGAAGTGTTTTTCTGCCCAATATTGAGCATTTGCAACATATTCTTTTGTATTTCTTATTATGGGAACAGTTCCATTTTGACATTGAATAATTATTTTACTTTGCCTTTCACTTTTAACTTTATATTTTGGTTTGGAGATCGAAAAAGATGGTTCCATCTACTCAAAATTATATAGTACACAGTAAATACATGATGTGAAAACAAAACAACAATTAAACTTTAAATGGTTGACCATAAAAAGGTTAACAAAATTTTTAATTTATAGATTATGTTTTTTTTCTTCTAGAAAATTTTGTTGAAATATTCAAAATCTAATTCATATATATATATATATATATATAATATAGCGATTGAGATTTCAGTTTAAAACATAAAACAAATTTACATTTTAATTTTTACTTTATAAGAAATCTTTTAGTATTTTTGTTAAAATTTAACAAGATATACAAAAAACATACTAAATGCTACAAATCTACAGTTTAACTACAAACCAAGTATTAAAATGAATAAAGTGTAAATGAAACATGTACGAAAAAATATATTTTTTTATTAATGGATACCTGAATTTTATGGTTTTTCAGAAGTGGATGATTTAATGAAGGTTGCTTATATATATCTACACAATCGTATATGATGTTCGCATTTGACTGTGGAAAATATATTTGAGATCAATACCATGAATTAAACTAGGGAACATTTGGATGTATGCAAAATATATACATTAGTTTTCTTTTAATTTACCTTAAACGATTTCATATTATTTGTGGTTTTTCTAGATTGAACCACATAAACTATGAATACGAAGGTGATGAGTTTGAGAACGAAATCCATGAGTTGGAGATCAATATTCTGAAAAAAGGTTCTAATATTTTCATTTACATTTCAAGTATTTAAGTATTTATAATAGTTATAGATTTTTAATTTATGCTTTTCCACTTTTCAATTAAAAAATTTCTTGTTTATGGTTATTAATAACTATTAATAATCACATAGATAGATAACAAATTTTCAATTTTTTTTCCATGTGTCTCCATCGGAGCTTTATATTAAGGCATTAGTACATTTGGATTTAATATATACTTTAATTTTCTGAACTTTTTTCTTTCTCTTATTGTATTTTGTTTAATTTCATATGTATTAAATTAATATCCCTTTCTATGATCCCACTTTACTTTTTAATAAACAAAATATTAACCCACATTGATTAAAAAAAAAAATCATTTACACATGAATTCGTTTAATGTGTATATTTCACTGTTTACAAACAAATATAATTATCTTTGTTGGTCCACTTAAAGTTTTAAATAAAATATAAAAATCCAATAAGATTTTTTATAAGAGTGTCAAGTTCTCCATAATATTTAATACTAGGCCAAATAGGTCCAATAGGCGGTAGGCCCAAAGATCGTAATCACGGAATAGACTTTTCAATGTTTTCACCAACCGTAAGAAACTTCGTTTCCCAAAGTACTTACTACCAAGAATTGGCTATTTAATAATCAATCAACAGAATCAAATCAAACAATTCATAGATATGTATCTCCCTACACTCGGTTTCTGATTTTACAATCACACCATTCGTATCACAACTACCCTAGAGAAGAAGAAAAATAAGACCTCTGATGATATCTCAAGTTGATCTTTTACCAGAGGCCTGCGGCTGATCCGTTAACATCGTCAAGCCGCTTCATCATCCAATCTATGATATCACGACCAACATCCTCACGCTCAGGTTCGAATAGAAGATCGTGTAAGAAACCTTCATAGAGTTTGATGTCTTTGAACACAGATGGAGCCTGATTATACAAGTCTTGTGAAGCTAATGGATCAGTGACTTTGTCCTCTGTACCATGTAGGACAAAGAAAGGCACTGTAACAGATTTGAAGTTCCGTGTCAAGTAAGCCGTAATGCGGAGAATCTCATGTCCTGTTCGAACCCTTATTGGACCAGTGTAAACCAACGGGTCAGAGTATTTGGCTAAGAGAGCTTCAGGGTCTCTTGAAACTGGAATCCCTCTCTTGTTTGCTCCTTTGAATTGGAACCTTGGTGCGAGCAATGAGAAGATTGGAGCTATTGCCTATAAAGAAACATATGAGTTAATGAAGTAAAAAACCTAACTTGAAAACTGCAAAGGAGATAGCTAGACTTACCCCAACAATGGGATGAGCAGGTTTGACACGCAGTGCAGGCGATGTTAGGACAATACCGGCTAACATATCTTCAACATAGGGAGATGAAGCTGCCTATACCACAAGTGAGTCCATGACTTAGGACACTGTAACCAACTTGAAGACAGCTTCAAAAGGTGAAAAAGTTAGGTACCTTCAAAACAACAGCTCCACCAGTAGAGTGACCAAAGAGGAAACACGGCACGCCTGGATTCTCAGATTTAATCTTTTCCAAGAAAGATTCCTGTAGAATCCAAATCATTAAAAAACAACAACTTCAAGTAAAACATGTCTCTAGTTTTATCATGAATGATCGCTAACTTACAGTGTCGGCAACAACATAATCAAGAGAAGGAACGTAGCCATGCAAACCATCACTCCCACCGTGACCTAATAATGGAACGAAACATATGGCGACCTGTTCAGACTCACAGTTTCAGAACAAAGATAGAAACTAAAAAAAAAGAACAAAACATGTTCCACTGTTCATACCAATCCAGTCCATAGCATAGACACCTAAGCTACTCCTGTTTAGCTGCTTGGCGAATTGAGAATATCTTCCACTGGAAATCAAAATAGTTTACAGATTAAGCGATTCATTGAATTATTAATAAGACGAAGATTAAAAAAAAGATTGAATTGTTCACCTGTGTTCATTCAATCCATGGATAATAATCAAAATCCCTCTAGAAAAACAGACAAATTCAAAATTCCAAAGTCAAATTCAAAATCAAGTTGAAAATTTTTAATCGTACAAGCAACACATGCAAAAATAATCAAGAGGCTTTACCTAAGTTCACCGGAAAGAGGCAACCACGACCGTGAAAATAAAGCGTTACCACGGCGACCGAAGAATAACGAACTATTCCAACGACAAGCGATTTCACCGTCTTTGGTCATCTCAACGCCTTCAGCTAATGAACGACGTCTAGCTGTGTCTTCTTCCTCCAGCTTCCACGCCATCTTCCTCCTCCATCGCCTCGAAGGAGCCGGATTAGCCTCCTCCGGCGATGGAAGAGGCGAAACACGGCGACGAGGACGGAGAAGAAGGAGAAGAGAAAGGACGATGGAGAGGATGAAGATGAGACACTTCCTAAGCGTTCTCAAGATCGGAATTATCCGATTGCTCGCTCCTGATGTCAATTGTTCTATTTCCGCCGACGTTGACGCCATCGCCGGTAAAATAAATTAAATCCACAAATCGATGAAAAAAATGGAGGAAGAAGAAAGCGTGTAACAGAGAAAAATGTCAGAAGAAAAATTTAGGAGAAATGGTGGGACTCAATTTATAAGGGGGTGAATATTTCAATGAGTCAATAGGCGACAAAGTTTTATTGATCTGATACAGTGGCGTATGATCGTGTGTGTAAAACCAACGTGGCTTTGTTTGATTGGTTGTTCAACTAACGAGATCGGTCTTTATTGTATACTAATATTGTTGAGTGGTCAAGTCAGATCTTTGGACGGTGTAGATTCGGTGCTTCTGCCAGAGTTCGGTCAGGAACCGTTGATGAGTTGGACAGCTGAATAAATATGGTCCGTTACGAAATTAATGTTACGATTAATTAGCTTACGAAATTAATTATGTGTTATTAGTTGATTTACTCCAAGTTTGACTTCCATTGCATATTTTGACACATATTCTTATATGTATTGTATCAGTTTAATATTTATGATATGAATGATGAATTTAATATGATCATGTATGTATTTATATACATTTTAGGCAAATAAAACGATTGAGACGGGAAAGTGTATAAACAAGCCGAGCCAAAGATAAATAAATGATTAATCAATGGCTTAATTGGGAATTTGGAAGCATTGGAACGTGTTGCCTAGACTCTGCCACTAGGCATCATCTTTACCAAGTGATTCATTTTCTTGTTCATCCAACTCTTAATCACACGACTTTTAAAGATAACGATGCTTTTTGTCACATTTTGTTTTTCCGTTATTAGTTGTTGCTTTCACTACGTTTTTTGAAATGTTTGAAGAAAAAATATATCGCAAGAAATTAAAGATAAGATACACACGATATTTGGAAACGAGGTCGTCGCACGAACACGATCGATCATAAATTAATATAACTTTTTTTTTAC
This sequence comes from Cardamine flexuosa, assembly GCA_963555745.1. Lineage (NCBI taxonomy): Eukaryota > Viridiplantae > Streptophyta > Magnoliopsida > Brassicales > Brassicaceae > Cardamine > Cardamine flexuosa. The sequence continues at coordinate 3,858,624 of OY743216.1, read as the reverse complement.
GCAAGTGTATATTTTAATTACTATACAACACTTTATGCCAAATATATTACTATACAAAACTTTATGCCAAATATATATTATACTATTTTATCAAAAATATATATTATACTATACAAAACTATATTTCATATCGCGAATTTTGATTTGACATAAATTTAGATTTACATATACCATCGAATTTCCTTTTTTCTTCAAAGTTCAAACATACAAATCATGGTTCATGTATAAACAAAATTTATAATTTTAAGTTATATATATGTTTGAAGAGATAATTTGATTACTAATTTCTAAAAATATCATCTTGTTTTTTCTTACAAATTTCTGTATGTTTAACTTTTTCTTGCTTGATGATAATTTTAGTCCACAAATGACATAGGAAGTACGATAGGTCGTAGTAAGCACATGAAAACAACACATAAGAGGCGTAGGAGCACAAACTCGCCTTAAAAGTCTTGAAAACGAAAGGCATTAATTTAAAAGTCAGAAATTGAAATTTCATTACCATCATATTCATGAATTCTTACTCGAATTCAAGCCCCATAAATAAATTCCAACAGAATCTTTCTATCTTTCTATAACACTAAAAAATGATCTATCATTTTCTGTGGCGAGCCTCACCAAAAATGCCCATTACAAGAAAACAAACAAACGAATGTGACAGTCCAATAGTGAGTTCATAGTGGTCTTGACTATATTCGTTTTCTGTGGCTATGATCCGTTTATGTAGTCAAGCAGAAGCCGATCAAGCTCAAAATGTTGACACAGAAGTTTCTGCAACATCAACAATAAGATATTTCATTAAAGCCTTAAGAAAATCAAAGCAGCCACTGATTTTTTTTGCTAATTGTGCATGTAAGACCTTGGTTATGGGTAAAGAAGGTGCAGCGTCAACATAAAAGTCAGGGAACCGAGAAACTTCGACACCCTTTTCGAACATTATGTATGTAGGAAGCTGAGACATTCCACCTATATATGTTTACATAATACATCAGTTGCTTCCACAATGTGTTTTTGAATTTGTGTAAATAATTCGAGTTCGTAAAAGACTGTTTACCAGCAAGAGATATTCCAAACATTGCTGCAGTATTAGGGAAAAGTCCAAGATCGACAGTTCCAAAAGACAAAAGATTATTCGAGTACCTGAAGAAATGAAAGAGATGAGTGTACATGTCTCGTAAGAAAAACAGTGAAATGGAGGGTGTTTTCTTACACAAAGCTTACGTGATCGAGAGCTCGGGAAAGCAGCGGCTTGAACGAACACACTTGGACGAACTACATGCAAAGAATTCTATCTGCAAAAAGGTGTGAAAAAGAACACATCATCACAAAAGTAGCTACAACAGTACCCTCGGAGCCAAATTTCCAATTTCATTTTTTGTTTTACTGATTAAGATGTTTCAGATCAGTTCCATTTCTTAATTGATTGACAACTAAAAAGAAAAAATACAAACTCTGACATCTAGCTTCATAGACATCAAGGTTTATTGGAACCTAAATGTAAGCTCTGCTCTAAGCAATAAAATCAATACCATTACCTAAAAACTACTCCTTTGGTTATTTCAAATGGAAAGAACAACACCATAATCTAGTAGAAGATAAAGAAAGCCATAGTTGCCACATACCAACCAGTATTTTGTTGTGTTCCCATCTGATAGCAAATCCTCCAACTGCCTTGGTGTTAGCTTCGACGCAGTTCCTGCAAATGCTTAAGCATTTTACAAAGAATACAACTTTTGATTCCAGAAAGCAAGAATTTAAACCTTCACATACCTAATTTACTAAATGCTGGTTGTTGAGCTAAGAGATATACAACTGCAAAAGGAAACATTCAAATCAAACTTGGAAAGATTCAAATCTGCATCTATCATATAATATTTCAGATAACTTTTAGAAACAAGAGATTGAAATTGAGCTCAAAAAGGCTGACCTGAAAATATGATACTAAACCAGATCGCCACTCGATAATCCATAATCAACGAAACCGCAATGAGAAAGATCTGAGCAAGAAATTGTGTATCAGCAGATTCCCACATGAATTCTACAATATCAATCCGAGAGAGTTTACCTTAGCATAGAGTAAACTATCAGCAACGAAAGCCTCCCATGTTTCTTCCCTCACCATCTACAAAACGATGTTGATCAATCGATGAAGCAGTGAAGCGAAACAAGTAAGATCATTAAGCAAATTCGATTGTTCAAACCTTAATAGCGGAAAACATAAGAAACGCTAGAAATGCTTGGATTTCTCTGTCGAGGAGTCGATGAGAAGTGAACGGTGCGGCGGAGTTACGAATTGGAAGGTAAGAGAAAAAGGCCATGAAATGGAGGAAGTAGTAAGGATCTGACACGATCCGACTCATTGCTTCCATTACTCCTTCACGCTTCTTCTCCATTTTCGCTCGAAGAGCTGCAAATTTGCTGCGTCTGAGGTAAAGCAAAGGAATTGTTTGAAAACACAGCAGACGTCACGTCGTTTTCAATAACAAAAAAACGGCAAGGCGTTTATCTCTGCAAATGGATTTTGGCTCTTATGTGCTGGCTCAGTTTTTTCACTGCAAATGGATTTAGTCCGTCTTATGTATAATGGATTTTTTCATATTAAATAGGAATTGAAATTTTGAATAACTCGTATACACGATTATATAGGAAAAAAGAGAAGCCAATATTCGATTACTAAAACCATGCCTTTAAAAAAATCCAGGAAAACACCCATGACATAGACGAGAGACTATATTGTTGTTGAAGATAGAATTGTTAACTTCATTGGACGTAACGAAAAGCAGAGAATGTATATAACCCAGAAAACAGAAAACTGATCAGAGTAACTAATTTAAACCAGCAAAGCAAGAATCTGATTTCAAAATCCACCATTTTGTTCGAGTCTGGTCTTCTTATCGAGGCACGCTTAGGCCAAGCTCTGCAAGATTCATCAGATACAAAAAATATAAATTAGCACATGTGCCATCAAAACATACTTGTATCTAACTGTTTATACAATCAATACTACCAGAAATTCAAAGAAGTAAAGATAAAGAAAGAGCAAGCACCAACATGGTATCTTTCATCTTCAAGTCAATACAAGATTCTTATCATGCCAAGACAATTGTTTCAAAAGCTACAACTTATATGTGTTATATGACAGTAGAAATGTGACTAAAACTAAACGAGAAATCTAAGCGCAGCAATAGTCCATGGTGAAACTGCTCAATGCGAAAGAACTAGCAAAGCAAGATCAAATCAATGTGGATATTTGAAAAGATAGGAATCAAAGTTTCACAGAGCTATCCAACTTAAGCAACCTCCAACGATGTTCAGCTATAAACTACTCCTACAGATTCTGGTGGTGTTGGGAAGATCAAACGAGAATTAGTTGAATCAAAGCTCTAATTTGATAACAACATGCAAATTCAGAGATATGCAAGATCAAAGAGTAAAATAAATAAAAGTTGCTTACAGATAAACAAAACACAAAAGATATGGAGAATATCAAACTCCTGGATTCGCACTGCAGAGCATACCCTGAGACAACGACCTTGAGTTCATTGAATCGATACCGAGGCACGAAGTTAGCCTAGCTGAAGCCACCGCACTGTATAATGGAAGCAATGATTGAAGCGAGCCCAGCTGAGCAATTGGCCTGTCAAAGCCAAAGCCAAAAACAAAACAATCCTTTCAAATTCAATGAAATGCAAACTCAATAAATACGAAACTATGACAAAATCAGGATACTGAAATGAGAGAAGATGATTGTTAACCTTATAATTCCAGGCGAAGGAGGGACGCCGAGAAATGCTGAAGCCGATTTAGGTCGGAGAGATGGCTTGTTCATTGCAGATCTAAACACAGAAAACACTGGTTTCGACAAAGATCGACATCGAGAAGCCATTTTTGCAGATGACGAAAGAAGCAATTTTGATTTCTAGGTTAGCTTCGAGCTAGGAAGAGGGGTTGGGTTTTTACAAGGTTTAACCAACAAACGACACCGTTATAAACATAAAGTCATGAATAAAAACGGCATGCTGTGCGACAGTACTTCAAGAAAACCACACGACGTCTACTTTATAGCTTTCTTAAATAAGTGGGACTTTCCCTAAATACGGTAATTAAACTTTACCTTCCGTGTAACGCCGTCTTTGTTATCATCACCTACACGTCGACGTTATTCCACACGTGTGCCATCGTTTCATACAACGAATCTCCACAAAATACATGACGTGTATAAGTAACTGTACCTATATACTCAAAACATGAATAAATATCGCATAATCTCCAACTGCCGTAACGGTAATTCTTAAAAATCATGGAAACTGTCGGATCGAATCAAATATCATCGCCGTACGTTCGTAACCGAGACCAACGGCAGCTTTTGGCTCAACCGGTGGCAGATCGGATCATTCGGGCTCTCCGTCATCGTATCCGCCTTCTCCACCGTCCAAATGCCGGAACATTCCACGTCCTTGGCGCCACGTGTAACGTCTACACCGTGACGCTAACTGCCACACCGACTTGCACTTGTCCCGACCGAAAGAAACCGTGCAAACATATCTTGTTTGTCTTGATCCGAGTTCTCGGCATTCCTCTCGATGACAAGTGTTTCCGGCAACGGAGACTACGGCCATGTCACCTCTACCGCCTCGTCTCTGCTCCGACACTACCTGACTGCCTTGCTAGTTTCCACCTCCAGCAACGGTTTCTTCAGCTTTTATCCGCCGCTACATCTCAACCAAGCGATTCTAACTCCTCCTCTACGGTTAAAATGGTAATTTTCTTTCTATCTTATTTTTGTACTTTATTTTGCCTAATGTAGAAAACTCATGGAAAACGTGACAAACGGGCGAATAGTACGGATTATGATTGAGAAATTATATATACAGTACTTTGAATTTTATTTTTGAAAAGTTTATCATCAAAGATCATTTTTAGTTGTAACATTTTTGGTAAAGCAATCAGACAAATTTATATGTGACCTATGTAATACTTTGATGAAATTTTGATGTAGGGAATAAACCTAAATGTGGTTTTTATACATAAAAGTTTTATGATAAAACCTTACAAATGTTTTTTTTTTTTTAATCTCGGGAAGTATTTTTAATAAATTAAAAACAATCATTGTCTTCTGTATTTTGTTTGAGAAAGTAATAATTGCAAAACAATATACCCAAACAAACATGTAGGAAATCTGATTAAACAACAAATTACTTTACCGTTGAATATATAGAATATCCTAAATCCATATTTATTTGTTACATTGGACAGGAAGATGAGGTTGAAGAAGAACCGGCGACATGTCCAATATGTCTAGACGATATTAACGCCATTAAAAGCTTAAACGGTGATCAAAATGGTGGAGGCGGGGAGAAAGAAGAAGCGGTGGTGAAGTGCAGAGTTTGCAAGAACAAAGTGCATGAAGAATGCATGCTAAAGTGGAGGACGAGTCGAGGACGGCGGCCGGCGATCTGCGTGGTCTGCCGTGCACGGTGGCGAGGCAATAGTTCTAGTAAGAGTCCTAACGTTGGTGGTAACTACGAGAACTCCAACGGTAATTGTTATTTGAATCTTGCTCCTTATGTTGATGAGGATGAAGAGCAGGATGGGGTTGGCACGAGCCAGCGGCCATGTTGAGGAAGTTGAAAGATTGATTGCTATGTGATTGTTAATACTATCATTTATTCATTTTAATCAAGATACTGTACATTTAAAAACAATTATTTGTATATACTCCTACCAAAGGAATACTAAATTAACAAAAAAAAAGGACGATGATGCCGAGGATTTATTTTTCTCTTGAGGAAACACATAAATTTCTCAACTTGCGATGCTTGGATCACGTGGTAAAATAGTGTGCGGGGGACGCATTCGCTGACACTTGTTTACATCGAACTTCAAATTTGTATATTATACACTCATTGTTTTGAGAGCCCTGTCTATAAATTTTCTTGGGTTCCTAAGTTCATGAAAAATATACTATACTGATGTCCATGTTCCGGTCAACTACTAACAAACTATAGTACTTGGTTAACATATTGGGTAATATGTTTAAATTTAAATGTTGGAGTATTAGTAAGAAGACAAAACAGATGCAGCATTTTAAAAATATACTATGGGCCATAATTGATCAAACATAAAGAGTTAAGGGGGTGCCTTCTAAAAATCTGAGAAAAGTTATTATCATACCTTTTTTTGTATAACTGTTGTTACTATACCTTGTTGGCTTATCAATCCAAACGCATTATTTTTCTGGAAATTTTATTTAATTGATTGGACAAAATTAAAAGCCATCGATTGCTTTGTCTTGCTCTTTGCATGTTAATTATTTATCTGATTCTTCTCATGATGATGGCTCGTTGATCAGTGATCACTTCAAGAAACTACAAAAAAAACGCTCGGATCTGACAGCTCCATATAAAAAGTCTCAAGCTCTTTTCTGATGTCCTTGTAAGTGATCACATTCTTAATTTTTTTTTTTTCAAATGGATTCTCTTTGGCTCGAACAATCCTCATGAATCAGTACTTCAAATTTTAGCCTTAAGTTCATATATTAATTACAATTGGTGTGACGGGCTAATTAGACACAAATCTTGTTTTCTGCAACTTTAGAATTATTTCAGTAGAAATTTAAGCCAGTCATTTTTTTTTCCAGGTTGTGATGGATCAAAATCGGGTTTTGCGGTTTCTAGGCCAAGCAGAAACCTGTAGAGTTCTTCTTCTCATGGTTCTGGTTGTTGCCTTCGTTTTAGGCTTTCAGCATTTGGAGCTCTCTCCATTATCTATTGTTTTACCTCGAAACGACACCGTTTCTGAGTTAAGAGCATCCACTGATATCACCAAAAATGCTGAAAATAAAACGTTTCTTGCATCTCAAGAAGCATCTTCCAAGTATAAACCGTATAATATTAGCTCAACGGAGGTCTTGAAGAGTTTTGAGCACAAGTTTCTGAATGATTCTCCCAAAACAAAAGCTTCTGGTCAAAGTAGAGGCAATACAACCGCAAGCTCTCTGCATTCCCTTCAACCCAAGATTCCTCAAATCGGCAAGAAACAACATAGGCAGAGAATCCTTAAAAAACCACCTTTAGTTGTCATATCATTAACCCAGATGAACAACATGATACTGAAACGCCACAGTGATCCAAATAATTCACTTGTATGCAAATGATTTTACCAAATAAGTCCCAATTTCTCATTACTCATTTAATTAACTCGTTGATTCACTTTTTTTTTTGTTAATAGGCACCTCTTTGGGGATCAAAAGTAGACAAAGAGCTTAAAACTACAAGAGACAAGATCAAGAACTCAGCTTTGGTCAATAAAGATGATTCTCTTTACGCGCCTCTCTACCATAACATATCCATCTTCAAAAGGTTTTTTTTTGTTGTTCTGCTAGTTTCAATGTGTTACACTACACCCATGTTCAAGTCCGAGTAATGGTTGATCTCTTGCAGGAGTTATGAGCTAATGGAACGGACTCTAAAAGTGTATGTCTACTCAGAAGGAGACAGACCGATCTTTCATCAGCCTGAAGCAATAATGGATGGGGTTTACGCATCAGAAGGATGGTTTATGAAACTAATGGAGAGTAGCCATAGATTCTTGACAAATGATCCTACCAAAGCTCATCTATTCTACTTGCCTTTCAGTTCAAGAATTCTCCAACAGAAACTTTACGTTACTGATTCACATAGTCGTAGGAATCTTGTTAAATATCTCAGAAACTACATCGATCTCATCGCTTCTAACTACCCTTTCTGGAATAGAACCCGAGGCTCCGATCATTTCTTTACCGCTTGCCATGATTGGGTATGTCATTCTCATCAAGGTCCTAATTGTTTGTTTTCCATTTTTGTTTGCTTTTCCAAATTATAATAGAGTTTTTTTTTTTTAAATACCATAGGTTTTCGTATTTTAAACAAAATTTATTTGTTAGATGTAACATCAAATGCAAATCGTTTTGAGTTTTTGGTTCTTTTCAGAAGATGGAATTTTTTTGTATTTTTTGCTTTATAGTTGAGTCTACAAAAAAATACACTATCATTTTTCTTTTTAAAATACTTTATTTAATTGACTGATTACTATAATTTGATTTTTTTAATGCAAGTTTATTACATTTTGTTATAGGCTCCAGCTGAGACTCGAGGACCATACATGAACTGTATTAGATCACTCTGTAACGCCGATGTCGGAGTAGACTTCGTTGTCGGAAAAGACGTCTCGTTTCCGGAAACAAAAATCGATTCGTCACGAAACCCGAACGGAAAAATTGGAGGTAACCGTCCTTCCAAGCGAACCATCCTCGCTTTCTTCGCCGGGAACCTACACGGTTACGTTAGACCTATCTTGCTTGACCAATGGTCGTCAAGACCCGAACCAGATATGAAAATCTTTAACCGGATAGACCACAAATCGTATATCCGGTTCATGAAACAGAGCAGATTCTGTATTTGTGCTAAAGGGTACGAAGTGAATAGCCCGAGAGTTGTGGAGTCGATTTTGCACGGTTGCGTTCCGGTGATAATCTCTGATAACTTTGTGCCGCCGTTTATTGAGGTTCTTGATTGGGAATCTTTTGCTGTGTTTGTGCCGGAGAAGGAGATTCCGAATCTGAGGAATATTTTGGTATCGATTCCGGTGAGGAGATACGTAGAGATGCAGAAGAGGGTGTTGAAGGTTCAAAAACATTTCATGTGGCATGATGGTGAACCGGTTCGGTATGATATATTTCATATGATTCTTCATTCGGTTTGGTATAACCGGGTTTTCCAAACGTTTTAATCATATTAGATTAGATATAATCTGGTTTGGCAAGGGTTATGAGTAGTTACATTGCAAAATTAGTGAAAGTTTAAGTCTTAAAAAAAATATTTCAATAAGTTTACATCAAAATTATGAAAACAATATAGTTTCACTAAATAAATTAACACAATAAGTTGCTTTTTACATGCAAAATATTCATTACTCAGCATATTTTAAAAAGAAAATTGTTAGAATTATCCAAAATATTCTACAGTTGAATAAAAAATGATTAGGAGAAAAGAAGCATCCGATTGGTGATTGTAAATTATTAATTCCTCGAGTAAAAATTAAATTACCGTTAAACCGGTAACGGCAGATCAACTTTTCAGTTTTTACCGTTTCATTACATTACTATGAAAGCGGCAAGACTTTAATCGGAAAACTAGTTGTGTTGTTCTTCCTCTTCCATCAGGAAAAAACTAGTTGAGCTCAATTTCAGATAAATCTGAGCTTTTCATGGCTACACAGACGAGACCCATTTCAGCTAAGAGCGATCCACGCGATGGGTCTTCTTCTCTTGCTTCCAAAGTCAAGATCGATCCGTCTTTTAAGGACAAGAAGAAGATCGCCACCTCTAGCAGACCGATCATGTCGGATACCAAACCCAGATCCTCTGTTTCCACCACTCCGGCGAAATCCGTGGTATCAATCTAGAAAAGAAAAAAAAAAACTCTGCTTTTTAAGTTTTTGATCGCACGTTTCTGATCTGGGTTCTCTGAGCTTACTTCAAAGCTCTGAATTTTGACAATTTCTTAAAGGATTAAATCCGATCTCTAGGTTTAAAGAACAATAATTTTTCGGATCCGTTGTAGATCATTTTTTACTTTTCAATTTTGACGTGATTTGGAAATATTTTGAGTTTCTAGGTTGATTCAATCATACAACGAACTCGTAACATATTTTCTGCAAAAAATTTGTGAAGGCAAAGCCAAAAATACCTCTAAATTCAGTGAAGTCCACAGCAACAACATCTGCAGCAGCGACCTTGGCGAAAGGGAAAGCCAAAAGAGAGAAGAAAGTTTACTCATTAGCCGGACAAAAATTTGATCCTCCTGAAGAGGTTATATTTATCTCTAATGATTGCTCTGTTAAATCCTCTCTTTGTTATCATGTTCTTGATTCTTGGTTTTCTCTGTTTTTTTTTTTGCATTTGCAGAGAGAGCCCTTGAGGATATTTTATGAATCATTATCGAAACAAATACCAGGAAGCGAAATGGCTGAGTTCTGGTATATATATATTACTATTGATTATTGACAAAGTCTTTATGATATGAATTTAAAAGCGTTGTTCTCGGTTCATTTTAGCGTAAAACTTGTGTGTGTGTTGGAATAGGTTAATGGAACATGGTATGTTGTCTCCGGAAAAGTCGAAGAGAGCCTACGAGAAAAAACAGAGAAAAATGAAACAAATTCGTATGGGGACACCAATTAAACCGGCACCAACGTTTTCTAGTAAACCTGAGAGTTCTCAGAGAACATCTGCGTCGAAGAACAACGGTTTAGATGCGAGAAAGAAGAAGAAAGTCGTTGATGATGATGATGACGACGATGATGATTTCATCCTAAGCCACAAGAGAAGGAAAATGTAAAATCATACAGAGTTAAAAATGAGCTTGTTTTGTTATGTAATGTAGGGAAAAATATCCAATAGCAGATAAGATCATGAAGACAAGAACCTTAATTTATTTCTTAGTACATCGAATATGTGATCAGAGATAGTTGTTGTATGATCCTCAGGATGTTTGTTCATGGACCATTGAGATTGTCTATGACACAATAATTTGGTATAAAATTGTTCATGTATTAGTATATTAATATGAGATACAATTTTAGTAAAGTCCCAACCTAACTTTCGACAGCTTTAGTCCTGCTTCTTGTTAGTATAGTTTTCGAGTCATTTCAACATCTTTAACCATTTTATTTGTCAAGAACACAACATCTCTGTTGATAATAATTTTGTTTCGCAGTATAATGTGATCATGGAATCTATATTCATGTTTCTCTTACCATCTTCAAAATCATTGAGCACTTGTAAAATGCAACCAATTCTTCTGTGATCACATTTTACCAGTTTCAATCCAGATAAAATATGATTAATAATAAATATACTCGAGTGAATAATTAGGTATTAGTATTTGTTTTTTTCTAAATATTGCTAGTTACTTTAGCTAAACTTTTTTGCAATCTTTTTCCTATTTAACCCTCCCCATTCTCTAAACATTATCTTCATATACTTTTCTTAAACTACTTATAAAAACAACTTTAACGGCCAAAAATATTATTTAGGAACTAAATTCAGAAGTTTTTTTAGTTACCCTAATACTATTCAGAAGTTGTTGACTCTAAAAATAACCGTTTGGAACTTAGTGATCAAAGTCAGTAAGTGACTGTGTGGTTTGTATCATGAGGCAAGCAATCGCATGTGACAAACAAGAAGCAGGACTAAAGCTGTCGAATAGTCAGGTTACTCAATATCTTCTATTTCCCTGAATATCTTCTTTCATTTATGATATGTTTTTGTTTTGCTGAATTGTGGGAGTAAGTAAATAAAAACTAGAAGAGGGCAATAAATGGGGATGGTGATTTTTTATTTATTTTTTGTTCTGTGTAGTACTTTTGATTTGAATCAGAGTTATGTTTTTCTTTGTATGTTTGCCTGTCTCTTACACAATCTTATGGTTTCCAACTTTTCATCATTTTTACTTTTCATAATTATATAATGTTGTGATAAGATTAGAAAAAGGTAACTGAAGAATATCCTATACATCGAAATGTCTAATCTTATTAAATGATTTGTATAACGGAAAATAAATGAATTCCTAGACTGGTCAGTCTTTTTATAAGACTGGTCACACTGATCTATCAACAATCTTAAACTAAATAGTAGCAATCAAACGGAGTGCACATACTCGCCAATCCCAATATCACTTTTATAATACTGATATAACTTATAATGTGTATATATTGTAAGCAACTTTTTTTTTTCCCTAGCGAGTCATGTGTGTCTTACTTAATTCATAAATGTTGCATAGTTTTTTCTTTTTCTTTTATGTATAAATTAATAATGAACTTTGATATGTAGTATCAACATCTTTGATATATTTGACAAATCATTTCCCACAAACTGATCTTTTAATGGGTTTGCTAAAACGCGAAACTCGCTTGACACTTGGTCGTATTCTGACTGGTGTTCTTGTTCCAGATCTACATTACACGGTCATGCCCGTGTTTTATCCATTTCAAAACTGTCTGAAATCTTCATGACAACTAGTCATGAATCTTAATTATTTTTGTCATGTCCTAATCAAAAATAAAAAATCTATATATATATATATATATTACTCACACGTATTATCAAATTGGAATCTAATTATGATACATTACCATTTATTCTTCTTGATCAGCCTTTAATTACCACGTTGGGAAATTAATCGAGAAAGCTCGGATCTGTTTTTAAGTAGTTTACATTGTTTTCTTTGCATGTTTCATTAATCAAATTCTATAAACATGATTTTCATTGTTTTAAAATTCATGTTTGTAGAAATTAGAATTTGTTCACAAAGTTAAACCCATAGAAGATTTTTTTTATAATTCATGTTTTCTTGCGTGTTTCGTTGACCACTATGGCAATTGGCAACGCAAAACAAGTTAAGAGTATATGGCTTACATCTCGACGTGTCATTTTTCTCTCTCTCTGTCAATTTGTTGTCTCTCTAATGAACAGACACAAGATAGTGATATATATGTACATATATACTTTTGACTAGGGAATAAAAACTACCCACCATATGATATCAATTTCAAATTTATTTTGTATATGCTTACTCGTCGGAGAATAATATGGAGATCATATATTATTCTCTAACTTCTATATAGTTTTATTCTGAAAACAACCCAATGAATACCTCCGTAAAACCACCACAAGTCTAGTTTACTATCTATAATTGTGGTTTTGTAGTTGAGATGGTCCGAGAAAGGAACACTAATTATAAAGTTAAATGAATCAATTGTCAGAAATTTAAACATATTATACATTATAAATAACATATAATAAAATGAAAACAAAAAAACATCAGTAAAGTTCTTGTAATACCTGGGAGTTTTGATTTGCATTCGTAATTGAACTTTTAACCCCCCCCCCCTTTTGTTAACGATCTTTCACCATTAATATATAATATATATCTTTAAATCTAACCAAATGAATAGAACGCAAAGCAGAACAAATGGTCACTTTGTTAACAAAAAAAAAGTCTCTTTCCTGTATAAGAAAAGTCTCTTTCCTGTATAAGAAAAATAAAATAAAAGCTTTCTTTTCAAAAGGCTTATTTTGGACCCTTTTAAAAAAGAAAATTGAGTTTGTAGTCTCTTTTCACCTAATAAAATTCATATTTGGAAGATATGAATACACATAAATACATTTTGGTTTTGTCTGCCTCAATAAATACACATAAATTTACCAAATTAAAATAAAATAAACCCATATACAGCTGTTTTCTTTTCTCCACTCTATTTCTAAGTGGCTCCTCTTCTTTTATTCATAACTAAACACCAATTTCTGAATGAGAAAACAGAAGCTTGAACGATCTTGTAAATGGAATAAGGAAGCAAAATTATAGCTCTAGCTATATATATCATATAAACCACAACTTTGTAGCTAATGAAATAGGTTTTAGCATTCATCCCTCCGTAATGCAATGTTTCTTGAAGAACAGTGCCTGCTTTTTGTTAGAATTTTGGAAAAATCGATATTTCTGAAAAACAAAATCCTCTGCATAGAATTCCTTTGTAAAGAAATTATCTTATATTATAAACAATGCTCGCTCAATTCTCGCTTTGTATTTGTAGTCGTATTTTCAAAACGTTGGACAATTTTCGATCATATCTCAAATATACCTATTACAATTCAACTTAAATGTGTTTAAACATTTTATATAAATAATAGGAGCACTCGTTTATCATCAGTTAGATTTGAGTTTAGAAACTCATAATCCCAAAACCTTTGTTCGGTATTTTGAGTAAACTTTTAAAACAATATTATTTAAAATTAGTCATATATATAATCAATCTCAATATAAAATGCGTAGACGTATGGTGAAACGAGAGGCGAAGAACAAACAACGTCTCTCTTTGCAAGTACTTATAGTTATTACTACTATTTATATAAAAAGCAAAATGATTATTAGAAGACTTATACATATATAGTGTGTGTGTGTGTATTGCTTGTATTTGACAGAAACTCGTCCTTATAGGTACGCAAATACGGTCCCATGATGTCCCTTAAGATTTCTTGAAGTTTCCTTTACATACTCTTTTCTTTAGCTGTATGATTACACAAAAGTGTACTTATTTGTCTGTTTTTGCGTTTGGAACCTAATATCAACTGGCTGATAAACTTCTTTTATGGATTTTAGGCACATATATTTTCTCATATATCTTAATTATCATTTACTAAAGTTAAAAATAATTTCTAATTATGTATATATAATATATACCAACTCAAAATATAAATTAATTGTTATTGGTACATATATATATATACACTCTCAAATGAAATTACTACATTCACACCGTTCGATTCGATCATTTATCATCTCCCAAGAAAAAAACAAAGACAAAGAAAATCAGTTTAAAGTTTCTCAAAAATTAAATTAAATTCAGCTTCGAAGTATATGGGTAAGACACATCCTTTAACCCTCGATCTATTTAACTAAGATAAATATATGCTATAAAAACAATTTTCTTAATTACGTTTCTTAAGAAAATATAGATATGCGAGCACATATATGTATCGTATAGCATACTACATCCAAAAGATTTATAGCTGGCTAAAAACCGGTTTTGATTTTAGGGAATGAAGTTGGGTCGTCATCTATGATAATCGCTTAGAAATTTCTGCAAATTGATTAAGACTTTGATACCATGTCGACATATCATCAAAATATTAATTTGTTGGTTCTTATTTCCATGAAAGTTTAAAAGTATACATTAATTATACATGTTTAAAGAAAATCAAAATCTGAAAGACAAGAAAGTATGCATTTAAAATATGATAATTCTAATAAAAATAAAAATTCCAATCATGGTATATATGTACATCATAATACATCGATTAGATTGACATGTGCATGCATATGCATATATATATTTACACACATACTAATGTTCTTGTCATAAAAAAGCGCTACGGTCCATATTGAGTCGAAGATCAGGGTAAAAGATAATTAAACAGTAAAACTGAGGTGAAATTTTCCTTATGCCACAAATATAAACATAAAAATCTTGTCTCGCCATGTTCATCTCAAATAGACTAATGTCATAAAATTTACGTACCCGGCCGAGACAAAGTCGTCGGTCTACATGATGCAATATTGCCTTTCTATATATAGTCGTCGTCTCATAATTATTTCTTTTAATAATAAAAATTACAGATAATTGCCCGAATTTAGTTGGATAATAAGATCTTAATTAGAAATCAGAAGCCCGGATGATATGAAAGCAAACAGTGACTCCAAATGTGTCGTTTTATAATTTATACTAATAGTACATTTAATATGAAAAAATAATATGGAGTGTGGGTCTGTCTATTAAGAAATATACAAAATAAATGGAGCCACTAGGGTCCATTTCCTTTATTCGATAAGACTTATTGCATTGTTTTGGTCCCTTTTACCTCTCTTTCCTCTTACCCCAAATATTAATGCATATAAATATTTTGAGTGACTGAGAAACGATAGACAAAAAATTTACCAACATTTTTTCTTTCTTCTTATATCAAAGTTTTCTCTCTCGTTTCTTCATCACTTCACTACCCTGTTTTTTTTCCTCATTTCGAATAGTTCTCAAACTTAATTTTTTCCCCTGAAGCTCTTTCTTTTTATCTGCAATAAATCTCGGGATCCTAATCTACAAAAGCATTCAGAAAAAACCTGTACGTACGGTTCTTGTTGCCTAAAGCTAAACAATGACAGAGGAATACTACAGTCTTCACACGGAAACAGTAGTAACTGAGCTTCTTGTCCCTAACTCGACGCCTGACTCAGTGAGTCACGAGAGTAAAGGAGAGCAAAACGACAAGAAGACGAAACGTGTGAGAGATTCCGGTAAGCACCCGGTTTATCACGGTGTAAGGATGAGAAACTGGGGAAAATGGGTGTCGGAGATTCGTGAGCCGAGGAAGAAATCACGTATTTGGCTCGGGACTTTTCCGACGCCGGAGATGGCGGCACGTGCACATGACGTGGCGGCTCTGAGCATTAAAGGAAACTCCGCTATACTAAACTTCCCTGAACTCGCTGAGTCATTCCCTCGACCCGTCTCGCTAAGCCCTAGAGATATTCAGACTGCAGCTCTTAAAGCGGCTCACATGGAACCAACGACGCCGTTTTCTTCTTCTTCCTCTTCTGCTTCTTCTTCCTCGTCTTCGTCTTCTACGTCTTCGCTTGAGTCTCTTGTGTTGGTAATGGACCTATCGAGGACTGAGTCGGAGGAGCTAGGTGAGATCGTGGAGCTGCCAAGTCTTGGAGAGAGTTACGACGTTGACTCGGCTACGCTTGGAAACGAGTTTGTGTTCTCTGACTCACTTGACTACAGTTTATATCCGCCGCCTTGGGGACCATCGTCGGAAGATAATAATTATGGTTACGGAATTATCCCTAATTTTGGACAAGGTTTGTCATGGGATCTCTAACAGTTTTTAGTATTTACTGTTATAATTAATGTTTTGTTTAGTCACGTTTTCATGAGCCCTTGTCTTTTTTTTCTTGTTTGTGGTGTTAATTAGCTAAGAAAGGGTTCTTTTTTTTTTGGGTGCTGTGTGAGCTCCATTAATGAATACGTGTACAAAACTCTATTTGTGTTTAATTATATATAAATATCGTTTTGGTTTGTCGGAAAAGAAGAGGAAGAACAATTGAATTAATTTTTTAAAGTATTATATAAAGTGAATAAGCGATAATTAAATAAAAAAAGTCTACTAACCTTTAATCATTAGTTGTAAATTTGACAACCATTTTTTTAAAAAAAATGTTAATTATAATCTCACTATTGAATTAGGGTAAAAAAGAAAAACACTGAGCGTGAGCAACTTGTCCAAGCTGACGCAAACATTACAGAGCCACACAAATATACATACATCCATGCAATACCTTTATTATTTCATATAATCTAGTATGATTATGATTTATGACCAAAAACTTCCCACTTAAGTATTTTATTGTACAATATTGGCCACAGGATAGCATCATTACAACGGTCGTTTAATATAGAATTAATAAAGAGGAAGGCTTACGATAAAACCAGATCTGATCAGTAGCTAGCTCCACCGGTGACATAGTTATGATTCTACGAAATTTGATCAGTTCGATTATAAATGTTATATACTGGCGAAGTGGAAGGTGCATTTCTGTTCTCGGTGACATTGGGCGTTCAATGAAGCATCTCGAATCGGGCGTGAGAAAGATCCATCTAATTTATTTCAGAAGGAGGAGGATCAGATCGAATTGGTATCTAGCTCATGTTACGTTGGATTAAAGAGTTGATTATTAAATTATCATTATGATCATCACTTAAAAATTAGTATACACATGCTCAGACTTAGTAGTTTTAAATAAATAAGAATTTGGTGGATAGCTTTTTCATTATAATTTGTCCATAGAGAGTTCAGATTTTAGTATTTAATTTGAGTTAGGGCTTAGATTTAATTATATAAGCTTCGGATATTTTAAAATGAACACAAAGATCAACGAATGTTTTACATGATAAACTTGTGAATTAAAATTTTTATGAAAGGTCCGGGATTCTTTTGAAAATATTACTATAAAACAAACGTGATGAAAAATGTCTACATACATTTTATGCCAAGTAATAGTTTCAAAAACGACAAATTTATATCGTCTATTTCTGCCAAAAAGGAACAAATGTTATTTTCTAACGACAAAATGTAAGAGTGTTATTGGAGCACTAAAACCTAAAAGGGACTAGTTGACTAATTACGCCTAAAATTAATATAGGCGCCCGTATTACATTTCAATCTATATGACATGATCCTAAGTTGGAGAAAATATAGAATGTGACGTGTCAAGCCCTATCATATGTGTACATATTTTATTTGTCAAGATTCCGTTTTTAGGAACACTATAATCATGGGAAAGAGAGCTGTGATAATCCTTAAACATTTCGTTCTGAAGTTTGAAATGTCCATGAAATTTAACTGTCCTAGTCATTGATATGCTACGTACTCGAGGTTACATCTCGATTTATGCTGGATTTACTCTCTTTTAAATCAATGTGTCTGATATATAGTTTGCAAACTCCAAAAGTAAAAGCCAAAAGGTCGGGCCCCAAAAGTTAGTTTGCAAAATCCAAAAGGTTTTGTAGATTGAAACATGATATTTCTTTGATATACAAAATATATAACGGGTAGTTTTGCTGGAAATGATTAATCGACTTCATATTACTAATTCAAAACTTAATGTACTCTATGTGGTGGATAATTAAAGACTATTACCATAATGATCTCACGCAACCATTTTAAACCTATGAAAGATTGTTGGATGACATGGATCAAATATGTATGCAGGGTTTATATATATGCATGTCTATATGATATTATCTTTTCTTTTGGGTCAAACAATATGATGTTATCTTTAGTTTAGTCAATAGAGTGAATGACTAAATATTTTTTTAAAAAGGATCACAAAAATAAATATATTTGTTTCTTTATCAAAAAATATATAAATATAAAATGAATATTTCACATTGTTGGTTGTTACGTGTTTTTTTCCCTCTAGTTGTTACGTGTTTACATTGCCTATATATATCTTTTAAAGTGGTTACTCCGACAAATTTTACTAGTTGTCTCAAAGCATAACAAATGCGTATAAAATAATTTTTTTTTTGGGTAAAGGACTTCTGTTTTCTTTTCACCTATAAACTACGAAAGTATAAAGTTTAATCTAACGGTTAAAGATTAATTAAACCAACGGGATGGTGCTCTTTTTTTTCTGTCTGATAACAGTATTATGAATTTTGCTACCTAGGTTTAACTAGATTTCAGTTGCTTTTTAATTAGTTGAGAATCTGTCTGATTAGTACTGTTTATATAATGTATCCATGATGTGTTTTTGGTTAGTTTTAGTTAATTTTGACTTGATTCACCTTGTTTAACTTGTTTCGGTGTCAGATTCCTTACCTAGGTATGCCATCTTGATTTAATTTTGGTTCAGGTTAATCTGATCGATCGGTTTCATTTGATTTTATATCCAGATAGCCCTACCTATTCCCCACTAACTAGTATATATGTATCCATATTTATTAGGTTTTATTAACCGACATTATACCAAATCTAGAGTGGATCCGACATAACTTTTTTGCATATCTTATATATGTGAGGTGTTGAAATTCTTAAATCAAATTTATCTGTCTAATGATGGTACCATGCGTAACTCCAAAAACGGAAAATAAATCATTGACTCCTTTATTGTTTTTTTTAGACCTCGACCAAAATCGTCAAAAAAGACTTTACAAAATGATGAAATTGTTATAGAAAAAAAGTTTAGCTGAACGAATAATAATAATTAAAAAAAAGTTTAGCTGAACCAAATGAAATTCCCACTATTATGTTTTGTTATAAATATCTAAGGATCAAGGAAGTCGGCAGATTAATAGTTTAGACTTTAGTCGATTCAGAGCGAAAAGAAGAGAGCTAAATAGTTTAACTATGACTCTCTTGCATCAATCCAGACTTTTGTTTAAGATTTGAATCAAAGAAAATTTCAGATTTTTTACTCTTTTAAAAAATGACGGTAACCATATATATAATATAGTGTGTGCGACTCGAATTTGCTAAATCATTCAAACAAATTTGATGTAACGGTCGGTTAGCCATGCAAATTATAGTAGTTGGCTTATTCATCCGGTTGAGAGATGATTTAGACTTGTAATTCTAACCGCAAATGCCAAATGCAATTTGCAAACTTAAATTGTTTAATCGCCTACCTATAATTAAATTTATTAACATATATTTTAGAAAATCACAGTAGATTTATCTCATGAATAAATGCCTCTATCAAGTCTACGTACAAATCTTTTGTCCATTAGCTTTCAGAATTAAAACTAAAATTGTATAAAGGATATATACTTCTATTATATTTTGAAACATATATATGTGAAAAGATGAAAAAGAGGACACTGGGAAAAGCAAAGACCCACGGAAATTGTAAAATGCAATTGAATAAACTCGAATACGTCCATAATATTAGAGCACTGCCTCCAAAAGACAATATTCTTTGTGGAAAACTTTTTTTTTTCTTTTTGCGGGTTGCCATTTCAAGGATGCTTTTAATTATTGGTTTGCATAAATATCTTGGGTCAGTGCTTCTTGATTTAGTAATGCAAGTATTATTATATGCAAAACCCCCAATGTCGAGAAAGTTGTAGACTATAGGGTATCCAACGTGTAATGTATAACCATGTTATCTATAGAATAATAGTTGGTAAACAATCATATATTAGTGTTAAGAAATGTAAGTTTAAATTTGAGAAAATCACCATAAATAGTTGACAATTTACTATATATGAAAATTTATAACTTATACAGCCACATGTCAAGATGTGAAACTAAAAAGATGATATGACATTCTCTGAAAACCGCTAATCAATTCATATATATAATTTATGATAATTCTTTTTTCTTTTTCCTTTTTTCCTTTGGTCAAGATGCTATTTCTTTACTATTGCACCTTTTTCACTGTAACTAGTGAAAAACCCCTATCCTTGAGTTTATGATGGATCTTTGTGATTATCTGGACTTTGCAATGATTTTCTATTGATGAATAATAATCAAGGTTCTAGTTTGTGCATTTCTTTTGTATAGGATGTGTATATTGGATTTAGATTTATTACCTACATACGTAAATGTAAGGTATTTACACTTTTAATCAATATATTTATTTAAAATCCACCATTATGAAGTCATTTTAGATATTTCTTTAATCCACCAATGTATTTTCACAATACTTACATAAATAACTTCAATAATTCATCAACTATTTAAATCTACGTTGTGTATATATGATTTCCGAATGTGACACACGGTATGTCTAACACACTTGAATGTGGGGTGGGGGGGGGGGGGGGGGGGGTGGTATGCATTGCGTGGTTCAATGCTAGGTGAAAGAGTGTCTCATGCAATTAATGTACTTGTGTATAAAACCAAACCAAAAAGGCACAAATATAGTCATCTTGCAACAGCTGTTGGCCTGTTGCCATCTAGTTATTTTATAGAAACTATATATATTCTTAACTTCTATTAAACTCAAATGTAAATTATCAAAATCAATTATTGTAGTTTTTCCTCGTTAAAATCAATTATTATAGTTCATTAAGTTGTTTGAATTTCCTTACATGTCTCAATATAACATCCTTGATTTTTTTTATAAATATATTAAAGTTTGTAGTTAATGCAAATGGCCATAGATGAATTAAGTTCTTTTAAAATATTTGATGAATTCAATCATTCCAGCTAAATCATATGCTGACTCAGTTTACTCTTTTGGGCCAAAAATTGTATGTTGCGTTGCGTTGTTGACTCACTTGATGTCGTAATTTCCCCCAATTATATCCTCGGTTTACACAGTATCAATGTATAAATACTCCAATATGAGGATATAATTTGAGAAATGCATAATGAAAAGTATATGTCATTATCAGGAAAGAGTTATATACATATACCAATATTTAAAATAGCAATCAAGTTTAATTTTCTTAACTAGAAGATATCAAATACGATAGATTTGTATATACAATATACAATCATTTTTAAGTTTGAGACATACCTTCAAAAACACTCACAACGAATTTATAAAGAGCATATATAATAATTCCTTTCCGAATTGGAATTCGATATACATCTCTACATGCATTAATTGTGCGTTGTCAATAGAATGATAACATTTTGACATTATTGTTTGAGAAATTAAATATGAAAGGACATTGCAGTGGTTGTTGGATGATTTCTTCTTGTCATGTACTGGTTGTTGGACGATGTGATACTACAGTGCCAATAATGAAAAAAAAAATAGTAAAACAAAAGAATTTTTGGACTGATTCTAGATAACGGTTTCTTTACGAGGGTTTGTATACCTAAATTTTCCGATGGATTTTCATAAATATATTATAGAAGTCATTGAAAAACCATTAGTATTTTATCGCAAAACTTGTTTATTATGATGGAAATTCCATCTAAATTACATAGGCAATAAATATTGCTTTATATACGATCATTTTCCACCAACAGTTTCAAACTTATACAGTTAAACATTTATAAATGAATAATCGATAAATTAATAGTTTTCTTAATTTTAAATTAACATTTTGGTCTGAATATCACTTCTATAAAATCTTATAAAATATATAAATTTTAATATTATTAATTTATAGAGGTTTTATCGTATTTTAAAAAAATGAAGAGTGTAGAGTGTGGATTGAAAGTGAAGAGTGTAGATCACATTATATAAAAAAGTATTGATGAATACAGAATTGATGTCTCTCTCACTCGAATTCACAACGGGTTATAATATCGCCAGGAAAAAAATAGTAAATCATTAAACGACAAACAAAATTTGCACTCATTTGTGTCATAGATGATTTGTGTCAAACTATTATGCCTTGTATATTCATGACTCATGAGTGTAAGAAAAAAATATATATTGGAATTGGTAAACGTTGCACTTCGTGACTCCACAAGATTTTACACAAACAGTATAATGATGAACACATCGAAAAAGAATCTGTAATTATGTTACCAACAGTTTTACAACATGCTTGCT
This sequence comes from Cardamine flexuosa, assembly GCA_963555745.1. NCBI lineage: Eukaryota > Viridiplantae > Streptophyta > Magnoliopsida > Brassicales > Brassicaceae > Cardamine > Cardamine flexuosa. Next base: position 3,836,008 of record OY743216.1, on the reverse strand, counting down.
ACATGCTATATATCATTTTCTTTATTACGGTTGTCCAAAACACAGAAATTGAAAATAGTATAGTATTGTCAGTTCTAGTGAAGGTATTATTTAGGCTATTAGTACACAAGAGGTGATATATATTTAGTGTTTAGGAGCTGAAGATTGAAGACAATCTTTCATAATCTCCTGAATCCTTCTCTGTAACACCTTGTCCTTAACCCTAACAATCATGTCTTCATAGAAAGCTTGAAGCCTCATAAGCTGACTCTTATCTGCATTCTCCAGCATCGCTCCCCACTCTTTTCCCATATCGAAATACCCAGAAACCCGTAACGAATATGGAATATCTTCCTCTTCGTTAAAAGGTTTTCCAAATATCGATCCATGAAGTATGCTTGCATATCTTTCCATCACCATTAGCTTTGTTTCTAGCCTTTTAATCTCTTCCGTTGATGAGTTTTTGCCAGCATCGTCAGGTACTACTTCGTTGTGATCAGGTTTCAGCTCATTCGGCCAAAAGACAGGAGTAGGAACGTAACAGTCAGTAACATTCCCGGTTCCGAGCACTCCATTTCTTCCTCTTCCCCAAGACCATAGCTTGTAACCACCATTCGCCACAAGGACTGTATGTGCAGCTCCGCAAGAAACCTGAACCGGGTCACGAAATCTTGACCCACCTGAAATCTTTCTTGGTACACTGTCATCTCCTGCTTCCATCTCTGTGAAGTTGACATCGGGGCATAACCCTAATCCCCTCTCCATTCCCCACGACCACACGTATCCCTCAGATGACACCACGCTTGTGTGGAATAACCCACAGTCTACAGAAACTAAGGTAGCATGTTCTGGGAGCTCTGAAACTTGCTCTGGAATAGATGAACTCTTGGTACTTCCATGCCCAAGTTGACCATTTTCTCCAAAGCCGAATGTCCAGCAAATGCTTGGTCCTTTCGGTGTCTCTTTCCTGTAGGTGAGAAGAGCTGTGTGATGAGACCCACAAGCTATGTCATAGATAACAAGACCAGAGTTCCGGTTAAATGCCTCCACAATCTGAGGCTTTGCACGGCTTTCTTTATCTCCAAGCCCTAACTGGCCATGATGATTATTTCCCCAAGAATACAATACAGATTCATCATGACCATTGTCTTTATGAATTTCCCCGGGACCAACGAGGGCAATAACGTGTTCATCCCCACATGCTACCTTCAAAACAGTCCTGCCATGGAACTCGGGTATAAGAAATGGAATCGGGACGCTTGTAAAAAACAAACGTGGCTCAGATCCACTCTCTTGTGGTGGAACATTCCCCCACATCCAAAGACCTCCAACATTATCAATGGCAAGTGACATCATGGATCCAGCCTTAACAACACAACCCTACCAAGCATTAAAAAAAAAGTGCTTCAGGCTTTTGACTTATAAAACCTAAACTAAGAAAGCATTTCCAAGACAATACCTTTAAATCTGATCTGGCTTCTCTCCCCGAATCCTTAAGAGAAGAACTAGATGCTTCTTCTTCAAAGAAATTGTTTATCAAGCATGGTGCCAAGGAATTCTCTCCATCAAAACCAAGTTGGCCATCCATTTATCAGTCAAGGATTTGAATGAATCATAGATTATAACAGCTAATGTAGAGATCAGAACATTAAAAATGAAAATTATAAAACTAGAAACGGTAACATTCAGAATAAAGGATACAAATGTTATAACCCCAACACCAAACTGAGCCATCATCTACCAAAAGCTTACAAGGCAAAAGAAACAAAAGACAATAAAAATGGTCAATACAGATCCAAATCATATCAGATTCACATATATACACATGAACAAGCTTTATCTTATGATCATCAGAGTCACCAATTTCTCAAATCAGCAGCACAAGCTAATAAAATAAAGTGAAATTAGACATATGAATAGAAGAAACCACCTGAGACAGCGAGACTGTGATAAGCACCAGCAGCTACACCAACGATTCGAGCCTGATCTCGAGCCGCTTGATCTGGGAACTCGAATTCGACTCGAACTGGAACAAGCTCGTCAGATTCGTTACCAGTGCCAAGACGGCCGAAGATTCCTCTTCCCCATGAGTAAACGCATCCATCGCCTGCAAATATTTTCAAAGAGAAACAAAATTCAAAAGGAAATTCGAATTTCTCTATTAACTAAAATGAAGCTTCGGATCTTTTTGCTTTACCAGTCAGAGCGATAGTATGCGCTTCACCGGCGGCAATAGATATTATTTTCCGAGATAAATCTTCAGATATCTGTAACGCCGCCGTTATATCCTCCATTTTCACTGATTGAAGATTTCTCTGTAACGGATAAGGTTTGAGCTCAGTTTGTTTACATAAATCCTTTTGAGGCTTCACCGATCAAAAGACGACGACAAATTTAGTTTTAGATAAAAAAAATAAAAATTCTTTCTCAGTTAGGCCCATTATTAAATTATTTGACCCGTTAATTTGAATCCGACCCGGCGATTATGGTTTTAGACCATCATCTTCGATGTATTCTTTTATTTTAGGTTCTATAATAGAATAGTATTTTCTTTTAATGTATTATTTTAATTTAGAGTTATTCTATTTTATAACTATTATTGTATAAAATATAGAGAAAAAAATAAAATTAAATGATAGTGTTACTCTATTTTAAAATGAAATATAAAGATAGATTAAAACAAATATTATTTTAAACTTTATTATAAAAATAAAAATAAAGTGATACAATGTGATTGTAGATGCTCATAGTGATTAGTCTTTTTTGGGGCCTCGAACCATTTTTTCCTCCCGACACCAATACGATTGTCAAACGAAGAAACCTAGTAATACAAGGAGAAAAAGAATATTTCTCATTTGTTTTCTATAAGATCCCTACGGCAAACAAACAAACCGGAAGAAACTATATATTTATGCATGTCAGACTCTACAAGCTTCTCTTTGTCAAATTAATCTTCTATTGTAATATTAAACAAACAAAATTAAGAGTGAGTGAGTGACTATAACAAATAAAATAGTACAACCACTCAATAAGATTTCTAGTATTAATTATTATAAAATTATGTATCATATGTTCATATATAATGCACGTCAACTACAAATAAATATTAAAACCACCAAGAGTCTACCGCCAAAAGAAAGAAACTGAAAATGGATCACGAAGCTCTTCTCGTCGGAAAAACTATTCCGAAACGGAGTATTCCGACCATTCCTTTCATTCTAGGTATAATTTATTCTCGAATTCATATATTTGATACCCGGCTCCATATATATATGCGATGTATATAGACAGATATATAACTTTTAATTCTTGATTATATTGTTTTGGATAGTAAGTCAAGGGTTGGAGAAACTCGCATATTACGGATTGGTACCAAACATGATACTCTACTTGACGACGGAGTACGGCATGGGAACGGCGGAAGCGGCCAACATACTTTTCCTCTGGTCTGCCGCCACCAATTTCCTTCCTCTTATTGGTGCTTTTACCGCTGATTCTTACACGGGCCGTTTTCTTCTGATCGGTTTTGGATCTTTCATCAGCCTTCTGGTATATGTTTATATCAACTTTTTTTGATAAAAATGTTTATATCAACTTACAAATGTGAACAAAAAATTAGTGGAAGTATTTTATTTCAAAAGCTTTGTCCTAGGCCCAGTCCCGCTTGAATTTTATTGATAAACAGCAAATAACTATATATCATAATGATGCATGTAGTTATCACTTACATAATACGAATCATTGCATAGTTTTCCACTTTTCCATAATGATTATTTTATTTACGTAATTGTATTTAATTTCTTATGAGCTATAGGGAATGCTTTTATTATGGTTGACAACAATAATTCGACAAGAATGCGATAAATCAACACACGTATGCCAACCCACCACACCGCTCCAACTTCTTCTCCTATATTCCTTTTTTACCCTCACCGCCATCGGTGCCGGCGGCGTCAGGTCCTCCTGCTTAGCCTTCGCCGCCGACCAGCTCCAACCCAACAACACATCACGTATCGCTACGTCGTCTCTAGAATCCCTCTTTAACTGGTACTACTTATCCGTCATGGTCGCATGCTTTCTTTCTCAGTCGTTGCTCGTCTTCGTCCAGACAACGTATGGTTGGCAGATCGGTTTTGGAGTCTCTGTCGCTGCCATGGCTCTATCTGTCGCTTTGTTCTTCACGCCTTCTCCGTACTACGTAAGGTTTAAGTGTGAGTCCGGCCTTGTCGCTGGACTTTTCCAGGTTCTTGTTGCTGCTTTCAGGAACCGACACGTTGATTTGTCATCTGAGGAACATATTATATCCTACCATCACGAAACAGGGTCTTCATTTATAATCCCTAGCCAGAAATTGAGGTAACTTGATAATAAAATACAAAATGCTGCTAACTTGATTTTTCTTTTAAACTAATGATAGTTGCTAGTTGCTACTATTTTCTCTTTTGTTGATTTTTTCCCCAAAAATACAATTATGTGACGAAAAACCTATTATATTTGGAAGTATTTTCTAACTATAGGTCTTTGAACAAAGCTTGCGCCATAAGTAACCCGAACCAAGACCTAACCCTAACAGAGAACCCATGGAAGCTATGTAGGGTGCAACAAGTCGAAGATCTCAAATCTCTCATCAATGTCCTACCCATTTGGTCAACAGGAATCATCTTGTCACTTGTCACAACTTGCCAAATCTCCTTCATAGTCCTTCAAGCCAAGGCCATGGATCGCCGCACCTTCATTCAAGGTTTGGAGATTCCTCCAGGCTCTTATGGCATTTTCATGGTCATCTCCTTCGTGCTCTTCCTTGTTCTTTACGATCTTGTGATTGTCCCGTTACTTTCTTGGGCTCTAAGAAAGCCTAATTTTCGATTGGGAGTTATGGTGAGAATGGGAGCTGGCTATGCAATATTACTACCTTGCATCTCCGCTCTTGCCACCGTGGAGTACGCCAGAAAAACCGTTGTAAGTACAGGCTGCACCACTTTGGAATAGAAGATCATTTACTGTTTTTATAAATGTGTGTGGTTGATTCACTAGGGAGACGAGAAAGGTACAATCCTGTCAGCGATGTGGCTATTACCGTATATGATATTAGGAGGCATTGCGGAAGCACTCACTGCGATATCACAGAACGAGTTCTTCTACTCTGAGCTTCCCAGCTCCATGTCAAGCGTAGCCACCACACTCTCCGGCCTTGGCATGGCCGCCGCAAGCCTAGTGTCCTCGTGGATTATCATCGTTGTAGATGTCGCCACATGCCGGAGCTGGATCACAGAGGATATAGACGAGGGACACTTGGACTATTACTACTGGTTCATTGGGGGATTATCTGTGATCAATATTCTTTATTTTCTGTGGTGTACCAAATCTTATGGTAGATGTAAAATATAATATGAAATTATATAATTCATATTCATATTGTAATGAACAGTTTTATTCATCTGTGTATTATAAATCAATTTTTTTTTTTTTTTTGGTGATGTAATTTTCCAGACATTTAACAAAAGTTTCAGATATTTTTTATTAAAAATAATTAACTTATGTTCTGGATAAATCGTAGCATGCGATTCGTGGATTTACGTCATCGCTTGTGAGGGCAAACAAAATTAAATTAAATATTCGCTTGTTCTACTGGAAAAAAAAAAAAGATAAAAAAAAAAGAGAAGACCTTTGGCTTGTTAAAGCCCTCCCACGATTTACATCCAAAAGCCAAAACTCTCTTTCGTCTCCAGATCTGCTGAATAAAATTAGTCAGCAATCGTCATGGCTATGGCGATTAGGGGTTTTCTCCTCCTTCTCATCTTCTTATCATCTGCAATTGTATCTTTCTCCCTTTATGAAGATCAAGTCGGCCTCATGGATTGGTAAACTCATCTCTTCTTCACTCTAATTAGCTCAGAAGTTTCGAAGCTTACTTCTGCTTCGAACCTTTGCATCGCTTTGAGTTTTTCCATTCAGAAGTCTAATTAGAGCTATACCCAATCTGATTAATCCAATCCGTAGATATCTAAATCTGTTACTTAATGTTTTAGATCTCATTTAGCTAGAGAATTGTGTAATTATAATGATTCTTAAAAGTATCCTTTTCGAACACTAGTGAATTTGAGATGCGATCGAATAAAGCTACTTTTTTTTGCTACATATTAATGTTGATTTCTAAGGAAAGGAACTAAATTTCGTAGAATCACTGTTGTATTGTGTAGGCATCAACGTTATATTGGGAAAGTGAAGCACGCAGTATTCCACACTCAGAAGACTGGAAGAAAGCGTGTTATCGTCTCAACCGAGGAGAATGTTGTTGCTTCACTTGATCTAAGACTTGGAGAGATATGTAAGTTTAGTGCTGTTCATGTATTTGTTATCAATGTTGAATCTTCAAGTATCTTCCACTGTGATTTCTTACTTTGTTAATTCTGGTTTGGTGTAGTTTGGCGGCATGTTCTTGGGACAAAGGATGCTATCGATGGGGTTGATATTGCCTTGGGAAAATGTAGGAATTATCTTCAATACATGTCTATCTACTATATATCACCAAACATTATATTTGCTTTCACCTGCAACAATTATGTTAATGTACCAGCATCTTGAACTCTATTTTATTGGCTTCAAATGATTTCAGATGTTATCACCCTTTCATCAGAAGGAAGTACTTTAAGAGCTTGGAACCTTCCTGATGGCCAAATGGTGTGGGAAACATCACTGCATAGTGCACAGCATTCAAAGTCACTGTTATCTGTGCCGGTTAGTAATACAAACGTAGGATTTTGTTAAATTCTTTTAAAGGAGGAAAAATTATAAGAAAACAACAACTTTGATTTATAGCGCGTTGAAGAGCAAAAGTATCTGAAATTCTTAGTTGCATCATCGTTTCCTTGGTTGCTATCTTGCAGACAAATTTGAAGGTTGACAAGGACTACCCTATTATTGTTTTCGGTGGTGGGTACCTTCATGCTGTTTCTGCCATAGATGGTGAGGTCCTCTGGAAAAAGGACTTCACAGAGGAAGGGTATGACAGTCTTCACTTTATATTTGAATGAAGGTTGCTTCAAGCATATTAGAATTCTTTTGGTGTTTAGTAATGTTTTCGATTTGCTTTATGGTGCATCCTGCAGGTTTGAAATTCAGCGGGTTCTTCAACCTCCTGGAAGTAGTATAATTTATGTGCTGGGATTTATTAATTCCTCTGAGGCTGTTGTTTATCAGATTGACTCCAAAAGTGGAGAGGTAGTGGCACAAAAAAGTATGGTGTTCCCTGGTGGATTCTCTGGCAAAATTTCATCAGTTTCAAATGACAAAGTTGTTGTTCTTGATTCAACAAGGTCAATTTTGGTTACTATTGGCTTCCTAGATGGAGATATTAGCTTCGAGAAGACCCAAATTTCAGATCTTGTTGAGGATTCCGGAAAGGCTGAGATTTTATCCCCTCTTCTTAGCAATATGCTTGCTGTAAAGGTCAATAAACGCACTATATTTGTGAGGGTTGGTGGCGAAGGAAAGTTGGAGGTGGTAGACTCATTATCTGATGAAACAGCCATGAGTGATTCACTTCCAGTTGCAGACGATCAGGTGGCATTTGCCTCAGTTCATCATGAAGGGAGCAAGATTCACCTTATGGTGAAACTTGTTAATGACTTGGATACTGTATTGCTTAGAGAGAGCATTCAAATGGACCAACATAGGGGGCGTGTCCATAAAGTTTTCATAAATAACTATATCAGGACAGACAGGACTAATGGATTTAGGGCACTTATCGTGATGGAAGATCACTCGCTCTTGTTACTGCAACAAGGGGCGATTGTTTGGAGCAGGGAAGAGGGCCTGGCTTCAGTGACTGATGTTACAACGGCGGAACTCCCTGTGGCAAAGGATGGTGTATCAGTGGCAAAAGTGGAGCACACGCTCTTGGAGTGGCTTAAGGTATGAATGCTCTTAAACGTATCGGTTAGGTTATCCTAATTTCCCTGGATTTCTGTTATTTTGTTGTGTATGTAATGTATTTCACTTATTTTCTCACCCTAATGAATTGAACTTTTTCTGTTTCTTTTGGTAGGGGCATATGCTGAAGGTCAAGGGATCCTTGTTGTTAGCAAGCCCAGAGGAGGTGGTATCAATTCAAGAATTGAGGTTAAAGAGTTCTGGAAAGAACAAACTGACCCGTGACCATAATGGCTTCCGAAAATTAATCTTAGCACTTACTCGAGCTGGAAAACTTTTTGCTCTTCACACTGGAGATGGGAGAATTGTCTGGTCTATGCTGCTAAACTCTCCGAGCAATTCAGAAGCCTGTGAACGCCCAAACGGTATTAGCTTGTACCAATGGCAGGTCCCTCATCATCACGCTATGGACCAGAATCCTTCTGTTCTTGTAGTTGGCAGGTGCGGATCAGATTCAAGTGCACCTGGCGTTCTTTCATTTGTGGATGTGTACACGGGAAAGGAGCTCAGCTCATCAGATATTGGTCACTCTGTTGTGCAAGTTATGCCTCTTCCATTTACCGACTCAACAGAACAACGTTTACATTTAATAGCTGACACCGATGGCCACGTCCACTTGTACCCAAAAACTTCAGACGCTCTCAGCATCTTTCAACGCGAGTTTCAAAATGTATATTGGTATACTGTTGGTGCTGATGATGGTATAATCAGAGGACATGCAATGAAGAGCAGTTGCTCTGGTGAGACTGCAGATGAGTACTGCTTTACTACCAGGGAACTTTGGACTGTTGTGTTTCCTTCGGAATCAGAGAAAATTATATCAACACTAACACGAAAACCAAATGAGGTATCAATCTTGGTTTTTACCATGCTTCTTTAATGCTTGTTAGTGTTTTACTCGAAACATATACACAGATTGCAGTGTTTCCTTTTGCGAGTAGCCGTTTCGTGGAGTTTTAATCCAGAACACTAGAATGGAATCTCAGTCAACAAATGTTTATCATGACTTGCGTACACTTTTTATTTCCAGGTGGTACATACACAAGCCAAAGTCAACACAGACCAAGACCTATTGTACAAATATGTATCAAAGAACTTACTCTTTGTGGCCACCGTTTCACCAAAAGGTGCTGGTGAGATTGGTTCAGTTACACCAGAGGAGTCATCACTTGTGGTATACCTCATTGACACCATCACAGGACGTATTCTGCACCGTTTGTCACATCAAGGCTGCCAAGGGCCAGTTCATGCAGTAAGTGCTCGTGCAATTTCATCTCATTAATTTTGTAGCAGATTCAATGCAACTTTCTTAGCTTTCAAATTGTTTGCAGGTGTTTAGTGAGAATTGGGTTGTTTACCACTATTTCAATCTCCGAGCTCACAAGTACGAGGTTACAGTCGTCGAGATCTATGATCAGTCTAGGGCGGTATGACTTCATACCCAAAAGAATTTGAATCAGTTGATGGAGTGTTCCCAATTGTGAAACGCTATAAATTTTATTTGCAGGAGAACAAAAATGTCTGGAAACTCATTCTGGGGAAGCACAATCTAACAGCACCAATCACTTCATACTCTAGACCAGAGGTGTTAACGAAGTCACAGTCATACTTCTTTGCTCAGTCTGTGAAAACCATCGCGGTGACATCAACAACAAAGGGTATAACTTCAAAGCAGCTTCTCATTGGTACCATCGGGGATCAGGTTTGTACATTTCTTATCATTTATAGAGATACCTCCATGGATTGTAAAACTAATTCTCAAAACTGTTCATATGAATAATTAGATATTGGCACTTGATAAACGTTTTGTGGATCCACGTCGGACACTTAACCCGTCGCAAGCTGAGAAAGAAGAAGGAATCATCCCTCTCACAGATTCATTGCCCATCATTCCTCAGGTTCGCTCATACCTATCTTCCATGTTTTTGTTAGGAGTGGGCACTCCCTTGGTTTTGCTTCGGTTTATCTTTTGTGATTGTATCGATTCTAATGCACTTGTCATATTTAACAGTCGTACGTCACACACTCCCTCAAAGTAGAAGGTCTAAGAGGCATTGTGACAGCTCCGACCAAGCTAGAGTCAACAACACACGTCTTTGCCTATGGAGTGGATCTTTTCTACACAAGGCTTGCTCCTTCAAAGACCTATGACTCGCTGACTGACGACTTTAGCTATGCTCTTCTCCTGATCACGATTGTAGCACTTTTTGCAGCCATCTACATCACTTGGATCCTTTCAGAGAAGAAGGAACTAAGTGAAAAATGGAGGTGATGATTGGATCGTTCAAAGGTTTAAAACCCTTCTCTTTGGTTTCTCACAGTTGTAGAATATTTATGAATTATTTTTGGCACTTGTAGAAGAAAAACCATTGGCTTAACTAAATTCTTGGTGTTAGGCTTTGGAAACTGAGTACTTTACAGACTCTTCTCACATTATAGAGTCTGCACTGAACCTTCTGAACTTAAAGTTTATAGAAGCCTTTGTTTATCCTTTTTGTATCAGCAGAAAACTTTATGAATGATTTAACTAAACAAAAACAATCCTTCGTAGCCTGAACTCTTTTCACAATTGTAAATATTATTTTGGACCATATATGATTATAATTAATATTATTTTATGGTTTAATAAAATTAAATAATCTTAGGGGGGGAAACAAGTGTAACGACTGACAATTTGGTGCGAATCAATTATTTTCCTTCCTATATAAGAAGAGAGGCTTCCCTTTCACTTCACTTTCACTTCACTTAAGTCTCAACTCTCTCCAGCCAGCGATGATGAAAGCTAACCAGAAACCGAAACCCCACGCGCCGCCGCGTCCACTCTTCTCCTGTGGCTTCTTCCGTCGCTGCACACAGTCCGTCCTCAGTCCAACCTCTCCTCACCAGCAGCAACCTCGCCGTAAACCCACCACCACATCATCCTCATCTTCCTCCTCCTCAACCTCCACTTCTCAAAGCTTCACTCAATGGCGTTTCCCTCATCACCTTGACCAAACTCCATCCACCGCTCCTCCTCCTCCTCCACCACCTCCTCCGCCACCTCTTCCGGTCACTACCACTCTTCAAGAAACCTACCAGATCGCTGAGCTTCACCTCACATCCGTCTCAGAATCTGACAAGCTCCTCGCTCTTCAGCTACTCGAGCGGGTCGTCGTACCCGACCCACCATCTGATCCGACTTGTCCTCCGGGTCTCATGCGAGGCCTCGTCTCTTGCCTTCGTAGCAACAAGATCGTAACTGCCAAATACGTCACTAAGATCCTACTTGCGCTCTGCCTCGCCGAAGGGAACCGTCACGTGGCGGTAGAGGCTGGAGCCGCTAGAGCGGTGGTGGAAACGGCTGCGGGACTAGAGATCTCAGCGGTGGAACGCGCCTTAGCTGCACTTGAGCTCATGTGCACGACGGAGGAAGGCGCGGCGGAAGTTCGTGCTCATGCGATGACGGTGCCGGCGATGGTGGCAGTGATGGCGAGATTGGCCGGGAGAGGGAGAGAATACGCCATAAGCATACTTTCCGTGGTGTACCGGAGAGGAGGAGATTCCGGCGAAGAGATCGCGGTGGCGCCGGCGGAGGAGGTGGCGAGAGCGGTGGCTTTGGCGCTTGAAGGAGAGTGTACAGCTAGAGGAAGAAGAAAAGGGGCCCACTTATTGAAGACCCTTGAGGAATATGGACGGTTGGATCTGAGTCAGAATGGGACATGAAAAATGAGATCTAACGGTGGATATTATGTCAGATAAAAATAAATCTGAAAGCTAGTTTGGGGTCACGGGCTTGTTGTTCTTTTGTTAAAGAAGTGTGGGCCTTCATCTCTGTCTCCTCTATCTATGTAAATAATAGTCGTTTTTTCCTAAATAAATTATTTTAAATGTCGATTTTAAAATTTACTGCGAGATAAAAAAAAAAGCATAGTTCGAAAACATATATTAGCAACCAACCTAATTGTAAAATTTGAACGACCCAGGATTAAATTTCAAATAAAGAAAATAGATTGGGAAACCATTTTTTTATTGCAGAAAGATTACAAAATTAAACTCATTTATATTGCGTCTTTTAAATAATTTATAATGTAATAAGTACAAGGTGAAACGTTGTAAAAAAAACAGTAAAAAGTTCAAGTTATACGATGTTACTTTGGTGGGGACTGTTTATTGCTTTTTTCTACTAAATAAGTTGTGATGCTAAAAGTAAAAGACGCTACTAGTAAATTAATGAAGCAGTGACGCTGGCAATGAAATGTGTAAAGAAATAGAGAGATACCTAATATCTATTTATTTCTGGAATGATCTTTGCATGTTTGGTCGATAAATAAAAAGAAGAAAAGAATGGTTGCATATAGAAAGATCCTTATATGCAATTCAAGCTTCTCAGGCGTACGTCGGTATAGATTCAGCTAACCATATGATTCTGGTCTGATGTAGTTTCATCGAAAAATGAAAGGGAATATACTTGATAAAAAAGTAATTAAACTCATGTGTTTTTGCCTGTTCATGGATTGGTCTTTTTCCGAATAATTGTTTGCATTAACATGCGTGGTGGTCACTATTTATAGCTGAGAGGCAATTCCACAGAGACCAGAATATGTCCAGGTCATTTCATATTGTATATAGCAAGCAATTATACTACTATATCTATATAACAACCTTATATATAATCTATTATTTTATTTTTTATATTGCAAATCTCTCTATTTACTTATTTGTTTTTTTTCTGTACCATAGGGTAGACGCTTATAACAGGAGTTAATTAAATATAAATTATTTCCCTAAAATAACAGAAAAATTAATTGACTACATTTTCGTTTTGTCTTAAATTTCAGAGTTGATGTAAAAGAAGGTGTGGTTCAATAAAAGCCACCACCTGATATATATATACCAGCATTCTTTGAACTTTTTTTTTTGTATTTCCTAACATATTTAAAATGACCCGTAGTTTGAATCCAATTAGAAATTTTTATGCAAAGTTTAGTTTCCAACAGGGAGATATTATATAAGTACTCGAAAATTTAATCTAAAAAATAAAACTTTGTTTGAACTAGTACACGTTCAAAGCATTTGTTTGTATATACATATATAATTAAATCTACAAATTAACCACTATAGTAAATAAAAGTTGAATGATCTAGGTTTTCTTCAAATTTCTTTTAAACCATGGAAAATAGTCATGATCTACTGATCTAATGACCAAATGCCGTCATAACCTAATTCTACAAATATGACCAACGACACTACTATTAATCGATCCAAACCATAAGATTTGAGATTGTATCGGCTAATGAGGTGGTACCATATACCAGGTTACGGACCTCTTATTTGTCTAACACAACCACAACACAACGCTGGATAGTAGCAAAATCGGCTAATAGAAATATGATCAGAATTAGGACAACTCAACAGATAAGTTAATGCATGGTCCACTAGCATCGTCCAAAGAGTCCATCACATATTCTAATTAAGCATATTTACTTCTTTATTCTTACAAATGAAGTACTTTACGTACGTCAAACCTCTAAAACATCCAATTCATCTAATAACCAATGGACGTAAGACTTGCATTTTCTTAATAAACTAAAATAGTTTATTTATAATGCTCAGAATGATCTATCATTAATTAGAAAATACCACAAAGGCACATCTAATTCATATGTACTCCATATTACATGACGAGAGTTCTCCCCAATTATTCGACCCTGGGGAAAATTATTGCATGACTCAAAAGCTTTCCCTAATTATTGAAACCGACTAAAAACAAAACTGAATTCTCTAGCAAAATCTCCCTCGAATTATTAATAAGTTAAACCGATATATATAAACATCGGGATATTGGTGTGAACTTTTAAAAATCTGAAAGCATGCATTCAGAGAAAAAAAAAAAAACTGAACTCTCTAGCAAATTCGCCCTCGGGTATTATATATAAAAATATTAGTACATTGCGGTTAGTTTAATCCGACTTTTGACACGTATTAGAGAAACTAAAGTTTGATTTTTAAGTTTTATATGAGTCATCAGGCCAAGTATCTGACCAACTTCAAAATTTTAAAATCTGTCATACAAAAGCTGAACCGGATTGGCATGAGGGTTTATTCCGACCAGAGCATCTGTAGTTTTATATATCGGTTCTCCAGTGGGAACAATGACTTTAGAGGGGTTTGTTTGCCGTTTACTCCAACATAGTGATAGTGACAACAATCGGAGTTGTAACCAACTGAATTATATTGGATTAATCTAATAATCTCAACACTTTCTGAATAAGTAATCACAGATTTTAAGTACTTGTAATCATGACTCCAACTTAAATTGTCTAACTACAAATATTACTATTAGTCTTGAAGTTATCTAATATCTCTAGACTCTAGTTAATTATAGTACATCGATTATCTTATCGATGTTATTCACGTTCTCACTTCTCAGTGTCAATGTTGTTTTTAATGAGGCGAATTGATATTAGTCAAGATGGGTTTTATTCAACTGATGTCTAACATAGTTTACATATAGTTATTGCTAAATTGGATAACTAGTATAAACTATTATTAAACTAATAATTCTAAGCATCAATCATTTTATTGCGCTTTAAAACCAAACACGACATGCTCTCTCTTTGTACTGTTTTGTCAGATCAAGTCTTTTGTCAATTTTCCCCATTTTCTCTATACACATTTTTTTTTTCTGTTACACCAACATCCATATAAACATACATGTATTATGTGAATGATGACATGTACTTAGTGGATAGTTCAAAATTTCACGATAATATTTTCGTTTAGTTAAGTTTTGACCTAGATCTTTTAAAGTACACAAAAATTTAATTCCCAATCCTTTCACACAAAAAGGCTGAAGTATCCCAAAAAATGCTTTTCTGATTGAATTCTGACCAAATATTTATAGAAAAAAACATAAGATTTGAAAAGAATATTTAATTAGTCAGAGATACATGCTTCCTTCTAAGCAATGATTTCTAGCTCCAAACTTATCTCTACATAATTAACATAAACCTCCAAAAGAACAAAAACAAAACAATCACAGATCTAATAATCTCTCCCCCATAATCATGCGTTATCCTCGCCCAACTCTCATTTTATCTTTCTTCTTAACTCTATGGACCATCCAATCTGTACCACCACAACCACCGGTTCAATGCGACAAAACCGGCTGCACAGTCTCCAACGCTTACGGCTCCTGGCCTGACCGTAAAACCTGCCAAGCGGCTAACGTCACATACCCAACGACGGAGGAAGAGCTTCTTAAAGCCGTGGCTTACGCTTCTGAGCACAATCTCAAAGTAAAAACGGTCACTAAATTCTCACACACCATACCAAAGCTAGCTTGCCCTTCCGGTTCAGACGCATTGCTAATTAGTACGTCGAAATACAATTCGGTTATTGAGATTGAACCGGACCGGTTAACGGTTACGGCTGATTCCGGAGTTTCGTTGAGAGAGCTGATCGATAGAGTTGAAGAAGCTGGGTTTAGCATTGGAACGTCACCGTATTGGGAAGGAGTTAGTATAGGTGGACTGGTTAGTACTGGGTCCCATGGGAGCTCGTGGTCGGGACGAGGTGGTTCTGTTCACGACCATGTTGTCGGAATCAGTCTTGTGGTTCCAGCGGATTCATCGGAAGGCTTCGCAAAAGTTATTAGAATCGAAGAAGGAAGAGACGATAAGCTTCTTAACGCCGTTAAAGTGTCCTTGGGTGTATTAGGAGTCATCTCAAAGGTCTCATACATAATAACTTAACGCCGTTAACTATTTTCTGTGTGTTCTTTTCATCGAAATTATTTTTTTGTAATTTTTAGGTGAAGCTTGCGATTGAGAAAACGTTCAAGAGAAGTATGACGTATAATTTCACATCTGACGTGGCACTTGAAGATATTTTCATGGAGCATGGAAAGAAATTTGAATTCGGTGACATAACTTGGTATCCTTCTAGAAAAACTGCGGTTTACCGTTATGATTTCCGATCACCGGTCAGCGTCTCCGGAAACGGAGTCAACGACTTTATTGGTTTTCAGTCCAATCCTATCTTGATATCTAAAGGGATCCGAGCACTAGGTTAGTTAGTTCCGTTTCCTTTAAGTAGACAACATCCGATTTTCAAATTAAAAAATTTGGATTTTGAAAATGTTGCAGAGAAGGCGTTTGAATCTAGCAAGAACGAGAACGGAAAATGCAGCACTGCGGATACTACGTTGGCTTACAAGAAATTAACCGGGAACGGTCTAAAGAATAATGGTTTAATCTTTACTAAATATCCGGTTATCGGGAACCAAGGCAAAATCCAGACTTCTGGTTCTTGTCTTTACTCGTCTTCAATTAGAATTGACATCTCTTGTGCATGGGATCCGAGATATAACGGTCTTTTCTTCTATGAAACGACAGCTATATTCGCCGTTTCTAGGTTTAGAGACTTTCTTCTCGACGTGAAGAAGCTACGAGACTTGAAACCCGAAAGACTATGTGGGATTGATATCTATAACGGTATCCTAATACGTTTCATCAAGGGCTCAAAGGCTTATCTTGGCCAGACAGAAGATTCTGTGGTCGTTGACTTTAACTATTACCGAGCGGACGATGCGTTGACTCCGAGGTTGAACGAAGATGTGATGGAGGAGATGGAGCAGATGGCGTTTGTTAAACACCGCGCAAAGCCGCATTGGGGGAAGAATAGAAAAGTTGGTTTCTTTGGCGTGAAGCAAAAGTATGGACCTAGCTTTGATAAATTCTTGGAAGTGAAGAAGAAGTTAGATCCTAAGGGGATGTTTTCTAGCGAATGGTCTGATGAGATGTTGTTTGGAAAAGAAGGTTCCAAGTATGATGGATGTGCCCTTGAAGGGAATTGTGTGTGTTCAGAAGATAGACACTGTAGCCCTTCCAAGGGTTACTTTTGTAGACAAGGCCTTGTTTATACACAAGCTAGGGTTTGTAGTTTCTCTCCAGCTCATGGTCTGATGGTGTAAACTCAAGGTTTTATGTTTAAATTATATATGTAATCCGTGAAAGAAACAAACCTTTTTTTTTGTCATGGAGTTAAAACCTAATACGTACACTCAAGTAAAATCGATCTAAAAATAAAAGTTATCATCTAAAGTGGTACATGTTGAAAATTCCACGTCGGAATGAGATATGACTTACACTTCACTTCTTTCGCTTTTACTCAAAACAATCCAAGGATTGGTACTGGTGGCTAGTAGAATAATCACCCGTTCATTCAGCTTTGCTTATCATATATCTTTACACGTCCCAGAAAAATGGACATATTAAAATGAACTTTCAATTTCTATAACCTTGTTTGAGCTGATCTACTCTTTCAAGCTCAACTACCTAATAAATTCTATTGGGTTGAGGCATTTTATTTGGAAGTATCACTCAACACCATATATACCCTTTTCCTCTATTTGCAAAGAAATATCTTTGCTAGCTATTACTATCTTAGAATCTTTGTTATCCCACTCTTCTTCCTACCGTATGCACAAGTTAGTATTTCGATCCATTAAATGTGTTTTCTTGGGATAGCTTACCAACCACAGTGGCTATCGTTGCTTAAATTTAATAATCTCGCCACCTTTTATTCTTCTTCACCCTAACATTCATCCTTCCTTCTCCTCATATGACCCTAGTTAACTTTATAATTGAAATCAACAAATCCTACTTATTTTGAATAGTAACGTTAAACATTGCCCTAGTTTTTTTTGTTTTTTATGAATGTTTTCATGCGTTGTTTAACTCACTATTAGCTTTATAATTAGCTAAAAGTTGGTAGGTACAATTTAGAAAATTTATAAAATTGGAGACTTACCTTACGTTATAATTTCTAGTTTATATTTTTTTTTTTGTCTCTTAGGTTAACCTACAAGCTTAATTTGAAGGAGTTGGCTTGTTTTTTTGTTTTTTTGTATTGTTTGGGTCGTCAAGGAGTTGGCTTGTCTAACAGTAACATTTCAACCCAAAAAACAAATAACACAATACAACGGTATAAATAAGAGTACTGTATATAAATAAAAGGACAAAGCAAAAAGGTTTTCCAAAGGTATTCCCAAAAAAAGGAGAAAAACAAGGCCTATCAGGGGTACTAGAGTAATTTAATATATACACACGCTTAAGGTTCCCAAGTCTGCGTGAACAAAACCATAACAAGAGAGATGAGATGTATGGAGTATAAATAGACAACAAACCACGAACAGAAGAAAGATTTGCACTTTACAGTTTACAAACAAACCAAGAACAGGAGGAACATTTATTCTTGATTGAATGGTCTCTTTCTCTTTTTCTGCATCCCTCTCCCTCTGTATCTGTTTCACATTTAGTTAGGAGAAGAAACCTGTTTTTGTTAGAACTGTGATTAAACTTGAACATAGACCTCTTCTAAATTCACACTAAGGGAACTGCAGAAGAAACACTAAGTAAGGTGCAGGTAGTATTATCTGTTTCCAGCTCTAAATTTCAATGAAAGCTAGTTTTCTTTAGTCATTGATTTCCAAGTAAATTCAGAAATAAAAGAATTAGAAACTTTACCAGCAAAAATCTCTCCCATGCCATATATCTTTTAGGCATTCTCTGTAGTAG
This sequence comes from Cardamine flexuosa, assembly GCA_963555745.1. Lineage (NCBI taxonomy): Eukaryota > Viridiplantae > Streptophyta > Magnoliopsida > Brassicales > Brassicaceae > Cardamine > Cardamine flexuosa. Next base: position 3,817,538 of record OY743216.1, on the reverse strand, counting down.
CTGGACAAACTGGTTTTTTGGTCTGCTTCATTGCATCCTGCTTACACAAGTTTGGTTTTTTCTTGAAGCTTGCGCGTTGTCTGACCTTAAGATTCCCACCAGTTAACATGTAAACATTCCCAGGTTCAGCTATGGTGAAATCAGCAGGGTTCCTATTCACACTGCACACAACGGGTCCAGCACCGTTCTTCACAGGCCTCGCAGAGCCATTATTACTGCAGTTCTCTGCTTTTCTCTTTTGCTTCTTTTCTTTATCAATCATGTGAAACTTCAAAGGAAGCATCATAGAGTTCGACGCCCCAAGAAGCTGGAATTTCCCTTGGTCGCTGCTGCTTGCAAACACCGGTGGATTCCACGCGTCTTTTCTCTTGTTTTTCTTCTCTTGCTGATGATGATGACTCCATGAAGCTGCTTGTGCATTTTGAAACGAAAACGAAGACGTCCCAAGAGGTGGAATTACAGGGAAACTCTTCCGAGGAGTCGTCTCGTGCGCGAATCTCTTGTTGTAAAGATCAAAAGGTAACTCCTTTGTTGACTTACTAGAGTCTCCTGTTTGAAGCTCTATAAAGTCCTTAGACTGGTTCACTGGTGGGAAATGTCTTTTAGTAAACTTAGTGTTTCCTTGTTGTTCAGCAGGAGTGGCTGACCTTAGCCGAGGATCCATAAGGCTGAGTAGATGCAACGCTGGTATAGAGCTCTCGCTAGAGAACTTGTCCATAGATCCTCCACCACTACTACTACTAACCCCAGCACCATGTTTGCAACCAAATGAGAATTCTGAATTAGACCCACATTTTTGCTTCCCGTTGGCAGATGCAACAAAGTTGAGGTTCCAGATATTGTTTTCATTGGTTGATGATGGCGGCTTTGTTGACTGATCTATATTGAAAGAAACTGGCTTGTTATTATTATGATGACCCTGTTGTGGTGGTGGTGGTGGTATCACAGAAGAAGATGACCAAATTGGATGAGAAGAAGCTTCTCTGTATTGATGTGGAACACTCTGGCATGTATTACAAGCACGTAATACTCGAAATGAGGATGATGGAGATGGGTTCTGATTAGCCGCAAGAGTTGGCAAATTCCCAAGCCATTGGCAGTTGTGACCAGAGAACCGAATTGAGTTGGCTCTGTTATCTTGAGTGGGAGGGTACATCCCAAACGGAGAAGGCACATAAGACTGATTTATTGGGAAGAAATCAAGAGGTTTTCCCATAGGAAAAGTTTCTTCCCTCCTTGCATTGTTGCTACCACCACATGGTTTTGGTGGTCTTGATGTGTTGTTGTTGTTGTTGTCCTCAAGTGAGATCCCGTTATCGTAGGTTTCATTGAGATCAATCAGTAGAGCATTCTTGGATTTGTGTCCCGTTTCTTTGTTGCTAATGTCCTCTTCTTTGTCCGGAAGACACCTCTCGTACTGGTTTTTAGCCATGAGCTCAACTATCTCCATTGGAATATCATCGTTGTTTTGCTCTTCAGCAGTATTCTCCTTTCTATCTCGGCTTTGGCTTTGGACCATAACAGTCTTCCCCTTTCTGTCTGCAACAGAACCATCCTGCCAAGTAAAACAAAAAAAAAACTCATTCACAAAACTGTAATACAGAGCTTTTACCTAAAGAAAAACCAATAGAAGCAAAGCTTGTACCTTTTGCATCACAGAAGATAGATCAGAAGAAGGGGTGTGTCTTACATCAAAGCTCGAGAAAGGCGACGAAGATCTATTTGGATTGTTGCTGCTGAAGTCAACAACATCTGCTCCAGTTCTCAACCATCCACCAGCGTTGGATTTAGAAGAGGAACCAAAATCTCTAAGACAGTTTGCTGCATCTCTTGACCTCACATGATCATTGTCTTGCAAATTCAAAGGATTGACCATCTTATCATTATTAGTCTGAGGAGGGATGTGTCTTCTGAAATATCCATCTGAAGCTAAACGGTTATCAAACAAACTCCGCACCCTTTTCTCATTCAGTAAATCTCGAGTAGTTTGCGGTTTAACTTGGTTTCCTTCATCAGTTCCACCACTAAAACTAATCAGAGTACTCTTCCCGTTATCAACTACAGACTTCTTTGTCTTCTTCTTAGCTAAACCGAGCTGCTTCCTCTCTGTTCTTTGACTACTCAGAGGACAAGGAACCGAATCTTTTGCAGGAGGAGGATCTGCGTTATTCTCATTGATGCCATCTTGTGAAGATTCCAAAGGAAGAGAAGATGGAACAAACTCGTCAACAACTTGAAACCTTCTGTTCTTCTGCTTACCTTTAATCGGATCTCGATCAAAACCACTATCAGTTGACTCGCTATTACCTTGATCAGAGTCACAGCTTTTGGAAGCATTCTCAGAAGTTGTCGCTCCCATTGTACTTAATATCCTACTGACATAATTGTTCTCAGGTAACAACAGCTTCCTTTTCCTACCTCTAGACTCCTTTTTCAAACCAGACGACTCTTCTTTTCTGAGACTATTACTACTATTATCACCACTGGTTTTGTTATTGGCTTTACCAAGAAGCTCACTGAGTAGACGAACCTTGCGAGTTTTCCTAAAATGCAATCCACTCATTGCAAGAATTAGACTCTCTGATGAACCATTATCGCATTCCAACAGACCACCGCGTACGCCTTTACGGTTCTTGACTGACTTAGGTGGCGTATCTTCAACCACACCAGCAATTTCAGATGAGCCTAAAGCTGTCATCATAGCCTGATGATCCACGTTTTGTCTCTCTTTCCAGCTGCTAATATCCATGGATGATGATGACTTGTTTGCTTTCTCTTTAGATGTTGATCTCTTGTTGTTGCCTACTTGCTCTGGACTCGCGAATTTTCTGCTCTTGCTCTTAGAAGTAGAAGCATCCATTGATCGAGGATTAGCTTTCTTAACTAACTTAGTATGAGATCTTTCACAGTTTACATCCTCATTGCTCACAACAGCATTACCTGCAGTATCAGTCTTCCTTTCTTTCGCTTGATCAATGATAGTTTGCAAATTCAATTTGCTTGGGATAACCGAACCATCGAGCTTTTTCTCCGTAATAGTGATTGAGTTTGAATGCATTCCACAATCTGAAAGCAACCAGCCACACAAGCATTATAAGTTCAAGAAGACTGCATATATCTAGCTTAGTATAGTATAGATACATACACCAAAACAATAATGTTATAAACCATACCTTTAGCTCCATCAGCATCAATATCTTTAACACAACTCATGCATTGCCATCTTCTAAACTTTGGAACAGATAAAGTAGGAAGAGAGTAGTTTTGTTGGTCTACCAAACTAGCACTCTCTTCTGAAAATGGCCAACATTTTCTATGGTCTCTCTCACGTGTTTCAGCTACGTATCCACTGCATCAATCAAGAATCAAGAAGAAGCAAAAACTCAACATTCATAAACATACGTTAACAAGGAAGGTTGATGACAAAAAACTATGCTCACCGTATAGAGAAGTGATCACATTTCACCATAGCAATCTCGTTTGCAGCGCCTGCGAGATCAATTGATATTGAGTTGATCTTAATGGATGATCCCATAGATTTGCTTTGAAGGAGATTCTATGCCTCAGTGATGATTAGCTTCCATGCATCATCAATCATGCTCTCTGCGCAACCTATAGCTACATATCAATGAAATAAAAACAAATAAGTTAATATATCACAGCTTGATGATGACATTGTTGTGTCATATAACGCTTCAAAATCTTAACTTTCCATATATACGAGACCAAATATAACTCTAAATCAATGAACATAACTAATTTGCACAATAATATCCAAGTTTATTCAATCAATATCCACATAAAATAACCAACATCAAAACTCAACATTTCCATGGCAAATTTGAAAACCCTAAGGTCAACAACATAAAATCAAGAACGAACATTTTTCACCAGCATTTATACATTTAACACAACATATAAACATATATTAAACACTCAACATATTAACCTATTTTTAAAACACTGACCTAAAATTAGGGTTTTCAGACACACAAAGTAACCTATGACCAGCCAAAAAAAAAAGAGAGAAATAAGGAACGGCTCCGTTTCGATTATAATCAGCGAATTACAAACCCCAATAAAGGTCAAATTATTAATCTTGGTAATTTAGGGTTTAAAATGAAATTGAGAACCAAATTAAGAGATAAATAAAATTAACCGGATTTGATTAACGAAGAGAAACGAAAGACCCACCAATTAATACGGGCCAGATCTATCCGCACGTGAATCGTCCGTGAAGAAAACCCACACAAAAAAAAAAAAGAAAAAAAAAAGTTTAGAACATCGAGTTTTCGAAGAGACGTATAAATGAACAGTGAAACTAAAGAAATGCCCTCAAGTCAGCTCCAAGTCAGCTCAAATCTCGAACCCACATAAATCAAGACATAACCAAACCTTAAATCGGAGTTTCGTGTCGGAAACTCACCTTGATAAAAAAAAAATCCGACCAGAAATTACGAAAAATCGATTGAGCTAAATCTTCAACGGCGAGGGTCGAAAACTATATCGGTCGATTCAGAAGAGGACGGAGAATAAGATTATATCAGCTCCGAGGTTAGATTCGTTCGGATAAGATCAGATTTTAACTGCGAATTTTGGAGAAACCCTAAGAGCGAGAGAGAAAGGGGGATTTTTTTTTTCTCCTATGGTATAGAGAGAGACTGTTGAGGGAATAAGAGAGAGAAAATGGAGCTTCCTTATCCTTGAAATGAGGGTTAAGGGTTTTTATTTTTTTAATAAAATAATAATTTATTTAATAAATAGAAGAAGAAAAAAATAACAACTCATCTTATGGAACATGACAATGCCATGTCACCATCTGGTCTGCTTATTTCCATTTACACGAAACAAGACTACGTATTTTTCTTTATGTATTGTGTAGTATATATAGTTTATCTCTATCTGTGTATCTGTTAATAGTAACGAAAAAAAAAGATTTATTTCTTTGTAGTAATTAATCAGTATTTATCATTTTTAGTCAAAATATCTATCAGATTAAATGTATATACAGATTCATTTATGGTAATGATATCTACAAAAATTAAGTAATTTATTTTGATAAGATTTTCCAGTGTTTTCTTTCTTTTATTTGAAGGGAAAATATTATTATTTACGATTGTTGTTATTAGACGTTTCTGTGTGATAGGATGGGGCACAATAAACCAATAAGAAACGTCCGCGTGGCCGTAATGTGCGGTTCTTATCACAACCCATTTTTGTGTCTGTGAAAAAATAAAAGAAAACCCTAGGCGCGTGATAAACACGGCGTTTCCTTTTTGGCGTGTGGGCACGTTTCGTCCGTGGCGCAGATCCGAAAGAGAGCGTCGGCACAAGGAAGGTGGGAGATTGGAGCGTGTGGTGCACGGGAAGGGAGAGAGAGTGGGGAAGTAGTGGGACCAGTGAGGAAAATAAAAGCCCTAAAAGCATGATAATATTGTATGGGTAGGTGATGTTACCCTAGATGAGCCCATTTCCTCAATAAATGATTTATTATATTAACCCTAACACTCTTTTTTTTTCCCTTCCCGATATTTTTTACCACAGTAAAAATTAGACAGAGTTGGTTTACACTTCACATAAACCTGATTTTTTTTCTTTTAAACGATATGTATATGTACTATATATATTTTAAAATTGATTTCTTTTTCGGTGGTAGAAGAATCATCACATGGTACACCAACCTAATGGGATACCTATGATGTAAGCAAAGTTTAACAACAACAACAAAAAAGTTAACTTTGTTTTTCTTTAGACCTTTGCATATTCGTCGGATATATATATATATATATATATCAATTAATTTGATGTTGACTCTACTTTTATATTATCAAATTCGTAGATATAAATAATAACACGATTACATAATCAAGATTTGGATGTAACTGTTGGACAGCTAATTTTTCTTTCCTTTAGATCTGTACGTATTGGACACACATATGTTTAGAAGTAAGTATCATTATGGAGTTTCTGCTAAATAAGTAAATATTATACAAACGTATACTAATACTAACCTTGGGGAAGATAAATTACTAGATCATGTGTGTTTAATTGTTCATATATATATTGCCTCTTGAGAAAATAATACATTATGCAGTTAGATGAGTGATGTCCTTTAGTGGGCTTTAACCTTTTTAACACATTTCTCTCTCCTTGCTAGTTGCCACTGTATTTTTCTAATATTATTTCTTCGGTAAATTGGGTTTTTCTATTTTTTCTTTGTTTTTGTCGGCTTTGAGGTTTGATAATAACATTGTTTTTATTTTTCCTTGTTTAATAATAATATTGTTACTGTCTTCAGAGAAATTTAGGTTTCTTACTTTAGTCTATTTTGGGGGGGAAATATAATCTCATTTCTGATCCCACTGCCATATCTGTGATTTACTTTTGCAACATGAGATAAATTTTTATTGTATGACGCAATTAATTACGGGTTTGACAGATTGTAGTGTAGAGTACCAAAACGTGTTAGTGATTCATTTTGAAAATTTTGATCCATTATTTACTTTTATCACGAAGATTGCATACTATAATTCCAAGCTATTATTTAATACACAACTTTATGGAAAAGGAAGTGAGCACATATTCGTGATGATCCTATCTTTTTTTGATGGATAATTAAGCGAGGAACCTATCTTCAACCTAAACATTTGATCTCCACCGTATAAATCAAGATTCATATAGTTTTGAATATTATCTTCAAACGTATATGTAACTCGAAAAGGGATTTTTTTTTTTTGGGGAGATTTAATATAAATTAATGAATGGATACACTTTTAGGTATGCATACGTGCACAATGGCGCATTTAGGAAGTTGAGATGTAAGAGAAAAGTTTATATAAACACAACTAAAATATACAAACTTACACACATATGTATGTTAATAAGTATAGAGGGAGAAAGAGAGAAGCGGTAGGAAAAAGGGAAAAAAAAAAAAAGAGGAATTAAGATGAAAAAGGACAGCTTTAAGGAGATGCTTTGGCCACCAGCGATACCATCATTTAAGCTTTGCATGTGCCTCTCTGTTAGCATCTCGACAACCACATCAACCCTCTCTCTCCCCTTTTTAACTCTTGGATTTTTACTTCTCACACACACCCCAACATCATCATATACTACATGTATATATATATATATATAATCACTTACATGCATCTATGTGTATCAAATCACCTCAGAGGGGAAAAAATGTGTATCATCCATTATATTTATTGTATATGTGTTACACAAATCCCGTCCCAGTTTTTTCTTTTTCTTAATCTCAATACTTAATTTTTACTAACTCATAGCTTTAGTTGGAAAACACAATCATTTGGCCTTAATGTTTCATACATCTACTGGATGATAGCTTATCGCATTTGGTTAACAATCTTTTAATATTAAAAACCCTAATTAAGCTCTTTGTTAGAAACGTTAATTTTCAATGCATCGATTATCAACGTACAATATTTACTATCAATCTGAAGAGACTGTTTGTCTAAAGTGTACGTATGATATTTTTATCAACCTAAAGTTTTTAGATACATATATACATTCTGTGAAGATAACTCACTTGACTGACTAAAGATTTGTTTTGGACGACTAACTTAGTTTTGATGATATTAATGATTTATGTGATCCCATGTATTATCAACGATTGATCTAAATCTAAAACGAGTATAACTCGAAGATCCACAAATTTTTAATTATAAAAAGTACTAAATAAATTATAAGAGTTTCTTCAGCTTAGGGTGAACACCAGATAGGCAGATACCATAGAAGCAGAATTAAAAAGCTCATTAATCAAGTAAAAAGTGGTAATATTGCCTGTTGATATGCTTCGTGGGCCATATAAGACTATTCAGATATAGGCAATTTGTATTAAATTATACACGCATTCTCTGTGGGCCATTAAAATTCCTTATATAAGCATTCGAGCTAATTAATATTACGTTTATGCACATAGATATACACTTGCGTATGGTTCACTATGTTGAGATGTGTTAGCTCCTATCCTAGACGACATTCTAAACACTAATCAGCGATCTGTTTGGTTCTCGAGATAGACGGTCCAAACATTTTATTTAACTGTATAAGAAAATCCATATATATATATATATTTGTCGATTTATTATCTCATTAAACGCATGATCAATTTCTAATAATTTCATCGAGGATACATGAGGATTGAGGATTTTATTCATCCAAACAAACAAACATTATTTGTGATTTTTTTTCTTTCTTTTTTTTTGTAAAAAGGAGTTTCTCAGCATTTTTAAAACATAAGTATTTTGTTTTGTTATAATTTTTTTTTAAGAGACGTAAATGCCAAAAGCAATACAAAGCTTTTTTCTTTCGTTTGCGATTGGCTTTTTGGGTTGATGATTTACAAATAATTTTAGTTAGATATTAAAGATTCTAGTTTCATATAAAGAACAATACGCTAACATGTAAGCAATTGCAAACAAATAATAGAAAATTAGAAATAATATTTCACTTAACCAAGAAAACTATTCATGATGGACTCGGACAGCTAATATTTTCAGAAAAGAGGACATTTTTCCAGGGTTATAAAAAATCACTTTTGTCGAAGCTAGCTACTGCGTAATTTCAACCGAAGACCGCTGGATATTGTATTCGAAACGAAAGTCGGAGGATGTTTGTGTATAGATGATTTCCGGTGACCAATCTCAAGGAGTTTGGAATTTCATGAACCACAATCTCGATCAGCTTTTCTTTCGCTAATCATTTTATTTGTTTTTAGATGCATAATGATAATGCATGCATGTGTTATGCATTACGTACGTATATGCCTTTATCTAACTAAAGCTGTCGTCTTTGAATATTACTAGGTCGTAATTATGGTGGCAACGTACCGAGCCACGATGATATCAGTTAACTACAAACTTTTCACCATAGTCCATTGCCAAAACGTGGAAATACACGCTTGCGTTCGTGTTTTATGTGTGTGCAATATCGTTAATACTATACAACAACAAAAAGATGAATAACATATTAATATCGTTAATACTATACAACAACAAAATAATTATCGTTAATACTTTACGCTAGTGTTCTTGTTTTAGCTATATAATAAAGTAATTTATATGATATGTTTCCTCTTTTTTAAAGAGTGTCATTCTAACATTTTACACACAAATTTTTTTATAAAATTGTTACTCATTTTTAATACATTTAAGAATAATTATCACTAGTTAATAAGGTGAAACAATAGAAATAAAATTGAAGTTTATATTGAAAATTCTCATTAGAAACAGAAAATGATACTCTTTGTTAAACAAAAATTAAACCTTTAAACGACACCTTTTCAGAAACAGAAAGAGTATTTTCGTTTAACAAGTCTCATATCTAAGTAAAACCACCAATAATCAATTTTCAAAAAAAAAATATCTGCGTTCAACGCGAAACAATGTCTAGTCAAATATAATTTTTTTTTTTTAATATCCCTAGGTGAATATATATCCTATTTTTGTAAGACAATAGTTTACATTACCTAAAATCTGGGTTGAACCCAAAAAGCATTTCGTCTAAGCCACACGATCCAGCGCATCTTTGTTTCTGAAAGAAGTAACGCATACAAACAGCACTTGATAGAGTTTAACGTACGTAATAGAACAAGTCAGATCTGAAAATTTTACATACTAGCATTTTACAAAAGAAATCCATAGTTAATTTGTTGAAAACTAAATATTATTACATTTAGCTTGTATTAAAGAAATTTTGCTGATATCAGCTAAAAGGTCTCTATATCTTTGATTATAAACGACTCATTCGCGAATTCCACGTTTCTATGTCATTTCACAGTTTTTGTTTTCTTTATCAATTTTTTTTTTGCCAGCATGATATGACCGAAGTTTTTTTTGTTGTTGTTAAAAATATGACCTAAGTTTGCAGCACAATAATTTGTATTAATGTCATAATCGTATTATACACTGAGTTCAAATTCGACCCAGGATATGAATTGTAAATGACAAAAAATATTATTATAATCATACCGTTGGACACTATATGTATATATTTTTTTTGTAAATGACAAAATTTGACCAATTTAATTTTCGTAAAATTTTTTGTTGCTGTCATTTCTCAAGATCCAGTAGTAGTGTATTTTCCAAAAAAAAAAAAAAAAAAACTAAAACTACCTCGTAAGTCGTGTCTATCTAAACTCGAATTTTGTCACATCATGAAGGAGGCTATTAGAGAGCTCAAACGCTTGATATGTACCGGCCGTTGTAATATTAACATCACAAACTTCCAACACTTTCATTGTTTCATTTGTCGTGTAAGCAATTAAGTTTTCGGGTATCATTTTCAGCATTTATGGTTCCCTTTTTCCTTTTCATCAAATGAATTTTAAATCTTACGATATCCGTATACATATATACTTCGGTCGAAAACTAAAACTGATTTGTTTTGCGAAATACTGCGAAGTTTGGAAATTTTATTTGTATGACTAAATAGAAAATCTGAATACAGTAAAAAATCTCAAGTATAATTATTGGTTCACTTCGATTTTTGGCGGTTTTCGTATATTCCATATTTTACTGCAACAAAATAGCATGCAAATAATTTATTCTGCACTGACGAATTCAAATTAAAATTTGGTCTGCCTCTCCCAAAAACATTTATGGACCAACCATTCATATAGTAAAAACATTTCACTTATTTATCCATGATAAATCAATGGTACTATGCGACTAATTTGGCCTCTTGAATTTTTCTATTGACACCATATATAGGATATCCGAAAACCAAATTTGCAACAACTTTAAATTTTTCAATGAAGCTATTGATAATCCAAATAATTGGATCTTCAGAAAATTAACGGGTTAAACTGACATTTATGCAAAAACCAGCCATCTCCAATATATGATAGGTATGAATTTCTAATTTTAAAAGGTATAAATTTATAATTTTAAACACTTTTAACCCCAAGAAACTCAACATTTAATTTAAAAGTGGATTTTTCGAGGATCAGCCTATGACAAAATGATGATTTAATTTGGTGGATAAATGGGTCGGTCCGCAGACCAACACAGAAGGTTGTGACATTATACATCCAAGTACACTCGAATATACTACTTCATTGTTAATAAAAAAAAGAAAAATACCGTATCAATTTGAAAATATTAACATTTCCAAAGATTCCAATGATCTTTTAATCGATTTTGGATCGATTTTTTTTGTCTTGAGAGATAGCCGATTGGATTCCCTCAGCTACACGATTCCATAATCCCAAATTTTAAGCATATCAAAATTCTCTAGCATTAAGATTAAAATAATAATAAAGTTGGACTATCAACTTAAATAAACTGGTATTGGGATTGAATAAAACACATCCTATCATCATTCATAGCAACATTTATCATCAATCAGAAATATCATGTAGTATATATATATTCAAAGTAATGAATGAAAGCTTTCAATATTAATTTACCAAAAAAAAAACCCCTCTATATATCTTTGACGAATATCAATCTGAAATATTTAATCAAAAATTTTGATCCTCTCAAGTAGGGCCATTTTGACTGAAAAAGGAAGTCAGTCTTAATCATGGTATCTCTAAGATTTTCTTACTAAACTTTTCTATTGGAAACAGCTAAAGATTGAGCATTTCGACCTTTAATAAACAATTACGACATTTCTTAACATATTGGAGTATACGTAAACAATGATCCAACCGTTTGCTCGAGTAAATAGAAAACTTCTCTTGTGAACTAATAAAAGTCAGAAAACGAATTTCACCATCAACAAAAATGATCAAAGTATATATAATAATTTTGACAACATTAATAGACGGTTTAAATAGAAATTTTAGAGACATTAATATATATTACTATATATAGATCTGGATCTAATAATTTATCCCAGTTACTGTAAAATGCGATATTTTAACCCTATTTTAGTAGAGTTGCATTTTATTTGTTTCCTTTATTTCTGGATTTTTGATGGATAGATAATCTTACAAAGACTTTTTATTATCCATCAACGTAACGAAGGCACGCAACTTTATGTTAATCCTACGTGGCACTTTGTCCGAAATTGTTTTTAAGGGAACACGAGGCTACTCTTCGTTTTCGTTCGTATACTCACAAAAAAAATGAAAACTACTGACTTCTCTTCTTCTTCTTCTTCGTCGCCAAGCGATCGTAGGATCGGTGCTCTGCTCCGTCATCTCACTGCCGGGGTAGATTCTCCGGTTTCGGATAATCTGAGCTCCGTTTCCGCGTCGCCGACGTCGGGAATCAGCGGAGGTTCTGTTTTCGCTCATCTTGTTCAAGCACCGGAGGATCCTATTCTTGGGGTACCTTCTTCTTCTTCAATTATGTTTTGTGTTTTGTATATTATAACTTTCAACGTATTTGACGATGCATTGGATCGGCTATTGATTAGTGGGAATTCGCGATCTTGCGATAAAATTACGGCATCGTGGTTTAATATTTATGCTTCTGATTTTGGTTCGCTTAATTATTCGAAACGATATAATTTAGATTGATGAATTGTTTTGTTACCGATTAATTATTGGAAATTTTTCAGAATTATTCAGCTCATATATGTTTTAAACAAAATGAAATAGGTGACAGTTGCATATAACAAAGATCCAAGCCCAATTAAGCTTAATTTGGGAGTTGGTGCTTACCGAACTGAGGTAATCTGATGGCTTTTCTGAAGCTGTCTCTGTTTTTGTCATGGATTTTGGTATGTTGTTGTTAATGATGGTTGATAAATCTATGGATTACAGGAAGGAAAGCCTTTGGTTCTTAATGTTGTGAGGAAAGCTGAGCAACAGCTTATCAATGACGGGTTTTGTTCTCTTTCTTTCTTTTGTTGTTCACTTTTGGTTCTAACCTTTGTGTGTGTACATGCTTGATAACGTTGAATTCTTGTTCTTTTTTTTTTTTTTTAAATCTGTAGATCAAGAATCAAGGAGTATCTTCCCATTGTTGGATTGGTTGAGTTCAACAAGCTAAGCGCTAAGCTCATATTAGGCGCTGACAGGTAAAATCTTATCTCATTACTACTCTTTATGTTTTTGTCTTCACAGAGTTCTTTCTGATTGGTGTTTTTATACTTAGTCCTGCTATTCGGGAGAATCGAGTTACAACAGTGGAGTGTTTGTCTGGTACTGGTTCTTTGAGAGTTGGAGGCGAGTTTTTGGCTAAGCATTATCATCAGGTAACTTTATCTTCCTGTCTCATTGAATATTTCTTCATCCTAGATAACTTTTTCTCATATGAACTTCAAGTCTTTATCTTTGCTTTCCAGAAAACAATTTATATTACTCAGCCAACATGGGGAAACCATCCCAAAATTTTCACCCTTGCTGGTTTGACAGTTAAAACTTACCGCTACTACGACCCATCTACACGTGGGTTGAACTTTCAAGGTGAGACTGTTGAAATGGTACTGAGTTTTATGTTTTTCATATTGTTTAGTTTTCTGAATGGTCTTTTGTTCTTTTGTTGACAGGTTTAATAGAAGATCTTGGTGCTGCTCAACCTGGTTCTATAGTACTTCTCCATGCCTGTGCTCATAACCCAACTGGTGTTGATCCAACCATTCAACAATGGGAGGAAATCAGGAAGTTGATGCGATCAAAGGGATTGATGCCATTCTTTGATAGCGCCTATCAGGTACACTTGATGGATCCTTGTTTCTAAGATTTGATGTTATGAATAATTGGTTAATATTTGTCTCTCTTTTTCACATTGCAGGGCTTTGCAAGTGGAAGTCTGGATACAGATGCGAAACCTATTAGGATGTTTGTTGCTGATGGTGGAGAATGTCTAATTGCTCAAAGCTATGCGAAGAACATGGGACTTTATGGAGAACGAGTTGGAGCTCTCAGCATTGTAAGAAATCGATTTATGGAGAACGTTCCTCAATTGAAATTCTGACATAAAAGAATGTTGTTGTAGGTATGCAAATCAGCAGATGTTGCAGGGAAAGTAGAAAGCCAACTGAAATTAGTGATAAGGCCAATGTACTCAAGCCCTCCGATTCACGGTGCATCCATAGTAGCTGTGATCCTCCGTGACAGGAATTTGTTCAATGAATGGACTCTTGAACTGAAGGCAATGGCTGATCGTATTATCAGCATGAGAAAACAGCTTTTCGAGGCATTACGTGCTCGAGGTAAGTAAGGTCTTATATATCTGTGTGATAATCATCACTGTATATCAACGACATAGCTAATGAAAACTCACTCGAATCACGTGACAGGCACGCCTGGAGATTGGAGTCATATCATAAAGCAGATTGGTATGTTTACATTCACAGGGTTAAACCCAGCTCAAGTCTCATTCATGACTAAAGAGTACCACATCTACATGACCTCTGATGGGTAAGCCTCTCTTCTTCATATTTTGTTTAGTCTTCTTGAAATTGTCTGACTTTGGTGTTTTTGGTTTAAATGGTGAAAAGGAGGATAAGCATGGCTGGTCTGAGTTCCAAGACTGTACCACACCTTGCAGACTCTATCCACGCTGCTGTCACCAAAGCCATCTGAGACCATCACAACCACCACTTGGGCTAAATCGTCATAATAAAGAATCTTTTTTCCTTTAGCACTACCGGCAGTGACAAAATATATGTCATTATTCTTATTATTTCATTCCAGTATTAATAAAGTACACAAAGAGAGTTTTGTGTCTCTTCTACTATTTAGTTACAATTTCAATCTGAAACAGACATACATGTATTCAAGCTATACTAAAAGTTTATAAAGGAAAATCCATTGTCAGTTATTCAGAGTTTTGTTCGGTAGGGGAAACGTTAAAAATACTTGTTCAGAACGAATCTATGACTGAATCTAATCGTCAGATTGATGTTACTGACACTAATAGTAATAGAGACTTAAAAGCTTGTGAACTAGAATACAATTCACCAAGAATCAAGCTATAAAGTTCTAAAGTTGGTCTATCATTACTCCCATGCGTGCACTGTATAGGTTCTTTCCCCAAAATATACGGATGTGTATGTACATACTCATTGCAGGGAATATGAAATTATGTATATATATATGATATTGAACACAGAATCTACATAAAATTCATTCAGGTTGATCCATGAAAAGGAATAATCAAAAACCGATCCAGCCAGGGTTAAAGCCTGTTCACAAAAGATGCACATACATATTTATACATGTTTCATGTATGTGCATTACATATTATGTATTTGAGTTTTTTTTTTTTTGGCATTTTACCTACATCCATTCACGAGGTAAGATGAGTTTTCTCCTGTTGCTTTGGTGGGAGACTCGCAATCGTTGAAGTCCAACACTCGACGCTCCGCCTATAAATGAGAATGTTTCAAGAACCCAAAAATCAATAAAGGCAAAATCATAATCTCACAATCGTTTACTTATAGAGTGAATGAATGATTTGTACCAGTAGTGGATCATTATTCTCTTTATCCAATTCCTTCTGCCTCGCATCGTCATTACTTGGTGAAAATGAAACTTCCATTGCATCTGCAAATGCTGCAAATGTATTTGTATGCTCATTTCTCTGTGTCATCGCTCCCATGCTCTCGTAGCTTCTCTCCCCAGGACTGAAAATGTAGCCCATGTCCTGAAAAATGAGCACAAGGAGTAGTATTTACATATGGCCTAATAGAGTTTGACATTAACTTACACCCATGTAGAAGAGATTGAATAAATATTAATAGAAGGATCTTAAGGAATTATGAAGTACCTCGATCGTTAACTCTGTGTCAAACCTTGGGCTGGGCAAGAGAGGGTTTATGTAAAATGGAGATTTCCAGGCTGAGGGAGAATCAAGACCTCTCCTGAATGGAGTTCCACAGAATCTGTAAATGGACAACAAAAAAAAAAGAGGAGAAACAAAATCATTGTAGCAAGAATTGAAAGAAAGTAGAGGAAAAAGTATATTTAGTAAAGGTGGGCATAGATGTACATGCTAAAATTCTCATTGCTTGTCTCGTTGTCAACAAGATGACCCTCAGTGTTTCTTGCTCGAGAAGGCGAATTAATCACCAAACAAACACTTGAAGAGGAATGTTGTTCTTTGTTAGACGTAGCCATGAGACTTCTATGCAAATGATTTCCTGGGGTAGAAACTTGTGCCTTCTCTGCTTTGGTCACTGATTGGCCAGGAGAAGACAGAACTGACTTGTGGGTATTCAGCTCAGAAAGAACACGAGAGAAACTTTCAGCCTGCACAAGATTTGGTCCATCAAGAAGGTAATGTATGTCAGTTACGTCAAAACCTTCAGATAGAAACTGGGTAATGAAATGACATGGTTGGGAAAAGAGATAATCAAATGGCTTAAAGGAAAAGAGAGACTTACATTGTCAAAATCTGGTTCAGAATCATCCTTTTCCCTGACATTTGCCTCCATGGTTTCTTCTGGCCCCCTGTGGTTTTCACTTTCTACAAGAATGACACCAGTGCTATTCCCAGAGATAGATTCTCGATTCTCACTCTCATCAAACATCACATCTAGACGTGAAAAATCTTTAGACAGACTGGCTGCTATATCAATTTCAAGCTTTTTATCACTTCTTTTCTCAGATAGAGGTGTCAACAGATCACGGGTCCGTTTCCTTAAGATTGACTTTGCACCAACCAACGTCTTTTTTCCAGTGGGAGATTCCCACAGTCGAAGGGGACTCATGCACGTCATGGTGGACATCAGTAGCTTGCGTATGCCTAGAGGGCTATAATCGTGCAGAGAATCGTTTTTGGATTGTAGAAGATCGCAGCTGAAAACAGGTAGGTCCAAGCTTGGAAAAGAGAGACTTGATGATGATGCTCCCATATCCTCATGATGCTGCTGCTCGCTTGCCTCATGCTTAGGAAGAGACTGTGGCTTAACTTCTGGCAGAGAAGCATAATCATTCACTGCAACCAACTTCTTGGAATCATTCACATGGTATGACTGATCTTCTTCGATGGAGTTACTAGTTCCTTCATCAACACAAGTGGAGGTTGATGGATCATCGATGCATATGAAGCTACCATTTTCACTTGTTGTGCAATTTGGTGTTGCCTCGAAAGGATGACATATCAATCTAGATGACTTCTTGGTATACTTATCGGGTGTGATGATTAACGGAGCTGGCCGAAGAGTTTCTTTGCCCGAGGCAGCCGTTGCAGTGAATCTTGAAGAAGAGCTCTGCACAGGAGATTTTGTAGCTTCTGAAGCTGAGGCACTGAAAATAGGCTCTTGAGTCGAGGATCTAGAAACACTGAGCTCTTCACTCTCTTGATCAGGGAAAAGGACCCTGCAACATTCTGTTTCAGATGTTAAAACGTTTGCTGAGTTGGTGTAAGTAGCCACATCAATATTTGAGTTTGGAGCTCCCAGAGTAGATTCATTGCTCTCCTTCATCTTTGGCATTGGTACCTCTGACATATTATGTCTCATCTCCAGTGAAATATCCGAAAGATCCTGAAAATCAAATTGGTAATCCTGGCTCGAAGAACTCGCAACATTATGATCAGGAAACTGAGAACAGTCCTCCATGTCATAAGAGACGTCTGAGATAGAGACTGAGATATCTTCCAACTCCGGATAGTAATACTGATCTGGACGATATACAGCTTGCTCAAGCTCGTGAGAGTTTCCACAGGGGCGGTAATGTTGCCCCATGTCGTTTATAGCGCCATTTGGAAAATCTCTTGCAGATAGTGAGCAGCCAGCCATGCTTGAATTCTGACGGCTGTCCATTTCTTTCTCTGCCTGTCCACTTAGGCAGCCATTTTCATCTAAAGTTCTCTCGTAAGGAGCTAGAGGCATGGCTTGGTACTGATCCAAAAGGCCAGAAGACATGTAGGAATCAAGTTTCTTCTTAACTGAACTGTGCCAGTGATTTTTAATTCCATTATCCGACCTGTTGATAACATAGCAACAAAACATTTATTGCTAGAAGAGATAGAAGAATACCTTAAGGTTGAAGAAAGATATTCAATGTAAGATGATTTTCAAATGAGCATACATATTAGTACCTTCCAGGTAAGAATTTTGTTAACTCTGCCCATCTATTACCATATATTTGATGAGCACGAATCAGAACCAGCTCTTCTTCTTGAGTCCAAGCTTCCTTGTTTATGGCAGGATTGAGGTGATTGTGCCACCTATATCAATTACAAGCCTTGTGAATTCTAATACACTACACAGTAAAGATCTAGAAAAGAGGATGAAGTGCTAGTAAAACATTGTTGTTCTAAGAGAAATAACTGTCTACAAGCATACCTCTCTCTACATTGCTTTCCAATACGGCCAGGTAAATATCTAGCAATAGTGGACCATTTCTTCGGCCCGTATTTTTGGATTAACTGAATGATCATATCATCTTCCTACACACATGTCAAAACGAGAGCAATAAGCAGTCATTGGAGGTTTTGGGAGCTTATAAATCAAAACAGGGTCAAGTATGCAAGATGTACATATATAGAAGTAGAGAAAGGAAAAAACTATGTCACCTCCTTCGTCCATGGCCCTTTAACAAGTTCAGGATTCAGGACCTTCTGCCACCTGTGGAGGCACTGGACATCAGTTCGATCCTTGAAATACTCAGCTGGAAGTTAAGGAAAAGCAGATCAGACAAAGAAGTGACATTCATCAAGTAGAGAAGTAAATTGCACTTCACTTGAGTAAATGAAAAAACAAAAAGGAAAAGAACAAAATTGTGAAATGTACCTATCTTCTTCCAGTTTTTCCCTTTGAAACTATGGACAGCTTTTTTCAAGATCTCATCCTGAAAATATGTTTGGTTACCAAATGATCAAAAATGCAGACATCTTGTGTATCTCATGGTAGTAAGATCAATGATATAAATGCAAATGCACAAAAACAGGGCGGACTTCGTTGCAATATATCAAGCAAGTGGAAACAGATAAGTTGGGTGTATGAATGAATATAGGATTGAACACAAGTGAAATGTTCACCTCCTCAGCTGTCCATTGACCTCGAGTAGAACGTCTTGCAGGGCCACTAGTCCTCCTGTAAAGTCCATATCATGAAACTCAATTCTAGAAGGACATGAAAACGCTTTGTAAACAGTAAGGTACGAAAAAAGAAGCATACCCATGGCGAGTTTTCGTGTTCCCTTCAGTAAGCCCCACAGGAGGAGTTGAGATAGTAGTTGTACTCTCACTTTCCATAACTTGTCAATGAAAATGCAAAAATGGTTACTCCAATTCCCATACGTTGCCTTTCTTCTCTACAATGTGTTCTCCAAAACATTATCTTGCAAAGCTATAGCTCCATATTGTGCACCATCTCATAGTATGCCTAATTTTAAATGTGGAAATAAAACTTGGATTCATTTCAAAACCCCTCAGGATTAAACATACTCTTAACTTTTTAAAATTTGTTGTTTTTTAAAGAAAAAATTGGAGTTTACTTCACATCTCAAAACTTGGTATTAGATCCAAACACCTCTATTATAAAGTTTAGTTGTAATAATTAAAAAAAAAAAAAAGGAGGAGAAACATGTTTTATCAGACAATGAATTCAAAATCACATCATACCTAAATCAACATAGATTCAAAGATCAATAAGACATACTTGAAGATCTCTAACCATGAAATCAGAAAACTCACCGATGCGAGCTTCGGAAATGAAAGTAATCAGGAATCGAAGAGCGCGATGACGATGCAGAAGCGAGAGAATACACAGAAACTGAACAGACCTAAATTAAATCCAATCGGAGAAAGATGATAGTGTGTTTAAAGAAAGAGTAATTGAAAAATAATTTCTGAGAAAATAAAAGAGAGAAATCGAAACGGTCGGCAGAGCTATTTTCAAACAAAGAATGGCGGAAGTTCAAATTAATTGTAAATTTTTTCAACAAACCCTATAAGCTGAAGTCAATTAACCTTTTTTTTTTCTTTTCCTATGAGCGGCTCTGAATCTTAATCTCAGCCGTTCATTTTAAATATTATCGGTCACGTGTCTCCTATCTTTTAAAGTTCTCAACGGACATTTCATTATTTGTTTCTTATCCTTTATTTCCTCTTCTTTTCGAAAACTCACCCAGATTTAATACTCGTCTATTTTTAGTACAAGAACTGTTGTTGACATCAAAATAGGGGCCACAGGAATGATTCCACATCATGGACTTTTAAGGTGGGTAAAGCAAACTCATCTAAATGATTACTATTTCAAATCTTATCTATTTAAATGGATATGAAAACTTTTGTTATACGAAGAAATTGGTTTCACATGACCATGGTCAACCACGATCACTGGCTAACCTGTGTTATATATATAAAGAGCTTTCTTCTTTTCTCACAAAGATTCAAATCAATTGAAACATTTCAATGGACGAAAGAGTCCAAGAACCAGATTAGGGTTTTAGGTCTTCAAGACTTTAAAACAAAACATAAAAGCAGGCAATCATAATCTAAGGCTAGTAGAAACATCATAAAGCCTTCTTTGAAGGACACCACAAGATTACCTCCGGCATAATGATACCAGACTTGGTTTGTTTTTTTTACCCTCATTTCTTCAGGGCTTTTACATGAAATCGTCTTCGAGTTCTTGAAGCGATTTGTTGCTTGAAGCAATGTCTTTGTTGGATGTCATTTTGTCAGTCACCATCAATCCCTTGTAACTCCTCATCTCTGCTTGCCTCTCCTTCTCAAGCCTATCTATCTCCTCACGTTTCTTCTGTAATATCCACAAACAACAAGGATTTTAGTCAACAATAGCCTAATCAAAGACTTTTCCGGTGGTAAAGACCAAAACAGAAACTAACCTTCTCCCTCAGATGTACTTTCCTCTCTGCCCTTTCTGCAGCATTCACTGCTTCTCTCTCGGCTTCATCAACAAAAGTTACAAACAAGCATATTATTTTAAGACATCTTAAATTTATACTGACTGGAAAAAGCTATAACCTCTTTACTGACACTTCATATGCAAGAGAATTGTGACAACGAGAAAGAATTGTGAGAACGAGAAAGATGTATGTAAAAACCAATGACTTACCTCTCAGATCAGGTGTTCTTTCAACTTTTGTTTTGTTCAATCTGTTAACTATGTCATTGACTCGCTTCTCTACTCTGATAGTCCGGACCTTGAATAAACAAATATCAGTTAGGTATCATCATTTGCTTTGAAACCACATTCTTAAGCAGTTTCCAAGAATGCACAACCAAAATTTCTGGAGAGATGAAGAAGCTTACCATCTTTGAATTGTGGAAACCAACTTGACCAACATCCATGGAGGCAGTTTTCTTCAAGTTGGACCACGGAGTGTACACAACATCGACGTTGTTCACCTTGTTGCCTGGCACATAATCCCACACACCAGTCGGTAAGAAAACAGAAAATAGCTTATATCTGTCCTCCTTCTAAACGAAACAGACAAATGGGAGCAAAGTGGTACTCACTCTAAGACCAAAGGTTATGCAAGTGTTAAGTTCACGAAAATTAGGAAAGGCTTTGAGGTTTTACCTTGGATAGAGTTAGCTTTCACAAGCTGAGCGCAGTCCTCCAGCACACCTTCACTAATGTCATCAAAACCTTGGCCTTTATGAAGCCTCAAGTAAACATGAGCCGAAGACATTTTGTCAACGTGAAACCTGCATCAAATGAAAACTACTTTTAGCAGCTTGGTCATGACTCAACTTATTGAACCGAAAAATCAAATGCTGACTACAAGGAAACAACACCCTATTCACGTCTTAACACATCAAATACAATAATTAGCAAGAAAAGCATGAGCAGAAAATATCCATACGTTTCCTCACATATCTCAGCTATGAATTAACCTACTAAACCACAAAAGAAATGCTAAGAAGCAGTATAAGATCAATAGAAAAGCCATGAAACTCATATAGTTATGTTTTAAACAAAGGAAATTGTGAAACTAGAAGATAACCAACTCATCATATCTAGAGATACCGTAGTTTGAATATAGCCAACATAGCACTACATGCCTAGAAACAGCTCAACACCCAAATAGGGGTGAGTCACAGCTTCCATTATATCCATTAGTCTTACTCATACGAGGACTAACCAATTAAATATCATCAATAGTGAATAGCTATTAACAGCTACAAAAGTTTCAAGGTATTTCCAGAAAGTATGATAAAGTATAACCAAACCAAACTACATTTCAGAAAAGTATCCAAACAACACCACAGTTTATATCCACTTTTGGTTTGAGAACACCAAGACTTGGCGATGATGGGCCAGAATATTTTCATCCTCATTTTCATTATTATAGGGATAAAAAAGATCTATCCCAGAAAAAAAGAATAACCACGAAAACGCTTAATCTAGTATCATAATTCTCTGTCACTTCTAATCCATCTCTCTCAAACAAACAAACAAAATCAGAAATCATAACTAACTAAAAATCCATTCTACCAAATTCACAAAAACAAGTTTGCATGAAGATAACAAATTCGATAGAATATAAAAGATTCAGCTCATATTAAAGTAAGTGAAATCATCAAAAACAAAACTTGAGCAAAGGTTGACCACAATTTCCATTCTAATTATTTACCACACAAACCAATCTACATAAATCATAACATGACAAAACATTTGACCACATACAAAGAAAACAAAAACGAAATTCGATAGAACCAGCTAAATTAACAGTTGGGGCATCCGAAATTAACACCGATCCGGAAACAAAACAATCGAAGATCGGACAAATTCTAGAATCATGAGGCTAAAGATGGCTTACCAGACGTCTTCAGGGAAGCCGTACTTGATGAGCTCCTCGTTCTCGAACTTATCAAGCCCCATGAAAATGGTGTAGTCGCCAGCATCAGGTCGGGCCTTGAAGTAAAACACCATCGCTTCGATTCGAGAACGAACCAAATCGAATGGAGATCGAATCTAGGGTTTCCCCCTTTTACTTCTCTACCTCCCCTCTCTTCCCTATTAAGTTACGGACAAATGAAGAAATCGTAACCACTCGAGACAATAAAAAGCACAAATTGCTGACTTTTATTCCTCCCTCGTCTTATAAAAATAAAAAACTATATTTCCAAAACTAATCCTAATTTTTACAAATATAACGTTTGCTGCCTAAAACTATTATTTCGATTACTTCATAGCGTTTCAAAATCAGGAGGAACCTACCAGGAATCCATAATTTTTTTATTTTATGTTGGTGGTGACCATGAGATAACATTTTCAACGAGATCACTTGGTGCAGCATGTATTGTAGCTGTGTTGTTAAGTAACATGGCCAAATCATATATTTTCATTTGAAAGTTCCAAGTCAAAAGGATCAATAGCAACATTTTATGTTCTATAACACAGAGCGAGTCGAAATCAAAGCAATAGACTACAAAACTCAAAAAGTATCATCGCATTTTACAACAAATGTAGAGAATCCAACCAGAGAATTCTATTGATACAGATCGATTTAATTTAACACTTTTCAAGGCATGCCATATTTGGACAAGGCTGATTCAAATACGGTTGCGAATGCCTGAGATGTACTCTGCTCGTCTGCTTTCACTTTTATCTGAGCTTTGGCGGATGAAGAGTTTATGACACATTCAGTGAGATAGTTCAATGGTTCTGGTTCCTTTTGAGCGAAAAAGAAGAACTTGAAGTTTGGAGATTGGCCACCTGATGCGATACAGTGAATGGAATGACTCTGCATGTGTTTGATAAGTGATTGTGGAACTGTCAAGGCCGCGATTCCCTGTGGATTCAGAGAACACTCCTGCGCATGAAGTTAAGCAAGTTACAATCTTTCTCACCAATCAAAATCCCCGAGAACTTATGCCGTGTTGAATCCGAGGAGCAAGGAAAAAATAACAAGAAAACCATTCATGAATTTAGAAGCAGGGAAACAAACTTTCAATGTTACGATTCCAAATGCATCTAACCATGTAAGAAATCAAGGTAATAGGTTCATGAATGAGTGGTAAAAATACTCGTACCATCTTAAGCATATTGACAAAGTAGGTAGAAAAATTCAGTTAAAGAAAATATCTAGTCGTAAGGCTAGAGTGTACTAGGAAGGTAAGAAAAAAACCTGTGTTAATGATATTGGCAATTGGCGCCATTTCTGTTGGAAGGCGCCTGGATCTAAAGCAGCTCTTGGGTTAAGTTTCAAAAGAGGCGGTGATGGTGTTGGAGCAGGAGCTGCTGATAAACCCAAACCAAGAAGATCATCAAAACCAAAGCTTGATTGTGGGGTAACTGCGGACGTGGCAGGGCCCGAGATTGCAAGCTCTTGCAATTGTGAGGTTATATTAGAAGAGCTTTCAAATGAAGGAGCCGTGTAAGCAGAACCATTGTTATTGGAAAGTCCTTTGTTGTCATCCTTCTCGTCAATACCCAGAAGCAGGTCCTTGTCATTTGCCTCATATTGCTGAGCAGGAACAATGTCGCTGGAGGCTTCAGGTGTGATGGGAATATTTCCAAGTTCATCTGAAAACTCAAAGGGCCCTCGGTGTTCCTTATCCGTGAATATGTAAGATGGCTGCAAGAATTTTGGTTTTACTAAGAAAGCTACTAAAGATAACCTCTGAATAATATAGGCTAACGAATGCATACACTACATTGGTTTTGACAGTAAAATCGGGAAACATACCTTCTGGTAGATCACAGAAAGGCTGTTAAACTCATCAAATATACGGTCTTTGATTTCACTGCTTTGAGTGTCAGCAAAGACTGAAACCGCTTGTTTTGGAGGACTAACAACACGTTCTGCCACATGTACATCGTATTGCAGAACCCGATAGTAGAACAAGGCTCGATCATGAACATCCTAGTCCAGCAGTAAATGTTGAATAAGTGATCTAATGGGCCAATGGTTTAAAAACAAGAGAAATTTGGAAGGAAAAGATTGGAAGATACCTGGTGAAAATCAGCAATGCCTGCAGCTAGAGCTGTTCCTAGGGCTTTCTGAGTCTCAGGTGGCCTTTTGAAAAAGCATTTCATTGCTGCAGTTAAGAGATGCAACCGAACCTGCACAACGACAAATTGGGAACATAGACAAATGAGCAAGTCGTCATTCTCACGCATAGATGGAACCATAATTTCAGTAGCAAGGAAAACACAGAAACGAGATGCCAAAATACCTCAGCCGAATGCTCTTCCTCCCAGTTTTCTATCAGATTCTCCAATACATAAGGAGCATCACTCATGTCCTGAGCATATTCACCCAACATCCATATAAGAGCCGCCTTGGCTTTTGGTTCTTGGATATTTTTGCTGCTGATACCCCCAACAACAGAAATGCAATCGTGGCTCCATTGTGGATACTTTCTTAGAAGGTCCTTCACAAGAACCTAGAGGAGGAACCAGATAAGTGGATTCGTTATGCAAATGCAAACAATAAGAGTATCAACGGGATGGCCAATCATCTCCGTGAGTAGTGCATATCATAGTTTACCAAAGTTTCAGCGGTCACGTAGTCCTTTTCCATCTCCAGAAATTGAAGAAGTCTATCAACAATAGCATTTACATCATACTGTTGCAAAGCAATTTTCCCAACTGCCCGAATTGACTCTCTTGCGATTGCAATATCAACGTTTGCAGCATACTCGCACAGTTCCGTCACTGAACAGGAAAAAGTACGAATTAGTCACATTTCAAGAGCCAGAAAAGAAAGGCTTTCTCGTTCCAGATTCCATAGTGACATAGTTTGAAACCATTACCAATTTCATAAGTGTTGCTCTCGTTTGCAACAGCAGTCAACATCTCAAGCTTCAACTTTTTGACATATGACGGTTCATTGTACTGGCAGTAGAAATGCTTATAGTCTGCGGCAAAGATGAATGGTGCACGAACCACCAAAAGATGAAGGTGGCTCAAGATTGCATATGACTGCTCCGGACTTCCAGAACTGACGAGAGTTAGAAGAGGGGATTTAATACGCTCATATACCTATACAAGATCATTTGGCATCCGTGAGACAGTGATCAACTTATACGACAACAAATATAAACAAGATTTCAAAATTCCTCTAACAGTGATGACTATATTTGTTAAGATCTGATTTTCAAGCTTCCAGACTACGGTACCAAAACTAATATAATGCTTCACTATCTGGAGAATGCAGAAACTATTTCACAAATTTATCATCATGAAATTCCCCATATAACTAATTTCATCAGGAACCTTTTTCTATGATTAAGGATAAAGGAGGTGAACTTTGAACCTGTTGATGAACATCAGTCATGGAGAGCGTTAACTGTAAAAACACTTTGACTGTTGCCAAGACAACGGCTCCATTAGCATGCTGAAGTCTGTCTTCCAACAGATTCATAATGTCAAAAATATCATTACTATCTGACGGCACATATTTTACTGCCAACTCAAGTATAAGACATTGTGCCCATTCATTGAAATCCTTGATCCTGCGAGGAAACACCACAAAGGTGAAATTTGCTTCTCCCTTCTGAGATACCACCATAACACCAAGGTATTGTGATTGAAGGCTAAAGGAGGAGCTTAAGGACATACCGGTTCAAGAAATAATATATAACTGGCTTGCTAAGCAAAGATTCCATCTCCCGGCCTGCTTCTTCAGAGTGGCTTGCTTCTAAACTCCAAATTTCTTGAAGTGCAGATAGGCAATTGGAAACTACCTGACAGCATAAATTATATCAAATTGGTACTAATCACACAAAACAAGTGACATACTAATCACAAAAAAACAAAATTAACCTGAGCATCTGAATCATGAAGCATCAAACTCTTCAGAGTTGCAGGAAAATCGGCATCGATGCATGGCGAGGGTGAGATGTGATACAGCTTTAGTACTCCAGTTACAGCGATGGTTCTCACATAGCTGTTATTGTCCTTAAGACCGCTCTCCAATGGACCAACCAGATACTCCACAAGGTTTGGCACTCTTAAGGAACACAAGCTCCTTAGAGCAAGCCCCCGGATCATAGGGTCCTCATCTTTGCAATCCCTTTGTAGAAAATTGATCGTCAAAAGGGAAAGATCAGGATTTCCCTTTGCATAGTTTCCAACATAAAGATAACACATCTTCTTCAGGACAATGTCTGACGTTGCTGAGCACATCACCATTTCTCCAAACACAGATGAGACATCAATGCCGATAGTCATGTACGATATTACTTTCTTGTAGAGTTCGCGTTTTGAATCATCAACTCCTGGAGCTCTGCTTCCAGCTAGTTGACGAAGCTGGGATTTCAGATCTGACACTTCGCTTTTCCTGATAAATTACAAATTTCTAATTTCAGTTCGAGCTTCATTTGACTAAAGAAATATCAGATTATTGAACATAATCACTGCATTTATAGAAATGAGAATTCAAACTAATGGATTCGTCTATGTTCACATAAATTAGCTCAGACTGGCAAAACTAGATCCTCTACATGAGGGCTTCTGATTATCTGATTAAGCATAGGAACAATACAGATCATGAAAATTCGAGAAGTTGTGAGCTGACTGACTACGCATGAAACGAAATGATCGAATCAATCGATCGGTGCTTTCTATCTTAAGAATGTACCGAACTAAGGTGGAATTCAGAAATATTGATCGAGACGGAAGCACAGAGATAGAGCATGAGTTACCCTGAAGGTTGGGACGGTGACGGATAACGCTGCGATGCGGCTGGAGGAGCCATGGCTAATTGGTTTCTTTTTCAGATACGAATAATTTTATACGCCGGTGAGATCCACCGGAGCTATGAACCAGGAGATGTCGCCGATCGGAGTTAATCCCACCGAGATCAAAAGCACGCGCTGCTAAAATCTGAGAGATATTTTGGTTCACTGGTCGAGAGTCTCGTCCGTGCTTGGAGAGGTGGGGAAGATACCAACGACCCGAATTTGCTATGTGCTCCTCCTACTTTTTGTTTTATTTCTAATTTACCCTTTATTATTTGATTAACGAGGAGATACCAATCTTAATACTCCATTTTGTAACTAATGTGATAAAACAAGTAATATAGTGGCTAATTAATATAATGTTTCAAATAAAGAGGGCAAAATTGTAATTAAGGAAAGTTCTCGTCAAGAACAAAAACGATGCGTTTTGCTGTGGATATTTTTCTTTGACCTCCTCCGGATTTTCTAAGCTCTCTCGTACATCAATCATCAATGGCTGCTCACAGTATCTAGAGAGCAAAACACAGCAGAGACGACTATAAAGAGAAGAAAAATCAATCAGATATGATGTTAGCGCAGCTTCCAAGACTATACCTCTCCAGCTTCGCGAAACCCTCATTTTATCTCTCGTCTTCGCATTTCAATCTCATAAACCCCAAGCCGCCGGTTACAATAGCCAGAACCCTTATTTCATTCGCGTCTAAATCCAATCTCGCCACGGTTGAACCCATACCACTACCTGTCTCGGATTCAACCGATCTAGATGATGCTCCTGTGGAGATTTCGCTCGACAAGCTATTTATTCCACCGGAGACGGATATCTCCGGCGAAGACACGGCGAGTCTAACGACGAGGATATTGAAAGGTTCGAACATAGTGCTGAGTAAGTACGCGAGAGACGCACAGGTGGTTCAAGCTGATTACGTGAAGAGTAGTGTCCGGACGGAAGATTGTCCGGCCGATGGGTTGCCGGAGTTTGCTCTTGTCGGGAGATCCAATGTTGGGAAATCTTCGCTTCTCAATTCGTTGGTGAGGAGGAAACGCCTTGCCTTGACTTCTAAGAAACCTGGTAATATGAGTTTTGCTTCATTTAGCTAAGTGTTAGATTCTTACATGGTTTTGAATGTCATTAGATTTATGAATAAGAAAGCTTTCATTTTTGGGATTCTGAGACTTGAGTATTTCCACAAGCATTGAGTATATACTGGGCAGTAAGCATTAGAATGCTTAGAACATGAGGATCTTTGTTGTAGGCTTATCCCTTTAGAAGAGATTCTTGCAAAACCTAATATTGTTTTGCTTCCAAGTATTCAAAAGCTGGTCTTTGGTTTGATTATAATTCCTGGTAATTTATTTTCTTCATGTAGGAAAGACGCAATGTATTAATCATTTCCGAATCAATGACAAGTGGTACTTGGTAGATTTGCCTGGCTACGGGTAAGCTTAAGTTATATTATTCTGTTTTTCATCTTTTAATAAGACCTCTGTGACCTCTGTCATAGTTCCTTGAAACTGCACTGGCCATTCTCTCTGAAAGTGAAAGTTGATGCATTTTATATATATCCAGGTATGCATCAGCACCGCATGAACTAAAGCAAGACTGGAACAAATTCACCAAAGACTATTTCCTAAACCGATCAACGTTGGTCTCTGTGTTTCTACTAGTTGATGCCAGCATTCCTGTAAAGCAAATCGATCTCGACTACGCAAGCTGGCTTGGTCAAAACCAGGTATATACAACCTTTAAAAAGCCCCACTAATTTGGTCATCATGATCTATACTTTTACTAATTATTATCTCATGTCTCAGGTTCCAATGACTATGATATTCACGAAATGTGACAAGAGGAAGAAGAAGAAAAACGGAGGGAAGAAACCGGAGGAGAACATAAAGGAGTTCCAAGACTTGATCCAAGGGTTCTTTGAGACTACACCACCATGGATTATGACAAGCAGTGTGACGAATCAAGGTCGGGACGAGATATTGTTGCATATGGCTCAGCTAAGAAACTACTGGCACAAACACTAAGTACCCAACCACACTTCTCCATATGATCTTTAATCGGAAGGAAACTTATATAACTATTAGAGTACAAGAACAAAAACAACAAAAACCAGTAAGTGTACCAATTATTTGGGCACTGTTTTTGATTAATGCAACACTGAGATTTGGCTTTTTGTATTGCTTGTTATACAATTCGTCGGCCTCTGTTAAAATCAAATAGTATCCGTAGATGTGAATATTTTCTTTAGGGTACATGGTTACTGAAATGGGCAACAGAAATTAATGAAAGTAGAGTAACTTATTTGGAAAATATTACATATCAGCTGAATATGACGTAGTGAAGAACCCATAACAACTAGTATGTATTTAATTTGAATGTATGTATCCGTATAAATATCTACATATAGAATGATTAAACAATTGCGGGGATAGCTCAGTTGGGAGAGCGTCAGACTGAAGATCTGAAGGTCGCGTGTTCGATCCACGCTCACCGCATTTTAGAAACTTTTTTATTCTGTAGAAAATGATCTAAAAACGACGTCGTATGCGCAGACTCCATATAACAACAAGCCCACTATCTCCAAACTCAACGATTATAAACTTTTTTCACTTCAGCCCAGTGACAGTGTTCCGAACAAATAAATTACATTCACCAGTTACCATCGTTACCAAAAGATTAATGGGTGTTCCGAACATAAATTACATTCACCAGTAAAATGTGATTAAGATATCGATTAGTGATTAGTGATCAACTGCTCATGAATGACAGAATCTTGAAGCTGCACGTAAGGAAATTGTTGATTTAATAAAATTAAAAAGTAAAAAAAAAAAAAAATTGTAAATTCTGAGCTATCGATTGATATTTAATAAAAAATCGGGATCAATATACTACTTTATGGAAATTCTGATTAAAATTCAAAGTCTGATTCTATTCCAAACAAAGTATTCTTAATATGGCCACAAAATTGTTTATAAAACCAACACATAATGTGTAATTGTAGTATGATAGTAATTGATAAGACCGGATCTTTCAGATATAGGATTAAATCTTGAAATTTTGAAAACTATTATTTGGAAAGCAAGACACTACTACAGTATTATTTGTTGTCAAAAATATTTTTTTTTTTCCAAAAATATTTAAATTACATACATTGATTGACCTAATTGTTTCCAAAAAATAAAATTACATTACCTAAAATTCTGTTACAAATTTTGACAACAATTCAATTTTAAAATCCCAGACAAAAAGGGAGAGGAGAGGAGGAAAAGCTTTTCATCAACTGTATATCATTAGCGTTCTTTCTGGAAACCTGCAACAACGATCTTCGACAAAATTGAGTAGCAACAAATTTTTGCTCTGATTAGAATGACATATTAACTTGAGCGAGAGATAAAGATGGGAGGGAACAACTAGTGTAACTGTTGGAAACGATCAATTAGGGTTTCTTTTGTCTCCCTCCCTCCGCGATAACCTGGGCTTCGTCAATTTTTGTTCATCGTCACCTAATCGAAATCGCGTTTGGTTTCTACGATTCGATTTTTTATTTTGTTCGGTGGTCTCGGAAACTGTGAACTGATTTCTTCAGTGAAGGTACACAGTTGGATTTTTGTTGAAAATGATTTAGTCTCCTTGTTTCTCAGTTAATCACGAACACAAAAAAGCTTATCTCAGCCTACATTGCATGATTTTTTTTTCTTCACTTTTTAGCAATTTGGTAGTTTTGTTGATTATTTTAAATTTTATTTTTGCCTTTTTGTTTTCTTAAACTCTACTATTCTACTTTGTGTTTCTTTTCTTCACGAAATTGTTGATTCATGAAGACTTTATAAATTCCTTATGGTTTTGTTATGCCACATTATCACAATGTATGGGTGGCTTTTTTTGTTTGTTTTATGGACAATGCTAATGATTCATTTGAAATATGAGTGTGTTGCCTTGCTTACCAGTGGATTTGATAGAGATTCAGAGTGATTTGGGATTGATTAATTGGGGGATAATTGATTGAGACTTGATTATGGTAGGAGAGTATCATTGGACTGATTGATTTATTCTATCTTATGATGGTATTGTGTTTTCCTTTTGTGTGTCTTTTGGTGAGGAGCAGTAGAGGTAGGGATTTGTTTTCAGAATTTTTGGCATAGCCTTGGGGACAAGTGTTCTGCACCTGTAGGAAATTTTGTATTTCGTTCTTTTTTTCAATGCAACTATCAGAAACGGAATCAATTTAGATGTGCAGTGCTGATTTGAGTGCTCTCTATTCTTCTGCTTTTCACAGGTAGAAGACTGCTTTTAGAAAATGGAAGAGTCAGTAGGAGCTGAAGGCTTAGAGTTTAAGTGGGGTAAAAAGAAAGGAGTTGGTGGGAAAAAGAAAGATGCCCAATTCTATGAGTCTTTTACCTATGATGGTGATGAATACCGTCTTTATGACTGTGTTTTTGTTGGCGATGCCACTCAACCAGACTTCGCTGAACCCTTTGTTGGCATGATCATAAAAATCTGGGATCAGCCTAATAAGCGTGCAAACATCCTAGGGAGTGTCAGGCTTCTCTGGTTCTTTAAACCGTCTGAGATTTTGCCATATCTTGAAGGAGTCCCAGATGTGCTTCCAAATGAACTGTTTTTGGCATCGGGTGAAGGTCTCGGCCTTGCTAATACCAACCGACTGGTAGCTGATTATTCTTCTCTATACTATTTTGATATTTTCCTCTCCATATTTACTTTTGAGAAACTTATAGTCGTTATTTGGCAATTAGTATACGTAATCGCTTTCTGTAATGAAGATCTCTCAACAGAAATAAGTGTATCAATTACTTTTATTGGTTGCTATCTTGTTCTAAGTGTCTTTCATGGTGACTCGAACATGTCCTTGTGTCTTGACCTTAGCATCACTTTTTGGTTGGAATGTTCGTTTAGTTTTATGTGCATATAGCTGGTGTGAGGGATTAGTAAGTAAAGTACATCTGTATTTGTACTGATATAACATTATTCCACTAGGAAGCAATTGGGGGAAAATGCTCTGTTCTGTACATTTCAAAGGAACAAAGAAATCCACTACCCTCAGATGAAGAAATCAAGTCGGCAGACTTCGTGTTTCGCCGAGCATTTGATGTTGGAAGTTGCAAAGTTGTGGATATGGTAGATGGTAAAATTGCTGGAGTTGACGGTACATATTTTTCCATCTCATTTACTAGCTTCGACATTCTACTCTGTGATCAATAGCTATCTTAATTGTTTATTTAAATCTTATCTTCTTTTCACTCTAACTCTTGCAGTTAAATTTCTCCTTAACAGAGCGGGTTGTGAGAAACAATTAACTGCTGGGCAGAAAATTGAAGCAGGCATAAATGGGAATTCAGATAGTTTGAAACCAAATGGTCCTTCAACTAGTGGTTCAGTTAGGAGAAGGATTGAAGATAACTCCATTGGATCTTCTGACTGGAAAGAAAGCAGTTATGGTTGCAAACAAGAGAAAGGAAAAGGTCACAATCAACTGGCTACAAAAAAATCGAAACTTGTAGAAGAAATGTCTTACAAGGATTCTGGTGTGCAGGAAGGCACGGCCCATAATGAACATGACTCTTGTGAAGCTTCTGGCTCTAAGGGAAATCATTGTGATGGCAAAGCTCAAGAAAGTGAAGTTAGAAAACATCTCACTAAGCAAAGATCTATGCCTGCAGACGAAAGAAATAGTAACTCTTGTGAAGCTTTTGGGTCCAGGGTAAATCATTCCAATTTCATGAAAGCTCAAGAAAATGATGTTAAAAGCCAGTTGACTAAACAAAAATCCATGCCAGCTGAAGAAAGATATCGTGAAGAGTCGAATGGATTGGATGACAGGCCTCAAAAGAAACAGAAACTAGATGGTTATGTTACAGCACCAGATGGGCGAAATACAACCATTTTGCAGAACATTAGTTCTGATGGTAAAAGGGATACAGCAACTTTTAAGAGACCTAAAGATAGAGAGGAAAGAGAGCAAGTCTCTTCCGAGAAAGCCAGCTTCATTAAAAAGCGAGATGTGGGAGTGTCAGTTTCTGAAGGAAAAAATACAAAAACTGCAACTGAAAAAGGTTTATCCAAGAAGCCCAGCTTTGATGGTAAGCTAGTAAATCGTGCTGAGGACAAGATGTTTGCGGATGATTATGAAAGAAATTATCAAGTAATTGAAGTGAGCCGAAGGCCGGATGCTGTAAGTTTATATTTATTAAGTGATTCCTGTGATGTGATTTAGTTTACATTGGTTAGGGACTGTCTGCTTCATGAGATTTCAGTCAAAGTGGAGGTTCGTCTAACAGATTTTTGTTTCCTTGTTATTGATCTCAGGGGAAAAGTACATGGTTCCGGAATCTTGTAAGTATCTTTCCTTTCCTTCCTTTAGCATGCCAGTTCTGTGAATGGTCGTTTTTGGTTGCCTCCATTTCTCTGTTTCGCATGCTTATTCTCTGATGTTATTAGGGTGACCTGTTAATTCTTTTATATTAAATTGTTAATGACACATCATATGCTAAGAAAAAATTTGTATGTTTTCTTGATCGTTTCTAACTTCCATGTTAGAAACTCAATTGTTTCTTTGATATCCGCACTCAAATTGCTTCTTTTTTTGTCTCCTGGTTATGTTCAGCCTTGGGAAGAAGAAAGTATGAGGGACTCAGAAAAGCGGGAGACTCTGGTTCTTCTTCAAAACTTGGATCCAACTTACACATCTGATGAAGTGGAGGTATTTAGTGCAATTGTTTCCTGATTTACTTCATGCAAACCTCCCTTCTTTCCTAGTTATATGTTATCTAAGAAACTTATGAATTGTATTTCAGGATATAGTGTATTCTGCTTTGAACGAGCAATGCGAGGCGAGGATGATGGAGCGTACATTAGTCACTACTTCTCATATTGGTAAGCTACCATTTTACTTACAGGGGTTCTAATTTAGGTTCTGACATACTAGAAATGGAATGAGGAGCTTTACTATGGTTTCTCATATTGCTTGATGTACAGGTGAAGCTTTGGTCATTTTCAAAACAAGAGAAGTTGCAGAAAGAGTGATTAGAAGAGTAGATGAGGGTTGCTTGTTGCTATCAAATGGGAGGTAAACTTTGCATGACATATTTCGATTTTTCTCTAAGCTTCCAATGATAGAGTGCATAAATCTGTGACGTGCCATTATTGGCATACTTTCATCCCAATGGATATGATTTTTAACATCAAATCGAACCTTCAGTATCGTAAGAATCAACATCTCTGAGAGCTTATGTTGGTTGCTATAGACAATTAATAGTGTTGAATGGATTTCAGTTTTCATGCCGTATGATGTGTATGATGTGTGGATTGTGATCTTCCTTTTTTGCTCAACAGGCCCCTTGTTGCTGCTTTTGCCAATATTACTCCTCCAGGGAAGCCGACATCATTCTCCGGCCATATCAAACTACACAAAACTCAGACGCGACGAGAAATGGTATTGTTTTCATTGCCCCTCTTGCACAAAAACACACAAGTAATAAAGCATCGTTCCTTTATCAGTGTTCTTGCACTTTGGTCTTTCTATGTTTTCCCAGAGAGATGCCGTGGCTACGTCACATTGTTCTCAGTCGAACACCCTTGAATTTGACTTGGCAATGGAATGGTGCTTACACCGAGCCAGGCACGAGAATGCGACTGAAAATATGTCAAAGGTATTATTAGATTTTTGTAGACAATTATTGTCAGTATTTTGAGTGAAAACTTGAGTTTATGTTTGGAAAAATGAAAAGAAAAAGTATTTTATTTTTTTCCTCGGGTGTATATTAAGCTCTCTGATTCATAAACAATTTTTATTTTGTATTGTTCAACTCCTTGTAGCGGCAATTGGAGGAGAGAAACTCGCTACGGATTTACTTCAAGCCTAAACATACTTAGTTTCAGAATTAATCTCGTCTCTCTCGTGTAAGTATCAACTCTTTATTACCCTTGAGGAACATGTATATCATCTAATTATCACTTATTCTCTTCGTTTCAGACAGAAACATAACTAACTGTGCATTAGAAGGAAGAACACAATCTCTCTTTTGGCCTCTAAAGAATATTGGTTTTGTACTAAAAATTTCATGCCATCGAATCTACCAACTTTGGCACGGTAAACGGACTTGGTTTCCTTGTGATTTTAAAAGCAAATATATTTTTCATGATGTTATTTAAAAAAAGAAAAAAAAAAGAGATGAATTTACACTTTTATTGATTTTTCTTTCTTACTTGTGTTTAGGAGGAACATACTGATGCAACTTCTGGCGTCAATCGGAACGAGCCCTTTTGTAGCTTAGTATCTTTCAAGGCTCATTTTCTAGGACTTTTTTCTTGATAAAGGAAATGTTTAGGAGAGTTATTGCGACGTGTAAAATCCATATTTTTGGACTTGTATGGGTTTTAAACAAGTTCTTCTGTTTCTCATCAACTCTTTTGTATGGAAATCAGAAAAAATAATCCAACAAAAGATACAAATCCAACCATTTTACATGGGCATATACCAATCCATAAAGGCTAGCTGAGATGTGTTGAGGAATCTAGTTTTCAGAACCTTTATTTTTTACTTGATAAAACGGTATATGCTAATATAAATAATTATCTTCGACATTAACTTCTTACTCTCGAACTTCTTTTTGTAAGCTTATATTATACTGTAAGTGTTCGAATTATTTGTTGAACATTCGATAACATTATAGTATATCCTGTAAAATATATATACATAATACACTTTTTAAGTTTTAAGTCAGAAATAGAATAAGAGAGCAAATTATTGTCAGTCTCTTTATCAAAGGGAGAATGTTGATATTTTTGTGTGTTGAAAAGGTTATCACCATTTTTACCGACATCACATCATATGAACGTACAATCTCCACGACTTTCTCATCCATAGCCTCCAATCTTTCTAGCAACCACAAAGGCATAATCACTAAATTAATCAGCCTAGATTATAAGGGATTCTCGATCGAAACATAAAAAGTTATATATTAAATAATTGGGAATTATCAGACACATCTACACACCAATTATTTATTCCGTGTGTACAATAAAATATAGCAAAAGGAATTTTTTGGAAGGCGGATAATTCATTTTTATATTTATAAAGGTACAAAACGCACCGTATTGAAGACTAGGGGCCTGGCACGAGCGAGCGGGTAAGCGAGCGTTACATATGTCGTCATGCACTTATGAAAGGAGAAATCTGAGTCAGCAGAAGACGACAAATAACTGAGAAAAAAAGAACTAATGATGGCTAAAGAACTAGTAAAGGTCAGGGACTCAGGTTATAGTGACTTGTGTCGACGTGGCGTGTAGAGAGACCTCCACGTGGACAGAGACTTTGACGATGACTAAAGCAAGTCTTATCCCTAAACCCATGAGCTTAATGTGACCATTTCCTTGCAGACCAGACCGTCAACGTGATACAGGTTTCATTCCTTCTCTTCTTTGTTTTTTTCTTCTCTTGCTTTACTATTTTTCTAGTGTAACATTTATAACGCTTTTAAGTATTACTCCAATATTTATATTTTCTTATTAATTTTTATTATTGTTGTAAAAAAGATATACTTGTGATATAAATTAACTAAGTTAGAAGGTAAAAAAAACTAATTTGAATACTTAAACAGTTAAACTATACAATAATTACATAAGAAAATCATAATGATATTTATGTTCGGCTTATCAATTATCTAATCAACTGTGGAATATGGTGAATTGTCTTATGATAGATAATTTATATACGGTTATTTATAAATTCAAACGAACATAATGAATTGAATCTTGTCAAATGCGTGAGCTACTAGATTGTTGCTTTATGTTCGACCAAACGTTAAAACAATACGAATATACGAATTTATAAAGAAGAAATGATTATATATCTCACAAAATTCTGTAACTGAAAATTGAAAGTATAATTAACGAAAGAAGAGATATTAATTACTAAAAACAAAAATACCAAGGACAGATAGTGTGACGTAAGAATGATTTTGAGTTGCCGAGAAAATCCGTTCCTTACTGTATGTAATTTAGTATGGGGTTGTTTGAATAGTGACAGCGTAATTAAAGAAAGCAAAATAATGTAAAAAGCAAAAGTAACAACAGGAAGAAGAAAAAGGACAAAAAATATATAATTGCTCTGTAAGGATTCTTTTTATTTGGTATTTAAACCAAGTGTAATTTCATTATTTCTCGTAGATTCTGACACATTAATAATTATATAATGTCGACATAACTCGGACTTTGAGAGAGAAAAAATAAACGTTATACGTAAAACATGAAAACCATTATTCTACTTTGGGGAAATAACCAATTACTAACACAAAAACAACAATTTACTCACGAGAAAAGAGCTTAAGAAAATAAAAAAGGAAAAAAAAGACAAGAATTGAGCATAACTTATTTTCCTTTCATTTAATTTAATTTTCCCCACTGTTCTACTTTTTACTCTAGTTTGTTTACTTTTACATGATAGTTACAAAAAGAGTTTTTAGTTCTTTGGAACCCAAAAAAAACTTTAAATATTTAATATTATTAAATCATATCATTATATATATGTAATATGTATACACATATGAAATTGATAGATATGATGAGTACAAAAGGCAGTTCACAAGAAAGATAGAAAAAGATTAGTATAAAAGGAAAATATTATATTCTATATTTTTTTCAGGTAATAATTATTATAATTTAGAAAAATCAAATTATATACATATGAAAATAGATTCTTTACCAAAAAAAAAGACAGGTAGTCAGTTTTAATAGAATTTTCATAAGAGCTTTCCTTATAGAAAAATTAAAACATTATATTTAAAAACAATTAGGAAAACAGTTTTTTTGAAGGCTTTATGAAAACCTGATATGTATTTTTAAAACATCTAACATGTTTTGTTATAAAAACATCCATAGTCAAAATTTTACGTTCTAGATTGTAACAACAGGGAATTCAAATGCAAACAAAATATATGAAAAATTCAATAGATTGGTGTATAACTTTCACTAATATTTTTCTTACATGCAAAATAAAAAAAAAATCATTGAAACAAGTACAAATATCAAACTAATGTTTTTCTTTTATTCTGTTAATTTACAAACATGTACTTTTAGTTTATATTAAATTTTTATCATGCAGTTTAGTAAACAACTTATGTTATATTATAACAATTCACTATAATAGATCGATTGTAATTATATTTAATTTATGAAATGATCGTAAATTTGTCTTATCAGATTACTCGTGAACATGTTTTTGACAGATATATTATAAATTTTTATTAGTTAGATCTATAATAAATTATAACATAGTCTATATTTAAAGGAATCGCTCAAATATCAAACTTATACTTTCTATTAACTTTTATTGTTACAAAATCCAAATAATCAAGAAAAGATTTAAAATAATATATAAAGGTTTACAAAAGCTAATGTATATTTTTAGTCTATAGTTTTTTTTGTTATAAAGTTTATATAATTCAAAATCTTATTATAAGTTATAACAATTAATTATAATGGATCAATGAAACAATGACTTTTATAATCAAACATTATTTTTATAATAAATAAAGTTATGGAGTCATTCAAATCTATGTTAAAAATATAAAATTTCTAGAGTAATATGCTTCATCATTCATAATAATCATCTAAATAACACACAGAAACAAATATCTTATCCAAACTAAAGAGTCAAGAATTTAGTGAGATATATATTAACAAAAAAAGAAAAGAAAAAAGTATTACGTCAGATTCTATCATTTTTTATCCTGTTAATTATGCCAAAAAATTTTTACCAAAAAAACAGAAAAGCTAAAACCAGAAAAAATCTTTATACTAAATTGTTTAATATTAAATATATGTCAGAAACGGTAAATTAATTAATAAATAGCCAAAAAAGACCCTACTACTTACATTTCTGAGAGAAGAGCTTAAAACGTGAGTCCGATAGATAGAGAGAGAGTGGAAGTCTCATAAGCTCACTCTTACGCTGATTTTGAGGAGAGAGAGAGAGAGAAGAGTACCTCACAAGACTTGCGCCATATATACCCCTTCAAGTCTTCTCCTTTCACTTGCATTCTCTCGTTTCTCTCTGACTTCTTCTTCTTCATCAGTCAGTACTTTTCTCAGAAGGAAGAACAAGTCCTGAGTCCTGACAAAACCCAGGTTTCTTTTCCTTTCGATTTCCTCTACTTCTGAATCTTTCGATTTCAATTTACATGTCCCTGTCATGTTATTTCCATTGAACCTTAAAGTAATCTGTTTGTCTGATATTCATTTTCTTTGTGATGATCTTTTGCCTTTGTTTTTAACGATTTCTTTTTTTTGTTATCTCATATGTGTTCTGTTTTCAAAGATTTGGTTTTTCTTATTTGGATAATTAAAGTTTGCTTTTTTATTTATTTTGGATACTGTGAGGCTGTGAGTCAGTAACCTTCTTGTGAGAGACCATTGATCATCATCATCCAAGTTTTTAACATTTTAATTTGTTGTTTTTTTGAATTTTGATTCAGATCAATCATGTCTCACCATTTCAACAGCCAAATGGTCTCTTCTGATTCCGATTACTATTCGACAAATCCGGACTTGTCAGGGCTTAGGAACCACAGACTCATCTCTGGTGTTGTTGAAGCTAAGTCTCCTCCATCTGATTCTGAAACATCTTGGAGCCCAACTTCTCCTTTCGATTTCAAAATCGTCTCGAGTTTTGGGAACCCTTTTGCTGGATCAATCTGGAATGGGACACGAAAGCGCTGGGATTCTGAGAAAGTTGGCTTGAGCATCCTCCATGCTCTTGCTGATGGTGATCATCATCATCATCAGACTGACTCATCAAGGTTCCTTCTTCCACCGCCGGATAGTAAAAACATGACCTTTGGGTCCTTGATGAGAAATGGAAACCTCAATTGCCCACCTCAAGCCCCTGCTGGAGCTTTCATGCCCAAGACTGATGTGCCAAGCGTTGTGTTTGGGATTGGACATAATCCCTATGATGTGGTTGAGGTTCAAAGGTCTGGCTTTGTTGATACTTACAATGTGAACAACAATGCTTTCAATGGGTTTGCTGGAAGTGACGTTGAGATGTCAGAGGACTACACTTGTGTCACTACACATGGTTCTAACCCCAAAACCACCCATTTTTTGGGGAATCAGGTTCTTGAGTCTGCAAAACTCAACAAGATGAAGAAGCTTTCTTGTGAAAAGAAGAAAGAGAGCATTTTTGAGATTGCTCCTTTGGACTTGCCAACAACACCTGATGAAGTGTATCATCCCAAAAACTTCTTGAAGACCTGCTACTTCTGTTACAAGAAGTTGGATTTTACGGAGGACATATACATGTACAGGTACTTTTTCTTCTTCTTTCTCCTTCAACACTTTAGTATTGGTCTTTGACTCTTCTATTATTTTTGCATTGTTGTGTAGTGTTAAGATCAAAGTCTCGAACTTTCCTTAGTTTTATGCCCACAATGGCAAAAAGTTAGGTTCTTTACATTGCTTTGCTTACTATATACTGCATTGCTTAAACATCAGTGTTCCTGGTTTTGTATTTCAGTGGATACAAAGGTTTCTGCAGTTTCGAATGCCGTCAAGTGCTCCTGGATCTGGATGAGGAACTGAACGAGAAGAAAGGAAAAGGTGATGAAGAAATGATGTCTGACTCATCTTCAGACGGTGTGATCTTCACCACGGGCTGAGTCCAATGAGTAAACACCATTGCCATGATTGATGCGAGACCAAAGAGGGAAAGGTAGAAGCTTTAGCTGGTCATCTCTTCAACAAAAAGAGCTGCTGGTTTTCTTAAACCGAGGCGGCCTTGGATGATCATTTTTTGTATATTGCTTAGGCTTACTACTAACCTTACCTTCCCAAAAAAAAAAAAAAAAAAAAAAAACCACAGTGGTCTCCTCTTTCATGGTATTATGGTTATATATATATATATATATATTGTTATTGGATTTTTTTATAATTATTTTTCATTTTTATTTGGATATTTGAATCTTAATTTATTATATAAGAGGAGGGTAGAAGCCGGTTTATGTGGCTGTCCTCCGGTTATTTATTTTTCATTTGTTAACTTTTGAGTTTTGATGATATCTAGAAAATCTAGGTACTCACTCATATGTATTAA
Source organism: Cardamine flexuosa (assembly GCA_963555745.1). Taxonomy (NCBI): domain Eukaryota; kingdom Viridiplantae; phylum Streptophyta; class Magnoliopsida; order Brassicales; family Brassicaceae; genus Cardamine; species Cardamine flexuosa. The sequence continues at coordinate 3,775,894 of OY743216.1, read as the reverse complement.
GTCCTTCCCTTGAAAGGAACTATTACTATGAAGAGAGAGTCTATTTTTCTCTCATTTTTGTGTTCTTTATTTTTGACGTAAATTTTATAGTAACAAATCTGACTTGATATTTTAGTTTATCCTTAATTCGAAGAATATTTGCATAAAATTTCCTTGGATGAGTCAAGAAGAAGAATGGAAGTTATGCATGTATATTTCCCACAATACATTTGACTGTGAACAAAATCTTCAGATTTACGAAAATTACTACTCTTAGCTCATTTCTCCTAAGTAAACTTAGTTCGAGAAGTATCACGATTTGTCAACCTCTCCCCTATCAAACTAAGCTGACAATTTCGAGGGGAAAAAACATCTTTGAAGAAAAGCTGAGGTAGATGGAAGTATCACCAAAACCTCCATGGATCCTTGTATGGAGGAACATAACTATCAGTAGGAGGAAGAAGCCTAAAGGAACCAACTGTTCTTTCTAACACTGGTCCCATCTGCATTTTTATACAAACCTTCAAAATCAGACATCTTCACACTGACACAATAGTTTTTCAGAGAGTAGAGGTTAATTATAGATACTGTACCTTGTCCCATTGCTTGCCAAGGGTTGAAGCGTTTATGGTGTATAAGTACCCTGCAATGTGTGCGAGATTCAGCTTAATACGTGCTGAGAAAATTCCAAACTTTGCATCTCAATCAAACCATTATAAGAAGTTTGTTACCATCGCGTTCAGCTGTTGATGAGATATAATGTCTGTAGAGCTTTGATGCTTCAGCCTGCCCACATAACATAGCAAAGCCAATAAGTTAGATCAGAATCAAACCCCTTATGTCTGTACACAAGAAGAATCTGCTCAGAATTAGAGAGAGTTACGATTTTGGTAGGTGATTTGCGGACAAGGTACTCATAGTAATAGTAAGGCTCCCCATCGATCTGCATAAAGAAAGCATGTAAGGCTTCTAAGTTTTGTAGATTCTATTTTTTATTACTTGTTTTGGAAAATCATACTTACATCAGTAGCATGTGCATCAAGAACCGAGCTTTCTTCGAGACGCTGACTTGAGGTAACACGCTGCTCATTTCAACAACATATATGTTTTCAAAGTTTGAGAAAAGGAGAAATTGTTATAGTGAAGTGTTTCATGTTAGAAGAAGGGTTTACCAATGCAGATTTATCAGACAAGACAGAGTCAGCAACTTCTTTAGCTGCCCAAGTTTTCTTTTCTTTTGATGTTAATACTGAGTTTGGGGGACCTATCTGGATCAAGAACCATAAAAAGACATGTAGCGAGAAAGATAGCAAAGAGAAAGCAGTCTTATGGTAAGTGAGCAACAACAGAACTTACCGAAATAGAAATGACAAGGTTGTCGATAAGGTCAACTCTCTCAGAAACAATCCGTAGACGTGCATCAGCTGGACAAATTAAAACAGATTCAGTCACAACTTGATGAAATATATGGTAACGTTGTACAGAAGAGGATATGAACAATAGCTTACGAGAGAGTGGTGCAGCTGAAGAGTAACGTTCAGGCTTTCTTGATTCAACCCTGCATCATAATAAATGTAAAGAGTGAGACACATGTTGAACTAGTAAGAAGCATTTACACCAAAAGATTCAGTCAATTTAGGTGTGAGATATATATATAATACCATTTGAAGACAAGCTTCTCAGATGGAAACTCCAATGGGTAAGTATAAGAATAAGCATTAATATCATCCACCATTGATCCCATTTTCAATTCTTCTCCAACCATTTTCAGTTCTTCTTCTGCATGAGTGACTGCAATCACAAAACCACAAACGTTGATGAGCATTATTAGCCTAAGCTCTATATTACTTCCATGAATCAACTCTCTTACAAACCAAAGCCAAGAACCCAAATGAAACTCTCTAATTGAATCTATGAGAAAGATGAAATCATTACCAGGAGATAGTGGCAAGAGAATAGACAATGGAGAAGAGAGGCCAATTAGAACCAAGTCTCTACGAGAGAGCCCTTCTTCCGAAGTATCCGATCTCGTAGAAACGCCAGAACGAGCAATTATCAGTTCCTTATGATACTTTTTCGAAATGTTACTGCTCCTGCACCTGCAAAAATCTCATCCGAATTCACATAAAGATTCCGAAAGACGAATCGCACAAAAACACTGAAGAAGGAAGAAGAAATCGCAGTAGAATAATTCACCTGAAAATACGACAACTGGGAGAAGGAAGAGAAGGACAGAGAAGAGCCATGGCTATGGCGTTTCAGGAGCTTTTTGCTTCTTCTTCCTTTAGCTCATCCATTCACTCTTTTGTTTTTGATAGTTTCATAACCGGAATCGGTATTACTTAACCAAATCTATTACTCGATTTCCGGTTTAAATCCCTAGTATTGGTCGTCGTCACGTATATTAGATTTAATCAATATCCCGGCTAAGGATAAAGATAACCGTGAGCCCAAACGTAATGCTAGGCCGTCCTTGGGCTTTTCATGTAAATAAACGGACACTATACTAATCTTGACCATATATACTAATAATTCCATAATTGGGATTCTCCCACATAAATCGCATTTTAGGACTCTGTAATTCGTCGAGCGATCTTCAACGCTAGTTTTTGTCTGGTAAGCTCATTTTCTTCTCTCCTGATGTTTCGTTTCTTCTTCTTCTTTTACGTCGATCGTTGACAAGGTCAATATGTTGTTGTTACCTCTTCGTTAATTTCCCTCTTCTTTTTATATTTTCCATATAATCACTCTCCTTACCATAATTTCTTTCTTGTCTTCTTCTCTAGTTTCCTTCATCGATCTGTGCAAGATTATAACGTAAATCGCTCTGTAGATCATTTCTTGTCTTATAGGTCTGTTTTGTTACGTTTGGTGTTTTATACATTTTTATTAACGTTATTACCAATTCATTATTTTTTTTACAGTATCTTGAGACGCAAGTAAAAGCAATAATGAAGCCTGGAACATTTGCATTGAATCCACATGCAGCAGCATATGTACCAATCTCCAAAAGAGTAGATTATGGTGGTAGTGACGATGGTTTGATGTTTGCAAACTCAATGCAAGGACAAGAGATAAGTTTGTCAGGAGTTGAAGAGTCAATGCCAAAATCATCATCTGAAATGGCATACAAACAGATAAGGGATGATGATGATGATGATGATTTGGATATGGAGATGGATATAGACATGGATATTGAATACCTTTTAGTTACTTTCCCTGGTCTCTCCCAAGAGTCTATTACTGATGTTTACCTCGCCAATAGCGGTGATCTTGAAGCAACCATTGAGATGCTTAATCAACTCGAGGTAACTTTTTTTGTAACTTTTTTTTAATCCACATTTCTTTTAGTTTGATGTAATGATGATTTTTGATCTCTCTTTGAATATTTAGATATACAGTGCTGAAGCTCAAGAACACCTCCCAGAGACGTTAGATATTGGGGATATAACTGAATCAGGGCCTTCAACATCATCAAAGGGTTCAAAGCAAAAGAATGCAGCAGCTACTGAAGTCGCTGCATCGTCATCGTCGGTTATTCCCAATGCACCTGTATCATCCTGATCATCTGATGAAATCCTTAGTTGTGAATTTTTGGTTTGGTTTGGTTTGCATACCCATAATAAATACAGTAATGGGGGTATATATATACATATGGTATCAATAAAGTTGATGGTACCTTAGAAAAATGATATATATGTGAGTAGTTTGATGTATAGTTTTTGGAAGTGCAAATCTGAGTGTGGTGTGTTGTTTTGGGCAGATTTAGTCTGGTATTGTGATGATGACCCCTTTTATTTTACAGCTCCGTCTGTGGATTGTATTTTCGTATGAATGATATTGATATGTATGTTTATTTTGTTATATTGCCATTTTCTTTTTCTTTTTCATTTGATTTGTTAATGATAACAAAAAAAAATTTCTGTGTAAAGAGAGATTGAATTATGTTTATAAAATTAGTAAGTGGTAACACTTTTTTTTTCTCAAGGAGAATCGTTTATTTTCTTTGTAAATAGAGCAAAAAGTTTTTTAAAAAATGAAATCATAATAATATAACAACAAAATGGTCTTGAGTAACGCTAATGTTAATATTATGAGAAAAATCCAAACCAACGGTCTTTAAAATATATGACCAGAATCAGGGCCAGGCTTTTAATGTTTCAAGATCATTACGAGCTGAGCTCAGAACAGTCTAAGCATAAAATGGACCAGCCTCTCTAAATAAGTACTTATGTATTAAATAGCAGAGCAGAAATTTTCGGTTTTTAAGAAACAACTTAGAAATGTTTTAGAAGTTTTATTGGGACTATTCGAACTTTGCATTCTTCGAAGGTGGCAGAGTAATCGAAAATAAAAGCTAATGAGAAAGCCTAAGGAAACCCAAAAAAGAAAAAAACTACAATTATTACAGACTTTAAAATCCCCTGTTTCTCGACTGGTTCCGATCATATTGTTGCCCTGAGCCGCCATTTTGATTATCCCACCACCCATCTTGAGGCAATCTACCAATCTCGGGTCTGAAGCCAGGAGGTGGAGGAGGCGGTGGCGGAAGCTGGTGGCTTTGTGGCTGCCATTCAGGTATGTCGTCATCATCATCATCTTCATAGTTGTTTTCGGATTTTCCATACTTGTGTATGAGCTTTCTTACTTGATCCAAAGACTTGCTTTGAGCCGGAAATGGCTGAGGAGAAGAAACTGGCACAACCGAGGAACTGAAGTTAAACTCCGGTAAATCATCATCATCTCTCGAAGAAACAGGACCAAATCCAGGCGGCACATCATCATCACCATCATTATCATTTTTCGCAGCTTCACCTCTATAACCATGATTATGACGATTCCCAAATGATGCACCAACAAGAGGTTTCTCTGTAACATTCACTCTCTGTTTCTTGATTACAGGCAAAACCGAAGTTTTAGAATAAGAAGTATGCTGACGTTTCAAAACGGGCTTGTGAACGGTGCCTCGTCTCCACACAACGACTCCAACTAATCCAATATCCAAAGACTTGACTTCATCGAGCTGGTCTTTAGAGATGACTTTGGCCAACAAATCAAGACTTTCTCCACGTGTTGGGCAAAGGTAAAGCTCCACTCCTGAGGCTGGCTCTGCGTAGCCAACTCTCTGATCAGCAACGTAGGAATCAATAACCTTTAACCAAAAGAAAAAAAAAAAGGTGAGACTTTAAAAGACATGTTCATGTTCTCTCAATGGTGTTGTATAAGTTAAGACTAATAAAAATCGATTTGATTTCTTTACCTGAAAAAGGCTGCCACGCTGGCTCTCTGAAATGCCATCTTTACAAGCCAAGTACATTACCTGCAAAATGCAAAGAAAAGAGAAATAAGTATCGTGAATTTGAGAATAATCCTTTAAAATAAATACTTGACAATAATTTAACCAAAAAGATCTAACTTTAGGTTTTTTTTTTCCTTCTTATTTTTCATGTACGAGTGGAATTTTATTTTGGAAATTGTATGGACAATGTTTTCGCGAGTGGGATTGAAGATTCGTTGTTTTCCTCAATATTCTATATACCCCCCCCACACGGACACAGTAACTCACATACAGACAACGGATTTGGCATCCATCCCAATTTTTTGGAAGAATTAATACAAAATTTGACCCAATCTAAAGTCGGTTCTCTGCTCAAAATGGGTGTCCCATTCCTGTAACTCATACATGTGACGTGTTTAATTGTAATCTCTTTGCTTTCTGGTTTCCATGAAGAGAAGACAGAAGAGTTTTGAGATAAGACAAACTGAGACAGTTGAAGATTACTCAATGTAATGCTACTACAGTGATAACAAAAGAAAGCTTTGTATACCATTAAAGCACGGTTTCGAGACTTGGGAAGCTCTTGAATAAACTTCCCAAACCCACTCAGCCTAACTCTACCCTTAACTTCCACCATTGCCGGCCACTCGCTCGTCTCTGCTTTCTCACCACTGCCATAGAAAAACCCAGTCAGAGAATGCATACTTTACTACTTTCTCATTTTAGTTTTTTTTGGTTAAACCAATGAAAGCAAATATATATATATACAGGGTTAGTTTTTCACAAGTATTATAAGAACAGAAACTGATTTCTAAAACTACCATGATAAACTGATTCAAGGCAGACATTTAAACCTACGGATGGACTCTAGAGCATCCCCTACTCTACTCAGAATAATTGACCCTCTTAAGCACCTGATGCATCTCCTATTTTATACAGATCCTAGGCTCAGTATCTCACACTGAGCTCTTTTTCATAAAGCTAGCAAATAACCTAATCTTAAGCTTATTCAAATACCAATCATGTTGAATCAGAAAAGTGATTGATCAACACAATTTTAATTCAAGCAACAGTGTAACTATACTCAAATCTTCGAAGACATGTTTTCTATCAGCACAGAGAATAACTGTCTATGCCCAAAGAAAACAAATACCACAGAAACCAAATAATAATGAGATAGTGGTTTGGATGATAAGAATTTACCTTTTGAATATGCCAGTGACAGGGACCACGGAAGACATACTCAGTTGCAGTATTCCATCCCATACTCTTTCTCCCTTAACATCACCAAGTGCGGATGTTTTCTCAAGTCTAGAGACATCACCATCAGGTTTGACATCGGTATCAAACTTTGGAGACACTTCATCAATCGTCTCTGGTTTTGGTTCAGCCGAACTTTTATCGCTTAGTTCCTTGGGAGACCCTTTAGGAGATTTTGAGTGTGACCCAACTTCGGAGTCACTTTTCTCAGATACAGACACCTCCATTTCAGAATTACCATGCGGACTTTCAAATGGAGGCTCAGAGTCCAGGGATTCCATGAATTCATCAAGCGATACAATTGGAGGAAGAAACTCCACGTCCTTCAGTTCATCCATTGCCAGACCTTGCATGGGATCAATCTCTTCGGTTGAAGGAGGCGTTGCATGTGATGTTGCTTTTGCTGACTCTTCTTTGAGAGAGGTTTTGGCAGAAAGAGGTTTGGCTTTGGGTCGACGTTTGCTACGTGACATGATACCACCAGAGACATCTGAAGTGCCCCTGTCAACGTGGTCAATTTCAACCTGGAATTCACCCTTGTGCGTTTTCCTCACCAGGCTTCTGACATCAATATCTGTATCCCGCAGGACAACCATCTCAGCCATCTTTTCAGCTTTGGCTTGACGCCACTCAGAAAGCTCCTTAGAAGCCAGTTCTTCAGCCGTCATATTACACAATCTCTCAGCAGAGATAGCTTCAGACATGACTCTTTCTCTTAGCTCAGGATTGTTCTTATCCTTCAAATTGAATAAGAGGGACCTTCCCCGCTCTCGGTACTTTTTGTTGACACCTCCAAATAGCTTAAACAGTTCCATTTCAATTTTAGAAGCCAAGAGTTTTGGATCCTGAAATGACTTTTCGCCACCGGTTCCATAGTCCTTTGTCTCGCCAAGATCTGAAACATTTTCCAGAACCCATGAGAGTTCATTACCCTGTAAAAGGTCATCGTTGGGAAAAATAATATCTGTAAAAGCAACATCATCCCGAGGGAAAACCTCGTCATATTGAGACTTAAGTCCATCAGCTTGATTAACAATATCCAGCCCGATGTCCATGGAAATCTCACTGTCCTTCGGTAGAGAACTATCAAAACCGGTGGGTAATTCTAACACGGTCCCTTGGCCTGTAGGGACACTGATAGTAGCAGGTGAGGCAGGCTGAAAACTTTGAGTCTTCTCCAGAGTCATCACCGGAGTTTCTTCAGTCTCTATATTCTCTTTTCCTTTCGAAAATACATCATCTTTCTGAACCAAGGCCAACGCAGATGCTAATGACTCCCTCAATTTAGACCTCACAGACTCGTTTAATTCATCATTCCTTTTCACCGAGGCTCGCGGTGGGATACTCTGTTTCTTGTTCACAACAGGCTTTACAGATTTCGGGAGATCGGGTTCCATTGGCATCGTTTTCTTGCCATGCTTTAGAGAATACAGTGTCTTTGGAGAAAGCATATTGGTCGGAATATGAAGAATCCCATTGCTTGCTGGAGACAATTGCTGTAACCATGGTCTAAACTGCACCTGCTTGTTTGGTGGCTCGGATGCAGAACCAGAGAGAGTAGTCTCAGGTGGTGACTTTCGGTTTCCGGGTAGCTGCATGGACCTGCTTAACTCTGCCATCTCCATCAAAGTTTGTTTCTTTAGAAGTTCCAGAATCCGCAGAGAGAAGCTCAATAGCTGCGAGGTAAAAAAAAAAAAACAGAAAGAGAGTCAAAAATCATAGTGATGTTGTGTGTTTCTTCCATATCAATTTCTATGCTTTAATCTGCTCGTTATGATAAGGATACACCCAAAAAAAAACATACATCTAAATTATCGAAAACGATTTCACGATCTCAAACGGAATCAGCAAAATCCGATAATCCCATCAATCAATCGATAAAAAACGAAGGAACACAAATTCACAGCAGATAATTCGAATTAAAAATACGAGAATTTCAGCTAGATGTAATCTAAACAAAGATCCTAGGACCCAAAAGGTTCAACCGTAAAAAAGAACACATTGACGCGGATATTTACCTGAGCATAAGTTTGAGCAAAATTGAGGGCCTCGAATCCACCGGAGGCTGGAGATGCAGAGAATGAGCGGAACGAAAGAGAAAAGAAAGAAACCCTACGAAACCAACCAATCCGGATGAGGCGGATTAGGCGTTTTGTGATAATTTCTCAGCTCTTCTGGTTTGCTTGGTGCTAAAAGGAAACTGTGTGTTGTATTTTCGCACATTATTGGGCTATTGGGCTTAATAGAACAAATGTATTGGGGAAAAAGCCTTATTGCATGTTTACAACTTCCACAAACGCCACCGTTTTTGCTGTAATCTTATGGGTTTTAGTGTTTTTCATAAGTTAATATCAAATTTGGTAATTTACAATCAAAATTTATATAAATTTAACTGACATAACAATTGTATAAATCGTTTTCTTGCCGACAAAAAAATAAATAATCGTTTTCTTATGTTTGAAATCCTACTGTATACGCTTTTCATAAAATTTTGTACCCACATCCACTGAATTTAAATGAGGTGAACTCTTAGTCCTAGTGTTCGTCCTGGGAATTCTTATGTTTTAATTTTTATTTTAGAATTTTGGGCCATCGCTTTGGTTACTAGAGCATATAATCTTTTTAAAAATGTTTTAGCGTATTAAAAATATATCTTTAAAATAAAATATGAGCATGCCTATAAATTAGTTTGAACCAGCATAGTTCGAGAACCAGCATAGCACGAATTGGTAGTACACACTAAAATAAACAACCATCCGAAGCTAAATTTAAAAGGCAAATTCTCATCATCATTTCTCTATCATAAACTATATCTGTATTAAACAATTATTCTCATAGTCACCCGATCTTCTTAAAAGAACCCAATATAGTAAAATAAAAAAAAAAGGACAACATTTCTTTAGCCTTCTCATACAAGAAAATAGATATAAGTAAGACCTTTCTGCTTTATATAAAACCCTACACCACAATAACTCTTTGGTATTTCACCATCTCATTTCAAAAGCATTAGAGATCAAGAAAAATAAATAAATAAAAAACCCACACTGCTCATAGAAAAACCTTCAATTCAAAATAAAATAATGACAATTTTACGGCTTACGAACGCCGAGGAGCTTAACATCGTCGATCACTGGCCCACACAACGAAGAAAAATCATCGCTTCTCATCGAGTAAAACGTGCTGTAAAACATAATCCTCGTGCGGGTTGAAACCGCTACAAACCGCAGAGTAGCGCGTTTGAACCCTCCCTTCCCTTTCGACTGATAAGGAACTTTTAAAGTATCTCTTCCCGCAAACGCCTCAACAATCATCGATCCTTCACACGCGTTGTTAGCATCTCCAACCGCAAACGAAAGCACGTAAGTCTTTCCCACAATAGTCCGAGCCACCTGAGCTATTGCGCTTTCTTTCCCCGCCACTAGCTCCACGGCTCTACGACCTTGTGGAACCGAGAAGTGCTCGATGTCAACGTATTTGATGGCTTTGAGAGATTCAACCATCCAAGCAGGTAAAGGAGAATGGTCATCTTCTATGAATGGAGGAACCAAAACGCCGGTTGTTGCGTTTGGTAGTATATATGGACCTTCTTCAAATCCTCCGTTTTTCAATAAATTCTCTGTTTCAAATATAACCAAAAAAATAACATTAATTGACTAATTCATTTACAAGTATTTATTGTAACTCCTTAACTATAACGAGCATATAACAAGTACATATAGTATAGTAAACATGCAGAATAATAATAGATAATAAATTATAGTACTTACTATTGGTAGGTCGAGGAGGGTAGAGAGCTTTGATTGCAACACCATCAATGAGGGGTCCACAAGCTGGATCTTCTTCTTCGCCGGGGTTATGAATCAAGATCTCAGCCACGTTACTCTCGGCTTGAAACGCCCAAGCGTATAGGTCCCATCCGCTGCTACTGTACACTGTCTGTATTGGAATGACTCCAGAGTCAGGTGCGACAGATATGTTGAGCCGTTCGTCTTGAGCACAAGTTCTTGCGGCACTGAACGTGAGAGAGTAGTACAGTCCTTTGGTCACGTTAAGCCTCTGTTTGATGGAGGCTTCGTTGCCTAGCCGGATTGCGAATTTTCCGGCGGGGACGACGAGAAGCATGTCTCCTTGTTTTTGACCAGATTTAATGTATTCGACGAAGCCTGAAAGCTCCCAGCTTGGAATTGCGTTCTTGCTTAACACTCTTGTTCCTTTCATGTCCGATGGTTTTGGTCCTAGCTCGAAGTCGCCGTTTGGTAACATCCCTGCGTTATAATTACAGAATTGCTCTCAGATTAAATTTACATAACTTTATTTTTACATTTTATGATATAGTATTTGATAACATATAACTTTGTAAAATGTAAACCGTACAGAGTAATGCGTTTTAGTTAATTACAATTAACAACATAATTTTGGCTGGACGCTTATATAATGTAAAGACGACCAAGAAAAAGAGATGTCGTAATTGGACTCACTGTCTTTCCAGCGTGTGTTGTGTCAGAAATGGGTATAAAGGTAAATAAGACCGTAGACCGACTTAAATCAATCAATTAATTCCTCAAAATATATATATAAAAAAAGAACACAGTGGTCTATGGACCTGGACCAGACGTTTTTGTTACAATGTCTCGGTTAGATACTTTAGATAGAACATAAACAGAATTAAGTTTTTTCTTTCCCTCAAACGGAATTAAGGGTTTAGAGAAATATGTCACTGAAAATGCCACTATAATTATAATATTTATACTTAATTACTTATACATGGAAGAGAAGAACGAATATGTAGTGTAAGCATGTATTGATTACCGTCAGTAAAACAGAAGACGGAAGTGACGGTGGCGATGAGAAGAACGAAGAGAAGCGTGAGGCTGGCTCTTTCCATTGTGAACGACCAAATTAAAAGACTCGAAAGAGAAGAGTGATTTTGATAAATTATGTGAAATTAGGAGAGAGCAGCAACAGCCCTTATATGGATTTCCAACTTGGAAAATACCTATAGAGTTTACTTTAATTTACGGATTTATGCCACTGACGTGGTTTGCGTATCCACGTGGGACCGTGACTCACTCTTTTGGGGTTTAGCTGAGATTTCAGAAGATTGGAAAGGATTACTTCTGCAAAATCCTTTATTTTCTCAATGTTTTTTGTCTGCCGTCAAATTATCATATCCTTAAACCAAAAAAGAAAAAAACGTTTTTGCTACTTAAACACTCAGTCACTCACGTTGCCGTTTCACATACTCTTAGATATACTTTTAAAGTTTTAATACTTTCCATATTTTGAAACACCTTTTGTGCATACCAATTTATGTTTATATATTATGACTTAAAATAGTATGAGAATTCATTTCTGATGTTGTTACTATTCATAATTTGACATTTAATGTACGTAATGGCATTAGTTGTTTGCAAAATGATGTTAACGCCAAATCGCCAATGAGCGTTTTTTGTTTTGTTTGGATAATAAAGTAAACGTTTTTTTTAATGGCGTTACTGATATTAATGTGCTACGCTTTAAGCAAATGAACTTACATTTTGGAGTTTTGGACTGTGCTAAAGAACTGAATGATATCATCATATTTTAGTAGCGAGTTGGCAAAGATTTGGACAAAATTATGAATGGTCTTACGTACACTAAACAAAAACATTAGACAGCTTTTGCATGTTATTTGTCTTAATTTTAATGGAGAGATTTGATATTGTGTTGAGGCATATCCACATGGTCAATGTTTCAACATAAATGCCAACTCATGGAGAGATTTGATCTCATACCCAAAATATCGATTTTTCCATCTACACAATATACAATATGATCTGCTAATTGAAGTAAAAATTAAAGTATTAATCATAACTTATAACTTATTTTTTTAAGTAGAATGCAATCAGTGGAAAGGGTAGTTTGGTCGTTTGGTCGAGATACAATGGATATGCGGTGGAGTTGCTACGAAAAGGATCGTGTGACCTTTCTTTGTCGTTAAAGTTATAAGCTGTTGGATCTCACTTTAATTTTTTTTTTGTAGATTTGCATGTAAATTATTTGATTTCTTTTATTGGACAACATTTGAGACTTTATTGTCTTCACTCTGGCTTTTTGTTTTTCTTTATATTTTAAATTCAGTTGTCGTGATCGGGTCAGCCATGCCATCGTTCCGCTAAAATCTGGACGTAGGGATAAGACTCTTCGATGTCGGTCGGAATGTGGCCTTTGCATTGAGCCTTGTTCTCATATTTTTTACACCAATATATAATCCCTTTCGTCTTTTATGCAAAAAAAAAACAGTATAACGAACAGTATATGTTTTTTTTTTGCCGGCCTCCTCCCTAACATAGATTTTGATTTGGAATCGGGATACAATTCAATCTTGGAGCTGTACAAATTAATCAAATAAGTGGTGGTTATGGTTTTCCAAAAGTAAAATATTAATTGTTGTTTCACTAAAAAAACCCGAGCAAAAAGTAATTATGTTTAGAGTTAGAAAATCATGCAAAAATTTGGAAAACCTTATTCATACAAGCTTTACGATTTTCCGATAAAAGTTTCTGAATTCTTGATTGTAAAATTAATACATTTTTTACTCTAGACAAAAAGGAAAAAACAATTCGGTGACCATCCATAAATACTGTTGGATAAAATCAACAGTTACATTATATTATTATAGAATAACAATGAGCATAGAGACAAGAGTTAGAGAAGAGTAACATGGGTGGGTCCTACGGTTTGATGAAGTAGTGGGAGTGGCCCACTTGAAAAGGAGACGGCAGATATGAGCGAAACAGAGCGCTAAAGCCACCGTCGTGCCACTGTCCCAAACCTCCTTATTCTTTCACTGTTTCATGGGCCCATGTCCCGACGGCACCTGTGTTCAAGACACAACTTACGTACGGTTCATATATTCTCAACAACGTGCAAAAGCTTAAACCAAAACATGTAGTTTAGCAGCTTATGTTTACTGGAATATGACGCTAATGATGTAAAATTCTTCTTTCGATTACGATAAATATCATGTATCGTATTACATTATTTGAAGGTGCAAGTGTCAAGTGTGTATTAGGCCATTAAGAATGTTAAGAGTGCGTGGCATGTGAGTGACTATGTGAGTGTGGACTGTGGAGAGTCTTTTGCTTCTTTCCGGTGGCGGTTAACGTCCCACTTGAGTCTGTCAGTTGACGTCAACTTCTCAGGCTATGACGGAGGAAAATCTGTCTTCCATCCATATTTAACGGCGGCTTAAACGGCTCACGTGGTCTTCCCATGAAAATACAAAACCACGGTCACCATGCCCAATTTCTCGAACCACGTGCAAACACACGACGAGCTCTATATAGTCGTCTTTTACAAACCCAAGAAACAAAAAAAAAAATCAGAAACTAATCAATCATATCATATGACCCAAAAAAACCCCTCCATTTTTGTTGTTATTTTATTTATAAAAGGGATACTCTTTTCCACTAAATAAAAAGAGAGATTACTCAATCTACAAAAACTTTGCACAATTTTTTGTATGTGCGTAGAAATTTCTAAAACATTGAGATTTCACTTGTAACTAAGAGACTACATAAAATTTGATTGTAGAAAAATTATTGTTACTATTAAAAATAATTAAAAACCAGTATTTTATTTGTTCTAGTAAAAAAAACCATCAATTGGTTTAACCTCCCCATAAAATAGACGATATAGTATCTCGCAAACTCACTAGTCACCATAAGCATCAATAATCATGGATAATGGCCATAACCAACTTTAAACCACATATTTAATATGATTTCCCCAACGATTTGAGGACGTTTGATTATCTATTGTATCATCTCAGGAAGTATCAGAATCAAATGTCTTAAAAAAACAGTTATATATTCATATTCATTCACATTTAAAAAAAAAATACAAGTGGTATCAGTATCAAATTACTAACAATAATAATATTAGCTGGGAACTTAAAAAGCATTAAAAGAAGACAAGGAGGATAAGCTCATCAATGTTTAAGGACCCTTGCATGAATGTGACTCACATGGGGATGTCTTCACTCTTTCACTCCATGTCTATCCTTTTCTACACACACTTTTCCACATTCATCTCATAAATCCGCAAATTAGCCATAAGATTATACGGTGAGTGAAAAAACCATCATAAAGAGCTATTATTATAGTTTTTGTGGGGATCCTTTGTATTTAAATAGGGACTTAGATTGCTTCCTAATTCATTTGATTCAATGCAATAAATGTGGAAGATCGTCGATGGTGTGAGAGAAACTGAAATCGACAGACACAAAACAAAAACAAAAAAACAATTTGGGCTTGGGCTTGAGATTAAATTTGGGTTGTAGATTCTTTTCAATAATAATCCGATAATCCGATAATCACACAAAGATATACGTGGGAGGATTGCCTTGGGAAACAAGAAAAGAAGGTTTGAGAAGTTTCTTCGAACGGTTCGGAGAAATCATCGATGTTAATGTGATATGTAACAGAGAAACGGGAAGATCAGAGGGATATGGTTTTGTCACGTTTAGAGATGCTGAATCTGCAACAAGAGCTTGCGAGATTCCAACTCCAACCATAGAAGGACGAGAGGCCAAGTGCAAGCTTGCTTATCTTGGTGCTAGGTTTATAGTAACCAACATTTAGCTATCTATGTTCCTTACTCGATTCACCGCTCTGAACCTCAATATTATAACCACCCACCGTATTGGAAACAACATGGCCCGAACTAGTTGAACCCAACCTGGCTTTTGACTTACGAGCCATCTCTCTTGGTGTTGTCTGAGACACAACTTAATTACTTTTGGTCTATTTGCATTAATGAATATAATATAGCTAAATTAGATTATATATCCATTGCATCTCTTCTATTTCAACAGAGAACAAGACTCAAATTTTTTAGCCTATTTATTCTTTCACTAAAAAACTAGTTTCTGGAATTGTTTATGTGAGTCTGAGAACATTTCTTCAAATTTTCATTATATACACGTTGACATTGTAAATACCTTTTCAAAGGTTTGAATTCTGAGAGAGTCCAGCCTTTTTTGAAAGATTCTTTCAGACTTGAATCATTCTCAACTTCTTAAAAAACCTCAATAAGATCTGTTATAATCTTGAAATAAAAATCTAAAGATTTATCATCTCTATTCAACAATGGGAAACTGTCTAAAGCCTCTCAAAGAACAACTTCCTTCAATTGCTTCCAAGCCTTTCATAGGTACATCTCTGTTTTTATATGCACTATTACTTGTGTTTATATATACATCCATTGTTTAAATACGTAATCAAATGAAACGTAGAGCCAGAGAACACGAATCTGAGAGTCTTCAACTTTGCGGAATTGAACAAGGCAACGAAGAAATTCAGACAAGACATGGGTATAAATTATAATGATGAGTATTATACAACATTCTACAAGGGCTACATCAATGAGATCACATTTGCTCTATCAAGAACTGAAACCAGCATTGCTGTTTCTGTCATGAAATGTCTTCAAGTTGGCTCACAGGATCCACAAGAGTGGAAGGTAAGCAAAATATGTCCATTTTTAGAGACTAGGACGAAATCATGACCCAGCCGTTTGTTGTTTGGTTTGGTCTCATCCAAAACCACCTTCTTTGTAAACACACGAAGACCTGCTTCAATCTGCTGGTTAATATCAATGTTTATATTGTTTCTTAAGATGTCTTCTTTCCATGTCTTGTGCATCTGATATGAGTTGCAGGAAGAAGTGGAGTCTCTTGGAAAATGTTCTCATCCCAATTTAGTCAAACTTTTAGGCTACTGTTGTAAAGATAACGAATCACTCTTGGTTTTCGAATATTTACACAAAGGAAGTTTGGATCGTCACATTTTCGGAAGCTAAGATCTCTTCTAGTTAATGTGTCCATTTCTAGAAATTAGTGATACTCAATTCTGTGTGATATAGAGTTTCATGTTTTTTTTTTCACAACAGAAGAAGAAGAAGCATTGCCGTGGGAAACACGGGTTAAGATAGCCATTGGAGCAGCTCAAGGTATTGCATTTCTCCACTCGGTCAAGAACAGCTCACTATATCGAGAACTCAGAATGTATAACATTCTCCTTGACGAGGTAATAATTTAGTCTCATCTTGTTCTGAATATTGTTTTGTAATTTTAATAACACTGACACATATTTTTGGATTTGATCAGCGATACAATGCGAAACTGTTTTATCTTGGATCAAACAAACTAAGTTTGGTAGACGAAAATATCACCACCCGATTCATGATAAGAACTGACTACGTACCTCCTGAATATGTGATCTCAGGTACACCAAAAATATTGTGACTTTCATGGTTCGATGAACCATTTTCAAGACATTTGTGTAATGTGTGTAGGTTATTTGGGTACGAAGAGTGATGTTTATTCATTTGGTGTGATCTTATTTGAGCTTTTAACTGGTTTGAAAGCTTCAGATAGAGAAAAGAATGAGAACAACGAAAGGTTACATGTCTTGACTAAACCTTTCTTGTCCGATCAAATTAAAATCCGGAAAATAATCGATCCCCGACTTGGGAACGATTATCCTGTAAATGCAGTGACAGAGATGGGTAAACTCATCAAAAGATGCATCAAGTTGGATACAAGAAAACGACCATCCATGCAACAAGTTTTAGATGGTTTGACTGATATTGCATACATTAAGGACTAATGCGATAGATGTAATGAGATTTAAGTTGAAAAAGCTTGGGGCTAATTTGTAATAATTGAAAGATTCGGTAGTATATATTCATAGACGTACATAAATATAAACACTAAAATGATCTTTGAAAAATGGAGGTCTTGGACTTGAATTTGACATCAAGAAGATCAAAATCTAAGCCCTAACTTACCAAACTAGACATGACACTTTTCTTTCTGTAATTGCTACCTGATCCTGGGAAATATTTTTACAATACCTTATATGTATACAGACATACCCAAACTTGCCTTCTATGCCTTTTTCTTTGCTTGGCCTGAGTGAGCCAACTGATTTTTCAAAGGGGTTGAATTCTTAGGCTAGTCTAAACCTTATTTTTGGTAGCTTCTTTCTTAAGTTTCAAACCCTATAAGATCTTAAAATCTTAAAGCCAAAAAGATCTACAGTCATCTTCCTCTTTCCTTCACTAACAATGGGAAACTGTCTAAAGCCTCTCAAAAAACAACTTCCTTTAATTGCTTCCAAGCCTCTCATTGTCCCGCCAATGTTTTCAGGTATTTCTCTGTTTTTAAAACCACTTTACTTGTTGTTCACGTATGAAAATGTCTAAATACGTAGTTGGATTTTATATTTTATATGAAAAAGTGGAGCTAGGAAACGAGAATCTGAGAGTCTTCAGCTACGTGGAAGTGAAGAAAGCAACGAAGAAATTCAGACAAAAAAGTTTGTAAAATGCGAGGATGGCTGTGTTCGAAGTTTCTACAAGGGATACATCAATGGAACTATATTTGCACCATCAAGAACTGGAACCGGCATCGCTGTTTCTATCATGGAATGTGATGATTCACGCTCTCTACAGGACTGGATGGTAATAACCATTACCGGTCTCTCTTTCATTGTATGTCTTGTGTACTTATTACAAAAACGATGAGTTTAAGGAAATAGTGAAGTCTCTAGGACAGATTTCTCATCCCAACTTGGTCACACTTTTGGGTTACTGTTGTGAAGATAAAAAACCACTCTTCTTGGTTTTCGAACACTTGCACAATGGAAGTTTGGATCATTACATTTTTGGAAGTTAAGATCTCATCAAATTCATGTGTCCATTCTAAAAAAATCTGTATAGACAATTTTTGCTTTACATATAGTTTCATGTTTCTTCTTTCAACAGAAGAAGAAGAAGCATTGCCATGGGAAACACGAGTTAAGATAGCCATTGGAACAGCTCAAGGTATTGTATTTCTCCACTCAATCAAGAACAGTCCGTTACATCAAGAACTCAGAATGTATAACATTTTGCTCGACGAGGTAAATGACATTATTATATTTCCATTCTTAATTCTTCTTCTTTCTCTTTGTTTATGATCTTAGAAATTAATACATCGTTTTGGATTTTCATCAGCAATACAATGCCAAAATTGTTTTATCTTGAATCATACAACAAATGTTTTGAAAATGAGACATTCATGGGACAATTTGGATACTTCACTCCTGAATTCCTATATATGGGTCCACCAAAATCTTAACTTTAGTTTTAACAAATTCTGATGAATCTTTCATTGTTCAGTTTTTTATTAAAACAATTGTGTAATAATTAATGTATGTAGGTCATGTGGGAATGGAGACCGATGTTTATACACTTGGTGTAATATTGCTTGCACTTTTGATTGGTTCGGAATATAAAGTTAAGAACATGCAAAGCGTACTCTTGCCTGATGATACTTATAAGATTGAGGAAATAATCGATCCTCGATTAGGGAACGATTACCCTAAGAATGCGGCAACAGAGATGGGCACACTCATCAACCGATGCACCGAGCAGGACAGGAAGAAACGACCATTGATGCAACACGTTTTGGATGTTCTCAATCATACTGCAGAGATTAAGGATTAATGTGTAATAAGTTGAACTATCACTACAGAGGTGCTAAGACTAAATCTGAAAGAGTTGGGGGTTAACAATGAAGATATATAAAAACAAGAAGCATAACGTTTCCGTTATTGGATAGCCAAAAAGTAACTAAAATATATAAAAACAAGAAGCATAACGATGATCCTGTAAATGCAGTGACAGAGATGGGAAAAATCATCAAAAGATGCATCCATGCAACAATTTTTAGATGGTTTGAATGATATTGCAAAGATTAAGGACTAATGCAGTAGATATATGCAATGAGATTTAAGTTGAAAAAGTTTGGGGGCTGATTTGTTATAGTTGAAAGAATCATCAGTCTATATTATTATTGCAGAGGTACATAAAGATGAGGCCTTAAACTTGAGTTTGGCCTCAAGAAGATCAAAATCTCCTCTATGTCTCATTAACTAAACAAACCTAACTTACCAAACAAGACTTGACTCTTTTCTTTCTGTAATTGTTTACCTGATTCTGAGAAAAAAATCTACAAATTTTCCTTATATGTACATAGACATACCCAAACTTTCCTTGTACACATATTTCTTTGCTTGTCCTGAGTGAGCAATTGGTTTTTAAAAGAGTTGAATTATGAGGCCAGTCTAAAACCTTATTTTTGGTAGCTTGTTTCTTAAGTTTCAAACTCTTATTAAACCCTATGAGATCTGTTAAAACCTTAAAGCCAAAGAGAACTACAGATTTTGAATCATCTTTCTCTGATCCTTCACCAACAATGGGAAACTGTCTAAAGCCTCTCAAAAAACAACTTCCTTCAATTTCTCCAAAGCCTCTCATTGTCCCTCCAATGTTTTCAGGTATTTCTCTGTTTTTTAAGATCACTTTACTTTTTTTTCACGTATAAAAATGTCTAAATGGATTTATATGGTATATGAAAAAGTGGAGCTAGAAAACGAGAATCTGAGAGTCTTCAGCTACAAGGAAGTGAAAAAAGCAACGAAGAAATTCAGAGAAAAAAAGTTCGTAAAATGCGAGGACGGCTGTGTTCGAAGTTTCTACAAGGGATACATCAATGAAACCACATTTGCACCATCAAGAACTGGAACAGGCCTCGCTGTTTCTGTCATGGAATGTGATCATTCACGCTCTCTACAAGAATGGATGGTAAGCAAAGACTCTGCCCATTTTTTACCCAATATCCATTTATTATTACTGGTCTCTCTTTCATTGTATGTATGTCTTGTCTGTTTTCAGGCAATAGTGAAGTCTCTAGGACAGATTTCTCATCCCAATTTGGTCAAACTTTTTGGTTACTGTTGTGAAGATAATAACAAACCACCCTTCTTGGTTTTTGAACACTTGCACAATGGAAGTTTGGACCATCACATTTTTGGAAGTTAACATTTCTGTCCATTCTAAAAATCAGTATAGACAATATTTTGATTTACATATCATGTTTCTTTCTCTCAACAGAAGAAAAAGAAGAAGCATTGCCATGGGAAATACGGATTAAGATAGCCATTGGATTAGCTCAAGCTCTTGTCTTTCTCCACTCAATCAAGAACGGCGTTCTACATCAAGAACTCAGAATGTATAACATTTTGCTCAACGAGGTAAGAATGACTTTATATTTCCATTCTTCTTTTTTGTTTATGATCTTAGAAGTTAATACCTCATTTTTGGATTTTCATCAGCAATACAATGTAAAATTGTTTTATCTTGAATCAATAAACGAATGGCCTGCAGATAAGAAATTCATGGGGAAATTTCAATACTTAGCTCCTGAATTCCAATGCACAGGTACAACCGAAATCTTAACTTTTGTCTTTAACAAATTTCTGATTAATCTTTCACTGAAGACAATTGTGTGTAAATGTGTGTAGGTCATTTGGGAACGAAGAGTGATGTGTATACATTTGGTGTGATCTTGCTTGAACTTTTGATTGGTTCTGAATCTAAAGTTAAGAAGATGCAAAGCTTACTCTTGCCTGATAATTATGAGATTGAAGAAATCATCGATCCTCGATTAGGGAACGATTATCCTAAGAAAGCTGCAACACAGATGGGCACACTCATCAACCGATGCACCGAGGATCACATGAAGAAACGACCATCGATGAAACACGTTTTGGATGCTCTCAATGATATTGCAGAGATTAAGGATTAAGATGTAATAAGTTTAACTATCACTACAGAGCAGAGGTGCTAAGACTAATGAAGATATATCAAAAACAAGAAGCATAACTTTTCCGTTATTGGATAGTCAAAAAAAAAGTAACTAAAATGTAAACCTGTCATTGTAAACTATGACAAAGAGAGAAAAAACAAAACTTGAGCCTATGAGATTCTGAAAAAAGTTAAAAGACTCTTAGATGTCTAGCTGCAGTAATGTAAAGTAAGCCAGTGATGAGGACGTTAAGATCACAAACAATGCAACGAGAATATGCTTGTACCCAAGAACATCAACATCTAATCTCCTTACACTTCCAATATCCGATTTTGAATTTGTTTCTTCCTCCTACACAACAATGACCAACATTACTTCCTTTTTTTGTATATAGTCTTTAAACACAAAGCCAAGATTAGATTTTTAAATGGTGAAATTCACTTAGATGCCTGCAAAATCATATTTTTAGCAAGGAAGATGATTTTACCTCTGGATTAATTAGTGAAGTGACGGTGGCTTGTGGTTTACTTTCTTGATGACAAGAAGTAGCACTCTGGTCATACTTTGACGAAACTTCACTTCCAATGCCACTCTCCATATAAACAGTTTTCCCAATCTTCTTCAGTTTCACCATCAACACACAATTCTCTCTTGACAAGTTTGTTATCTGCAAAAAAAAGTATCTATATCTAAGCATCCACTACGATGATGATGAAGCTACAACGACATGAACTTATGTTAAACGTCTTAATACCTGTTTATGAAGTCGTTCTCGTTCAGCAGCTAGTTGCATGACCAATTTTTTCATGATCTTGTTATGTACAGCAATATCTTTAGCGGTTCGAACTTTTCTTTCTTCTGCTTGTTGTAGATATTTCTCCCCTTCTTTCAATCTACCCTTAAAGAACTTCAGTTCTTCGCTGAGCTCTGCATTAGACTCAGAAACCATGATCAATTTCTCTTCTGTATAGTCAGCGCGGTTTTCAGCCTTTGAAACTTTTGATTTTAGATCCTCAATCACGTCCTCCATATCAGAAACAGTTGAATATAACAAGTTCTGCTTTTCTTTACTGGCTTCAACAGCTGCAACTGCATGTTCTAGCTGAAGATCTGAGTCCCTCAAGTGTTTTTCAAGCGACGCTAACTTCTCCAGAGTAAAGCCTTTGCCTGTGAAAGTCCCCAACTCGTCTTGAAGCTCCTTATTGCTTCCTTCTAGTATTTTGCACTTGGATTCTGCTTCCTCAGCCCTTGCTTCAGTTTTCGCCAGTTTCTCTTTGAGTTCCTCGTTGATACGTTCAAGGTCTGTTATCTGAGCAGCATAAGTAGCATCCGCATCTTTTGTATGAATCTCATATTCATTCAGCTGTTCCTCAAGGCAGCTAACTTTTTCACTTAATGTGGAATTCTCAGTGCTCAACAGAATAAAATTTTGCTCAGCTTCTCTCAAACTCTCTTTTAAGGCTTCTGTTTGTGCCATAAGAAAGTCATTAAGTCTTGCATTGCTGCTATCAAGCTTGTGCAAGACAGATTCTTTAGCTTCTAAACGTTCCTTTGAATCAACGAGCTCAGACTTCAAGTTACCTTCCCGCTTAAAAGAGCCGCTTAGATTGAACTGAAGAATCTGGAGTTTTCCAGACATCTCCTTAGACGTTCCCTTAAAGACTTCAGCAGCACTATCTGCCTCAAGCCACCTCGAGAACACATCTTCCGTTACTTCTTCCATGTAGACAACATCCTGCTCGGAAGAATACAGCTTCATCCCTAGTTCTTGTTCATTGTTTCTTGATTCACTTAGTTTCTTCTCAAGTTCCATCTCCTTTGCCAAAGATTTCTCAAGCATCCTCAGAACGTTCCTTTGTTGATCAGTAGTCTGCATTTTGATCTTAGCGCTCAAATCACCAAACTCACCATCGTTTTGTGACACTGCGTTTTGCCCTCCAGACCCTGCCAAAACAAAAAAGTTAACATATTTTTTTCATCAAAAGCCTTAATATTTGTTAGGATTGTCACTTACAGCTTCCAAGTTCATCTAAACCACAAGATAACCTCTGAAAGTTAGAAGATTGCTTCTTCATTTCCACCACTTGATCCATCAACTGCCCTAAAGACTGTTCAGCATCATGAAACTTCCCTTCCAAATCCAAGAAAGCTTCTCCATCATGTTGAAACGGAGATATCATGACACGAGCACTTTGAATTTCGTTGTGGAGATAACCAAGAAGCGATTCAAGTTCTTTCACCTCTGAATTGAGAATTGAAGACAAGAGATCAAACTCCAATGCTTTCTCAGCTGAATCATCATCATCATTCGAAGATTCTTCATCTTCTCCTTCAACTTTCTCAGAAACAAAGGACTCAAAATCGTTTTCCTTGGCGCCGAGTTGCATAGTGAGAAGACTTAGATTCACCAATTTCTCAGAGATGAAAGCAAAATCCAATTCAACTTTAGTCAAAACTTGGCCTGCATTTGAAAGTTGAGGATTCATCATAACTTGTCCAGTAAGTGAGATATCTTCAATAAAGCTTTCTTTTGTTGAGCTTGGCTCTGGTACAAGGCTATCGTTGTCATCGACAGAGACAGTTCGATCGTGATCCGTTTCTGTTTCCATTAACTGCAACAGAGAAAAAGCATCAAACTTTTGATCAAGAAATTGAATTAAGATCCGAAATTAGGGTTTTTTTTACTAGATGCAACGATCATGGGTTCCGCTAAAATCAAAATGAAATTTTTGATTCTCGAAGAATCAGGAGAAGTTTATACAACAAATTTACTTAATTCCGATCGACACAAAACCGAATAAATTAGAGAAAACTTACATTAAGAAACGTTCAGAGATCAAAGAAGCTTCTTTAGAAGAAATGATCGAGTTTGCGAGAGAGAGAGAGCGAGAGGAAGAAGAAGAAATCGTGTTGGTAAAATAAAGCTTTAATTAATTTCTCAAGTGTCGAAAATACGTAAAAGTGTTATTCTATTTATATTTTTGTTGTTTCCAGATTTGGGACATGTAAGAATTAACACCAAATCAAAACTCGCTGGCTGTATATTAGGGATGTGAGATTTTGACAAGTGACAACTACTACTACTGTTTCCATAAGAAAACAAATTCAAAAGTTAAAAGTTTTAACTAAACGTAAAAATATTAGAATTTATATCTTTTTTTTGGTGAATTTAAATTTATATTTGTAGTTAACTATAAAGTATCATTTATATTAATATTGTTTTCATTATCTAAGAGAAACTAATTCATTTTGGTTCAGTTAATTTCACCTCCACAATCTTTAAATAGACAACAGATAGATTCATTTAACCTCTTCCAAAATCATAAGATAAAACGGATTCTTGAATTTCGAATGTATAATCTATTTACAGTTTCTGTTTAAGAAAGCTAATAATTATACTGATGCCTCTTCAAGTCTCTAATAATCTTCTTGTAAAGCTTAAGCTTAGCTCATGAGAAGCAATGCTTCACGAGTTCGACCCAAAAGACTCAGAGCAGTTGCTGCTATATGATGTCCGGTTAGCCCGGCCAGAGCAAGCTGCTGGTTAGGCGAACCTTCTTCGATGTAGCCATCCGGTAACACAATTGGTCTCCACTACACAATGTTTAGTCCCAAATAGATTTAATTAGAACCCAAAAACAAATTTGAAAAGATGTGGTTTTGATGTGTCTCTCTACCTTGATATTCCCATCAAGCTGGCCATCGAGGGCTATGAACTGTGCCACATGAGAACCAAACCCTCCAACACAGCCTTCTTCGACAGTGATGAGGAATTTGTGGTTCTGACAAAGATCACGCACAAGCTTAATGTCGAGGGGTTTGCAAAATCTTGCATCAGCTACAGTCACGTTCAAACCGAGTTTCGATAGAAGCGAATGAGCATTAAGACAATTCTGAACCATGGCTCCATATCCAAGCAGAGCCACGCCTTGACCTTCTATGAGAACTCTTCCTCTTCCGATCTACTCTAATATGATAAAGTGGTTCTTGTGTCAGCACTCAGCACAGTCTGTTTTTGCAACAAAGAAATGGAAGATAAGATTGGAACTTACTTCAATTGGTAATCCAGTGGGGACAAGATAATTCCTGTTGACGATAGAGCCTCTAGGGAACCGGAAACAAACAGGTCGGTCAGTGATGTAAGCTGCAGTTGCAACCATATTTACAAGCTCATCCTCATCAGCTGGAGCCATGGCTATCATGTTTGGTAAGGATGACATGAAAGCTATGTCAAAAGCTCCACACTGCACTGGACCATCGGATCCAACAAGCCCTGCGCTTGTAATAACAAATCGCACCGCCTTTCTCTGCCGATCTACATCATGTACCACCTAAAGAAACCATCAAAGACACTACTAAGACCCTTTGCTTCTAATAAAAAAAAACCTTTTTAGAACAATCTTACTTTAAGGGCAGAGAAAAGAGAAACCTGGTCATAAGCTCTTTGTAGAAAAGCAGAGGGAATAATGCAAAAGGGCTTGAGACCTCCAGAAGAAAGACCAGCAGAGAATGTGACAGCATGCTGTTCAGCCATTCCGACATTGAAAAACCGGTCTGGAAATCTCACCTGAAATTTTAAAAGTGATGTATCTATTTCCATTCCTGCATGAACCACAACAATGTCTCTATCTTTTTCTGCCTCCATCACCAAAGCCTCCACAAAGCAATCATTGTAAGTGCGTCTGTCTGAGACACAATAATAAACTGCAAAAGTCAAGATTTGGATACGCATAATATTGTCAAGAAATTAACAGAAGCAGAGAGATATATATACCTTTGTTGACCACCACGTTCTTTCTGGTTTCTGCATCTCGGTTTTCCTCTGTGATCACGTGGACCAACACAGGACCCATTGAATCTAAAGAAGCAACTTCACGGAGAACACAAACTAGATCTTCAATGTTATGTCCATCAACAGGACCAATGTAGTACAAACCAAGTTCTTCAAAAAGAGTTGATCCTGTTGGTCCAACCATACCACGTGCATACTCATCGACTTTAGCTGCCCATTCATACATGCCCTTTCCGATTCTTTTCGTCATAGCCTGTCAAAATCCACAGCCAAAAAACAAATAACATTAATTGTTGAACACTAAACTAAGATTCATAAAAACAGTATGGAGAATGCATACTTTGGCTAGCTCTCTAAATTTTCGGAAAACTTTACTAGATTGAATTTTGCTCATGATGCTAGATAGTGCACTGATGGATGCCTTGGATCCTTCCTCCATGTTTGGATGTAAAGAGTGACGGCTATCATTTAGTATAACAATCATATTAGAATCCAAGTAACCCGCATTGCTCATCGCCTCGTATGCCTGACCCGCAGTTATCGTCACATTGTCTATCACAGCAACAACCCGGTCCCTCTTCCCTTTCATATCTCGAGCAACAGCTAATCCTAAGAAACAGGAATTAAACGTTCAGAGCATACTAAACAGATAAATAGCATTCATTAGCTAATTCTACGAAAGAAGGCGGAAAAAGTAATAAGCTAAAGCTATAGGAAACTGAATATTACCGAGTCCAGCAGAAATACTGTTGCAGCCATGCCCGGACCCAAAAGAATCATATTCACTCTCCAATTGACAAGTACCATTCTTTTTTCTCGATGGTATTGCAGACCAACGTCTAGTCAAGACTTTATGTGCATATGTCTACAAAAGATACCAAAAGCTATTCACACAACAAGAACTCACAAAACATAAGAAGATCATCAATTTCAAAACATAAAGCTTACTTGTTCCACAGCATCCCAGAGTATATTGTCAAAGGGGGCACAAAACACATAATGCAGAGCAAGAGTAAGCTCTATGGCAGCCAAGCTAGGGTTCACAGACTTTTTGGTCTTCCATAATACAGAAAGAAGCTCTTTACGGATTTCATTAGCTAATAGCTTCAACTCCTAGGAGACGAAAAACTATCCTCAATAACTCTAATCCCTTTGAGTTTCATTTGACATAACAACATCAAGACTTTACCTTTACACTCAAATTCTTCAATTGAGATGGACTTTCAATGTTGTCTAGTATTGGCGTCTCGACTTTCTCATCGCAGTACTCATCAGTATTTGGCAAAGAACAAACTCGAGCTCGATTTGAAAATTCCTGAATATCAAAAAGCTACATTAGGGAGAATTCATCCAAAATATGCAGCAATTGATAGAATCCTTCAGACCCATATTTAAAGTTTGACACTTTTTGTGTTATTTGGCATTAAAGAAATTAAGGAAACAATAAGACAAGTCTTAACCTTGTGAGTGGAGCTTGCAGCTGAGAACAAGCTCTTTCTGGTAATCACAACTTTACATGGAAGAGAAGAGACACTTTTATCTGATCTCAATTTAAAATTCCCGTCAACTCGAGCTGAGATTCCTAATTGATAACCAATCGAAGCCGAACCCATGAAGAGAGAGCCTCGAAAGCTCAAATTTGGAGAACGATTCTGGAGAAGGAATGAATCATACAAGAAATTCTAGAGAATCTTCATGCGAATTTGAAATAATTGCCTAAAATGCTGAGATGAAATATGGAAAATGGAGAAAGCTTTTACAAGAAAAAAAAACAAAATGGAGAGAAGTTTAGTCACAGATTCCAGAGGAATGGGTTGAGAAGACAGAGAGGAAGAACATTTGTGCTACGTTTGAGGCCTGAAGATATAATTTCAAAGCCCATCAAATTGACTTTGGGCCTATTCCATAATTCTGAATTTTAATCCAATCATCTATCGACACACAGACACGCATAACTTGCTTTTTTTCCGATAAAAGATTAGTGACAAACATAAGTTAATAATACATTCGTATTGAAAATTTACACATAATTATATACTTTATACGCTTATAATAAAACTGAGGAAAAAGCAGGATATTATGCTATAATCAAATTTCATGTTTTTTGGTTTTTTTTTTAGAAACCTTTACTCAATGTAATTCGTATGTAAAGAATAAAACGAAAATTATGATGTAACATTTTGTCTTGTATCAGCAGAATATATGCCACATCCTGCAAGTTTACAGCCTGTATTTTAATCAAATAAGCAGTAAGTCAATATAGCTTACTAAAATCGACAACACTTTTATGATATTGGTTTACTTGAGTCTTATAGAAAAATTTCCCAACTAGCAATAAGTCAATAACTTACTAAAATCGACTATGCTTCTATATATTTCTTTACTTGAGTATTTAGAAAAATTATCTGAACTTAGTAACAAGCTACTCTTACACGATGTTTTCTTTTTTAGTCGTGGCATAATGTAACTTCAAAGAGTTGAATTTTGTTTGACGAAAAAAAAATAGAAGAAGAAAGAGTTGAATTTCTTTTAACCTCTTTAAAAATGATGTCTTGAAATCGGAAGTATCTTGTGCCAAAGAGATCGAAGCCTTCATCATTTAAAAATGGGAAACTCTTTAAAGCCTTTTAAACAACAACCTTCTTCATTTCTTTACCAGCCTCTCATCAACCCTCCAATTTCAAGTACATCTCTCTGTTTTTAAATGCACTTTACTATTTGTTTACATGTAATGTTTTCAAGATACGTAACTCTAATTATATATGTATATATGGAAAAGTGGAGAAGGCACAAAACGAGAATCTGAGAGTCTTCAGCTTTGAGGAATTGAAGAAAGCAACGAAGAAAGTCAGAAAAGAAAGGGTTGTAGAATGCGAAGATGGCTCGGTTCGAACATTCTACAAGTGCTACATCGATGACACCACTTTTGCATTGTCAAGAACTAAAACTGGAACTCCTGTCTCTGTCGTCGAATGTTATCAAAATGGTTCACACGATTTACAAGAGTTGATGATAAGCAAATTCTGTCCATTTAAAATATATATATATATATTCCATGTGTATGTTTGTGTTGTTCTTAAGTTTATGATATGCACAAAAACTATTGAGTTGCAGGAAGAAGTGAAATCTCTAGGGAAAATTTCTCATCCAAACTTGGTCAAGTTTTTTGGTTACTGTTGTTGTGAAGATACAAAATCACTCTTCTTGGTTTTCGAATACTTACACAAAGGAAGTTTGGACCGTCACATTTTTGGAAGTTAAGCTCTCTTCTAATTAAATATGTCCATTCTAAAATGTATTTAAGACAATTTTTGCTTTACATATATGTTTCTTCTCTCAACAGAAGGAGAAGAAGTATTGCCATGGGAAATACGAGTTAAGATAGCCATTGGAACAGCTCAAGGTATTGTATTTTTCCACTCAATCAAGAACAGTCCGCTACATCAAGAACTCAGAATGTATAACATTTTGCTCGACGAGGTTAATGACTTTATTTCCATTATTATTCTTCTTCTTCTTTTTGTTTATGATCTTAGAAGTTAATACCTCATTTTGGATTTCATCAGCAATACAATGCAAAGTTGTTTTATCTTGAATCATACAAATGTTTGGAACACGAAAATGTATTCAGGAGGAAATTTGGGTACTACTACCTAGCTCCTGAATATTTAATGACAGGTACAACAAAGTCTTAGCTATTTTTGTTCTGCAAAATTCTCATTAATCTTTTCATTGTTCAATTTTAAGACAATTGGGTAATGTATGTAGGCCGTTTTAGAATGGAGAGCGATGTTTATATACTTGGTGTGATCATGCTTGAGCTTTTGATTGGTTCAGAATATATAAGAAAAGGTGAGAACAAGCCAAGCTTCGATATTTTGCATAGATCTTTCTCGTCTGCTACTTATAAGATTGGCGATATCATCGATCCCCGACTTGGAAGCAATTATCCTGTGAATGCGGCAGAACATATGGGCAAACTCATCCAGATAGCCCCAATGAGAACTTGAAGAATCGACTATTGATGCAACAAGTTTTGGATGTTCTGAATTATATTGCAGTGATTAAGAATTAATGTATAGGCGGTCCTTATATTGGTTTAATTGTAATAATTGAGAGAAACAGTATAGAGGTGCTGAGACTAAAATCAAAAGAGTTGGATAATAAAGATTTATGATTTTAATCTTTCTTAACACTTTCTTAGATTTCAAATAAAGTCGCAACCTGTTTAATATCAGCTTTGGGGCGGACTTTTGCTGTTGCAAAAAGCTAACTCTGAAACCAGTGCAATGTGATCGCTTCCCCATTTCTGTAACAAACAAGAACACGCAAAAGTTTTAAAAAGTTTCATAATCAGTAAAGCTTAAAACCTACCGCTAAATAAGAAGCAAGATCATGGGATTCTTACTGGAGTCGGGAAGCCTGGTGTCCACTGCATTGCTTGTTTCGGAATTGGAGCAAGTACACGCACCGTTTGAAGACCTTCCGACCGCCTAACCCAAACCAGAAATCAAACATGAATATATATGTTTAAAATCATAATCCATGAAATCTAATTTCAAGTTTTGTCACAAATGGTTCGAATGTTATTACCATATGTAGTCAACGGTCCCCATGAAACATCTATGATAACTCGTCACTACAGGTTCTCCGTTTTCATCTCTTGTGTTCGCTTGACCCTCACAAAAATAAATCAACAGCTTCCTAAGAATTTACTTTCTCAATAAACAGAGGACAATAAGTGTATGGAGGATATATTACAATACCTCCACTTCTGAGTAAGTGCTCTTAAGCTCCAGAGCGTGTTCAACAGTAGTTCTTTCTGGGTTGCCTGTTGCAGTTGCTATCTCCATTGGAGTCCAAGAGGACGGATTATACATGATTTTCTCATTATTAAAAGCTTCAGAACCCGGTTTATGTGAAAATTCATTCAGATCTTCCCGTTTTTGACTCAAGTCTTTGTTATTATCATGTAGCTTAGCCAAAAAGGTTTCCCCATCTTCACCTAAATCTACTTCGTCTTGCGCGAAGACAACTGGTTCGTCCAATGTTAAGCCATCTAGCTTTATCTCAGCCAAAGTAGTGTCAACCTTGGTGGAGAGACTAGATGAAATATTTTGATCACTGGACACAATTTCCTCAGGAGATTGCTCTGTCACTGATAAAACGGAACTTCCTAAAAGTTCTGTATTCAAATTGGCTTTACTACTGGAAGCATGTGGAGGTTCTGTATCTGATGAGGTTACTGAAGAAAGATCTTCAGCTACCGAGAGATCCCTGGAGGCATCAGGTTTTGTGTCTTCTCTTCCTAAATTACAATCTGAGGCCAGATCCTCGCCTGGTAATACTCGGTCAGAATTGAAGGTGGCTTCGTGACCAGCAAGAACTGTATCACCACATGGAAGTTCAGATGTGTTTTGGGAGGGGTCCTTTCCAACATCTATGTAGGAGTTATTCTCCTCTATATGAGGATTTGCGATTGAATTTGGTGGTTGAACTTGACCTTTTGGAGATTTATTGGCAGACTGAAACCTGGAAAATTAAATAGGCCTATCAATACAGAAAATAAAAAGCAGAGTAGTTCGAGGGTAAACATAAAGATGTTAAGTTGCAAAACAAAATACATAATTTTGTTCAAGAACTTGGTGAATTCATGCTTTACCTCGTCGTATAAATTTCTGGCCTTGGTGGACGAATTTCAGTAGAAACTTGCCCTGAAACTTTATCTCTGGCCAAACCAGACAAATCCAACTGCAAAGAACAGCACAAAATACAATGTGAACCATATACATAATGTTGCTAATAGGTGAAGGAACTGTGCCTAAAAATGAAGCTTTACCTTCCGCTCCGAAATGAAGTTGTACAAATGACTCTGCAACCAGGTAAAAAGAATCTTAACACCATGTGAAAAAGCAAGCGTTTTTGGGTATACAAACTGGTTAGGTAAGAATGTCTTACCTTTGGTGTACAATTGAAATCCCCACAAAGAACAACAGGCGCATCATCCCAGAGTTTTGAAACAGCATGAGCTCTATCTAAGAGTGTTCTGACCTGCGCAACAGAGATAAATACATAGATGAAAACTGGAAATAGTCAAACAAACCAAGTTAAGCAAGCAGCAAAGTGATTTTCTTCAAATAGGAGTGTGATGCTCCATGAATTTATCTCAGACATCAGACAACTAACATTTTTCCATAGCTTATACATAGAGTAAAATTGTCGTTTGGCAAAATATTCTACAATCTAGAATATGCATCAACGGAAAGTACCTGACCAAGTTTAAAGTCTCCTCTTTTAGGATTAAAGAGCACGTGAATGTTGCAAATGACAACTCGGCGGGAACCAGCAGAGCTGCAAAAATGGCAATTCACTTCAACCCATCCACAAAGTATAGTCCATAAGGAAAACCATTAAAGACTGAAAAAAATCAGACACTTCCTAGAGAATGACAATTATCCATCCATATAAAATACGATGATGACATACTAACATTTATAGATATTTTCACGTTACCTTTCAGGTGGAGAGGCCTCATTTTCTTTTGTATGTGAAGTCAACAGTGTCTACACAGAGCAAATTTAACTTAGGGTAAAGAGGCAAATGTATGTAAGTCACTATCAACATAAAGTATCCATTTACCTCAAGGACACATATTTGAGCTACATTATCACGAAGACCAAGTTGATTGAACTGGATGCTTTCCTCATGAACCAACTTGAATCTAATACAATAACAATGAGAAACCAACAAAAGAAAATTCCAGACCGAACCACACAAGGAAGAACAAGGGAAACAAACCTGTTCGATCGCCAAAATATTGCACAGCCGTCAACAGCATTACCAGTCCGCATCTACAGTTTTATACAATAGAGTTAGCCACACATTTAAAGCCTAGTGTTCTTAGAACCTTTGATACATAATATTTAATTTTTACTCTAATACAAACTCAAAATCGCCATCTTTAAACAAAACTAATGAAAATAATCGATGTGATGATGCTGACTAGTAAGAAAGATAGATAGCCCCTAAAAGTTTTTCAAAAAAATTAGCACACATACATACCTTCCAAATGCCACTATATCCTCGGTGCTTCAAATCCTCCTCTAAGTCGTGAAACTTATCAACTTCCTGACATACACAAGATAATATTAGACTACGTTGCATATAGAAAACAAATTCAGTATATGATGAAAAAGAGGAAAGCAAGAAAGCTTAGTCTCCTTTAGTCCCTCTCCTTAATACATATAAAAATGCAGAAACTATAACCTGGAGGCACATTATATCTGCAGACCAAAGGCCAAGCTCAAAGACTATTTTGCTCTTTCTCCATCCCCAACTCAACATATTCCTTGGTATGTGAAAGTAAAGACTTCTCCAATGATCATTAGCAAGGTAATCCGCCAAGATGTTATACGATAGAACAACAAACTTTTCTGGCAGAAGAAGAGAAAGTAAGTCAAAGATACAAAAATAGTAGAAAGTGGCGCCAAGTTCAGTGAGATGATCAATTTTAAGCAAAAGTTACCGGAGCCAGGAGGCAATGCCATTTTGGCATATTCCCATTCTCTGTAATCTGAAGGTTTTGACCGTGGCCGTTGACGGAAGCTTCGCTGTGGAGGCAGCTGAGACATCTGGTTTTGGTAAAACGGAGGAGGAGGACAAGCCGTATAGTTTTGATTGGATGGTGATTGATTAGGTTGCCACTGACCTCGAGTCGGCGGCAGAGGCCTGAATTGGTAATTCTGATTGAACGGCGGTTGCTGCTGCTGATATACCGGAGGCTGAGGTTGTCGATAGGGTTCACCATGCCGGAATCGGAGATTGGCGTCATGAACTGACTGGAAATGTGAGTCTGCAGTCACGAAGTGATCTCTTCCTGCATTATTGTAGGGACGATCGGAGAAGCTTCTATGGCCTCTGCCTCTCCCTCGGCCACCTCTGTACTGCTCCCGTAAGAAACAAAAGCATCTTCCGTTAACCGAAGCAACGCAGCAAGAGTGATACGAAATTAGAATGGCTGAGGAAATTTACCGGAGCTCGAGTAGACATGGTAACGATGGAAGCAGAAGTAGTGGAGGCGTCAGTGAAAGCAGCGTCGGAGAAAACTTGAGCAAGAAAACGAGAACGCCGCATTGGTCAATTGAACGGAGTGAGGAAGAGAGGAAGCGGTGCTTAATTGCGGTTTGCGGAGACGATTCAATCCGATGAACGGAGACATTTTGACAATCGTGCCGTTTTTAGAATCTAGCAGTACACAACCCCATGTCTCCAATGTGAAGACGGCACGCATGCTGAAAACGATTACTCAAAATTATAACACATGAACACGTTTCTTCTTTACTTTCTTCAATATGTTAAGTACCTCTTTAGATTCTCAAATAGTCAAATTGATTGACCTACATTTTTATATATGTATCATCTCATTGATCAAACCCGCAAGTCTCGATTACAACAATGATGATACTGAGTAGTCATAAAGATTAAGATGCAAAGTTCAAATCAATAGCTTTATGATCATCAATAAGGTAATCAAAAAACAAGCAAAACTCGGAAAAACAGACGAATCATAAGATTAATAGATCTTGAAAATGAACAAAACAAACTGGGGAGGAATGGCTTCCCCAAGTTGGGATTTTTCATCATTTGTTGTTGGCTTCAGACTGAGCAAAGGACTTGGTGACAACATAGCAATCTCTTGGTTCAATGTTGACGTAATAGTTTTGAATGGTATCTGTGATCTCAAACCCGAACTTCTTGTAGAACTTGATGGCGTCTTCGTTGTTCGTCTGCACGTGCAAGTATATCTCACACATGTTTTGCTTAGAGCACATGTCAAGAACATGATTCAACAGCTTTGAACCTGCAAAAGAAGAAACAAAAGTTTTAGGCATAAAGTCTTGATATATGAGGAAATCGTTAGCGTTAAACTTTCTCGATAAAACAACAACTCTAAGGACTAGTTCTTGGTGGCTTGAATCTTTAAATGAAGGAACTTCTAGATAAAGAACTACAGAATAAACATACTACCACAAGCCTCATGTGTTAAAACGTAACGAAAACATCGGAATTACGCAACATGCTAACAGCTTTCTATATTATTCATGTCTTACCAATGCCAAGCCCGCGGTATGGTGCAAGAACACCAAGTGTCATTATATAAACTCGCATGGCTCCACCTTCTTTCTTCTCCAGCCGACAGGCGATGGCTCCAACACATATGTCACTGTAATATGCTGAGAGGAAGCAAATCCAATTATTAGAACATGAAGAATTTTTAATGTCTCACAAATTAGAGAAACTAAATGTAACACTGAGAACATAGCTACCCAAGTAATAGAGATGAAACAGTTAGTGCCAAAATTAAGTTGTTAACAGTGTTTTAAAGTTTCACAATCACATATCGTTGTACATATATAGAACTAGTTGGCGCAAAAGAAGTTCCAAGCATTCTACAGGGACAAGGACGCAAAAATTCTGAGGACACGGAAATTAGTTTTTGAAAGTAGCACTAGCAACAACATAATATATAAGTAAATCAGCAATAGAAAGCTAGGTGCAAATGCTAAAAATTATGAAGTTATTCATATATTCATATAACCAAACAAGTTTTAAAACAATGAGCAATATGATACTGAACTCCCGAAAACAAGAAACATGAAGGTTTTTACTTTATCCACATCCACAGAGTTCAAAGATGAATCAGTATTTATGAAATAGGCAACAAAATTGGCCGATTCAAGGCTTAGAAAGAAGGCTTATACCAATATTACAAATAAAGTTATCTTATTTCCTAATTTTTCAGACACTACTGCTGAACCTAAATACAACACGGCTCAGACAAGAAATTTCACCGACCAAACAAACAAGCAGACAAACCATAATCACCTTTAAACAATTGCAAGGTAATCCACTACAGAACTGTTCATAACCCCCCCCCCCCCCCCCCAAAGAAACTAAATTTTTACTATTACAGCAAGAGACTAATGCTCCTTAAGGTACCATGACCGGAAACAAAAGAAATTTTCATGGATAAACAACACAAGCCGATGAATTTTAATTCTGAGGCACATTCCCATGAAATCGAAATCGAAATCGCCAATGGCCAATGGCCAATGGCCGCCTGAAAAATCTCACCGGGCCTGAAAAATCGAAATCGAAATCGCCAAGGGAAAAGAAATAAAACAGC
The DNA here is from genome assembly GCA_963555745.1 of Cardamine flexuosa. Taxonomy (NCBI): domain Eukaryota; kingdom Viridiplantae; phylum Streptophyta; class Magnoliopsida; order Brassicales; family Brassicaceae; genus Cardamine; species Cardamine flexuosa. The sequence goes on along the minus strand of OY743216.1, from coordinate 3,739,722 downwards.
AATTAAGAAAAGTCAAGTAAAGAAGACGAACCAAGCTTGGTGAATTCGCCGGATGCGATTGCATCGGCGTAGTACTTGTCGTTATAGCGAACTGGGAACAAAACCGTGTTGAGCTTCTTAAGCTGCATCACGTTTTTGTCTCTGACTCCATCTAACGATACGCTGACTTCTCTACCAGCTCCCATATCGCCGTCGAAGAATCTAGAATCGACGTCGTACAGACAGAGAATCAAAGGGAAAGCTCGATTTAGGGGAAAACTAGGAATACTCGGATTATTTAATCCCCGGCCCGGTGAGATTTTTCAGGCGGAAAGAGAACAAATTATTGGGCCTAAAGATCATTATGGGCCTGCAGGAAGCCCATAAAGTGTAACATTCTCAATGAAACGGAGGGTTTCATTACATTCAAAGTAGCGGTAGCAGTAGGTACTAGGTAGTGAATAACCATTGAAATTCGGTTATTGAACGCGAAATATTGGATAACCAGACAAAGTACTCTGGTTATTGCGCTTGGGTCGGTGGTTTTGATTTCTCAGAGAGAATGAGAGAACTCGGAAACAGTTGTCGGAATCAATGAATAGTATCCAGATCTTGGAGAATGCGTGTATTTTTATCTAGGCACTCAGACTCATAGCTAATCTGAATTCTTTGATAACTAATAAGAATGTCGCAAAACAAAAGAAGAAAGCATAAATATTCTTTACTGACAACCTACCAAAGCAAATCTGTCTTAGTCAAAAGATAGTGATGCTAATTTGACCCATTGAACGAATAAACTTGAAATTTTATAGTTGATGTCTACCAAGATCAGAGAACGACCACTTGGCATGAGGTAGAGAGTCTTGGAATGGTAAGGAGTTCCTTAAGGATGACGATAGATTCTTCTTTCTTTCTGAACTCAGCCAAACAGAGAGTTAGTTTCTTGAGGATTGTTGAGTTCTCAAGAAAGTAACTCACTAGTTTCATCATCGCATCCTCGTTTAATGGCCTTTCTATCTTAACATACTCGAGAGATGGTAGGAAACACCGAGGTCCAGCCAAAATATCAGTTCTCCCCTTCTCCAGATAGTGAGCACGAGCATGTTCCTGCAAGTACAGCACAACCGAGAGTGGAAGAAACACAAGTTCAATATATGATACTTTCACCATTTGCATTATAAGTTTATAACAAAGGAGGTTAATGGCTCAGTTTAAAAAATCCTAACCAAGACAAGAGATTTTAGATTTGGGCAGCTCTAGAGAAAGATTGGTAAAATTTCCCATCCGTAGCGGGTGAATTCAATACGCAAGGAAGATAGGTTCCGGAATAAGGGTAGTGGTTCACATCTTGAGTAATCATAGATGACCTGCAAGCAAAAGGAATCAGGAGAAACTTATAGGATAAAGTTAAGCATTCAAAAAGCAAATTCAAAATAGGTTACCACAAGAGTACGGGAAGAGATGGTCATATCTTTGACGCAGGATATGCTACCAAGAAAATTACGAATCATATTTCTCTTTGGTAGATCAGCTGAATCAAACCTCGTTTCTTCAGTCAAGCTAAACGTAATATCGATATTCACCTTAGCAAGGGAACCTGGATTTTTTATCACGAAACTTGCAGTTCGATAATCACTGACCTTGAGATATTCAAGCATGGGAGCATCAATTACAACTAATAAATTTTCAACCAAATCCCTATCACCGTCCCCATCAAAAGTGAAGCTCAATAAAGACTGAGAACACACTCGTAAAACTTGTATATCCAAACACATATCTATAGTTAAATTTTCGAGAACTAGGCAGCCTGAGATCAGCCTTTCTATAGCCAAATCATCGGGGAACTTAACTGCTACTAAACACATAACTTTGAGAGAAGGTAAATAAACAAACTCGGGAGTAGACATGGTTACGCTACAGAGCTTTAAGCTAACCAAGCTCTCACAAGTGTAAATGGTTGGAGGCATCTGAATCTCATCACTCTCCCATGAATCTTCCAAATACTCGAGATTTTTAACTTTTCGTTTGATGACAGTGTCCATCCACCGCCAGATAAGAGCATTATCTGCCTCACGATTCCCATAACCAGGGTAAGCTAACCTAAAACTTTCCAAGCACGAGTCGCTGTTAAAACCTAGAAATCTATTGACAAAACTCACGCATCTGCCATACTTTCTTGGACAATCAGGATCATCTAACAGCTTGACAAAGAAATCATCACCGCTCAAGTCCAATTTAGGAATGTATTTCCAGAGATTCATCCATCTAGTTGATAGAGCACTACATCTAACCACATCCTTGGTGCCAAGCTTCAAGAGTACCTGAAATATCAATGCTTCTGGCAAATTGCTTAGCCAATCAACTTCACTCGATCGTCGTTTTTCTCCAGCTTCATCCATCTACGCAAATGCACAGAATCGAAACAAATCCTTGGAGAAAATGAAACGTCAGCCCAGGGCTTCTCTACAAGCAGCACTACACGGTTCGGTTCGAATCAATTCGGTATAATCCGATTCGAATACCCGTCCTTGGAAAAATGCCGTCGTTTTTACTCTTGTTGCCAAATTGCAATTGTAGATCAAGTAATTGGGCTTATAATAGGGCTATTGGGTTTTATTAGTGGTCTCCCGCTTTGAATAAGCCCACATAGTAAGAACCTTCTCACTACTGAGGTTTTTTCATTTAAATTAAAAACACTTATGGTTAACATCAGTAGAGGCGTACAAGGATTTGCTATGGGGAAGAAGAAGAAGGGGAAAGCGATCGTTGTAGGAGGAAGTATAGCAGGCTTATCGTGCGCACACTCGCTTACTTTAGCAGGCTGGGATGTTTTGGTTCTCGAGAAATCTTCCGAACCTCCGACTCGGAGTCCCACTGGTGCTGGGCTTGGACTCGACTCTCAGGTTCGCCAAATCATCAAATCATGGCTTCCTCATCCTCACCTCTTAGATGAAATCACCTTGCCTCTCTCAATTGACCAGGTAAATTACGATTTAGTTCGGCAATTGAAACAATCAGAGTGTAATTTTCCCGCCCTGCAAAAAAAATTTCACTTTTGTTTGTTTGGTTTTATGGGTCTAATAGAATCAGGTAACAGATAGTGAGAAGAAGGTGACGAGGATTCTAACAAGAGATGAGAATTTCGATTTCCAAGCAGCTTATTGGGCAGATATTCACACTCTTTTGTATAACGCATTGCCTCAGTCCATTTTTCTATGGGGACATAAGTTTCTGTCTTTCTCAATGTCACAAGATGAATCCACTGTAAAGGTTCAGACTTTAGTTATGGAAACTCAGGAAACTGTTGAAATTCATGGAGATTTACTCGTTGCAGCTGATGGGTGTTTGTCTTCTATTCGGAAAACATTCTTGCCTGACTTTAAATTAAGGTTTGAGATAAGACTCTGATCTTTTGTTTTTTCGATATTATATGGAATCAGACAATTATTTTATGAACTGGATCATTCTGGAAGGTACTCTGGTTATTGCGCTTGGAGAGGTATTTTTGATTTCTCAGGGAATGAGAACTCGGAAATAGTTACTGGAATCAAGAAAAAGTATCCAGATCTTGGAAAATGTTTGTATTTTGATCTCGGTGAAAAGACTCATAGTGTGTTTTACGAGCTTATCAACAAGAAACTCAACTGGATTTGGTATATCAATCAACCAGAGCCTGACCTGAAAGTAAGAAGACTAATACCATTTCTATGTTAACTATTAGAATGCATTTTAAGTAGTTTTCTTGATTCTACAATATCAGGGCAACTCAGTTACTATGAAGGTGAGCCAAGAAATGATTAATAAGATGCATCAAGAAGCAGAAACCATCTGGATTCCCGAGCTGGCTAGACTCATGAAAGAAACAAACGATCCTTTCCTTAATGTTATATACGACTGTGACCCTTTAGAACGGTTCTTCTTTGGAAATGTTGTGCTGGTTGGAGATGCGGCTCATCCCACAACTCCTCATGGCCTAAGAAGCACAAACATGTCGGTTCTTGATGCGGAAGTGCTAGGCAAATGCTTGGAGAAATGTGGACCTGAGAATCTATGTTTGGGTCTTGAGGAATATCAGAGGATAAGGTTGCCAGTTGTTTCTGAGCAAGTTTTGTATGCAAGGCGTTTGGGACGTGTGAAGCAAGGTCTTGATCGTGACGGAACTGGATTGGAGCAGAGAAACATGCCATTCTTCTCTAGTGCTCCTCTTGTATAGTGACAATATTTGATGCAAGAGATGTTGTGTGTAAAACGAGTTATGTTGTGTGTAAAACGAGTTATGTTGTGTGTAAAACGAGTTATGTTGTGTGTAAAACGAGTTATGTTGTGTATGAAACGAGTTATGTTGTGTGTAAAACGAGTTATGTTGTGTGTAAAACGAGTTATGTTGTGTGTAAAACGAGTTATGTTGTGTGTAAAACGAGTTATGTTGTGTTAAGAGACATGATAAGTTCAAAACATTGGGTACATTGAATACAAATTTTATAAACTGATCAAGAAATAAAACACCTATAACTTCTATGCTTACAGACCTAAGCGGATAGAATCCACAAAGGAAGAGAAACTTATGTTTTAAAATGTCAAAAGAAAAATAAAATAAAATAAAGATTGCGTCTGCCGGGAGTCGAACCCGGGTCTATTGCTTGGAAGGCAATTATCCTAACCGTTGGACTACAGACGCTTTCGTTCAGTTGTGCACTAAATATAATTTAGATATTTCGTAACAGTTGAATTCCTTATTTCATGTTTTGGTATTTTGCATAGAGAAATTCTCTCAAATAGCATTACTTGAAATTTTTGTTCCACAAATAGCACTCTTTTTATTGGACAAAAATAGCATTTTTGTTAAAGATAATTTAAAATTTTTTTTTTGGGTTAAGTAATGTATAATTTAAAGTATAGTTTATTTTAAGTGAAAGATATAATTTAGGGTTTAGAGTTAAAAAGATAAATTTAGGAAATTTTGTGTTATATAAGAAAAATAATGTTTAGTAAAAATGTTAGTTTTATCCCAAGCTATTTGTGAAATAAAAACTTTATATAATGCTATTTCTGAGAATTTATCTTTTGCATAAGATGACACTATAGATTTTTTGGGAGTTTCTTCTTGCAAAGTAGATACTATTTTTAGACATCTTAATGTATTTTTGGACGGTTATATTATATATATATATATATATATATATATATATATATATATATATTGATGTCATGCTAGACACAAAATGCCTTATAGTTACGTATGGACCCATCCATTAAACTTTTTTATATCCTTTTTCTAACACTAGCTATCACGACTAAAGAGAAATGACACATTTGGGATAAGATATCATGTAAAAGAATTATGTTTTCCAAATCACATGTCCCATGGCCTTGCAAGATACAATAACGAGAAGAGGATTGCTTACGACGAATTTATGCTAAAACATTCATAAGTCGTCATGTGGCCGACTTCAACTCTTCTCCGGCCAGAAAAAAAATGAGAAGAATCATGTGGCCGTAACCAACTCTAAACTTCTTTCGTTAAGTTTACATCGATCTATTTTGTGGCCGACATCCCAAAAATCAATGGCAGAAGTTAACGAATCATTTGTCCCATTTTGTTTATAGTATAACGGTGGAAAGTTCGAACTAGCTAGGGTTCTCTTAGAATATCCAGAACGTTTATACCAGTTAAACCAAATTAGTCACTAATTTATATGATCACATATATGTGTAGACTGGTTTAAAATGCCATCTTTTATATTGTGTATATTAAATTAAAAGCAATGAAACCAATTTTAATGAAGTATGATATGACTTACTTAAATACTTACAAATACTGAATGTAATGTAAAGAGAGATCATTCAATTCTAAATTTCTAGCAAATATATCCAGAATTCCCGACTAAGCTATCTCAGTTCTCTAACATGGGTGTATATATATATTGTATGCATGTTTATATACGTGTGGTCATGTAGCTATGGTGAGACAAATTGAGGTTGAGGGCAAATTCAAGCCTGACAGAAAAATTCCAAAAGTGTTGAGTCGGGGAAAATGCAGAAGGGAAAAATGGAACAAAAGAACAAAGGAAGATGATGTTTTTGTGGGACCCAAAATCCTTTTGTCTACATTGTAATATTCATACTTTTGCCATTATCGATAGTGTAAACAAGATTGCTGATGTTGATCCATCCAAGTTCCGCAATATTCCTCGTCTAACCAAAGGGACCATCGTCCATCGAAACACTATGTATCATGCATATAAAGTAGATTACTAGTAGCTGATACACTTGTATAACTTGTATTTTTCTTCCAGCTTAGTCATGAGTCTATACTCTATTCAACTGTAAGTTAGGACCATCTTAATTAACTAAAGAAAAAGTAAGGACCATTCTAGTATACCAAGCATGCATCAATAATGAGTCTATAGAATTTGTTTGATTTTGAAGTTATCTTAAGAAATCATTTGACTTTAGTCCAAGTGATGGTCGTTCTTAATTAGTCTATTAGTAATGCACACCTGATTTTAGAAAAGCTTGTATATATGTTACAAGTTTTGAAATTATATTCAACTTCTATCCAAAAATCCAAAATTTCACCCATCTTTTAACTATGACCTAATATTTAGTTAGAGGTTAATTAATTTGTATCGGTGATCCAAGTTGTTACATACTTACATAGATAATACAGAACAACATTCATCTTTCATATATTTTTTTAAAAAATGTTATTATATTGTAATATATAGATATTATAACAGTTACTAAATTCAAATGATTCAAATTTAACCAACAAACAAATAAAAATGATTTATAGACTAATAGGATAAATGCATGATACGTTAAAGAAGAACTGGCATGTTAGTTAATTAAATATTGTGGTTGAGTCTATCATTTATTGACAATATTAAGTTTTAATTTAGTTGGAGTAGTATACAAAAAACATTTGACCATTTGGGTCTATATATTTATGTATTAAAATGCATAGAGGTCAAACAATATGTAATTAAGTTTTTTGGTAATCATCCGAAAGTAATTAAGTTTTTTGGTAATCATCCGAAAGTAATTAAGTTAAAATATTAAGCTTGCTCTTTAACCACTTACGTTGGATATCTTTTACGCCTTCTATTGAAATAATGGTGTCCATTATAACGTCAAACCTTAATGTAAGTAAGGTGAGATTTAGCATGCACTAAATCATTAGTTTACCGCTTATAAACACTACCATGCGCATACGTTTTAGAATCGAATAATAATTAAGTCATATTCTTTCTTTTCTTTAAAAACAAATTCAAGTCCCACTCTTTCTATCCACCTATAAACTACGTATATATATCCAAGCTACAATTGAGTAATTCAAAATAAGTTGCTTTGAAAAAAGAGATGTCTTCATGAATATGTTAAATATTTACCGCAAAAGAGAACATGGGGGAAGTGGAGGGTCGGCTACATTAGTTGACATTTAACGAAGGAGTGGTCAGTCATGCGCAACTCAATTACATTTTCCACATATCTACTTATTAATTACGTCTTTGGTGCAATCCTCATTAACTGTTCTTGTTATCTTCAAATTTTATTTATTTTGCGCGAAAATGAAGTCACGCATAAATAGAACAAACATGTACAATATACACAAAATCTCACATACTGTACTAGCTATCGAGTTTAACAGTAGCCAATAAATATTTTCTGATTTTGCATATCCTATGTTGTTGAACAAAAAACGTGTTTTCGCTAAATATTTGATGGGAGAAGTGAGAACACCGTTAATTCGAGTTAGTCTACATTCATTAAAGGATATAAAAAATGTTGTACTATTATTTAATTAATTCTGTCCATTTTAAAATAATGGAAAGAGATACTACTAGTTAATTACCCTTCTAGTGATTTTTCGATAAAGACATTGTTGACTGAATAAAATACAAAAAGGAGTTTACACACACTTTCCTTCTTGCTTAAGGTTTTAATTAGTTGTATAAAAAGGGTTGACTTCATTTTACTTTTTTTAATGATCTCCATGAATGCTTATGATGTAAAAAAGGTCAGAACCAATTTAGACCTTGTTGTCAAAGCAAGATATACTAATTGTTATGCATTTTATTACATGAATTTGCTGTTTCCACTTTCTTGACCTCAACAAACTTTCGGTAAAGGATTAATTATAAAAAAATGTATAAACATGGTACGAATGTGATGATCGTATTTTCAAATAGAAAAATCCACCTACACCATGAAACACGTCAACGCGAATATCATATACAAAATATAAAGCGGATGCTTGTTTCTTGTTAAAACGTTAAAGCTAAGTTAATATTGTTCTGTTTTAACAAATATACTAACATCATTTCTAAGCATAATCTCTCTTGGTTTTTTTTTTTGTCAATAATATTTGGGACTTCTTTTTTAGTTTTTGGTAGAGGGACCACGAAATGCAAAAGATTTACTTAAATGACATTTATAACAAAAAATCTAGTTTCATTTAAAAAAAAAACATAAAATCTAGTCATTAACCGTAGGGAAAAAAAAAAATACTAGTTTGACTAAGAGAAAAGAATCATTAATAGCAAGATTTTTCCAGTGGTTTATATTTAATATCTGCACCATTTTCCCCCTCTTAGACCTACTCTACTACTTCCCTACACAACACTATACACACATCAACTCTTCTCTCTCACACACACACAAATCCTTTCCTTTTATCTCACGCCTTCTCTCTCTCTCGCATTTACACCATCTTTTACGCTGTCTCTTTATAATTTCCAACTTCGTTCCTTGTTTTTTCCCAAGAAACAATCAACAGAAGTCCCTAAAACAGGACACTTCTTAGGTCTCGTGTGATCGTCACACCAAAAAGATAAAGACACTTCCTTCTTTTCTTCCTTTCTTCTTACTTAGTCAACATGGGCACTTGTAGAGAAGCTGAGCTTACCCAAATCTTCGTTCCTGGTCCGATCATCGTTGGTGCAGGTCCCTCCGGTTTAGCTGTAGCGGCTTGTTTGTCAAACCGAGGTGTACCGTCGGTTATCTTAGAGAGAACCGATTGTTTAGCTTCGTTATGGCAAAAAAGAACTTACGACCGTCTCAAACTTCATCTCCCTAAACACTTTTGCGAGCTTCCTCTTATGCGTTTCCCTAAAAACTTCCCAAAATATCCATCCAAGCAACAATTCATCTCTTACGTTGAGTCTTACGCCACCCGGTTTAATATTAAACCGGTTTTTAACCAAACTGTTGAGAAAGCCGAGTTTGATGTTGTGTCTGGTCTATGGAAGGTGAAGACACAAGACTGTGTATACACATCCACGTGGCTGGTGGTAGCCACAGGGGAAAACGCTGAACCGGTGGTTCCGGATATACCTGGTTTGCAGAAGTTTACTGGACCGGTTGTTCATACTAGTGCGTATAAGTCCGGTTCGGGGTTTGCTAACCGGAAGGTTTTGGTAGTTGGTTGTGGAAATTCTGGTATGGAGGTTAGCTTGGATCTTTGTAGATACAATGCTCTGCCTCATATGGTCGTTAGAAATTCTGTAAGTAATAAATTTAACTATGCTCATTTGTCAAACTATATGTGTTAATGATAGTCACTAACCGGGTCTAATATTAATTATTATAACTAATGACGCAGGTACATGTATTACCAAGAGATTTTTTAGGTCTATCGACATTTGGAATAGCAATGACACTACTTAAATGGTTTCCTCTAAAGCTGGTGGATCATTTGCTTCTACTTCTTGCTAATTATACGTTGGGCAATACCGACCGGTTAGGCCTCCGACGACCCAAAACCGGACCAATTGAGCTCAAGAACGTCACCGGGAAAACTCCGGTTCTTGATGTCGGCGCCATATCTTTAATTCAATCAGGACAAATTATAGTAAGTTTATTTTCCTAACGTTATATATTACTTTTTATTACTTAAAGTACATGATGTTTAAAAATAAAAAAAAATCTAACATAATTGATTTGTGTTGTGGTTATTAACTATTAGGTGACGCAAGCGGTGAAGGAAATAACGAGGAACGGAGGAAAGTTTGTAAACGGGAAAGAAATTGAATTCGACTCGATAATATTAGCGACTGGGTACAAGAGTAATGTACCCTGTTGGCTCAAGGTATACTCTAAAACATATATTAATCACTCAACATACACATGCAATTGACAAACTTCGTTTTCAAGAATAACAGTGATGGTGATTGTAATTTGATAAGGATATGCATAATATACACATACGCTAATAATTAATGTATATAGAGTATTAAACAATAGATAGGTTGTTTAATTAGTGTTATTTTATCATTTACTGCATCATCCATCGCTTTCTTAACACATGCAACAAAGGGAACAACATTCCAAAACTCTTCTTTTCTCCATGCAGAATGGAATAAAACCTTTTGCACTATTTAAAAATTTGGGATCCCAAAAATTGCATCACATATATAAAGACAACACTATAAATCTCGTTTTGTTGTTTCTTCTTATTTTCTTTGTCTCATGCTCTACCTTGGTTTTGTTTTTTTTACAGGACAGTAATGGTTTTTTCACAAAAGAAGGAATGCCAAAAACGCCCTTTCCTAATGGATGGAAAGGAGAGAATGGACTATACACGGTTGGTTTCACGAGAAGAGGACTTTCCGGAACTGCCTTTGACGCCGTTAAGATCGCTGACGATATAACTGACCAATGGATAAAATTTAACGGTCCGTTGAGTTGTAGGAATATTTGTAGTTCCCATATTATCCATTTACATTTCAGTAAATCGTAATAATAATTCTGTTGTTTCTTTTGTTATTGTGCTAAATTTTGACTCTTCTTCTTTTTCACGATCCCTGTTGATTTTAGTTGTTTTTCTCTTCTTTTTTTTTTATTCCTGAATAGTTTTCCTCATTTTTCAAGCTACCATGTGTTGTAAATTTGGGTAATTTTAATGTCTACTCCTTTGATTACAAAATAATAGTAGTTCATGTCGTGCCTAATATATATATTTTGGTGCAATTGATTCAAAATTTGGTTCTGAAATATGCTCTAGTAACACATTTATAATTTGTACAATATTTAACTTATCACGTTTTTAATTTTTGGCGAATCAGAGAATTTTTCTTGTTGTGCCCTTTAATTTATCTTTTCGTCTTATTTTGTTTTTACGTTAGGCTTTCCATAGTTCTATTATGAATGTCGAGAGCCTCGTTGTGTGCAGTTCTCGATTATTCATTGTTGTGTGCAGTAGTAAGGCCAGTACCGACTCTGTCTTGTCACTTAAATTTTGAATAGAGGCCACGTTGGGTTGAGTACTGACTATTATCAATTTTAATTTTACATCTTATAACCCTCTATCAGAATCCATCTACACACATCTACATATTTATTTTGCACAAACAAAAATAAATTATTTTGGTTGTAACTTGTAAGCTAATTAACAAAAAAAAAAAAGGGTGTAAGAGTGACGTACTAAAATCCGATGTCGTTCAACCAGATTGTCTACAATTTTATTTTATTTTTTTCAATTTAGAAATTTTTTTTTTTTTTAAAAAAGAGATAATTGAAATAAACTTTAATGGGTACGTCAATATATGTGTGTATATTGTGCCAAGACACACGTTTATTCGACATATCATTTGAATATTAAACCTAATTGTCATTTTTTTAATATAAATTGGAATATAGGAACGTTATGATTTGGCCATCATTTTGACATATGGATGGGGCAGTGACGGAGTGATGACGATGACTTCGACATAATTTTGCTAACTTGTCCTTGGTATTTAAGTGTATACCAAGTCTATTAATTAAAAAATCAATTAATTAGTTAATATGGGATTTTAGGCGATCAAAATTCAATTAATCGGTTGTCCACGAGGACGACAATGATGGAACTCTGACAGATTTTGGATCATTTCGTACGAGAACTATCAGACAAGATCTTTATCTCTCTCTTTTACATGCTTGCGTCATAAGTGTGTACATATATAAATAAATACACGGATAGAATCAAAATTTGTATTTGTATACAAGGACCTTACGTCGTATCACCAGATGGGTAAAATTTTAGTTAGAAGCAACATTTAATGAGAAAAGATTGATAGCTTTTATAGATTTTGAAAGTTGTGATGATTATTTAATGATAGTTGTAAATAAGTCAAGGACATGATATGTATTTGGTTTAACAGAAGATTCTGGGGAATCAAGTAGTTTTATGGGTTTTTTATATAATAAGATATAAACTTTCTAATATAATTAGTAAATATAAAAACCCATAAGACTTTAAATACAAATAGAACTTCTATGAAAAAAGTTAGTAACAATCAAAACCCATAAACCTTAAATACAAATAGAACTTTTATCCAAATATATATATATATACATATATATATAATATTAACATTCATGTATAATAATTGAATTAAACAGTTAAAAAACTATGTAGGATCAGGATGTATGAATCTAAAAGGCTTTGAACTGCTGGATCATGTGCTTTTTGTTGCTTATAATGTAAATACCATAGCACAACAATTATCTTAAATAGCATGGTGCCATAAAATTTAGTAAATTAACATTAACAAAAAACCTTAGTACAACCCATAAACATGGGTAGTAAACATTTTTTTTGCGAGATATATAAAATTAGTGCTTTGTAAAAATAACAGATTTTTAACATAAAATATCACTTTGCTTTACTCTAATTATTAAATAGTATGAAGAAAAATAGCACCCCCCTCCAAATTCCCTCAATAGTTTGTGCAAAATAAAATAATATGCATTTAAAAATTAAACTATCATAATATGACTCATTTAAAATTCGATTGACTCATATTTTCGAGGAGGATGTCCATTTTCATATTACTTTTGCTGCCGCTTTTAAGTTCCTTTTATTCTTTTTTCATTCACATGGAATTTGAATCCTTAGGGTAGTGATGATTTGATGATGATATGTGAAATATGATTGAGAACCTCGATACCAAAACCAAAACGCTTTAACAAAAATAACTTGGAAAAAATAAGAAGAGGAGAGGAGTGGGTCCAGCTGTGATGACATCTCAGTGGTATGTAGCTTTTAAGAGCAGCTTGACCTTCGCTGACAAATTTATATACAACATTTTCAAAACCTAAGCATCATCCTCTGTGGTTTATTACGTAGGCTTCATGGAGAGGGACCTCTCACTATACGTCTTTTGATCCCCTCTGTCTTCTTGTTTATTCACATACCCTCATCTCTATTTTTGTTTTTTTTGTCCTTTTTGTTTCTTTTTAAGTTTTAGTAACATTTTCTTTTGTTTGGTTATAGTTTTTGGTCCAAATGTTTACATGTCGATTTTACGATTTCCACTTATATGACAAGTCTATGAAAACGATACATGATGATATCAACTGGCACGTGATCGAATTTTAGCACGAATCTATTTTATACACTCTCACACACACATGATTTTTTCTTTTTTTTTTCTTTATGGATTCAGTTTGGTTTTTGATAACAAATTAACTTACAAATATAAGCAACTAATAATTTCCTATAACCGTTTCGTTCTTGCTCTATTTGGCATAAAAATAAATAGAATAAGTGATTTACAAAGTTTATTTTTTTCGAATTCCACCATTTGGTAGTTGGTACAGCTTGTATGTCCTCTAGATACTGTAGATGTCTGTCCTCGCCAAACATCAAGATGCTTGCGTTATCATAGAGTGAAAAGGCCATCTTTAACTGAAATGGGCCTTGAAGTCTAGTAGTACTAAATGGTCCATTACAAGCTCATTCACTGCCTATGTTGTTTTCATGAGTAAACTCATTCAAAATTCCCTGCATCACCTCCATCTTGTGCACTGAGACCATCATCTTCACGTACAGCTTTATTACGCGATCCACGCATCTTCACGAGTTTTCTCGGGTTTCTGCAACCCTTCAACACATCAGACATTGCTTCAGCTCTCTCCAATACAAACTTCCTTCTATCTTTATCAGGCGGCGCATCTACAACTTCTCTGTATGTATTTGGTAGCTTCTTCGAGTGAGGAAGAGACGACATTAGCCTTGATAGTCTCTTCGCCATCTCGGTAAGCCCTTTCAATCTCAACCCGTTATCGATCATCTTGAACGTTATATACTGTGGAATTATCCCTCGTCTCACCGCATTCTCAAACTCTTCGAATGCTTCTTCCAACATATCGAGTCTACAAAGCAAATGAATCAACATAGTGGTTGTTATTAAGTCAGGATCGATTCCTCTGTTTTTCATCTCCTTGTTCACTTGCATAGCTAAACTCAGCTTCCCATCCTCACACAACATTTTCAAGATCAAATGGTACGTAAACCGATCTGGACTATGCCCAGCTTCAATCAACTTGAAGTATAAGTTCATACCCTCTTCTGTTTTGTTATGCTTTGAGAAATACTTGAAGAAATGGTTGTATGTAGTCAGAGTAGGATCAACGCCTCGTGTCATCATCATCTTGAGTATCTTACTAGCACCAGAGAGATCTCCAGCTTTACAAAAATTCTTCACTAGTGAATTATAAGTCACTATCGTAGGACCCGATTCGCAAACGAAGAACCTCTCCATCATACCTAAAGCTTCTTTTAACCTACCTGCTTCTCCTAAACCATCGATTATAGGATTAAACACCATGTAACTAAGCTCCATTTCTGCCATTTTCATTTCTTCAAGAACCTCCATAGCAATCTCAACACGACGCATCCTGCAATACCCTTCAATGAGAGTACCGTAAGTGACAACACTCGGCTTCACATTCATAGCTTTCATTTCTTCCCATAACTTCTCTGCCTGTTTTAGCTTTCTTGAACGGAACCATCCATTCAACAAAATGTTGAAAATCCTAACGGAAGGAACCCAATTTGAATCCATCATCATCACTCTTATTCTCTCCAAATACATTGAAGCTTCTCTAACATATCCTTCTTTACACAATGCATCTAACAAAACCTCAAGCAACTTAGTTTCGGAAGCTGATTTACAAACCGGTTCATAACTTCTAGCGAATTCAAAAGCTCTTATAGCTTGTTGCACCATACCTACAAGCAAATTTTGCAAAAAAGCTTGATTAAAGGTTAAATCTCTATAACAGAGATTTCTAATTCAATCTTCACAGCAAAATTGATCTGCATACCAGCACGAGCGTATCGTCTGATCAAAACGATAAACGTATCTGCAGAAACCAAATTCGATCCTTCATTGTTTCTCACTCGATCAAAAATCAACGACCAAGCAATCTCAAATTCACGAGCTTTACAAAGAGAATTGATGATTGAATCGAACAGTGAAGGAGAAAGTGTAAAACCGGGTTTAATCTCGGTCCATTTGAACACTGAGTGGAGCAACATCGGCGATGAACTTAACCGATCGAATAGCGCCTGAACCAACTCAATGCTCGGTTCGATTCCAGTTTCATTCAAAGCGGACTCGAGATTTGAACCGGGAGTAACGTTAGGGTTTTCGAGAAGATTTGATATGGTGGAGAGATCGGTCTTTGAAAATTCGGGGACGGTGATTTGATGCGGTGGAGTAGATGTAGAATCGGGTACGGCGGGTGATTGTAACCGTTGGATGAGAGGCTCGACGGGAATGAGCGGCCATGAACGGCCAGATGATAACAATTTATGAAGGAGGAAGTGGTGGTGAGGATTAGGGTTTAAGAGGATGTTGCGGCGTATAGAGGTGAACAGAGAGTTCATTGTCTGCCGCCGTTTTAAGAATTAGTGACGGCCGATGAAATTAGAATACTCCGCGCGTCCGGTTGCGCGCCATTTGGGCTTTCGTCTGTTAATTGAAAAATTAGGCTCCATTCGCAACGTCAATTGGCCCAAACTGGATATTTCCTCTTTTAAATTCCAAATTGTCTTTCTAGTTTTTTTTTGTTCCCCCACACGTTAATATTTTTAGATATCTATTATAAAATTTATCATGAAAATATAAAAAATCTTCTTAGGGAAACAAAAACAAGAAAGAACAATTGCTAATTTTCTAAATTTTTATATTCTATTGAAAAATTTAGATAATTTCTTTTAAGACAAAATGATTTATTTGATAAGAAATCAACAAATTATAACTCAACAAATAAATTATAACTATTTATTTATTTTAAGATAGTTATTTTATAATCTAACTCAACAAATTATGTTATTAAGTGGTTATATATAGGTTAAGAAATGCCTTAAAAAGTATAAAATCATATTTAGAAATTACTGTTTTCAACTTGAATATCATGTATGAGTTGTATATGACAAACATTGGAAAATTCAGTAAACATATTTTTTTCTTTTTGAAAATTGGTTGAAGAAATTTATTTTTTTACTCTTTCTATATTTCAAAATATAAGATGTTTTAAGATTATATTCTTGTTTCAAAATAAATGTTCTCATGTTTTTACGTATTTTTTAATTTTATCGAATTTCATGTGATTAATAGTATTTTATCTTTTTTTTATATAATTAGCTAAGTTGTTTTTATTTATATTTTAAAATAAAAATTTTAAAGTGAAAACAATTTTTGGTTGAAAAAAAAAATGAAATTTTTTTAGTCTCTTTGATTTTAGTTAAAATATCTTATATTTTTTAAACCAAGTAAATAGTAATTAAATAATTTTTAGCTCGAGATTGACATCTCTCGCTTGATTAGGCAAGTCAACTAGTATATAATAGACGATAGTATATAATACATTGACAAGTTAGAACGTTACATTTATGTGATAATATTAAAAGAACGTGTAAATATAACCTATACAACATTTATTGCACTTTTTGTTTTAAAAATAAAATAAAAATATTATCGTCCATTAAAAAATTTTAACCTATACAATATTCTCTCATTTTACTTGTCAATGTATTATATACTATCTTCCACTATAAATTTTTAATTTTTTCAATTTTAGATAAAATATCTTAAATTTAAAACAAAGTAAATAGTAATTAAATGACTTTTAGCTTGATATTGACATCTTTCGATTGATTAGGCAAGTCAGCGAGTATATATTGGACGATAGTATATAATACATTGACAAGTTAGAACGTTACATTTATGCGATATTATTAAAGAAATATGTAAATGTAATATATACAACATTTATTACACTTTTTATTTTTAAAATATAAAATTATCGTTGTCTACGTAAAGTCCATTTCATTTTCTTTTGTTTCTCGGAAATTTGTCATTTTCTTTTCATAGAAAACTCCGTACATTTTATATATGTTTGTCAGAAAAATAATTTGAATGATGGATTGTCTATATTGTGTGAATGTGTAATATTGATTAATTCTAAAAAAATTAAATTTTAAGCAAACCTATAATTTTTTTTCCGATATTCTCAACATAAATAAAATAAAATACAGTTGTATTATTCTGTATGAATGTGCGTATGTATAGTAACGAAGACCAAAGTTTTAGAAAAAATATTTCGAAAAAGGCAAAGAAAAATCGTCCCCTATATCTAAATATGAATGTTTGTTTTTAGACCCCATTTTAATATGTACAGAACAATTCTGAATTTAAAACAGTATCTTTCACCTCAGTCTCCCCGCTCCTCTCCGCTCTCTCACCCCCACCTACACATATATCAACATCCTCTCATTTGCTGTTTATCTCAGTGGAGCGTTAAGCTTTTTTGTAACTCCATTGGAGCTCCTTCGTTAAATTTATAAACCAATTTTCTGAGCGAGGTTTCATCATCTTTCTCTTTTGTTTATCGATTCTCTAATTTGTTTTTTTCCTGAATCGTAGCTTGTTGTTCTTCGTTTTGATCGATCGGACTTGATCAGAGTCTGGGCTTTAGATGATCGATCTCTGTGCCGATTTTTTTTGTTTTGTTTGTTCTTCGATTGAGATAATTCCTCTTTGTTGTTTCCGCTTGTAATTTGGCTTCTGCGTATTTGTTTATTCAAGCATGGCTACTCTATGGAAAGTGAAATTCCTGAGATCGTTTCACTGGATTTTATGAAACGTGTGTGTACTCTATTGCGCACTGTTTATTTAATTAATTGGTCCTCTTTTAAGTATTTTGCTATGTTGTATTGTGAAGAACAATGCTTAATACTCATAATCGTTTGAAAAATTGAGATCTGTGGTACAATTTGTGTATGTATGAAGAAGTCATTTCACTTTCCTGCTTGTTTTTACCTGAATTTTAGTGTTGCATTTGAACAGTGATTTAGCAATCTTTTTGATGGAGACAATTTACAAATGACTATGACCTGTGTTTGTTTCTGCAGGCTCGGCTAAAGTCCACTGGCCTTTTTAAGACTAAATTATGTATCCAAATACAAACAAAGAAAATATCTCTGCATCAGATGTCCAAGCAAATTTTGTACGATTAACGAGATCACGAGTTAAAAAAGCCTTGGGAGGAGGAGGAGTATCAATACCTCCAACAAAACCCTCTTTTAAACAGGTACTGAAAACATGTTCTTATAGATTAGTCATTAACGAAAGATGCCAAAATCACTAATCTTTCCTGCCTCTGGTTTATCAGCAAAAGAAACGTGCTGTACTTAAGGATGTGAGTAATAATACTTCTACAGATAATATTTATTCAGAACTCGTAAAGGGAGGCAACATCAAGGTAAAGATTTTTCAGATGTTATGTTTTCATTTTCTTGGTTGGTGTATGTTTATCTTATGTTGGTGATTGCCTTTAAACTTTCCCTTTGGGTTTCTTATTAAATGGTATCACGTGCAGGCTAACAGAAAATGTCTAAAAGAGTCTAAAAAAGCTGCAAATGAAGATGCTAGTATTGCCATGGAAATTCTGGTAGATTTGCATACAGAAAAATCAAAACTAGCTGAAGATTTGTCCAAGATCAGGATGGCTGAAGCTCAAGTTGCATCTCTTTCAAACTCCAAAGATGAAGAAATTACTGACCAACGTAAGAACTTCATTTTTAGTGAATATAATGATAGAATCCACATTTTCATCAACTCCGAGGTCATGTTGTTCACTTGCTAACTTTTACTCAAGCATTGGACTCCAAAATGCTGAAATGTTTAGTAGTTATTGTGATGTCAAGGGTTGAAACAAGTGAAGTCTATACCAAAATGTAGATTTCTCAAACTTACTTAAGGTGTGTATCTTTTACTGGATTGTGCAGAAGAAGATGGATCGGGTGTCATGGATTTTCTTCAAGTAGAAGATATTGATTTGAACAACAACGATCCTCAGTGTTGCAGCTTGTATGCTGCTGATATATACGACAACATACATGTTGCTGAGGTATTGAATTACCTGATCCAAAAATTTGGTTTACATCTTTGTAAATAGTCTCAATATAATATGAAGAGCTTTGGAGTTATAGCCCTTCTTTGCCTGTAGCTTCAACAACGACCCTTGGCTAACTATATGGAGCTGGTGCAGCGAGATATTGACCCAGACATGAGAAAGATTCTGATAGACTGGCTTGTAGAGGTTAGTTTCCTTCAAACTTAGCATATATAAATAAAGGCATCATCTTATCATGTTTCTTAGTGAGAATATTTTTTCCAAGCATTTTTGAGTAACATTCTTCACTGGTTGATATTTCTTCAGGTTTCTGAAGACTACAAGCTGGTTCCTGATACGCTTTACATTACAGTTAATCTTATTGACCGATTTCTGTCCAACAGTTACATTGAAAGGCAAAGACTTCAGCTCCTTGGTGTCACTTGCATGCTAATAGCTTCGTAAGTCCCTACTTCATTTTTTTGTGTGTAAGTAGAGAAACACTAAGGATTTTTCTTTCTTGTACCTTTTCGTTGAGCCATGTAGAAAGTATGAAGAGCTTTGCGCACCACGACTGGAGGAGTTTGTCTTCATTACGGCCAATACATACACAAGAGCAGAAGTAATTACCATTTAAATTACACATACCTTGGTGTCTTCAATGTGTACTGATTCTTGATCCAAATAAATAAGCTAGAAACTGTGTTTCAGGTGCTGAGCATGGAGATTCAAGTTCTAAATTTTGTGCAATTTAAATTATCGGTTCCTACCACCAAAACATTTCTGAGGTAAACACTACTCACATCTTCCCAACTTAGTTTAAAAAGAGTACCACTCAGTTTTCACCTTACCACAACAATATGTTTTTCAGGCGCTTCATTAAAGCAGCTCAAGCTTCTTACGAGGTATTTAACAATGATCCATTCACCATTAGTACTCACTACTATAGAAACTTGGAATCTGAAACTTGTCGTTCTGTCTTATAATTTATGCAGGTGCCTCTCATTGAGCTAGAGTTTTTAGCAAACTATCTAGCCGAGCTGACACTAGTGGAATATACTTTCCTAAGGTTCCTGCCATCACTAGTTGCTGCTTCAGCTGTTTTCCTAGCCAGATGGACACTCAATCAAACTGACCATCCTTGGGTCAGTTCATGTTTCTTGAATCTTGAAAAATGGCTTTTTGTGTTTGCCTTCCTTTTTTGCTGATAAAAAAATGCTATTGGCTATTGGTTACAGAACCCTACTCTGCAGCACTACACTAGATATGGGGTAGCTGAGCTGAAAAGCACAGTTCTGGCGCTGGAGGATTTGCAGCTCAACACCAGTGGCTGTACCCTCGTTGCCACCCGCGAGAAATACAACCAAGCAAAGGTACGTTGTTACTCTACAAAACGCTGTTAAATCTCGGATTGTTGAAGAAAAGTGAAAAACAAACTGGTTCTAATTCTACATGACTTTGATAGTTTAAGAGCGTGGCAAAGCTAATACCTCCCAAACGAGTCGCATCACTTTTCTCAAGATGAAACCGAGCATTGCGTTTATCTAGTTAAACCACAGGCAACTAAAGCATAGGCAAGTCGGGTGGTCAAATCCCTAGTTTTTGTTTCTCTGTAGCTATTATGTGGCGCCTTGATTGTAGGCCATTACTTGTCACACCCCTTAGCTTTCATAAATGTAATGGAATTTTGAATTTTCTATTCCCATTGCTACAACTATTCACCATCCTGTGAGATTCTGTACCTAAGAGCTCTTGGAAAACTGAATATAGAGGATAAATTATAATACTAAATATAGTTTCTTGTTTCATGGCTGGCTTGTTTTGTTGTTTGCTTTGATTTCACTACGTCCTATATTCATACGGGAACGTTTCCATCTACAATGAACATCTTCCAGGTAACAATTGCTATCCTGTTTTTTATTCCACATTTCCTCTAAGCCTGATCTTGTTCGTCGATGTTATACTTCGATCTCCCACAAATTCAACCAAATCCTAGAAAATTCAAAGACACTCCAACACCTTTTCCTAACTCCACCTGTAAAACTCTCAACTGAACCCACTTCAGTCTGTAGTTGGGCTATCACATATACAATTCACTACAAACCCCTAGCTACAAACCCCTAGGCTAGTTACTATAGTCCTCTACTAGCTAACAAGATTTTCACACTTTTAAATCCGTTTTTAATGTATGAATGAAATGAGTAAGCGAAGAAAACTATGATTTCGATTGCTGAAATTGAGTAAAAGTACACAAGATAAACAACTCACAGAACTGAGGATACATGAGTGCTAATAACATGGTGAACAGAGTGACCATGCCATTCTTCCTATCACGGTGTTTGCAGCAAAGACTAGACAACAAGCCCTACGTTCAAAACTTACTTAAGCTTAGATTTTGAAGAGCTCATTAAAGGTTTAGCAATGTGACGAGCAGGAGCGGTCCTCGTGGCTTTCTTCAAGTCATACTTTATCATAGAGAAAGCACAGATCATCGCAATCACCATTGTAGGGTACACATACACGGTCCTGGCTGGGTCAGTGTTAACTGGCTTCCCCAAGATCCCTTCTTTAACAAGACCCCAGACTAGTAGCAATGACCCAAACATGCTCATCCTACCGGGCTTTAGCAAACCCACAAACGCCCCAGCTACAGAAAAGTAGCTCCCTGCAAGAACCTGGGAAACATAGAGTTCTTATGAAACGAAATGATCAGAATGTGAGAATGAACTTTGTTAGGAGATCTCAGGATGTAAAAAACTGAACCTCTAGGCGTTGAAGATCGGTCACTGCAGATGCTTCTTTCACATTGGTGAGATTATAAATATCTAACACATTTTCCCACTTTGGAAAAGTCATGTTGGTGGCAAGACCATTGACAATAGCACCAGGGTATAAGAGAGCCTTAATCACCGGAGCAGGAAAGATCTCACTAGAAATCAACTGAGACGATGTCACATGGATCGGTGACGAACACATCCCAGATCTACATGGAACCCTGTTTTAACATTACGATCCAAGTCAGAATTAACCAGAGAGCAAACCAAGTAATTATCCATAAAATTAAGAGTCTAATCTACTGATCAACATCAAAGTCAAAACATTTAGCGCCACTTTCTTAAGGTCAATTTGATTTCATTTTGCTATTAAGTAATAAAAACTAGCTTACAGTTTTCTTAAGCTAGTGAAAACGTACTAAAAACAAACTACACATAAAGGCATAAACTTGAACGTGAATCGGAAATCAAGTTTTCATCAATCCACTCACGTAAGAGAAAGACTTAGCGTCTTCCAAATCTATGATTCATAGACGCAT